>JAWHQI010000057.1:6116666-6775000 GCA_033032865.1 Dactylorhiza incarnata
TCCAGAAAGAACTTCAAGGGTAACGATCATTTCCTACTGTCTTAGGACCGTTTTGCTTGTTCCATGCGTTATTTTCTTGCATTTGGTGAGTTCCCCTCTCACTAATTAGTGGAGGAACGACCACCTTTGGTTTGTTTGAACCTTGGGCGCGAGATTGCGACCCCGACATGATATGCATTAGAGATCCGACGTTCGACTCCGGGTTAGGTATGATGTGAAGCCTATTCGTGGTCGTAGGCCCGGATTGATGATACTATTGTGACGATTGCATTTAGGGAAGCCCTTGTTTGCGTGGTCGAAGAATACTCCGCAAGAATCGTCGTAGTGTCTGCGAGGATGTGGTTATTGATTAGTTTTGATACTCTCAGTGTAGCCCCATGACCGAGGCCGATAAAATGGCGAAATTATCTCATTACGGTGCGGAGACGCTTGGAGTATAGCTAACAATGTCACATAAGCGGTTCTGATGATGGTATTTGAATGATTTTATCATCAAGTGGACTTGGTGTGTTTTGTTATTCGATGATTGAGATGATCATATACCTCCTATCATGATATTCAATGATTAAGATGATCTTAGACCTTCCATCATGAGGTGAAATGATGCTATATCTCCCGTTTTTATGTGTTTAGGGCTTGGAATTGGGTGGCCGTAAGTACCCAACAAATCGATAAGGGTTGTGGTTGGTCTTCAGACGAACCCAGTCGACATGAATAATGCATATTAAGCTCCCATTTATTTATTTTCTCAACCTAGAAAGTGTTTGATGCTTGAGCCTTTCCATAAGTGGTGTAGTTTTTATGCTTATCATGCTATACATATTGCATGCTCTACGTCATCCATACTTGCAGGTTGCGATGACTCACCCCGGAGTCCGCTAGGACGACCGACGGAAGGGGTCGTTACATGGTTTGTGGTAAGCTCATGGCTGACTCTCGTTTATTTCGTATACGTATTTGGTTGCAGGTAGCGTAGTGCGTGGTGATGCATAACGGGTCAAGCCCAAATCCGCATGAAAAAGAATAAGAAAAAAGAATGTGCCACATAACATGTTTAATATTCTATCATTTCATTTATAGGACCTTCACATTTTGATGTATGGACATATATGTGATGATATATAACGGCCATAAGGTCGTTATATAGGGGTTTTCCCATTTTTGAAATAGATGTGGTCGTTCATAATTAAGTAAATAGTTTTTACCTGCTTCCACTAGTTTGCTATAGACTTCGAGTTAGAATGAGGTTTTTTTTCTGTTTACCATTTTTTAATATTCTTCTTGTGAAGATTGTATGTTGTGGGGCCTAGCCGGACCTATATTATACCACATTTACAGGTGGAGTGTTACACGTAAAACTGCTCCTAAGCAGGCCCATGCAAGAGTCCCCACTCGCCTCCTTGTATTTTGAATCTAATCTTTTATTCGCATTCAATTACGATAATTTCATTTTTGTTTATTTCTCCAACTTTTAGGCACAAAGACATACTGAAGGTGTGATACTCTGCAGGTAAAAGTGGAAGAGATTGATGCTTATGCCCCTAGTGATTTATTAATTGTTACAACTGGCTCTCAAGTAAGATTATATTCCTAGTTGAACAAATGTTAACCATAAAATTTGCATGCTTTTTTGGCAATAATATAGATAGAGTTCACTTTTTACAATTTTTGTCAGGCAGAACCGCGAGCTGCTCTAAATCTTGCTTCCTTTGGAGGCAGTCATTCTCTTAAACTGACCAAGGAAGATGTGATTTTGTATTCAGCTAAGGTCACAGTCAATATTCAGAAACCTATTTTCCTCGGAATCTTTTATCAATATGTGTGCATCAAGTTTTTGTTTTTAAATTTCTGTATATGCTCAATTACCCTGTAGGACTTACCGTGGCTTGTTCTGTAGTGTTGCATAAATGCTTTATTAAGTTTGCTTTGTCGAAAAAATTGTTTGGTAGCCATTATGTGTAATCTCTATTGATCTTTCACAATTGTTGGGTATGTAATTAAAACATTGATACATTAGGGTGAGCTCAATCTCAATTACTTATTACACTTATCCTTGAAGCTCTTTTTAACTACTAGATAAGGCATCAAGCCATCAATTTTCCTTTAATCCCAAAGTTGGGTCCATCAGACAACCCTTTAATTTAATCCATATTCTGAAGTCAATGTTGCATTGTCACCTACCCCCCACACCTGTACACACCCCTTCACACATGGAGAAAATGGTTGCAAACAATTGAAAGTGAGAGTTAGCATACATGTATTGATGCTTATTATGAGAATAATAGTACCTGACTTCTTTTAATTCTAATGGCATATACCTAGTTTGATACATCGTCTCCTGGAGATAGGGTGTGCTTTAACTTTACTTCAAGAAACCGTAGGGATTCATGCCTAGATCCCAACTAAATATGCATGTAAGTTTTTTTGGGGTTTAAATGATGAGAAGAAAAGGGGAATAAAGAACAATACATTTCTGATTTTAGTGGTGACCAAAGTTTCCAAAGAAAATTTGTCAATGGTTTTCTTTTGTGATTTAAGTTAGATCATCCCTATCCTCATTTGCCGTTGACCTTGTAATTTGATTTTGAGTATGAATTAATTCTTTTTTTAAAACATTTTATTTAGGCATTTTTTTTATTTTTTCTTATTTGACATTTTTTTATCGTTGTACCCATTGGTTGCTCTTCTTTGTCTGGAGTGCTCTTAAGAAAGATAAGAGAATATATCATGGATGCATTAATTGATAAATAGCCCGCGCCTTTAATTAATTTTCTTGGTTGGAGCAATGTTACTAAGCAGACATGATTCTATTGTATGTCATACGTATATTTTATACTCTTCATCCAACATTCTGCTGAACTGGAATTTAATAATAATGTTCTTTCTGATATTTCTTTTGTTGAAACACAGATAATGGGAGAAATAAAATATTTATTTTATTAATACCTCATCTACATAATACAAAAGATGTTTGTACATTTATATAGGAAGAGTGGGGAGAGGAAAACCTATTGTAAGATGTGGGACTAAACAAATACAAAGAAAGCGGGCTCAAACCGGGCCTTCATTATTGGGACTTTTACATTGTTTTTCCAACACTCCCTCGCAAGTTGGAGCATACACATCGTAGGCACCATGCTTGGATAAGAACTGATAATATAGCGGTCGAGGTAATGCTTTTGTGAGAATATCAGAAATTTGCCCAGCTGCAGGAACATGTTTCAGCTCTAACTTCTTCAGTTGAACCTTCTCCCGAATGAAGTGACAATCAACTTCAATGTGTTTAGTATGTTCATGAAAAATAGGATTCTTGGCAATATGTATAGTAGCTTGACTGTCACAATAGAGAATCGCCGGTGATGCAAGTATAACACCAAGGTCACTTAGAAGACTCTCCAACCAGGTAAGTTTAGACACAACGGCCATCGATTGATACTCAGCTTCAGCTGATGAGCGAGCAACAACAGACTGCTTTTTGCTGCGCCAAGTGATAAGGTTTCCACCAAAGTATGTACAGTATCCACTCGTGGAACGATGATCATCCTGCGAACCAACATAATCAGCGTCAAACTATGCAATGAAAGATAAGGGAGACGAAGAGGGTTTGTATACAAGTCTTTGCCCAGGAGCGGTCTTCAAGTATCGAAGGACACACTCAACTGTCTGGAGATGAGAGATCTGTGGTTCGTGCATGAATATACTAACAACTCCAAGTCTCCAACAACAAAAGATATATCAGGTCTTGTAACATTGAGATATATTAGCTTGCCCACAAGAAGACGATAATACTCTGGGTTTGGAAGAAGACCTGATATATCAGGACTTGTTCTATCTCAACGGTTGCCGGATCTGCAGGCCGCTAAATATCATTAGTAGAGGGCACCAGACGGAGGAGAACGACGAGTATACACACGAAGCATAGGTGGTTTTGGTGGTACGTTTGGGATTGTCGTGGGTAGGAGAGGTGGTAGGTTGGACGTGACAGGAACAGTAGGCCGCGAGAGAAGAGGTGGTAGTGGAGGGTCACTGGGTAAGGAATGATAAGTTGTTCTTCGAGAAAGGTTACATCAGCTGATGTAACAACCTTTCGATCACTAGGAAAGTAGCAAACATAGCCTTTCTGAGTGCACGAGTACCCAACGAACATACACTTGGTGACACGAGGAGAAAGCTTGTCAGTTGATGGACCAAGATTATGAACATAGCAAACGCAGTCGAAGACACGAGGTGTGACTGGGAAGGGGGTTGTGGAAGGAAAAAGAAGTTTAAAAGGTGTCTCAAAGTTGAGAATGGAGGAGGGCATGCAGTTAATAAGGTAGCAAGCTGTAGAAATTGCGAAATTCCAATAAAGTTTGGGAACATTCATTTGAAACATATGAGAGCGGGCGACCTCAAGAAGGTGACGATTCTTTCGTTCTGCAACTCCATTTTGTTAAGGGGGGGGGGGGGGGGGTTATATGCACAGGAGGTTTGATGGATGATCCCAAACTCAGTACACAAATTTGTAAACGCATGACTTGTGTATTCACGGGCATTGTCGGTTTGGAAAGTCTTAATGGTTGTAGAAAACTGGTTGCTAGTCTCAATAATAAAAGCACGAAACACACGAGTGAGTTCAGAGCGATCATGAAATAAATATAACCATGTCATATGAGAGTAATCATCAATAAACGCAAGGAAGTAACAATAGTCAGAAACACTTACTATTTTATAGGGTCCCCAAATATCAGTATGAACTAAAACAAAGGGAGCATCGCTCCGAGCACAATTAGATGAAAAAGTAGAATGATGTTTGTCGTAGATACAAGACTCGCATGTGAAGTCGTTGAGGGACACATCAGTTTCTGGAGGATTCAGAGAGGAGCATGCCTAAGACACCGATGCAATTAATAAGATAGCAAGCCCTTATCCATTATATTCGACAGAGCTAACAAAAGAGAGAATCAGGGGTGGTAGATCCAGGATGTAGAGCCCATTCGATAGCTGCCCTTTACCGATTATATTCTGCGTCTTTCAATCTTGCACAACAAAAGAGGTAGAAGAAAAGGTTACATAGTAATCAAGGTCTTGAGTGAGACGACTAATAGATAGGAGATTGAAATGGGAGCCCAGAACATGAAGAACCGAGCGAAGAGCAATGGAAGGAGTAAGGGTGATGTCGGCAGATCCAGACACAGGGGTGGTGTCCCCATTGGCAATAATGATGAACTCGGGATACTCATAATCCAAGTATTAAGAAGGTTTTTTCGGGGTAAAATGGTGTGTTGCTCCAGAGTCCATTATCCAGGATGAATGATGGGTGAGGCAGGAGATACCTTCATCTGAGATAGACGCAACAGAGCCGGAGGAACGGCTGATCATCCCTTGAAGCTGTTGGAGTTGGTTGCGTAGGGCATCAATGTCAGTTTGAGTGCTGATTGGAGCATTGACTGCAATGGAGACATGCAGAGCGGGTGGCATACCTTGCTTACGGTAACAAGTAGCTTCGAGATGACCATCCCTGCCACAGTAAGTACACTTAAGAGGAGCGCGATGGTGTTAACCCCTACCACGAGAAGAGGTGCGACCTCCACGTGAGGGTGGAGTAAAATGGGATGAAGGTAACCCCTGGAGAAGGTCCAGAGAGAAACTCCCAGGAGCATCGGTCGGGGGTGTGACCTTTAACAACATGGAGCACACGTTCGAAAGAGAGGGAATGGTTGAGGAGGATAGGATCTGAGCCCGGACGCTGTGGAGGTGGGGCGAGACACGGGCCATCATCATGGCAATACCAACTGCTTCTTTTTGAGCACGTTGGGCAACGAGATCTGTAGTTGGAGGTTGATGTTGAATCCATGCCTCTACTAGTGTTTTGGAGCGCGCAAAAAAGGAAGTTAAGTCGCCCGTTGCCCCCGGGTCAAGAGATTGAAGGTTCGAGTTGATGTCAAAGAGGTGTTGCAACCTGTCCTTTGCCAGAATAAAGGAGTGAAGTTCCTTACACATGGCTTTGGTCGTCTCATGATACATGGCCATACGATAGGGTTCACTATTCATTGAGTTGAGAATCCAAGATTGAACACGACCATCATCACGAAGCCATTCCTCGGAGGACGGAGATGGAGTAGCCTTGGTCAGATGATGGAGAAGGCCTTTTATCTGAAGAACATAGCGAACCGAGTGCATCCATTCAACAAAATTCTTTTTTCCATTATGAGAAATAGTGGTGATCCGTAGTTCATCACGAACTTCAGGAAGAGGAGCCGCAACACGGGCCGAATGAGAGGAGGCATCATCTTCAGCCATTGGAGAACACGACTAGAGGAGCACTGGAGAGGCCACAAGGAAGAACAGAGCAGCAACACTTGCGGTCAGAAGAAGACGCAACGAGCAGAACCAACTGCGAGCAGGAGCTGGCGGTCACTAGCGGTCACTAGCGGTCAAGAAGATGCCGTTAACTGGCAACCAACAACAAGCGGTCACTTGGAAGAAGAGACCGACAGGAAGAGTCCGGCAAGACGAGTCCGACAAGTCGAGATGGCAGTCAAGAGCTTGCGGTCACTTGGCAGTCAACAACTTGCAGGTACTTGGAGTCCGGCAAGACGAATCTGACAAGAAGAGAGACCGGCAAGTCGAGATTGTGGGAGGGAGGAGAAACCGCGGCGATCACTTGCGTGAGCTCGGCAAGTGTGAACAAGGCCAAGAGTGCGCATACTTGCACGACCTGGGATCGCCAAGGAACTCGCAGGCGAGCACTGAACAGGGAATAAAAGCAGTCAGGGTTGCGGGGCCCACAAGGAGCAGGCACCAGGAAATTTATAAAAGCAACAAAGGGGAGGGGGCGGTAGGTGGAGGAAACGAGAAAAGGGAAAAAGGAGAGGAGCGGTCTGCCAAGAAGAGATCGCCAGGCCACATGCGGGCAGGCAGGAACGAACAGAGTCCGGCCGGGAGCAAGGGCTTCAACTGAAAATAATAAGGGGATCGAACCACTCTGATACCATGTAGAAACACAGATAATGGGAGAAATAAATATTTATTTTATTAATACCTCAATCTACACAATACAAAAGTTGTTTGTACATTTATGTAGGAAGAGAGGGGGGAGAGGAAAACCTATTCTAAGATGTGAGACTAAACAAATACAAAGAAAAGCTGGCTCAAACTGGGCCTTCATTATTTGGCCTTTTACATTGTTTTTCCAACACTCTTTACACTCCCATTTTTATCTTTAGTACAATAGTTGAAGGGTGACCTTTTCCTTGTATTCCATAGCCCTTAAGCTCATAGGTAGATCTTTTGTAAGCTATCACAATATAACTCATTGCACTTGCGGTGTTAATAATTCTTTCCTTCTTCTTGGGTTTATCTTTAGTTAAGCTTTATCATGTAAGCTGATAGTTGTCTCTCAAATGTTTGGTTCATTATAGCTGATCTCCTTCAAGTACCTTCATTTTGAATTATATGAAAATAAGTTTGTTAATATGTGAATTAAAATGGAAGTTCTATAAAGCTCTGAATTTTCCTACTAAAGATAGAACCGTAGTCTTGGATACAGATTGATAATTAAAGCTGGCGTTGACATTTCATTTTCTAAAACCTAAGATATTTGTAATCTTTGCCTTATCAAGCAACCAAAT
Source organism: Dactylorhiza incarnata (assembly GCA_033032865.1). Lineage (NCBI taxonomy): Eukaryota > Viridiplantae > Streptophyta > Magnoliopsida > Asparagales > Orchidaceae > Dactylorhiza > Dactylorhiza incarnata. Next base: position 6,124,280 of record JAWHQI010000057.1, read on the forward strand.
GAAAATTTAGTATGATTGTTTTAATTTGTTTATACTCTTCTTTTCCCTTGGGAATTTAAATGTAGGTTATCCCTGGAAATGAAACTCGTGTTATGAAGATGTTCAACCGCTTATCAGAACTTGGCCCGACAATTGTCATGGGTAAAAATGAACTCTTACATACTTCTGGGCACGGCTATCGTGAAGAATTGGTGAGTTCTCTGTAAATTAAATGTTATTTTTCATGATGTTCTACGTTGGCATTTCTCAGGTTGTTCAATGCATTTTTTGTTATAAATCATAGTATAAACTATCTTAGAGCTAACATTGCCAAATTACTGTCCTCTAATATCATTGAGATGCCATAATTTCTTCTTGGATGGCATATTAAGTATTAACTTCCTTCTAAATGTTGTAGGAGGAAGTTCTCAGGATTGTGAAGCCTCAACATTTTCTTCCTGTCCATGGGGAACTCTTATTTCTTAAGGAACATGAACTTGTTGGGAAATCAACCGGCATCAAGCATACTGCAGTGAGTTGCTACCTTGATCATCATTTTTTCTTCACATCTATTGAATCAATGATGAAATTAGTGCATGCTTAATCCAACCTGTTAACAGGAATATTTTTAATGCCATGTATTGGAAGTTAGCATGCTTTTATTTGATTAACAGACACGAGAACTATGTGATGAATGTAAATATTGATATTTCCAGGTATGAATACTGTTTCTTATGAGTTGCGAGTTATTTTTGTGGATATCTTCATATTAAAATATCCCAATAAATATTTGATCTTTTATTTACAAGGATTAGTAGGTGAACCATTTTTAGATTTTGGAGTTGTGCTACATTTTTGGATCCATGATATTTTGTTTTGCATGCGGAATGGAATAAGCTTTGTTAAGTAGAAGGCAGGGGTAGTGAGATACAATCAATTTATGGGTGAGAATAATCAATATACAGGAACTAAAGCTATGCAATAGCTTGATTATGGAAAATGTGGAGATTAAGGCCCTATTTGAGGCAATGGCTGCGAGTGATGCAAGAGCATCGAACACCTGAACACGGTCCTTTAGACGAGTTGTTTGATGTTGTTAAATCATCTATCTCATTTCCTGAAACATCACCACCTGACGCCCATGCCAACGACAACGTTGGCAGTGGGTCATGTAGAAACATTCACCTCAAACATAGTCTGTCTTATGGTAATGTGTGGTTGCAGATTTGAGTTTAGAGAAGAGAAAAGTACTAGGGAGGGGAGGAGTTTTTAACGGATTATAATATAATCAAAAGTCGTATTAAAATAAATTACTCTGGTTACCAAAATACCAAATTGACATAACAAGAATCTGAAAGATAATTGTAGAAAATAAAGATAAAAATACAAAACAATGAATCTTGGAGCTGTTGTTGAATTCGAAGGCAAAATGTGAAGCCTTAAGCATCGTCACGTTTATTCTCAATATCCACAAGAGGAGAGATTTCAGAAAGTAAATTTAAATGTATTAATGATCAATAATTATAATTTTGAGTTATAGATCTCCTATTTCCAGAAACAAGTGTTATGGGCCTGGTCGGAGGTCGCCGGATGAGTGGCCAGAGTCAAACGTCACGACGGCGGAGGAGGATACCATGGAGCCGGAACCGTGGCTGCCCAAGCGGGGCTTGCTCGTTGGAGGAGAGAGCTACCAATATCTCACAATTAGAGGAAAATAATAGACTTTATTTCTTCCATACCAATACAAGACCCAAGGAGTCTCTTAAGTAGACTTACAATCGACGCACAAGGAAATAACGACAAAAGAATTAAAATAACAACAAAGGAAATAACGACAGACTTGGACTTGCACGACGAAATAGGAATGCGACCTAAAAACAATTAAATAATATAATAAGACCCATAACATCTCTCCCGCCTTGGAAAAAGAGCTTGACCTCAAGCTCGAGAGAGATCGACACAATGGTTGCCTCATCCGACGCCTTCATCACTAGAATCCTCAACGTGTAGATAGAAAAATCGTTTGCACATGTGGCTGTGAGTGTATTGTTTGTCGCAGTTGTAACATAAGCCTTGCGCGCGTCGTTCCAGCATATCAGCCCTAGATAGTCGACGAACTGGTGGGGATGGATGACCCTCGGAACGGCCTTGTTGAATGCCTGTGTCGGTGTGCGGATATGCCTCTTGGGCCAGTTGGAGGCGACGATCACATAGCCTTGCCAGACTCATAGCAGACACTAAGTCTGGAGGAGCCTCAAATTTGACATCAAGTCGAAGGCGATCGCGAAGTCCGGCGGTGAAGATTGTGACCTGCATCTCTGGGAAAAGAGTGATGTGCGTCAGTAGAAGTTGAAACTGGTCCAGATAATTGTCCACGGAGCCCGTCTGGTGTAGTGTGGTGAGGGCACCGACGGGGTTGCTGCGGATGGGAGGGCCGAAATGCAGGTTGCAAAATTACTTGAAGTCATCCCACGTCAGACCCAACTGATCGGTGAGGAGACGAGTGACCCAAAACAAAGCCGAGTCGAGAAGGTGGAAGGAGGCCAGAGGAAGTCGTTCGGCTGCCGGAGTTTGTTGGTGCCCAAAGAATTGTTAGCACCTGGTGAGCCAGCCCAAGAGATCAATTTTCCCATCGTAGGTGGGGAATTCCAATCGGGTATAACATGACACAATAACAGTTTTAGGGCGTAAGAGGGTCTGTGGTGGTGGCTCGTGGCGGATGAGCGGCGGTAGTGAAATTTGACAGCTGCTGGCGTGATCCGTGGGTGGGTTGTTACCGGAGGTGCCGCTGTTAGTCAATTAATCTTGGTGGTGAGGGTTGCCATGTCGTCCTGATGACGTGCGTCAGCGTCACGAAATCGTGCTTCTCCATCCTGAAGGCGTTCATCCATGGCGGATATAACTGCGTGTAGCCAGTTCATAACATCCAAGAAGTCGGCCGAGTCTCCCATATTGTGGATAGAGGTAGCACGAGATAAGGAGCGAGTGACATCATAGTTAGATTGCTCGGAGGTGGTTGTTTGGGAATTGCCGCGAGATCCGCGTCGTCGCCCAATGTTGACAACACAATAGACTCCAATATATGTTCCCTTCATTCCGAAGGCAAAGCAACTAGTGGAATGGCTGGATGTAGAACATAAATAATTGTCTAGGCCCCCCTAATTGTCGGCAAAAAAAAGGAATTAAATTTATTCCTTTTTTAGCGCAGGGCTCGAGAGAAAAAGGATGGACGCTATGCGTGCGTTTCCTTTTACAGATGATGCCGTTGTTTCCTTGTGCAGGAGACGCGTCGAGCTTCGAGAGAAAAGGGCGGACGTGCGTTTCCTTTTACAGAGGATGCCTCTGTTTCCTTGTGCAGGAGACGCGTCGAGCGTGATTGACGTGCGTCGTCGAGATTGTCGGGTCGAGCGGGATTGACTCACGCTGCTTCTTCTGGTGTGGCCGCCTAGTGCAGGAAGGGCGACGAGGACTACGGTTTGCACGCAAGGTGGGAGAGCGTGTCGGAGGACGCTCAGCCGGTTGACGTCGATCGCTTGGCCTGGCAGAGGACGATCCCTTAGGCCACGAGTGTTCGGCCTCAATTGCTGATCTCTTGGTTTGACTGATTCACAGCGGGAGGCAGCGGCTTCGGCGGAAGAGGATGAGTAGCTTTGATACCAAGTTCTCATGGGCCTGGTCGGAGGTCGTCGGATGACTGGCCAGAGTCGAAGGTGACCATGACAGAGGAGGATACCGTGGAGCCGGAACCGCGGCTGCCTAAGCGGTGCTTGCTCGTTGGAGGAGAGAGCTACAAATATCTTACAATTAGAGTAAAAGAATAAACTTTATTTCTTTCATACCAATACAAGACCCAAGGGGTCTCTTAAGTAGACTTACAATCGATGCACAAGGAAAGAATGATAAATGAATTAAAATAACAACAAAGGAAATAACGACAAACTTGGACATACACGACGAAATAAGAATGCGACCTAAAAGCAATTAAATAATATAATAAGACCCATAACACAAGGTTTACATTATCCAACTAAGGATAAAAATAAAATAAGATCTTAATAAGATGAACAACTCTTATTCCCGTGTTCTCAAATTAATTTAAATTAAGAAAGCTAAGAAAATAGGTAAAAAAAAAACTAATGGCCCTTAAACGGCTTGAAACCTATTTAGTTTTGCTCTATTATGACTTGGTTTGATTCCTTATGTTTTCTCTATGTAAAATTGAACTTATTGGACTAACCGGATAATGTTCTGCCTCAACCTTCATTGGGACACAAGTCATTTTACCTTAGTAATGCTCATATCCATGCTTTTGTAAACCCAACTTCTCCACCCAAGAATTTAGACAAATACATCTAAATTAAATCCCCTGATTTTTTATCACTTTTACAATTTATTTTCATTTTTGATGTTTTCACAACCCTCCAATTAAGACGCATGCCTCTATTGACTTAGCTACTCCATTTTCCATCACCATTTCCCTTTATATTTTGTCAGTACCAACTTACTAAAAGGAAAAAATATCGAGGCCCTAGGTCTACTTCTCAATCTTATGATTAATTTGTTTCATTTCATTTTACACTCTTACAATCCAGTTATGATTCTTGACCATGATTAGGATAACGAAGAAGCTTCAATCATGCAGAATTACTCTTATTTAATGGAGGCAATTGATTTCTTGTTAATTTTTTCGGAAATCATCATTTTTATTACTAACTTTTTGATACCTTGAAGTGTCATGGTAAATCTCAGTATCTGCATTAAGTATCAAATTTTTTGTTGTTAAACCTTCTTTCAGAAATTAACACCTCTTATAACTTACGTTTTTAAACTTTGAAGAGTCATGGTAATCTTAGTATTTATATGAAGTATCAAAATCCAGAATATCTGATTGAGAAATTAAATGAATCAGCTCAGTGCTTTTTGTGTTAAAGGTGATAAAGAATGGAGAAATGCTTGGAGTTTCACATCTAAGAAACAGAAGAGTTTTGTCTAATGGGTTTGCTTTACTAGGGAAGGAGGAGTTACAGGTAAATAACTATTTCTGTTTGGGTAACGCAGTATATCAAGGATCTTATTTGTATTCCTCTATGACAGTTGATGTATAGTGATGGTGACAAAGCATTTGGAACATCTAAGGAACTTTGTATTGATGAGCGGTTAAGGATTGCATTTGATGGAATAATAGTTGTCTGGTATTTTTCTACCTTCTGCATAATTTTCTCTTGAATAGAAAATGATGCGCTTGTAATTTTCTTGGTATATTACTGCATGAATACGTTTCTTACGCTCTCTCAATTAAGGTTATAACTGTTAGAACCAATGCAAACTATTGGATATAGGTGAAGGAGTCCATTATTTATATATATTAAATATATAAGGTTACATGAGTTTCTCAATGACAATATATTTATATAGGGATGGACTAAATTACCTAACTGACTGGTTGCTTAGTTGATGTAGGCCGAGAGGATCGAGTCGAATTTTAAGTGCGAAGTCTGTTACGATTGTTACGAAGATGCATCCGCCAACGCACACCAACCCGAAGGAGTCAAGGGAGCGCTTATGGAAACCACCATAATTAATTAGTGTAATTAATTGGTATTAATTAATTAATTCGTATTAATTAATTTATATTAATTAAGCATTATTTTTATTGTTATTGTCATGTGAGCCCCCCTCCTCCCTATATAAGGAGGAGGTATGAGAGTGTTTTGATTATCTTTTGGATCATTAGGGTTTTGGCTCTCATTTGAGAGAGGGGTCTTAGGAGGAACCAGCCTCCTAGATCTTGGCCGAAGTCCGCTCCGGATTGTATCTGCGTTCGTGTTTATTGCAATCATGTCTCTTGTTTTGTTCGATACTCTATCAATGGTCCGACCTGCCGCCCCCGTCCGCTCCTTCGAAGCCGCCGGGGCTCATGCCACGATGGACAACCGCCTCAACCCCATCGTCCGCCATCTCGCCTCCATCGAACGCCGCTGCGACATCCACGACAACATCCTCGCCTCGCTATCTGCATCCTTGCAGGCCTTGCTCCAACGCCGTGTCGACCAACCACCCACAGCAACAACACACAGCAGCAGCGACCGGCCATCAACGGCCGTTTCCGGCAACGCCCAAGAGAGGGGCCGTCTGGACAGGTCCCTGCCTCCGGACCATACCCGCGCCAACGCCGCTCAACGCCGAGGCTCCCAGCCGTCCCACAACAGCGGTACTCCACCGTCCATGCTAGCGTCGCCACCTCCTCCCTCAGCGCCGCTACTTCCCGACCTAACTCTCCAGCCGGACGATGGCCTCCAGAAACTTGCGCATCGAGCACGTCAACCCGCCCTCTCCGTCGCGCTCGCGATCCACCCCACCATACGGTATATTGCAGCCCTCTGCCAGCTCTCCCGCAAGAACCGGACTCTCGTCCTCAACACCCCAACAACTCTCCCCTTCGATTCTTCTTCCCCGCAGCAACGATCGCAGCCCGCGCCTCCGCCTCCGCCTATCGCATTCGACGCACTGCCTCCACATCCCATCCAGCCGCACCTTTTTCTGAGCCATGCCTTTTTCTTTCCAACCGGCCACGCCTCAATTAATGCCTCTTCCCTTCTTTTATTTAAACCCACCCATGCCCCCACTAAAAGCCACATCGCATCACGTCCCTTCTATTTATTTTTCACACAACCGTACCCTCTCTTTCTACCCTTCCCCCCTTATCCTCTCCCTCTCACTTTAACACTACCTTTAATTTTTATTTCCCATCATTTCCCCTCCCTTACATCCCGCGGCCACAAATTATATGTCCCTCCCATTCTTAAATACCCCGACAAAAAATTTAAACATGACCTTGGGGACAAGGTCAATTTTCAAGCGCGGCCTATTGTTACGATTGTTACGAAGATGCATCCGCCAACGCACACCAACCCGAAGGAGTCAAGGGAGCGCTTATGGAAACCACCATAATTAATTAGTGTAATTAATTGGTATTAATTAATTCGTATTAATTAATTAATATTAATTAAGTATTATTTTTATTGTTATTGTCATGTGAGCCCCCCTCCTACCTATATAAGGAGGAGGTATGAGAGTGTTTTGATTATCTTTTGGATCATTAGGGTTTTGGCTCTCTTTTGAGAGAGGGGTCTTAGGAGGAACCAGCCTCCTAGATCTTGGCCGGAGTCCGCTCCGGATTGTATCTGCGTTCGTATTTATTGCAATCATGTCTCTTGTTTTGTTCGATACTCTATCAAAGTCACTCCCGACGTAATTTCGAGAGTTAGTTAATCGTTATTTGAATAAAGATTCTTGAATGTTTTACAGTTCGAATCGAGGCGGCATTTGTAAAGTTTCACAAGCTTATTCACAATCAATAATTTATGAAATAATAGCAATAAAAAGCAATGCGAACGTCCGAGACAAGCTTATATTTAATTAAACGGATTGCATAAGACTACGCTAATAGATGAAGCAAGAGAGACGACGGAGTTACCCAAGCATATGCAAAAGCTACAGCAAGATGCAGTCCACTTCAAGTCCAGTTGCACTGTTAGCTGTATGTAATATAACTGAAGGCGGAAGGGCTCCCTCACATTCGGTCGGATGAAGGCCGGATGTCTGTGAAACAACTTTTGGCGGCACAATGACAAAAAGGAGTGGGCTTTGTTGTTGTCCACTGGACGGTGTCGTACAATGATAGCTCCGGTCGCCGAAGTAGACCGTCGGGGTCGACGACGACGTGAGGGCGGAAGGACGTTCTCGACAGGCTTGGCGATGACAGTTGAAATCGAGCGCAGGGTGGCTTCGTGATGCCGTTTTGTTCGGCAAGAATCTGGTTGTTTGTATCCGACGATGCCGACGAAGGAGAGTTGTAATTAATATAGTTTCGCCAAGTCATAGTTTATCGTAGTTTATCATGTATTACCCACTCGGGGTTATTTATGTCTTTCTGTCCTCCTTTACTCAGATATATGTATGAGTAAAGGGTTCTTTTCTAAGATAACATAAATCATTCCTCTTTCAACTTGGTATCAAAGCGACAAACCTAATCTCTCTCCGCCGCCGAAACCTCTTCTTCTCTCTCTCGCCGCTCTCTTACGCTTGCCTGCCTCTGTTCCTCTCATTCGCCGGTTTGAGGTCCTCACGTTACTGATCCAGGCGACTCTCTCGTCGGCGGTTGCGCACGCTGAAGGAGACCACCACCCCTCTTTGTGACGTCTGCTGTCTCACTGTCGACGCTCCTTCCTTCTGCTACCTGCGTGGGAGTGTGCCGTCTTCGACGTTCGTCTTCGCCAGCTCTTGCTTACTTCGTCGACGTTCGTCTTCACCAGCTTCCTCGACGCTGCTCTCGCCTTATTCGTCGTCTTCTTCGACGATTCGTCTTTGCTTCCCTGTCTCCAGCGAGATCGTTGACTGCTTCCTGAAATAGACACAACTCTTGTCGATTCCAAATCCAGATCAAGCTCTCGTCGATTCGTCGCCTCAAGCTCTCGTCGACTCCAGCTCTCGTCGATTCGTCGCCTCCAGTTCTTGTCGATTTCATCAGCTTTTACAGGGACGATGCTCTCGACGATTTCTTCTTGCCGATGAGTGACAACCCCTACAACGAGATCGACGACAACTTCCAGATCTTGATCGCCGTCTGCTTCCAGCCATGGCTATTGCCACTATGTCCTCCGACGGTTCTTGCCGATACAGATCCTGCTGATTTCTTCTAGCTTCCGACAGCTTCCTATAGTTTACCATGGATGATTCTTCTGCCTCATCGCCAAGTGTTGTGACACCCCAGATGAGTGACCCTCAACGCACTCATGGCCACTCTGGCTCTTTGAAGATCACCATTGTGCCTCTGGATGGGACGAATTACCTTGAATGGTCCCATGCGACTCAACATGTTATTCAGTCATTAGATGTTCGGATATATAGATGGGACAGTTGTGGCACCTCCTAAGGATGATTCCACTTGGAAGCATTGGGATTCCGAAAATTTCCTTGTTGTCTCGTGGCTCATCCATACCATGTCTCCTATGGTATACCGGAGTTATATGTTGATGGACTCTGCCCATGAGATCTGGACTCGGGCACGCGAAATATACTCTCAGATCGGAAATTCCAACCAGATTTACGAGCTTACGCGTCGCATTCTGGAGTTGCGTCAGGGATCCATGATTGTGTCCACTTACTTCTCTGAGTTCGAGCGTGTCTCTCATGAATTGGATTACTTTGAACAGTTTACCCCCGCCTGTACTGCCGATGCAGTCCTGTTCAGTTTTAAATGTCCTCCGACATGTCCGACATGTCTCCCGATATATCATTTTTTAGGGCAAAACTATATTTTTTCTAAAAAAATAGATTACGTCCTTTTGTAAAATATAGGCCAACATGTCTGATTTTTTCCGATATATCGGCCGACTCGACTTTTAAATATATCGCCCGCTATTTTATTTTATGTTATATTAGCAGACTAGCAACATATGTTTAAATCGCCTATGAATATTATATTATGTATGTTTAAATCGATTAGATTTATTGTTTCGATTTTTTTAACATTTTATTCTTACAACCAATTTGTATAATTGTTTCACAATTTTTTAATTTCATATTACAAAAAATATGAAAATATTTAATACATTTATTACAAAAAATATGAAAATATTTAAATCTTTTTTATTTGCAATAAATTTATTGTTTTCAAAACAAAATTATTATATAATATTAAATATATTTTACAATGTAACATTTTGTGTTTGTTAATAGTATTTTATCTTATATACTATTCGATTTTATTTTGTAATATAAAATACTAATTTTTTTTTATCTATTTGTTATATTATTTTTCTATTTTTATAACATATAATTATAGTTAGTATACATAAAAATAAAATTTTTATTTATAAAACATGGAAATCCGATATTTTAAAATATCCCCGACATGTCTCCGACTTCCGACATTTAAAAACTCAATCCGATATGTCGTCGACATCTGATATTTAAAATATTCTACTCTTGTTGCAGAAAAAGGACGAACGATTTTGTCTACATGTTTTTCTAGATGAGTTTGAACATGGAATTGGATACGGTTCAGACTAATATTCTTCACCACTCCCCTCTCCCATCTCTTCGGGAGGTATTCAATATGGTTCTAGGCGATGAAGACCGTCGTAGGTCCCTCAACACGATTGCTCCTCCTGACCGCTCTGCCTTTACTAGTGTTGGTCGGGGTAGCACTAACCCCACCAATACTGTTTCTACTTGTGATTACTGTGGCCGCCAGTGCCACACTCAAAATGTTTGTTTCAAACTTCATCCTCACCTTGCTCCACCAGGCCCAGACGTGGTTATGGACGTTGTCGTGGACCAGGAGGGGGGGGGGGGGTCCCGACAGAGTGGTTCTCGCTCTCATGATGCTTCCTACTCCACAAAAATCTATGACAACTGTCAGCCCCCGGGACATTTTACCGCGCATGAATTGGTTGCTCTCCGCCGTCTTCTTCACTCCCAGTCGTACGTGACCTCCGGTACTTCTACTTCCTTTGCTACTGCAACTATGCCCAGTGCTAATGCTGCCACGACCTCCGTTTGAGTGGATCATTGACTCAGGCGCCACCAATCATATGACCGGATCTTCCTCAGGCTTTATTTCCTACACCCCCTTGTTTGGCACGGACAAGGTTATCTCGACAAATGGCACCCTGTCACCCATTGCGGGCAAGGGACATATTTCCTGTTCTCCTTCAATTTCCCTTTTGTCTGTCCTACACGTTCTCTCTTTTCCATGTAGTTTACTTTAAATTAACAATATCACTCGATCTCAACTGCTATGTAACTTTTTTTCCCGATTCTTGTGTTTTTCAGGAACTGGGTATGAAGCGAATCATTGACAGTGGTAGGAACCACGGTGGCCTATACTACCTGGATTCTAAGACATCGTCTCATGCCCTTTCTTCCTCTGCTGTTACTGCTGCTGATGCTCGACGCTGACATTTGCGCCTTGGGCAGCCCTCTCTTGTCTACCTTCAAAAAATATTTCCTACTTTGTTACCTTTTATTAAAACTTTAGCTTGTGATGTTTGTGAAATGTCTATACATGTTCGACATTCATCGTCACATTTGTCTTCTCCTAGTAGCACCCCTTTCACTGTTATACATTCTGATGTTTGGGGTCGTTCCCCTGTTATATCTTTATCAGGTTTGTTACTTTGTTACTTTTATCGGCTGTTTTTCCCGCATTACTTGGGTTTATCTTTTAAAGAAGAAAAACAAAGTGTTTCCGTGTTTTCAAGCCTTTCATAAAATGGTGCAGACTCAGTTCAATGGTAATATTTGTGTTCTCCGTAGTGATAGGGGGGGGGGGTATGATGATCGTGGAGCATTTGGCTCTTATCTCACAAGCCATGGTATTGTACATCAAACCACTTGCGTTTACACATCTACCCAAAATGGCGTTGCTGAACGAAAAAATATGCATCTCCTTGATGTTGCCCGGTGCCTTCTCACCACCATGCACCTTCCGAAATTCTATTGGAGTGATGTTTTCCTAACTGCTGCTCATCTTATCAATTGTCTGCCTTTACGGGTCCTAAATTATGTTACTCCTCTAGCCCGTCTTTTCACTACTTCTGTTGTTCATACTTCTCATCTTCCGTCGTGTATTGTTCACATACATCAGCCTCATCGCGACAATCTTGACCCTCGGGCGCACCGTTGTGTCTTTATTGGCTATTCTGCCACTACAAAAGAGTATTGGTGTTATCACCCTCCCTCGACGTGTTTTATGTATCATGGATGTTAATTTTCGCGAGGAGGAACCCTACTACCTGGATTCGACTCACTCCACTCGTCAGGGGTAGAATGATGACATGAATTCTGATTCTACTGTTCCTCTCACTCTGATTCCTCCTACTCGTACCATAGCTACTCCTCCTACGCCACCTACGTCCCCTACGTCTCCTACACATCTTTCCCTTTGTCCTTCTCCCATCTCTCCTTCTCCTCATGTATACCATCGTCGTCAAACAAGTAAACAGTCCACCGTCGTTTTCCCGCTGTCGCTGCCTGGTTTGGACTCAGATTCTGATGATGATCTACATGCCCTCTTGCATTTCTAAAAGGTAAAGATGTGTGTACGCAACACCCTATTTCTAACCATGTTGCATATCATCACCTTACCCAGGCTCATTGGGGCTTTATATCTTCTTTGTCCTTGATTTCTATTCCAAAGACTTGGCAGGAGGCTGTGAGCATTCCGGTATGGGCTCTAGCAATGGAGGAGAAAATGTCTGCCTTGGACAAGAATCATACATGGGATGTCTCCCCTTCCTCCTAACAAAAAAGCCATTGGTTCAAGGTGGGTCTTCTCTGTTAAGCAAAACCAGGATGGTAAAGTTGAGTGCTACAAGGCTCGCCTCGTGGCTCGAGGATACACCTAGACTCAGGGAGTCGTCTACCAGGAGATCTTTGCTCCTGTAGCAAAGATGGACTCTGTTCGTGTTCTTCTGTCGTGTGTTGCTTGCTTGGGCTGGGATCTTCACCAACTGGACGTTAAAAATGTCTTCCTGCACGGTGAACTTGATGAAGAAGTTTACATCACATTCCCTTCTGGATTTGTGAAGAAGGGACAATAATGGCTTGTCTGTCACTTAAGGAAGTCATTGTATGGCCTGAAACAGTCCCACAGGGTTTGGTTTGGCAGGTTACTTAAGGGCATGATTAAGTTTGGTTACAAACAGAGACAGTCTGATCACACTTTGTTTATCAGGAGAAATGAGAAAAAAATTGAGATTCTTATTGTCTACGTTGATGACATTGTGATCACCAGTGATGACTCGGAGAAAATCACAAATCTAAAGGCTCTCCTGTCTGCTGAGTTTGAAAGGACTCAGGGAGATTACACTACTTCTTGGGGATTGAGGTGACCAGATCTAACTAAGGTATCTTCATCTCTCAACGTAAGTATATTTTGGATCTGTTAAAGGAGACTGGTATGCTCAGTTGTGTTCCAACTAACACTCATATGAAGGAGAATCATAAGATTGATGAAGACAGTGATGGCGACCGCACTGATCCCTCTAGTTATCAGAGATTGGTTGGGAGGCTCTTATACATATCTCACACCCGTCCTGACATTACATATGCTGTAAGAATTTTGAGTAGATATATGCATGCTCCCAGGATCAGACATCAGGATGTCGCGTATCGTGTACTACGGTATTTAATGAAGGCCCCTGGTCGTGGGCTCATGTTTTCCAAGAACAACCACTTAAATATTGAAGTCTTTACTGATGCTGATTGGGTTGGAAGCCGTGATGATAAGAAATTCACAAAGGGGTACTGTACATTTGTTGGTGGAAATTTGGTGACATGACGTAGCAAGAAGCAAAATGTGGTGGCCAGATCTAGTGCTGAAGCTGAGTATCGATCAATGTCTCAAGGTCTCTGTGAAGGTCTATGACTACGTACTATGTTATAAGATTTGAGTCTCCACGAGAATGTTCCCCTCTCTCTATATTGTGACAATAAAGCAACTATCAACATTGCTCACAATTCTGTTCAACATGACTAAGCATGTTGAGGTCGATCAGCAAAGACCATTTGGATAAAGGAAACTTGGTCACTCCTTTTGTTCCCTCTAAAGATCAACTAGCAAATGTCTTCCCCAAAAGCTTGGGATGCGACGCGTTTACTGATGATATCCATAAACTCGGAATGACTGATATCTTCCATCCGACTTGAGGGGGAAAATTGTAATTAATATACTTTCGTCAAGTCATAGTTTATCGTAGTTTATCATGTATTACCCACTCAGGGTTATTTATGTCTTTCTTCCCTCCCTTACTCAGATATATGTATGAGTAAAGAGTTCTTTTCTAAGATAACATAAATCATTCCTCTTTCAACTAGAAGGCGTCCTGGAAAATTACTGAAGATCGATGCTGGGCTTGCCGGGCTAATAGAGGAACGACGAGTTCGTCGTTCTGGCTTTTTCTGTCCTGACTTTTTGTTCATTCACGAGGATTTTTATAAACAGGGACCAAGATTATTTGTGTAATGCCATTTAAAATGTTGCCAAAGAATTATTTGCTTTCCTTTTAATCTTTTGTCCAAAAATACTCTTTCCTAATGCTTTCCCTATATATCTTTAGTAATAAAATAATAATCTTCTAATTTGAATCATTTCCACGTATGCATCCTTAATTAATTATGTTTGCCTATTCCATCCTAGCTACTCAGAATTGCCAGACCATTTATTTAGGATCTCATCGGGTGGTCAAACCAATGAATCGAAAAACTCAAAACGAGAGAGGTGTGCGAAAAAAAATACATACCAATTAAAATAATAACGAAAAAAGGATAACTGACGCATGTTGATATCATGTATCTTTAGCAACAATGGAGGATGCATCAATTCCCTCGGGGTTGACAGAGCTCGATCCCGGTGAGAACTCGCAAAGACTGGCAACGTAGAGATAAAATGTTAAAAACACGGTGTCCTCCCATACCCAAATGTCAACGTGGTGAAATAAAAAGTTAAAAAACAATCTCCAAATATGAAGTTGACATACTGAGGTGTGTGGAATAAGTGGTCATCAGATATAGTATGAAAAGACTGAGAAATACCATGCGACACTTCAGAAACCGATAAATGTGGGATCGAGCATGTCTTGTGGGGTGAGTGGCATATCTAGATCACGACTTATTTTATGGGGTGGGGTGGGGGTTCAGGTGGGAGAGTGATAAGTAGTAATGTGGTGGAGTCATCGGCAGGTGGACTAGATGATGGACCTCTTCTCGGGTTCCCTTGGAATAAGACACTTCTTCTGGGGAAGGAGAACAATCCTGCGTCCATGGTGCTCGAAGGAATGAGTTCCTCGTGTCGTCGTGCATAACATGTCGGCCGTACTGCAAAGATCGTCCTAATAGGATGTGACAAACATCCATGACGGCGACGTGACACATCATTTTATCCTGATATGTGTTTCCTCTAGAAAACTCTACTAGACAGTGGTGGGTAATGGGTATAGTCATTTGACTATTTGTTAGGAAAATTGCCCACAATTATCCTGATTTGAAGAAGTGCTTAGGATAAAGATAAACTCACTATGTATTTGATGCATGTTTTAGTTTTGATGTTTCAGGTATAATCTAGTGCAAGGTTAGCATATGGCTATGCTTATTGTCAGTAAATATAGTTTTGCCAATGAAATTCTTCATTGTGCAAAACACCATGTCGACATAAGTTCTAGACTATGTTAAGCTTGTCACTTACTCATTTTCAATATTTTCAAAGTTCCACACAGCTGATTGGGGCACTGGTTCATAGATCAGAAAGTTCAAAAATTTGTCCAAGCCATTTGTCGACTAGACTCAATCTTGACATGAAGAAGCTGCAGTCAATGTCGACCAGAACTGCCCTTTACATAAAATCTATCTAAGTCATTTGTTGACTAGACTTGTTGTCGACACCAGGGATATAGGGCAATGTCGACTAGAAGATCCATAGACAAAGAAGACTTACATTGTCCGTCGGCTGGAAGAACCTTAGACAAAGATAACTTTACCTTGCATGTCGATTAGAGTTGCTTACTTCATTGTTTCAGTATATTGGGTTTGTTGACCAGAGAAGCTTCAGTTAAGAAAATTGTGAAACAACTTATGTCGACCAGATTAATCATTGACATAACAAAGATCTGGTTGTGTCGACTAGACAACTTATGTCGACTAGAAGGTTTACTTGTCGACTGTAGATGTTTAAGAATGTTAACTAGAGGTGTACAATGCATATCGACTAGACCATTCATATCTACGAGACCATTCATATTGACGAGACCATTCATATTGACGAGACCATTCATATTGACGAGACCATTCATATCGACGAGAAGATTTGCGCTGTTTCTAAAATTCAAATCAGACAATCCTGATCGTTCTTATCACTTCGTATAACTGTCATGGACACATGTAATCATCATGACGAAATCGAAATAGCCATTATTCTCGTGTATCTTATAAATAAGAAGAAGACATCGACGACTAACCCTAATCCAACACCCACGATAACTCTAGCGATTCGTGAGAACGAAAGTAGTCGACAACTGATATCACGCATCTACTCAAGACTTGCTCAAATCCTTCAATCAAATCTTCAATCGAGCGAATCAAGTTCTCAGAACAGCCGATCCAAGATCAGCCCGTTTCTTGACATCAAGGTTCTCCTCTCTCACCGAAAGTCGGTCCTATAGAGGAGACAGATCTTGTCAAGGTCTGAAATGTTTGATCAAGAAAAAGAAGATATTCAATTCAATCCTTTCAAGCTTCAAGAAAACTCAGCACTTTCAAGATCTATTTTATTCAGTCTATAGAAGTTGTTGTAATAACTCCTTTAAATATTTTGGTAGGATTCATATGTTGAATCTGAGTTGTCTGTATGATTCCACTGTGGAATCTGAGGTAGGATCCTGAGTTAAGGGATCTGAGGTAGGATCCTGAGTTAAGGGATCTGAGGTAGGGAATGAGCTAGTGTTCCTGAGATATGAGATCTGTTCTCCGAGTGTAAGATCATTTGTTGATCCGAGTTGATTTAGAGTTGCCGAGGCTAACATACTGCTAGATAGGCGAAGGGGGAAAATGGAGTACCCATACTGGGGAATCACTTAAATATCCTTGTGTTTGTGTTGTGTCTTTTCTCTCTGCTTGCGTCTAAATTTTTCCGTTGCGACAAAATTAAAAAGGTAAAAAGACATCACCTATTCACCCCCTCTAGGTGAAAGCTAGGTTATTTCCGTATAACACTATTAACTCCGGATAAGTGGTAAGGTTGTTCTAACGGGTGCATCTTAAGCCCTTGTGTCCACCATGTGTTGTGAGACGATGTTAAGAATACTACAATTATCTCCTCATTGTAGTCGCTCGGGGTGATCAAATTATAACGTAAGACACAAACTAAGTGATCAGCGTGTTCGCCTTCTACTTCTAATACATCCTCAGATTCAGGCTCAGGATTGGAGTCACTAATGTAAACTCCATACTCAGGCTCACGTCCATCAGTAGAATTAATAATAACGACGAAGTGGCATCACAGACACTCAGATGATTTGTGTCCCAGCTCCATGCACTTGAAGCATCGAAATGCTCCAATGTTGCGCTTAAACCCAATGATTTCCTTACCTCGGGAGGGGTTATTGGGTGGAGTCGGGTCCCAGTAATGATGGAAGGGCGAGAGGAATCTAAGATCCTAGCAGTGGGGGCAGTGGTGACGCTCAGTGGGGGGCTATCAGTAGACCTAGGTCCTAATGTCCGCTTCTGTAACATTCCACTCTACGGGCTCTACTAGAGATTTCGCCTAAGTCGCAATAATCTTGCAACTCTAGTTGGTCTTGGATAGAATAATGTAACCCATTTAGGTAACGGGATACAATCATATCATTGTCCTCGCCAAGGTCGAGTCGAGACTGAAGGACGAAGAATTCATCGGTGTGTTCATCCACCGTCGATTTCTCTTGTCGTAGATTGTGGAATCTATGATAGAGGGTTTGGAGATAATCAGGAAGAACACACCGCTTCCTAAGTTGTTCTGTGAATTCTATCCATGTAATGGTGGGGGGTATCCCTAAGTTAAATCTCGTATGTTCTCATTGTCCCCACTAAACTAGCGTGGGTCCCTTCAATTTAAGCGTACATACTCAACCTGTCTATTCAGTGACATTTGCTTCCAATTCATGAAGCGCTCTATACGATCACATCAGTCTAAACAACCCCCGGGTTCTAATCGTCCTTTGAAATCACTGACATCTAACTTGACTCCTAAATTCTAACGGGATTGTTCTCTTACGTTGTGGTACCCTTGTTCAAAATGACATGGGTTAGAATTCTCTAACTCAGGTTGCCTAGAGTTAGGAAGATTCTCGATTTGGTGTGGATTATGAGCTAAATGTTGGTTGGCCTCTAACGTGTTAACACTCGTGCGTAATAAATTTATCACTTGTCCCACATCTCGCTTGTTTGCGTTAACATTCGTACTCAACATTTCAATTGTTTTAGTCAAAATTTTAATTTATTTATGCGCTCAGATCGTCAACGCTATCTTCTAAATGACCCACACGATTTTCCATTTAAAATAATTGTTTTAAATTCTCATATGTTTTAACATATATATAAAAAAAAATTATTTTTTTTTAATCTTAGAATTCAAATTCAACTAGAAAATATATATTTGTAAAGAAATTAAATAAATTTTGTTTAATTCATTTTTTAAAGAAATAATAGAAAGCTCTTAAACAAAAATTTTAAATTATTTTTTAAATGAGAGAAAAAGAGATTGATATAAATATGTGTTTTTGTAAGCAAAGATCAAAATATTATATATAGATTTTTTTTGGAAAACAACGGATCGCTTGATTTACGATAGAAGTAAATCAACTTGCTCCGATACCAAATTGATGTAGGTCGAGAGGGTAAGTCGAATTTTAAGTGTGAAGTCATTCCTGACGTTGAAATTTCGAGAGTTAGTTAATTGTTATTTTAATAGAGATTCTTGAATGTTTTACAGTTCGAATCGAGGCGGCGTTTATAAATTTGTACAAGCTTATTAACAATCAATAATTTATGAAATAACGACAATAAAAAGCAACGCGAATGTCCGAGGCAAGCTTATAATTAATTAAACGGATTGCATAAGACTACGCTAATAGATGAAGCAAGAGAGACGACGTGGTTACCCAAGCTTATGCAAAATCTACAACAAGCCGCAATCCACTTCAAGTCGAGTTGCACTGTTTGGTTGTTTGCAATATAGCTGAAGGCGAAAGGGTTCCCTCACATTCAGTCGGATGAAGTTCCTCTGTCTGTGAAACAACTTTCGGCGACACAGTGACAGAAAGGAGTGGGCTCAGTTGTCGTCCACTGGAAGGAGTCGTACAATGATGGATCTGGTCGCTGGAGTAGGCCGTCGGGGTCGACGCCGACGTGAGGGTGGAAGGACGTTCTCGACAGGTTTAGCAGCGACAGTTGAAATCGAGCGCAAGTTGGCTTGGCGACGTCGTTTTGTTCAACAAAGGTCCGGTCATTTGTATCCGCCGATGCTGACGATGCCTTTGAGGACGACAAAGAAGGCGGCCTGGAAAGTTACTGGAGATCGGTGCTAGGCTTGTCGGGCTAACAGAGGAACGACGAGATCGTTGTTCTCTGTCTTTTCCCGTCCTGGCTTTTTGTCCATTCACGGGGATTTTTATAAACATGGACAAATTCTATTTGTTTAATGTCATTTAAAATGATGCCAAAGAATTATTTGCATTCCTTTTAATCTTTTGTCCAAAAATACTCTTTTCTAAATCTTTCCCTATTTCTTTAGTAATAAAATAATAATCTTCTAATTTGAATCATTTCCAGTTATGTGCTCTTAATTAATTATGCTTGCATGTTCCGTCCTAGCTGCTCAAACCGATGTGTCGGAAAACTCAAAACGAGTCAGGTGTGTTGGAAAAAAACATACATGATACCAAATAAAAAATTATCGAGGATAACTGACGCATGCTGGTATCATGCATCCTTAGCAGCGGCGGAGGATGCAACATTAGTTCAACAGCTAAACTATTTTTAAATAAATACTTTATTTAGAATGTCTTGCACCATCAAAATAATCTACCCCTTATGCTATTTGGAGAAAAAAAGAAGAGAGAAGGTGAGATGAGAGAAAGTGGGTCCCACGTGTCATTATGAGGGATGGTCTACTTTGGGAAGTCATATTATGATAATTTTTTATTTTAATCACAATTTTGAGCGTATTTTATGTGCTCAAAGGAATCCATGCACGTGCGGAGCCCATTTGTAACCAAGAGCAGTCGGGCACGGATGTATCCTCATGCCATGCTGTGTGTATATATATATATTCGCCTTTTCCACACTTCCCTTCTATAGGAAACTTGATCAATTGTTTGATTGTATATGAAGAAATATAATACTTGTTCCTCCGTTTGCATAATATATTGTCGTCAACGGTGAGAGGTTATGCTAATCATCTTAAGGAACACACCAAGGAACACACCAAAGAACACACCAAGGAACACACCAAGGAACAACTAAATAAAAATTAAAACTATTATGCAAAGAGGTCCCTAATGAAGTAATTATGAAATGGTTAATGGTAATTCGATTGCTCCAACATTGCCTTGTCGCCCACAAGAGGAACAAAATTTGGTGAATCATGTCATTTTATGATGTCTACTATCTGACCTTTGCTTTATGGAAACTGAATTGTGCCATTGAGAAGTTTTTTCTAATGAAGTGTCAATCAATTTCGATGATTTCGGTGAATCAAGTCCTTCTATCATGATGTTTGTTATCGGATCTTTGTTCTTGATAATTGGAAGCTAAATTGTGCCATAGAGATGTGTTCTCGAATGGAGTATAAATCTCAATGTGTTTGATTCTGTCATGGTGAACAAGGTTTTGAGCAACCATATTCGCTGATTGATTACCACAGAAAAATTTCATTTACTGATGGAAGAGAAAAACCTAGTTCAGACAATAGTAGTTTCAGCCAAACCTTGCAGATGCCCGTAGAAATTTCTCGAGACTTCTGCACTAGATTTAGCCACCACAACCGGGCTTTTACTTATCCAATTCACCAAGTTTCCTTCAGCAAAGATGTATAGGCTAGATTTCGAGCGCCTATCATCATGTGAGCCATCCAGTCATCATTTGAGAGACCTTTCACTAATCCATCCACAATGACTTTAGGATTAAGATACCCCTATTTCGAGTTTAGAGATTTTTTTTCTTGGTGTTCCCTTGGGGTATCTCAAGATTCTAAGATTTAAAGGACAAATTTCATGTGGCTTTCTTTGGGACAATGCATAAACTGGCTGACAACTCCACAACATACATAATGTTAGGTCGTGTATGTGAAAGATACATTTGTCATCCAACTAATTGTTGGTATCTTTCCACTAAAACTTCTTCCCCCTGATCATCACTTCTACTATATTTGTGGTTTGATTTTATTGGAGTAATGGTTGGTTTGCACCCCCATCATATCTATTTCATTCAGTAGACCTAGGGCACATTTTGTTGGTAAATAAAGATATTACATTTGTGTCTTGAATGAGCAACTTTTATCTCAAGGAAGTATCTTAGATGCCCCAAGTTCTTTATGTTAAGCTCTTGAGATAACCTTTTCTTCAACAATTGAATTCTCTATTGATCATCACTTGAAATACCTAATGTCATCAACACAGACAATCAAGACTATATGTCACTTGGTTTTTTTATTATAAAGATCGCATCGTTTGCAGCACTTCAGGTGAACTGAAATGAAATCATAGCTATTTAAAACTTGTTAAACAATGCTCTCGAGTATTGTTTTAGACCATATAAATGCCTTTTTAATTTGCAGATCTTCCCTTGAGCATACGAAATTATTAATCCATGAGTGATCTTCAAATAGACGCTGATGGGGGATCAGAACCGTTCATTTTATGCGGATCGACGATCGTGACATTGTTTGTTCTTTTCATTTTTCATTTCGAGTTGTATTTTTATGTATTTTTGAGTCGGGACGATCGGCCAATCTAGAGTCTATAAATAGAGGGTGAGGGCTCTCATTTTAGGCATTGAAGAATGGAGTATTGAAACTCATTCTTTGGTCACTTCGGTGCCGAAGCCGAACCCCGAGTGCAAAGCTCGGGTCCACCTCGACCCTCCCATTTCCCTTGGCCGGCCTCTACTACCCTCCCCCTTGGCCGGCCACTCCACCACCCCTCCTCCACAAGCTACAACCCCCCCTTCAAAGGGACCTCCCCTCCTCCAACTGCAGCAGCCCACCCCCTCCACAAAACCTTCCCCTCTCCACCTCCAAAACAGCCACCGGCCACCATATCAACTCCCCCCTCCATAACAACCACTGGCACTACAGGCAACTTCCCCCTACACAAAGCTTTCCCCTCTCCACCTCCAAAAGCGGCCACCGGCCACCACAGGCAACTCCCCCCTCCAAAACAGCCACCAGCCTTAAGCCATCTCCTCTCCCTTTCTTGGCCGGCAACTTATCTAAACCCCCACCTCCTCCCTCCTGATTGCTGCCAGGAAAACAGCACAACAGTCCCTCTAATTCCCCCGCTCATCTCCCACCAAAAAACAACCCCAATACCCCACAAACACATCTCCGACGATCACCGGAGTTCGTCTCCGGCCACCTTCGGTGGTTCTCCTATACTTCTCATACTTATTTTCATCATTTAGAGTTTTCCGTCGATCGCCGGGAAACATCTTCGGCAACAACCACCACCACCGGCAACCACCACCAGCCACCTCCAGCTACCTCCACGACCACTCATAACTACCATAACCACCTTCATAACCACCCATGAACCCCACTACTTCCACTCTCCTAAATTAAAGGAAGCATTTCCTAAATTTAGGCATACTTCCTCCCCACTTCCCCCACAAAAGTTGCCAGCCCTCCCGTTAATTCCCAACCAACTTTCACGTGGAACCACATAAACCCTCCTAATTGATAGCCAATTACCTCCACTTCATCTAAGCAGCCGAACCTTTCCTCCCTCCCATAATTAATTCCAACAGGTTTCCCCAAGTCCCCATTCAGGAAGAGACATAATTCCTCCTCTCCTACTTCACAACAGCCCCCCACCCTTCCTCATTCTCACGTGAGAATCTATTCCACTGTCCATTAATTAACCTCCACCCCCCTCTCCATTGCTGGACTGAATTCCAATTCTTTCCCCCCTGTTTGCTAGACTCAAATTCATGGCAGCCATTTCATTCCCTAAGCAGTCCAGAACCCCCATTTCTCCCTTCTATCAACCTCCTATTGCTGTTGGAACTTCCATGCAGCAAAACCCCACATTCCAACCCCTATACAGCCACTGTCCAGGCCCCTTTCAGCCACCATACAGCCTCGGCAGGCCTCAAAATGCGCACCCAGCCCTCCCCTCGACATTGTTTGCACAGTTCAAGGTTTGTTTTCATTTCTTTTAGCGTTGGATCTTGTGTTTGTTCTCTATTTGTAGAGATAGTGGTTTGTAAGTTTTGTTTTCGATCATTTTGGTCCTTGTGATTTCTCATTTAAATAACTATTTAATTTTCTGGCACTCTTGCAATTATATGACTTCACATGTTTCCATATTTGAAAGTATTAATTCTTTGTGGCCAATCAAATTAATATTGCTTGATAAACATCAGTTGTTGCAAGTAAACCTTCGGATTCATGCATGGCTGCATGTAGAAGTTTCACTAACTATTTTCCGGCATATTGGACCGTCCTGCATCAAACGCCTTCGTAGAGATCACCGTGAAGAAAATTAAAAAAAATCTATCTAAGTGATATAGAAGCCATTTCAAGTTTACTGCACATGACAAAATAAGACAAATTGATTTCATTTTAGCAACCAGAGCAAATGTTTCCAAGAAATCAATTTTGTGTATCTATTAAGATCCCTTTTCCACCAAACAAGTCTTCTATCATTTAATACTTCCATGTTCTGTTTAATGGAGAACTCTCATCTGTATTCAACAATCTTTTTCCTTTTGGGAGTGACATAAAATCTCACCTCCCCCCAACCAAAAAATTGTCATGTTACAACCCCCCTTCCTTAAGGTTTGAAAAAAAAATTACTTATTGCACTTAAAATCTCCCATAAAGTTTTAAATTAAAAATAACAATTTAAAAGTTCATAAAAATGACCTTGGCACCGAAAAAATTAAATTAGAAGTTGTGGCCCGCAAAATGTTTCTGAATCCATGCCAATTAAAGTCTGCAATGCTTGATACCCCTCCCTCACATTGAGGAAGAACTATGCTGCTCTGTCCCTTCTTCCACCCCTCTCCCATCACACAGGCTACCATTCCTGGGATTGTGCCACGCTTCGTCTCTCCATTCCACCTATGTCACTCTCCCAAAAGCTAAAAATCAAGTTTTAACCTCTCATGTGCAGCCCCGTCCCATCCTACATTAACTGCCTTACCTCCCTTGAGGCCTGCGTTGGCGGCCAAATCATAACTTGTCCTATACACTTCTCTACCATATACTCTCTCCTTCATATGTTCACACCCAAATTCACCCACTCCCTCCCCATGCAGTCCCCAAAATTTATTTAAGCAGCACTCCACCCACAGAGTCAGTCATTACTCTACTCAAAATCCCCCCCACCTTTCCCCTAAGACTTTATAAAAATCTTGATACCTCTTCATTGCTGTATCACTCACAATGCCTCATTTTTATTAATCCTTTCTCCGCTATCCGCTCACACCGACTCTATCCCACAATTATTCCGCTCCCGGCTCACCAGTCCCTAGCAATGTTATGCTGCGACAAGACCATTGCCTTCAGCCAAATCGTGCCCGTCGCCGCTATTATTACATATCCCGATAAATATTGTAGGCTCGACCTTGAGAGTGAGGTCAATTTTCAAGGGCAGTATAGTGTTACGCTCACACATTCACCCAAGTTGACCCCCCTCATCAGAATCACCAGAGCACGCATATGGAAGCCACAGTGCTAAATTTATGGTTGAATATAATATTTTGTAATTAATTAGTGTTAGTTAATATTAATTAATGAGTATTAGATAATATTAATTTGGTTAGTTATATTAATGTATTATGAGTATGTTTGATATGCCCTCCCTCATCTATATAAGGGGGAGATGCATTAATGTTTGGAGATCCCGAGAGGATCACTAATGTATTGGGCTCTCTACTCTTTGTCTCTCTAGATTTCTCTCTCCCCTCCTCTCTCTTTAGGTCTCTCATCTCTCTCTCATGTGCATCCTTATTATGAATGAAAGGCGAATTTCTTCGCTTCGAGTTTGCTCTTTTTGTCGGCTCGCATTGAGCATTGAGATTCTCTCTCTATCTCTCGCACACATCGCTTCGAGTGTGTTTGAGTACAAATAATCTTCTTCTCAATATTCTCTTTGATGAAGTGTTTATCTATCTCAATATGTTTGGCGCGATCGTGTTGAACAAGATTGTGGGCAACGGGTTGTTTTTTACTTCTCTAAGTAATCAGGTTCACACCAATGAGCGAGTAATACCCAGATGTAGATCGTCTGTCTTTAACAGATCCAGCCCAATCCCGTCAGTATAAATTTCAATTTTGTATTAGGAGTGAAAGGGATGCCTCTTCCTGGCGAGGTCTTCAAATATCTCAAGATTCTATGAGCAACATCAAGATGTCTTGTCTTTGGGAAATGCATATATTTTCTAACAACTCCCACAACATAAGCTATGCCAGAGAGAGTATGTGATATGTTGATTAACCGTCCGATAAAACGTTGGTAATCAGTAACATCTTCAATAGGATCCCCATCATCCCTTCCAACACGGTGGTTGGCCTCCATAAGAGTATAAGCTATGTCTAGGAGAATTGTCTTCGGGAATCTCAATCAGATGAGCTGAGTGATATGATGAAGAGTTTCTCCCTAGAGTCCTACCACGACCGCGGCCACCACGTGATGCAAATCCGCTCATGGGAGGAGGAAAGCCATGTAGGTTGAAGCATATATCCCGAGTATGATGAGGCTTGCCACAATAATCACAAATCAGGTGATCCTTATCTGTACTTTGGTTTGAAATCACGAGAAACCCGACCTCCAAAATTGGGTTGATGTGCCACAAATGTTGATTTCTCAGTAACATTGGTGGTGTTCCAAGAGTGTCTGCGGTCAAACTCATGTTATACGATGTTATAAACTACAGGAAGTGAAGGGATCAGAACACGTCCCAAAATTTGGATGATAATCTAATCAAAATCTTTATGCAGCCCATGTAGGAACTCAAATACACGATTATGATCCTCGCTGGCCCTAATCAAGAGCTCATCTGCGTTATAGACCATGACCAAAGAGTCAAAATGGTCGTACTCGTGATACAACTAAGTGAACTCTAGATAGTAAGTAGATGGAGAGCAACCACCATGTCTGAGAAGAAAGATCTTGCGGCGTAGTTGGTAAATCTGGGCCGCATTCCCTTTGTGTGAGTAAGTAGGCTCAACACGTGTTCATATGTCAACAACAATGTCCAGGAAAAGGTAATTTCGAGCAATGGATTCTTGCATGGAATTCGGATCCATGACATAATAAGGGAGTTCTCTGACTCCCATTGAGGCTAATTTGTAGATTTCCTGGTTGGTTCGCTGGTGGTGCTACTGATATAGCCAAAGAGACACTGACTCTGTAAGACCAGGGTAATAGAGCAGGACCATGACAAGTAATTTGTGTCATCCAATCGGATCGTTGTGATCTGAGAGAAATTATGATCCTGACCAGCCCGGGTGAATCCATTGGGGGTCATGGAGCTACCAAAATCAAGCATGTTCGACATAAAAAATTTGCCAACAAAACTCCTCCAAGAGGATGATGGAGGGCAACGTAGATTAAATCTTCAAAGAGCGTTGGAATCTTCTGGAAATCCAGTATGATGATAAGAAGATCAAAGTGAAACTTTCCCCTAGATTTGGAGTCAATCGAACCACCGGAAGTTTGCAAATGCAGCATCCCGTCATCCAGTGCCTATCGGCTAACAGGAACTGTCTCGCGAATTGATCGCCGCTGCGACTGCGGAAGTGAGGGGGAGAATGTCTTGGTTGGTCGGAAACAAAGAGAGAAAGGAGGGCGAGCGGTCTCCGACTGTGGTTGGTCGGAGGCTGCGAGCGGAAGTCGAACGCGGAAGGCGGGCACTGATGATGATATGGAAAAAGCTAGATATGTGAAAGAGAAGGTGTTGAATGATGATTGGTGGGAATTCATTGAGTACATTCTTTCATTCACCGCTCCTATATATAATATGATTCGCTTTTGTGATACAGATAAGCCGTGTTTTCATTTAGTATATGATACATGGGACACAATGATTGAAAGGGTGAAGAAGGATATCTATGCTCAAGGGAGGAAAAGAGAAGAAGATGTATCTACCTTTTTTAAGATAGTGCATGCTATTCTTGTGGATCGTTGGAACAAGAATAATACTCTGATTCATTGCTTTGCACATTCATTAAATCCAAGGTAATTATATATTAATTACAAATTTATTTTTTGATGCCTTTGTATTATTGATTTTTTTAACTTAATAATTTTTGTTATTTTACTAGATATTATAGTGAACAATGACAAGCGGAGAATACAAATAGAGTTATTCCTCATAAAGATCCGGAAGTTTGCAAAGAAAGGGTTAAATGTTTGAAAAAAAAATATTTTCCAACCTTAATGGAGCGTAATGTGGTCACCAAGGAGTATGCGGAATTCATTGACAAATCGGGAGATTTTAATGATTATGATTCAATTCAAAATTGTTATCTATTAGATCCAAAGACTTAGTGAATTAATCATGGTTCGCCGACCCCTTCACTTCAAACTCTAGCTTTGAAGCTATTAGTACAATCATCTTCTTCTTCATGTGCTGAGAGAAATTGAAGTACTTACTCCTTTATCCATTCAAGGAAAAGGAACCGAATGACACCTCAACGTGCTGAAAATTTAATAAGTATTCATAACAATCTTCGACTTCTTTCAAGAAGATATCAAAAATACAATGACAGAGAGTCTAGATTGTGGGATATTGCGGGCGATGATGTTGAGTCATTTGAAGGTGTAGGTACACTTAAGATAACTAATCAATCGCTTGATGAACCAAGGTTGGAGCTCTCGATAGTGGAAGAAGACGAGAAGTTGATACTATTGGAGAAAATGTTTAATTTTTGAACTATTGATATTTTGTTTGTGCATGTAATGAAAAAATGAAGCATTTATCACTTTATGTAATGATGTGGACATGTGGTACATTAGTGATTGATCTTTATAATGCTTGTTTCATTGACTCTTTTCTATATTTCTTATGCTCATTATGTCATTATATGAATTATGAAATGCGAATGAAATATAATATATAATATATATGTTGTAGTCTTATAAAATTCTCTCTTTATAATTCAAGATATGTAGACTGTGTTTGTTTCCACATTAATTAATAATTATATTTAAATAATAATTTTTTTAAACATTTCATGTATCCTAGTTTTTTGAAAAATCACGTTTTCCGAAATGCAAGCATAATAATTATAATATTAGGACTCCTTATATATAGAAGAGTAATACAAGGATATAATTAACATTAGTTCTAACATATATATTTACTAATTTTACCCTTTTACCTTTTTAGTTCTTTGTATATTTTAAATTTGCAGTCAAATTAGCATATGTTTCACCAATTAAAATTATTCTATATGCTAAAGGCATATATAAGGCCCCTCATTTTGATTTATCTTTTAGAAACATCTACACAATCGTTTCACAAAATTTTGGGCATTATTGATGGTTAATGTAATATTACTATTAAAAGAAATTTGGTGAGTCCAAAATTACATCTAACGCTAGTTTCTTCTCTGTTGTGCATACCTATTATAATCTTTGTTGAGTATATTTATATTTGTTGTTCATTGTCTTGTGCATGTGGCTACGTGAGTTTTTCGAAGTGAAACTATATAATTTTTCTTAACTCCCCTTTCATGTGTAGATTTTTTGGCCTCCTAGATGTGAATTTTTTTTAATTGGGTGACTTATGAGTAGGTTGTGGGGCCTACTCTCAATTCAGAGCAAGCTAGGCCCACAACTTGCTCTCATGTTACTCAGTTGAAAAAAAATATCCACGTGTTAGATACCGAAGACCCTATATGTGAGGTGTCATCTTGAGATTATAGTTCCACACCGAAACTTATGAAGCTTTATGCACTTGATATATATCTTTGGTCCCTCCGCTTAACATCATTGGTTTTAGGTTGGTATATTTTTTCGATACACGCCTTTCTTCCTTAATATATAATCAATTCTTGTAGTATTCTATACTAGTTCTCTAGAAACAAAAATACAACATGCAGATTTGTTCTTAACTAGTTCCTTGTAATTTCAAACACCAATCTCGTACTCATCTAGACCTCGATGACAACAACAAAAATTTCCTGTTTAGTTGCTCTGCAATCACCTTCTAGAATCATGAAGATTCTCCTGTATTCTTCTTCCTTTAGAACCATAATTATTTGGCGAAGTAAACTAGAGTAATAAAAGGTTTACTTGCTACTTTACTGCAATTGTTATATTGCACATATTATATATTAGGCTCTGTTTTTTGTACCTATTGCACCTAAAATGGCTGTGATATGCTGATGAAGTGATTTATGTATTAATAGAAATATTTTCACATGGCAGCATGGAAATTTTACGTCCACAGAACACGAATGGATCCTCACAAGCATGTCTGAAAGGAAAAATAAGAATTAGCACTCGATGTTTGTGGTTAGACAAAGGGAAATTGTTGGATGCACTATACAAAGCTGCACATGCTGCTTTATCAAGCTGTCCTGTGAACTGTCCGTTACCACACATGGAAAGGATTGTATCTGAAGTACTGAGGAAGGTGGTAAGAAAATATTGCAATCGTAGGCCTGAAGTCATTGCAACTGCCGTTGAGAACACAGTCGGTGTGCTATCTGAAGAAATTAAGGCAAGAATAGCCGGAAAAACTTATGGTGGTTTTGACCCATTTGTAACTGATCAACATTCGGATAGTCACATGAGGAAGGATTCAAGCAGCAGCGTTAATGAAGGTACTGCAGACATAGTCAAAAGCATTCTTCAACCAAGGGCAGCAGGTAAATTTCCCTTCCAATTTTTTGTTGTCAAGAAATGATTTTGGTGGCAAAATTTTAGTCCTAGGAGTTTCAGTTGTTGAACAATAGTAATCTTTGAATACAGGGACAAATGAGTGATGCTTTGACCAACATGATAATAGTCTCACATTTGAAAACTCATACAACCTTGTGCGTTTAATATAGATCCTAGGCCCCTCCACCTTCGATCAACCGGTTTTAGATTGGATGCATAAGTTCTAACATGATATCAGAGTAAGCTATACACAAAAGCCCATTCCGACACTATCCAATTAAAAAAGCATTCAACTATTAGAGCCGAAAGACTCTAGATATAGTTGTAATTCATATTATTTCAAGTTGTCCCGCATTTATTTGTATTTATTCCGGTTGAGGGTATTTTGGTCTTTTTCTGTTTTAGGTTTTCCCCTCACTCATGTATATGTATGAGTAAGGGTTCATTGAGATTATTATCAAAGCATTATTTCAATCCTACTGATATGAGGGGGTGTTGAGAATATAGTCTCATGTTGGTAAACTCATATAGTATTGCGCATTTAATAGATATCATGGGCTCCTTTGATTTTAGGCTGGATGCATAAATTCTATCACTTATTATGCTTCTGTGAATTGTGCTTGCAGATGAAGATGGAGGGGTTGAGCAATATAATGCGGAAGTTTCTTTCTCAGAATCAGAAGAAGAATTCGTGGTTGAAAACACATCCCCTGTAGAACACTTGCCATCCAAGAAACCCAGTGGAGGGGAATCCATGCTATCGGAGGCAAAGACTACTAGTCTTAAATCAGGAAATAGGAGCCGATGGAAGCCTGAAGAGATTAAGATGTTGATAAAAGAACGTGGCAATTTAAATAATAGATTTCAGACCATCAGAGGAAGAATGGCTCTTTGGAAAGAAGTATCTTCTAGCATGTTGAACCATGGCATAATCCGCACTCCAGCACAGTGCAAGTCTCTATGGGCATCGCTCATTCAAAAATATGAGGTTTTACTTCTATCTGAAATGATCTTTTTCTTCCTTCTGAAATTCAACGTGTTATGGATATATTGATTGATTGAATTTGCATATAAATAGTGATGTTATTATGTTATTTTTGGTTGATGTAATAAATATAATTTTCATTTTTTATTGTGGTTTTTGGAACATGGGATGGTTTCTAATGGCAGTCTTTCTAACATTTCCCCAGATAAAATAACATACCACATTGTTCCTTGATTACTGTTCAAATTTGATTTTAATGGGATTATATATTGCATATTTGAAGCAAAAATATATTGTATTAGAAAGTCATCCAACCTAAAACTAAATAGTACTAGGCGGAAAGGTTTAGGAACATATGAATTACACAAGATAACTTTACATTCTCGATGTGAGACTAAATATCCAACATGTCCTGCTAGCCTTATGTTAAATGTTAGTGTAACCACCTCTTATATAAGGGGTCCTATTCGCGCTAATAATATTATTCCGCCAGTTTTTCACGGTTTCTTAACATGGTATCAGAGTCGTAACCTAATACTCCTTCGTTCTCGCCTTCGGTCTTCCGTCCGCCGCCGCCCCTCGCCGGCTTCCTCCCTCCCATCAGCGTTCAACCTCAGCCTTCCTTCTCTCTTTCTTCTCCCGGCTCAGCAACCTCTTCCGTGCATCCAGGGCGTCGGCTGGTCGGTGCTGTCCGTCGGGATGGTCTCCTCGTCGGAGCTCCGCCGGTCCGATTGACCTCAAACTTTGGGAAAAGTTTCGTTTTCGCATGCTTATCGCTCTACTGATTTTTTACGTGATTCCAGTGGTTGGATGTCCCCCAAACTCAGATCTCGTGTATTTTGGTCCAAGAA
Source organism: Dactylorhiza incarnata (assembly GCA_033032865.1). Lineage (NCBI taxonomy): Eukaryota > Viridiplantae > Streptophyta > Magnoliopsida > Asparagales > Orchidaceae > Dactylorhiza > Dactylorhiza incarnata. The sequence continues at coordinate 6,155,746 of JAWHQI010000057.1, forward strand.
GAGGAATGCTTCTAACTCTCCAATGAAGCCCTATCTCTACTCCACTCTTTAAAGACGTGTTTTCCGTTCCCCTCCACCGTTGTCTTGGAGGTGCTCCTTTTTTTTATGTCGGACGTGATTGATTCGGGTACCTCCATGACCCCTGCTGGATCTACCCGAGCTGACTTGGATCACAACTTCTCTTAGATCACTACGATCCGTCTGGATGATACTAATTACTTATCGTGGTCTCGCTCCATTACCTTAGCCTTAAAGAGTCGGCGCCTCTTTGGCTATATCAACGGTGCCACAAGCTCTCCAGCCAAGGACTCTGCAACTTGGTCTCAATGGGAGTCGGAAAACTCCCTTGTTATGTCCTGGCTCACGAATTCCATGCAGGAATTCATTGCTCGGAACTACCTTTTTCTGGACACTGCTGCTGATATCTGGAAACGTGTTGAGACTACCTATTCCAGGAAGGGGAATGCAGCCCAGATCTACCAACTGCGTTGCAAGCTCTTTCTTCTTCGCCAGGGTGATCGCCTTCCATCGGCTTACTATCTTGAATTTACTCAACTCTATCAGAAGTACGATCACTTTGACTCTCTTGTTATGGTATGTACTGCGGATGAGCTCTCACCGCAGACTCACGCGGAATGCAATCAGATGTTTGAGTTATTGCATGGGTTACACAGAGATTTTGATCATATTACAGTCCAGATCTTGGGACGTGTCCCTATTCCTTCGCTTCCTGAAGTTTATAACATTGTTCAACAGGAGTTTGACCGTCGACTGTCTTGGCACACCACTGCTATTACAGAGGGATTAACATTGGTTGCTCATCAGCCCTTTTTTGGTGGTCGTGGCTCTCGTGACTTCAAGTCGAAACCTACAGACAAGGACCATCTTACTTGCGATTATTGTGGCAAACCTCGTCATACCCGGGATACCTGCTTCAGTATACATGGCTTTCTTCCTCCCAGGGGGGTGGGGGTTTGTCATCACGTGGTGGCCGCGGGCGTGGTCGAACTCCAGGGAGAAATGATCACTCTACTCATCTGACCGAGCTTCCCGAGCACAGTTCACCAGAAGCTCTTTGCCCTACTCCTACTTCTCAGTCGTCCTCCTTCTCTGCTGAAGAGATGTTGGCCCTTCGTCATGATGCTTGGCTTTACTGCAGAACCTGCCACTTCCTCCTCTGCTCTTGCCCACACTGGTACTCTAGGTGTCCATTCTGCTACTACGCGTCCTTCTACTCATTGGATTATCGATTCCGGAGCCATTGATCACATGACTGGAACAGCTTCGGGTTTTGTGTCATATTCTCCTCTTTCTTGATGAGATAAAGTGAGCATTGCTGATGGGTCCTTTTTCTTCATTGCTGGAAAAGGATCCATCCATTTGTTTTCCCTCCCTTTATCTTTTGTGCTTCATGTTCCAAATTTCACCCGTAGTTTGCTTTCTGTTAGTCTTTTGACTAATTCTTTTCATTGCTCAGTTACTTCTTTTCCTTCTCATTGTATTTTTCAGGATCTAAAGACGAGGAAAGCGATTGGCTCTGGTAGCATGCAAGATAGTTTGTATGTGTTTGATTCCTCCACTGGGTCTCCTCTTCTGCAAGCTCTCCACACATCGCAGACTTCCGACCTGCTCACCTGGCATCGTCGTCTTGTCCATCCCTCTGTTGCTACCATGCAACATTTATTTCCAGCTTTTCCTTCTAGGTTTTTTAAAAACTTTGTTTGTGATGTATGTGTTGTTGCTAAATATCATCGTAATCTTGTTCATCATGTTTCTTTACCTAGTGCTACTCCGTTTCATATCGTACATACTGATGTTTGGGGGTCCTGCCCCGTTGCCTCTACTTCTGGATGTCATTGGTTTATTACCTTTATTGATTGCTTTTTTCGCACGACCCGAGTTTATTTGATGAATGAAGTTTTTTCAATTTTTCAAAACTTTCATAAAATAGTTTCTACTTAATTTTCTGCTTCTATCAAAATGCGACGTAGTGGTAATGGTCGGGAGTATGTCAACTGCCCCTTTGCACATTACCTTGCCGATCATGGCATTCTCCACCAAACATCATGTGTTCACTCCCCGTCTCAGAATGGGGTCGCTGAGCGGCTTTTGGAAGTTGCTCGGTGTTTACTTTTCTCTATGAACCTCCCTAAGTTCTATTGGGGTGATGTTGTTCTCACGGTTGCCTATCTTATCAACCGCTTGCCATTTCAGGTTTTGGGCCATCAAACACCCCTTCTTACTGACGCGCCGTCCTGCCGCACCGCTATAGGCGGGAGCGAGACTGCGGTCCGAACGACAGTGAACCGGTCGTTGTCAAGTAATAAATTTGAGGAAGTAAATCCCCGGATATCAAATCTCTCGAGGAACACGGTAAGGTGGAGTAATCTATTGAGAGACTTGAGATAGAAGTCTTTTTATGTCGGTGTTTTGCGGGGGGTTTGATTTGGTGCTAACAACTATTTTGCAATAAAAGTAAACTAATTAACTATGCGGGTCGCCGACACCGCTTCGCTTCTCCACGGGTCGCCGGCCTCCGCTTCGCCCGTTGTCGTAGCAACACATAACAAAGCAAACAACAACCACAAGCTAACTCAACAACACCACCTCCAAGCAAAGACTCATGAACATGACAATAAAATTATTTTCAATTAAAAGCAAGCAAATATAAATGACTATAAGTGCATGTCATATCCAATACAAACTCCACCATCACCATATAAGAAGAAATCCAAAAAGGGGCAAACCTAAATAGGATGAAAAATAGGAAAACAATACAAACGTTGCCCGAGGCTCTTCCTCGGAAGTGAAGGAGGTAGCAAGACTCCTAGCACGATCCTTGGCTGTCGTCCGGGTCAATGAAGCTGTCACTACCTCTCGCCCGTCTTCTCGGTGGTTTTTGCAGCGATCATGTCGAAATCCACAAAATCACCTTCAATAGAGCTTGAATCCTTGGAGGAAATCGTGATCTTTGAAGCTTGGGTGATGGAGAGGAGCCTAGGGGCGAACCCTAGCTTGGAGGGGCGAAACTGGACGAAATGGCGCTGAAAAAGACGGAATAAAATGGAGCAGGCGAAAGAAGTTGCGAAACAGGCTATTTATAGGCCGCGTAGAATTTTGAACGCACACAAGTAGGTGCACGACCAGTGGTCATGCGTGAAGAAAGTCCAGTACTCGTGCGTAAAGGAACCTGTACCAAAATTGTCAGAAAAATAAGAGCACACGAGTAGAAGCACAACCACTGGTCGTGCGCTAAGGAATGTCCTCTATTCGTGCGTGAAGAAACATTCGTCGAGTAGAACTGGTGGGAGGCAAAACCGTCGAGACGAATCGAGGAGATTTTTAAGACACGGCCACTGGTCGTGCGCGAAGAAATCCACTGATCGTGCGCGAAGGACGGCCAGTACTCGTACGTTCGTCTGGATAATTTCGACCAAATAGTGCGCACGACCACTGGTTGTGCGCGAAGGATCCACTGATCGTGCGTGAAGGAAAACGCACGATCAGTGGCCAATGATGCGAAATGGGCTGAAACTCTCCGGAAATCCACACAAGTCTGTACTTGCATGAAACACAGCCAAACCCACCAGAACAATGCATCCACATAGAAAAACATAAAGTAAAATAGAAAGAGAAGGAGAGACAATCTCCTTCATGCAAGGAATGACCTAAACTAAGCTTCAAATAGCTAATACTTGCTCAAAAGACTATAAGACCACAAACAAAGATTTTATGATATTATCAAATGAAAGATGAGCGAAAAGAGAAGAAACTGAGCTATTAAAGGAGCCTAGAATACTATATAAATATGCTCATCACTCACCTTACGGGTTACCCCAACTTCTCTCCAATCGAAAATATTTGGTTGTGTTTGCTTTGCTCGCATCCACTCTCCGGGTCAGTCTAAACTTGACCTCCGTGCCTTCAGATGTGTTTTCATTGGATATTCTCCTACTCATAAGGGGTATAAGTGTTATCATCCCCCGATTAAGCGGATCTTTGTCACTTCGGATATTACATTTCTTGAATCCGAGCCTTATTACGTGACCTCACTTTAGGGGGAGCCTGCAACTACGAAAGAAGTGAGCTCACCTACTACATCATTACTGATCCCTCCTCCCTTCTTCATTTCTCCATGTACTTTGCCTCATACCGAGACTTCCAATCAGTGAGTGTTTCCCCATAAAGAACAAGATTTACAGGTATACACCAGGCGGAGTAAAGGTCCTAACACACAGGCTAATCCCATGCTACCAGTCCCAGTGCCAAATCTGTTGGCAGACTCCCCCGAACTCCACATTGCCCTTCGTAAATGTATCAGATCTTGCACTCAATATCCCTTGTCCCATTATGTTTCTTATGACGCTCTAAATCCTTCACATAGAGTCTTTGTTTCTTCTCTTACATCTGTTTCTATTCCATCCACATGGCAGGAGGCTCTTGGACATCCAAAGTGGAAAGAGACGATGATTGACGACATGACTGCTTTGGAAAAAAATTATACATGAGATTTAATACATTTCCCATACGGTAAGAAGACCGTTGGATGTAAATGGGTGTTCACCGTGAAGCAGAACTCTGAAGGCTTTGTTGAACGTTTCAAAGCAAGATTAGTGGCAAGGGGATATATACTCAAACCCTAGGTATCGATTATCAAGAGACTTTTGCCCCTGTGACAAAAATGAACTCTATACGAGTCTTACTATCGTGTGTTGTGTGCATGGGTTGGGATCTAACTCAATTGGACGTGAAGAATGCATTCCTTCATGGAAATTTAGAAGAAGAGATATATATGTCTCTTCCCCTTGGTTTTTCTCCTTCTGGTTCTGAAGGGAAAGTGTGCAAACTGAAAACGGCCCTCTACGGACTGAAGCAATCCCCTTGGTTTTTCTCCTTCTGGTTCTGAAGGGAAAGTGTGCAAACTGAAAAAGGCCCAATACGGCTTGAAGCAATCCCCGAGAGCTTGGTTTGGTCATTTTCATAAAGTCATGGTCTCTCTTGGATACAGACAAAGTCACGCCGACCATACTTTGTTTATAAAACAGAGGGATAATATGTTAACTGCCCTCATTGTCTATGTTGATGACATTGTTATAATAAGAGATGATGTTAAAGAATTTAAAGCTTTGAAGAAGAATTTGGCTAAAGAGTTTGAAGTAAAGGATCTGAGAAAACTTAAGTATTTCTTGGGGATTGAAGTTGCTAGATCCAAACAGGATATTTTCATCTTTCGGAGAAATTATGTCCTCGATTTACTGGAACAATCTGGTGTGAGTGGGTGTAGACCTGCTGATACTCCTGTGGAGGTCAACCACAGTCCTGGAAAGGATGATGGAGACCCTATTGAAGATGTTATGGGTTACCAACGTCTTGTCGGACGGTTAATATATCTATCTCTTTCTTGCCCTGACATAGCTTATGTTATGGGGGTAGTTAGTCAGTATATGCATTCCCCAAAGGCGAGAGATCTCGATGTTGCTCATAGGATCTTGAGGTATTTGAAGACATCACCAGGAAGGGGAATCCTCTTCACTCTTAATGCGGAATTGAAAATTGAGGTTTATACTGACACAGATTGGGCAGTGTCTGTAGAAGACAGACACTCTACATCTGGGTATTGCTCATTTGGTGGTGGGAACCTGGTTACTTGGAGAAGTAAAAAACAACCAGTTGTCTCAAGATCCAGTGCAGAGGCATAATTTAGAGCGATGACACACAACATATGTGAGGGATTGTGATTACGATGTCTCTTGTGTGATTTGGGATTAAATGAGGACAGTCCTATCCTGCTGTACTGGTTAATGCTGCAATGAGTATTGCCAACAACCCCGTTCAGCATGATCACACCAAACATATTGAAGTGGGCAGACACTTCATCAAAGCGAATATCGAGAAGATCATTTGTATTACTTTTGTTCCTTCATATGGTCAATTAGCTGATATTCTTACTAAGAGTCTGGGGGTGAATGTTTTTTGTGGCTTCATCGACAAGTTGGGCATGAGGAATATAACATGCCCAACTTGAGGGGGAGTGTTAGCATTATGTTAAATGTTATTGTGTAACCACCTCTTATATAAGGGGTCCTATTCACGCTAATTGAATTATTCCGCCAGTTTTTCACGGTTTCTCAACATGTCCCTTCACGTGTAAGAACACACGGAACAAGTCTTCCCCTCCACTTGATGGAACGCATAAGACAGGGCAAGAGGGAGAGAAACACAAGCCTACTCTACTCTTATAACATACTAGAGAACAAACATCCAACTGAAAGAACAGAGGAAGAGAGGATACTTGAAAGGAACAATGTAGACCATAGCTGAAAGAGCCGTCCCATAGTTATTCATGGGTTTTCCTTGCTTTGTACACCGACTTAAGCACCTTATAATAAGTGTGGCTGCATATGAAACCTTTAGCTCAAGGTTGGTCCCACATGAACATTGAGTTAATTTAACCAAGAAAGTTGTTAGAATCAACCAATTGCTTATCTTGAGCACTATTGAACTTGAAATAAAAGAGATTTATTATTTCAAATAATCTAGTTTATTACATGAGAGTACCCCTCTTTATATAGAGTGAAGGAGAAATAAAAAATCACATTTGGTGATGTGAGACTAACTACTATAAGAGGAAAATATACAATGGGCCTCTTAGATGTGCTTTAAGCTCTTGGACTTTCAGCAGACAAAAACGGAGTGCAATTTTGTTTCTTGACAATCTACTCTTTGAGGAAGTGACAATCAACTTTGAAGTGTTTTGTTCTTTCATGGAACACTGGATATTTAGAGATGTAGATAGCAACCTTATTATCACTGAACCTTTTTTTATTATTATCACAGAACATTGGTAGATGATAATTGCAGATTTCTTCCGAGTCTTTTAGAAGTGTTCTTAACCACTTCAACTCGTAAGCAATTTGAGTTATAGTTATACTCATGTATTTAGCTTCAGCACTTGACCTGGATACTATTGCTTGTTTCTTGTTTTTCCACGTGACCAGATTCCCACCGACATATGTGCAAAATCCATAAGTGAATTTTCGATCTCCCTTGTCATCTGCATAGCTCACATCAGAATATGTTTTGATGCATAAATGATTGTTCTTTTGAAACAACAGTCCTTTTCCCGGAGAGCCTTTTATGTATTCTAATATTTTTAAAGCAGCTTCCAAATGACATTCTCTAGGAGTCTGCATGAATTGACTGATCATTCCAATAGAATATAAGATGCCAGGCCTGATTACTGTATGATAGATGAGTTTACTAAGCAAACGCCTGTATCGAGTAACGTCCTGTAGAAGGGGAGATGTTTCATCCCAAAGTTTGTCAGCGCCCATAGGCATAGGATTCTTGGTAGGCTTTGTTTCAAGAAGACATGTTTCTTTGAGTAGATCTATGACATATTTTCTTTGAGAGAGAACTATGTTGTCATTGCGTCTTGCAATCTCGATTCCCAGGAAGTATTTGAGAGAACCCAAATCTTTTGTAACAAAGTGTTCTCAAAGATGTTTCTTTGTTATCTCTATTCCAGAACAGTCATCTCCAGTAAGAAGAATGTTATCGGCATAGACAACAAGAACCATCAGTCCTTTGTCGGTCTTTCGTATAAATAGTGAGTGATCAGCATTGCTTCTGGAGAAGCCAATACTTGAGACAACCTGACTGAACTTGTCAAACTATGCTCGAGTGTTCTCTTTAAGACTAAGTTGTTAAAGGCGTGCCTAAGGCTCAAGGCTCACCAGGCTCAGAGGTTTGCGCCTTCGTGCGCCTTTTTTGCGCCTTTTTTGCGCCTTTTTTGCGCCTTTGAGCATAAAAGACATGTCTAGGTGCAATTTTTATTGTAAACTTTTTTTTTCAGAATAAAGAAAGAAATAATGTAAGAACTCAATATTTTTTTGCATGTTTTAGTGTTTGTGAAATATAATCGAGCGTTGACACTTAGATATGATGTAAGAGATCACATTGATTCTATTTTTTAAGAGATATACATGATAGTAATGAATTATTAATGAGTAGAATAGATGAAAAATCTGATTAAGAAGATGAAGTGATGTTTGATGCTGATTATTTAAACTGAATATGGTTGCGTCTTGCCTTCGTCAGGCGCGCGCCTGCGCTTGAGCCTTGCGCCTAGGCTCCAAGACCCCTTTGCGCTTTGGCGCGCCTTGCGCCTTTAATAACTAAGGTTTAAGAACATAAATGGCCTTTCGAAGCTTTGCATACCTGAGACTCCCCCTGAGCAACATAACCAAGAGGTTGCTCCATGTAAACTTCTTCATGTGAGTCGTCATAGAGATAGACATTCTTGACGTCAAGCTGAGACATTTGCCAACATCGGTTGACAGCGACGGAGAAGAGCACACGTATAGTACTGATACAGGTAACCAAAGAGAAAGTATCAAAGAAATCAACACCATATGTCTGGGTGAAGCCCTTGAAAACTAGATGAGCTTTGTAGCGTTCCACGGTGTCATCAGGGAGAAGCTTGATGACAAATACCCACCTACATCCAACAATATCTCCTGTAGGAGTAGGAACAAGAGTCCATGTTCCTCATGATGCTTATGCAAATATTTCCTCATTCATGGCCGCTTTCTGCACGATATCTGAAGAGCTTCTTGATAGGAAGCATGGATGGTGGCGGTAGATAGTGCCCAAGTGAACTTGTTGCAGGAGGGATTGAGATTAGCATATGAAACAACATTAGGAAGATGATATTTTGTACATTCCCTGACGCCTTTCCTTAGAGCAATGGGAGCATCCAAGTCTGATTTGAAGGCGGTGAAGGAACCTTCTGAATAGGAAACTGCTGGCTTAGGAGCAGACGACAGGGTCTCCAGAGTGGAAGGGGCAAGGATGGGTGGAGGAGCAAGGAGGCGGCGATAATGATGAGGAAATGGTAAAGTAGGTGGAAAAAGGGTTGGAGTAGGTGATAGTTGTGGTATATCTGGTGAAGGAGCGTGAATGATAGCAAACATGGAAACATATGTTGGAGGCGGAGTGGTGGTAGGGAGGAGAGGAGAAAGGGCAGGAGTAAGAGATTCATGTTCCTTGGAGAAATATGGGGTAGACTCAAAAAAGGTAACATCAGCTGAAACATGTTGACGTTTGGAGACAGGGTGGAAACAACGATATCCCTTCTGAGTCGGAGATTACCCTAGGAAGATACATTTGATGGAGCGAGCAGAGAATTTATCGCGACCAGAGGCAGGAACGTGGACGAAAGCGGTACACCCAAACACACGTGGGGTCAGGAAAAAAAGGTCTACCAGTAGGATAAAGGATAGAAAATGGCGTTTGACCATGAAGAGTAGAAGAAGGTAGACGGTTAATGAGAAAACAAGAGAGAAGAACGACATGACACCAATAGGATCGTGGAACATTCATCTGACAGAGGAGCGTGCGAGCAACATCAAGTAGATAACGATTTTTTCGTTCCGCCACACCATTCTGTTGGGATGTATGTACACAACTGGTTTGATGAATAATAACGTTTTTGGTGCAAAGAGAGAGGAACTGTTGGCTCATGTATTCCTTAGCATTATCAGTGCAAATAATTTTGATGGGACAACCAAACTGAGTGCAAATTTTATTATAAAAATTTTAAAATACAGAGAAAAGTTTGGAGCGTTCTTTTAAAAGATACACTCAAGTACGTCTAGAAAAATTATCAATAAAGTTTACAAAGTATAGACTGCCCCCACCAACAGATTTGGTGGAATTGGACCACAAATGTCCAAATGAACAAGTTCAAAAGGACAAACATTACTTTTACACTGTTTTACCGGGAAGGAAGTACGGTGATGCTTGCCATATTGACAAGACTCACATACTAAAGCAGGGTCAACACGAAAAGAAGGCATGCGCTGATGGAGGAAACGCAATGGTGGATGCTCAAGTCGTTGATGCCACTGGAAAAGGGAATGTCATCGAGGTAGTAAAGACTGTCGCATTCAGTCCCAGTAGCAATCATCCTCTGTGAGTGAAGGTCCTAAAAATAACAAACAGTTGGAAAAAATGAGATAAAGCAGTGCAATTGTCATGAGAGAGCATTAACAGATAACAAATTGCTAGGAAAATTGAGAACGAATAGTGTCGTCCGGTTGGAGGAGAGAGGCAGTAGTCGCAACTCCAGAGCCGCAAACTAGAGCAGGAGAGCCATCCGCCGCAAAGACTGGAGGTAACCGATTATGTTTCTCGAGGTGCAAGAAAACAAGAGATTTTTCAGTTGTATGATTTGTGGCGCACCTAAGTCAATGGACCACTTACCCTGAGTAGCAACATCGCGCTACCTGACGTAGTTGCAATGGAAGTGGATTGCTTGGAGGCTTTGAGGAGAGCATCCATATCGGCAAATGAGAACCTGCGACCAGATTCTGGCAGTACAGTAGTCGGAGATGTCACCATTGATCAACAAAAGATGGAACTCGGCGAGAACTCAACAGTGGCGTGGGAGAACTTGTAGGACGGGCTGGAGCTGAGAGGCGACGAGTACTAGTGAGAGGTTGTGAGTATGCGAGTATACAATAGAACTCACAGGAGGCTTGTTGTATGTGAGTGCCAGTGAGAGGCTTGTGAGCATGCGAGTATCCAACAGACGACTGAGAGGCGGCGAGTGTGCGAGTATACAACAGAACTCACGGGATCAGTGAGAGGCTGCGAGTATGTGAGAACACGCAGGACTGGCTTATATGCGAGTATTTCGCAGCCGCAGACGCTGTTGAGAGGCGGCGAGTACCAGTGAGAGGTTCACGTTTGCGAGAAGCAGCTGAAGATGAAGAAGTCGCAGACGGGGAAGAGGCAGACGATCTGGAGATCTGCAGAGTACTCGCGGAAGACGAACCCACAAATGGTCTCGCAGCTAAGGGTCTACTAGAAAATGCTCAGAAGAACTCTCGTAATCACGCGGTGTCTGGGAGTGAAGGAGGCTGTATGGATTAGGAAATTCATCGACGAGCTTGATGTAGTTCCTAACATTGTTGATCCGGTAATTCTTTACTGTGACAACAACGATGTCATTGCACTGGTCAAGGAACCTAGATCTCATCAGCGCTCTAAGCACATACTTCGGCGGTTTCATCTTATTCGAGAGATTGTCGATCGAGGAGATGCGAACATATGCAGAGTACCGACTGAAGAGAATATAGAGGATCCACTAACAAAGCCTCTTGCATAAAGGAAGCATGATGGTCATGCTAGATCAATGTGTATTAGATACCTGAATGATCATCTTTAGTGGGAGACCAACAAACATATAATGACAAGTTTTTTGTTATATGAATTTGTTTCTATGTGATAGATTAATTAACATGATAAATGTCCTTAAAATGTTTGCTTTCATAGGGATTCAAGTGCGTGACTTGAATGTGAGGACCTATGTTTATTAAAAACATCATTCTTAAATGGTCACTGGTCGAGGTATCATCTTAGAAATTAGGACGAGGATGATACATTAAGACTAGTATGTAGGTTGACTGATGACCGATTCTCACAGGTCATGATGTGGGATATCAAGTCATCACATAGGTACTTGTTAGGAACAAGTTGTACTGGATAGACCTACCCTGAGACTACTTTGTGGATTGTTATATGAATCTGTCACAAGTAGGTCTCAAGTGACAATGGTGTTTGTGGTTCTTTGACCTGAAGTCACCACATTCATCAAGTGAGGAAGAACATACTTTGATGTCATCTAAAGTCTTCCTTGAGAAAGGTTGCTGATAAGAGTGGTTATTAGGTACGTTACGAATCATTTGGGTGTTTGTGCGTGGATAGAAATGGAATTTGTCCTCCTATATGCCATGAGTTACATCCATGGGCCCCTTGATGGAATGGGACTGAGAAATGCATGGTCATGCTTGGTTGAGTCAATATATGATATTGAGCTCACCAATTTCTGGAAGTTCATTCTAGATCAAGAAACTAAGATTGAATTACTAAGAGGGTGACACGGTCCATGCCTCGAGTTCAATCTGGATGTAAGGGACAAAAAAACATAACTCAAAATATTCCATTTTTTGGTGAGGGCTTCCTTAGGTCATGTATGGACACTGGTTAAAATTTCATCACATATGCATGAGTATATTTCTCTGAACTTCAAAAATAAAGTTTGTGACATGTATATATTTGTATTTTGTTAAGATAAACAATTTGTACAGAACTTGCATGTTGACTTCACCTTGGTTAGGCTCATTTCTGGAGATAATGATCAACATGAATATTGTAGACCTCGAGGTTACCTTTAAAATGCCACTGATTTCATGTCATTTGGTCAAGTGTAGCTCCTTCTATGCCATTTTTGGTGTGACATGTATATAATTGTATTTTGTTAGGATAAACAGTTTGTACAGAACTTGCATGTTGACTTCACCTAGGTTAGGCTCATTTCTGGAGATAATGATCAACATGAAAATTGTAGACCTTGAGGTTACCTTTAAAATGCCACTGATTTCATGTCATTTAGTCAAGTGTAGCTCCTTCTATGCCATTTTTGGTGTGACATGTATATATTTGTATTTTGTTAAGATAAACAATTTGTACAGAACTTGCATGTTGACTTCACCTAGGTTAGGCTCATTTCTGGAGATAATGATCAACATAAATATTGTAGACCTTGAGGTTACCTTTAACATGCCACTGATTTCATGTCATTTGATCAAGTGTAGCTCCTTCTATGCCATTTTTGGCGTGACATGTATATAATTGTATTTTGTTAAGATAAACAATTTGTACAGAACTTGCATGTTGACTTCACCTAGGTTAGGCTCATTTCTGGTGATAGTGATCAACATGAATATTGTAGACCTTGAGGATTACCTTTAAAAGGCCACTGACTTCATGTCATTTGGTCAAGTGTAGCTCCTTTTAGGCCAATTTTAGTGAGACATGTATAAAAGTGTATCTGGTGTGTTTAGTGATTTTGGCTCATGCAAATGCTTTGAAAATTTGTCCATGCCTTAGACATGATATTAACCACCTCTAGTTAAGAATTCAACTCATGTGCATGAGTGGATTTCTCTGAACTTCAAGTTGAAGTTTTGGACTTAAGGGTGTAGGAAAAATTGGGGTGCATTTAGCAAGAATGTAATAAATGACAATTAAGGATAAATACACATTGGTTTAATATGAGACTTGGATTTGGTGTTTTTAGATGATTATTGCGCTAGATTAATTTTCTCAGAATTTATGGAGACCTATAGATGGTAGTTGTATTGTAATCCCTTATTGGCACACCATTTGTATTAAATAGTAATTATGGATAAATACTCCCTGGTAAATTATGAAACCTTGGATTTGGTGTTTTTAGATGATTATTGTGCTAGGTTAATTTTCTCAGAATTTATAGAGACCTGTAGATGGTAGTTGTAGTGTAATCCCTTATTGGCACACCATTTATATTAAATAGTAATTATGGATGATGATGAATAGCCGGCAGGATCGGCGTCTTGTGGCGGCGACCATTGGGTGTAATGGTGTCGCCGCAAGACGGCGGTTCTAGGCGGTAAGACCCGGTTTAAAAGCAAAAAAAAAGAGGGTCTTACAAAGACATCACTGAAACATTAGTCACAATAGATTCATTGAGTTACGAACTCTTGTGTTACTTGGGTAGCAATGATGCATTGCTAGATGCCACTCATTGCTTATGAGACTATAGTTGATACGTTCTAGCTCAAGTGAGAGACTGTTGGAGTCTTTGTGATCTAGAAGTAGTCAACGAGTTAGATTCGCTGCCAATGTAATATGAGCTTATGGGGTAGTACATAACAACGTACGAGAAATTGGTTATTTAATCGGGTTGGCTCAACTTATATGGGATATGAGTGAAGGGCCAAGTTTGGATTGAATGGGAGAGAACTTGTGTCGGTTGGACTCTATGTCAATATGGTGATATTGACTAGAGATCAAGACGACATAATGTAGGTCGACTTGATAGTCTGCTGACAAAGAAACTGTCGACTAGACAAAATCGACTGGACGTCTCGTCGATATAATGTATATCGACTGGACGTCTCGTCGATATAATGTATATCGACTGGACAATGTCGACTATAACTTTAATCTGTTTGGCATCTCGTCGATATAGTGTATATCGACGAGACGTATCGTTGATATAATGTATATCGACGAGACAATGTCGACTGGACATCTCGTCGATATAGTGTATATCGACGAGACGTCTCGTCGATATAATGTATATCGACGAGACGTCTCGTCGATATAATGTATATCGACGAGACGATAATGTATATCAACGAGACAGTGTCGGCTTGACATCTCGTCTATATAGTGTATATCGACGAGACGTCATGTCGACACACTCAGAGAGAGTTCATTCTCCTGTTTTAAACACTGAACTCGGTTCGGCTTTTCTTTGGGTAATTCTTGTTGTAGCTGAACCCGGTTCACTAGGTATTATATATATATAATATTTAGTTTTAGGGTTAAGGTTTATCATTCTCTCGAACCCTCAAGAAGTGTTCTGTAGAGCGGCGACAGCGAACCTGGCGGCTTTCCCTTTTGCGAATCGGAAACCTAACACCGGTCCTCTCCTGGAAGCAAACCTAGTAGTTCGTGGAGACGAAGGGCCCGATTCTTCCAGCCTGCTTTCGATTGTCGACGGCAAGGTGTTTCTCACATAAGTACCTGTGTTCAGTCATTTGATGGCTCTCAGTTCTTGCAGATATGTATTTATCTTCTAGTTAAGCGTCGGTCCTCTTATTATCTGAGTTCAGTTAGTGTTTTCTTATCTTATCTCGTTCTTCTGAAATGTTATGGGTATATTTTTCTGTCATCTGGGTCCGTCAATTCAATGCCCAATCTCGGACGATCCAAATGTAGTAGGTTCTCTTGCCCCATAGATTAGACAATTCTATCGATTCCAATTCAGGGTGATCGAACACACGCCCCTCCTTGGAATCATCAATATTATGTATGAGTTTCGCCCCTCCTACGGGGTTAACCTTAACATTTCTATGCGTCGACGCACAATCATTTTCTTATTCTTATATTCTGTTCTTATTCAGTAGATAGGAAATATGTGATATTTGTATAATTTTTCCCTCAGGTTCTACAACGCATGTTATTTCATGTTTAGCAATTTTAGCGAGTTTATAAATATCAGTGATTTCAAAAGTTTGAATTCATTCAATTTGATCAATATGTCGTGCGTATGCAGAAAAATAGACTCAGAGTGAAGTACCTTGTGAATAATTTAAATATGCGTAATACAAAAGATAAAGACTCGCCACTACTTTTTCTTTCCCTTTATCGATCCCAGGATTCTCGTCGCGTCTATCGCCGAACGCATCCTCTGCAGTATCAATGAATACAACCTCCTTCCATGGAGGTGTCAAATGGAGTGAATATGATTTTAACATGAACTTGTTTTCCACAAAACATGACAATAACCTCAATATGTTTTATTTTCATGAAAATAGGATTATAGATAATACGATAGCAGATTGGTTGACGCATTGCCAAAGCAAAGTTCCTTAACTTCCATTCCAAATTCCCCTATGATGGACTTAAAAAAGCGAAATAATATCATAAGTAGCAATACATATTACCCTGTATTTATTTTTCAGCAGACAACATACTGCAACAAACTATTTCTTGTTTTTCCTTGAAATGAGATTTCCCCCGGAAACATGCAATTACCACATGTAGATTTTTTTAAGAAAGATCCATACCAATCTACATCACATTACCCTAAAAATCTAAATTTCCCTAATCTTTGTACATAATACTCTAGTGATCCTTTCAGATATCTAACTATTGGGAAAACAAACTCATAATGGAGATTTTTTGGTGCATGCATAAATTGACTCACCATAGATATGACAAAAGAGATGTCAGGTCTTATAATAGTTAAGCAAATCAATTTTTTAACCAGTGATGGGATCAAGAATCGTAAGTAGGTTGATCCTTACCAAAATCCGCACGGGTCCACGTATGCAGGAGGCAGAGTTGGGATCGTCGCGTAGATGATCTGAGCTCGTGATCCTGTTCAGAGCAACGGCGCGATATTTCTATGTAATTTTTTACATGTATTAGTAGAGGTTGAAATTTTGGATGATCTAGACCGTCCATAGTGACCTCTAAATCTATAAATAATGGTCTATGAGCTGATTTTTAGGCATTGCAGATTTTAGTCATGAATTTCAGGTTCTCGCAATCTCACCATTAGTATAAACTCCATGGATTCTTAGTGTTGAAGCCTAAAACTTCATTTCCCCACTTGGACGACCCTTTACCCACTTCCCCCACCTTCAAGAATATAGACTCCATGGATTCTTAGTGTTGAAGCCTAGAACTTCATTTCCCCACTTGGACGACCCTTTACCCACTTCCCCCACCTTCAAGAAGCCGGTTAACACTTAAAAGCATTTGTCCGAACCTCTACTCCCCATCACTTCCTCCCATTATCCACGTAAAACAGCCCAGAACTGTCTAATTCCCATTTACTTGTACAGTTAACTGCTGATATAACTGTTCCTCCCCCCTGCCTTCATGCAACGAATTCTCTTGGACCAAAGGAACGCGGATGCTGAAGCCTGAATGCCAATACCCTTAAGACTTAAAGTTCTCTGGCTGAAACTCCACATGATTACAGTATTTGTGCACGCCTGCCCCTGCCTTCTCCTTTCCAGCACTCCAAGTATCCATCCCTCCCTCCAAAACCTCCGTCCATCTCACGTCACTCCCATAACTGCCTCCATAGCCTTGTCCTTGTCCAGATTCCCTTCTCAGACAACCAAATACATCAAATTCTTGCCAGAACTCTGAAATCAGTGTGGAACTTGCGACCAATTGACTTTCCAGCTGTCAAATCAGCAGTCTATCACTTTTCCGGACTCAATGACTTGTGTAAGTTCTGATTTAAAGTCAATATTACTTTGAGTTGATTATGTGGTGAAAATACATAAGATTTGAGATCGTAATTTGTAATAGTTTGTGTAGTTTCAATTCTACTTGAAAAATTCATTCGCCAGGTAATTAATCGAAGCTCTCTCTATATAATTTTAAATGGATCTCGCTTGTGTTTCTAAAATCTAATCTCTATTGTGCATGTTTGTGAATTTTTCTATTAATTTCAGAATTTATCACACTTGAAAGTTGGATAATTATATGAACATTGCATCGTTTAAATTCACCCCAACACTACATTATCATTGATTCTTTAGAGTTCCGTTAGAGCACAATTGTATATTCACCCTACATCCGTCCTGCATCAACGAGTCTTTGAAGTTTCATTTTCTTTTTTGATTTTAAGGAGTCTTGTTTGTGAATATTGTAATTTGAATCAATAAAACTCTCAAAGATGTTTAAGGAATCTATGATGTATTTTTGTTGATAAATCAAAATGGCCATATGAGACTTAACCTTGTATAGTCCTAAAATAATGAAGGAATTCAAGGTCTTTAATTTCAAAGGCAGATGTGTGAAACCTTTTTTTATCTCAATGACGTGGTTAGCAATCGATTTATAAGAACAATATCATCAACATAGACCCGGAAAATTGTAATGAGTGTGCTTATAAATACATTGGGATCGTACACACTTCGGGAGAAGTCAATTAGATGCAGTTTTCTACTAAGTTTCATAAACCATGCATGTATGATTGCTCATAAATTAAATAGCCCTTTTATGTCTTCAAGCACAATCATAACTTGTGATTATAGAAAATTCAGGTGATGAGCCATATAAATTTTCTTTTTTAAGTTCACTATAAAGAAAAACATTTTTTTCATCAAGCTAGAGAAGAGGTCAAAAGTGATGAACAACAATAGATAAGAGAATTTGAACAAAACTAGGTTGTGCCACAAGGGCAAATGTCTCCTGATAATCAATTTTATTAATTTGGGTAAATCCTTTGCCTGCCTGTTTATTTTTATCTCTCAACAATGCGATCTTGATTGTATTTTATTGTAAAAACCCATTGACATCTCACCACGCACTGTCTATGAGGACTTTAAAAACTTCCTAGGTGTCATGGTGTTTTAAAGCTATCATTTCACATTTCATAGTTTATTTCTATTTAGGATCAAGAAGAATTTCAGAAAAATGATTATGATATTGTTAGGGGCTCCCATTTGCTATCTCGTAAGCGGCCAGACGAGAGATTTCTGGAGTTGACAGACTTTTCCTGCTGTCCCTTGCTTGAAGAAACCCGGCGGAAATTTCATGTATACCTCTTCTTCAAGATCGCCATGTAAGAAGGCATTTTTAACATCCATTTGTTGGAGAAGGCATCGGGTGACTTCTAGAAGGTGTTTATTTTCCCGTTCAACAACAATGTTTTGGGTAGAAGTGTGAACGCAAGTGGTTTGATGGAGAATCTCATGGTCAGTAAGATAAGTACCAAAGATACCACGATCGTCATACTCCCCTCATTGTCGTTGTGAAGGACACACATTTTACAGCCAAACTGAGTGTCAACCATCTTATGAAAGAGTTGAAAACAGTTAAATACATCACTCTTTTTTTTAATAAGTGCACCCAGGTAGGACGAGAAAAACAGCCAATAAATGTGACAAACCATCGGTGACCAGAGAAAGACGTAACAGGAGAAAGTCCCCAAACATCGGTGTGAATTATATCAAAAGGAATTGTACTGGGAGAAGATACATTATGCGGACTATATCGTACATGTTTAGAACAACTACAAGCATAACAAACAAACTTGTTCAAACATTTGAAAAACATAGAAAACATCTTAAGAAGATAATTGGGGGACGGATGCCCGAGATGTTGATGCCACTGACAAACATCCGCAGGAGTGGGAGCAGAGGTACTGGAGAGAGCTTGTGCATGAGGATGGTCCAAGTGTACATGCCCTCGAAGTTCCTACCGCTACCAATGCACCGCTTCGTTGCCGGAATCTAAAAAACGCAATCATCAGGGAGAAATATTACAGAGCAGTTTAAGGATGTAATCAAGCAACTAATAGAGAGTAAATTGCGAAGAAATGTAGGAATATGTAAAACGGACGTGAGAGGTGTGACATGGGAACAAAAGACAGCCCCTTTACCAGTGATAGAAGAAAGAGAGTTGTGATGACTTTATCACGTCCCTAGAGGGGGTGTATGAGGTAAAACCTGATGACGCCTCCGTCATATGATCATCAACACCAGAGTCGATGATCCACTCTGACGGAACAACAGAAGCTGATTGCGCACCGGGATCCCGGAAGCAACAAATGCATCGGTAGAGGAGGTGCTAGGAGACCGAAGGAGGCGACACAGATCAACAAGATCTTCGGCTGCAAAAACATCGGAAGAAAGCGTCTCTAGGACAAGAGTCAGCAGTATGGGCAGCAGGACGGGAAGTATGTTGGCGAGAACCACCCCACCATGACCACCATTAGTCTCGCGGACAGGAGCAAGATGAGGATGTATGTGGTAAGATGATACACGAACATGTCCTAGCTTCCCGCAGTGATCACAATCTTAGTCGAGGAACCAGTGGATGGTTGGCCTTGGCTAATGCATGTAAGAGCTGAACGATCAAGAACCTTATCATACTGGAGAGAGCGGCGGCGATCTTCATCACCCAAAACCATGCTGAAAGCTTCTCGTAGAGAGGTAAGCGGATGACGGTTCAGAATGTGTGTGCGAACCATGTCAAAATCCATGTTTACCCATAAGGAAAGCATGGAGGCGGTATCGATCCCCCTTTGTTTTCAATGCCCGAGCATCTGCAGTGCACGCGGGAATGAAATCGTCAAAGTAGTCAAGCTCCTGAGAGAGTCGTTCTAATTTAGAAAAATATGACGCAACACCTGCAGATCCTTGCCAAAGATTGAGAAGGCGGCGGCGGGTAAGCTCGTACAGCTAAGTGGAGCTACCAATTTGGGAATATGTCTCACGTGCCCGAGTCCAAATCTCAAAGGCAGAGTCCATGAGCATGTAACTATGATAGACCAAATGAGACAGAGTGGAGAAGTCACGAGACCACCAGAGAGTTATCAACATCCCACTTCCGCCATGAGGGCTCAGTGACGGGAGGTTGCACCACGGTCCCACCAATGTACCCATATAGTTGATGGATGCAGATTGCGTGTTGAGTGGCCCGGGGGCTAGAAGAGACATGGCTGCGAGAATTGTCAATAGGCGGAGGAGGCACGAGCGAGGACTGAACGTCGGACTGATTGCTCGAATTTGAGTCCTTCATAAAGAACAGAGGTTGAAAGATCTCACAGATGGAACGCGTCTAACTGATTGCTCGCTGAGGAAGATCTCGCAAACAGAAGAGCTTGTGCGGAAGAGCTTGCAGACAGAAGGCCTCGCGCGGAATATCTCGTAGACGGAAGGCCTCGCACAGAATATCTCGCAGACGGAAGGCCTGGCGCGAGCTTGCGCGATCGAAGCTGGCAAGGAGAAATACTAGAGCTCGTGTGATCGACGCTGGGAAGTGCTCGCGCGATCGATGCTGGGAAGGGCTCGCACGAGGGAGAATTCGCGTGCGTGGGAAGGATGCGGTGCAGGAGGAACTCGCAAGTCTTGCCGACGGTAATTAGCTAAGGAAGAACCCGCGGTTCTTCTTTTACGCCAACATACGTTCCAGTTGAATGTCTCGTCCCAGATGAATGTCTCGTTTTTCGGCGAGTAAAATACGAGAAGAAAAACCAGAGCCGCGATAAAAACGCCTTGCTCTGATACCAAGTTGAGAGAGAAAATAAGATATTATTTCACCAATCTAAATTATCTCTATTACAACGCTCCTTTATATATGCACAAAGGAGGAGATCCTAAAACAAAATTAGAGGTGTGAGACTAAATACAAAGAAGAAAGATGGGCCTTATATGTGGGTCTTAACAATGGGCTATTTAACTTGTTGAATAGGCTATAATTCAACTTTGATACCATTTCGGAAAGAACGGAAAAAGAGAATATGGGTCCATATTTGTAGACAACGATGGAAAATTTTGAATCGTCGGTTTTTCTTTCTTCATACGCCAAACTTCGTAATAATATCGGTGCATATTTGTAGACAATAATATGGGTGCATATTTGTAGACAATGATGAAAAAAATCTCGTTAATATTTTAAGTCAAGTAACCACCTATTTATACAAAGATGGGCTTAGCTTAAAAGCTATATACATGTGGGGCTAAAATAACCAATGGAGGATAATAAAGACAGAATAATAAGTTTGTTCTACACTCTCTACAAGTTAGAGCATACATGTTGTATGAGCCAAGCTTGGACAGAGACCGAAGAACAATGGACGAGTGATGGCTTGGGGAGAATGCCATAAATCTGGGAGGTGGCGGAAATAAGCTGAACTTGAATTTTCTGAAGTTTTACCTAATCTTTGATAGAATGATAATCATCGTCGATGTGTTTTGTTCGCTTATGAAATATTGGGTTCTCAACCATATGAATCAACTTATCACAAAAGGGAGATGCAAGAACATAGCAAGAAACACCCAGATTGGTCAAAATGATCTTAAGCCAAATCAATCTATACACCCCAAGGGCCGTCAAGCAATATTCATCTTATGAAGCGAGGAAAACATATTTCTTCTTACCCTTCCATGTGATAAGATTGCCGCAAATATGCTCATAACATAGTTACCATTAGAATAGGTTATAAAAGAAAGAGTTGAAGAAGGTTGATCACACTTGAGATCTTGAAGAATACATCCAATTGTTTGTAGATGCTAGACCACGGAGTTTGCATGAACTGACCAACAACACTCATAATAAATGATATGTTTGGATGCACGACAAATTGATCATTAATAGTGGGTCAGAAGCTTGGACAATAGGAGATAGCTTCAAATTGGCGCATCCATGGATGAATCAACCGGTTTACACCGCCAAATAAATTCATTTTGGGGAGAAAATAGAGGAAATAGCAAAGAAGACCAGGATCTTTAGTTTGAAAATATTTGGTCAAATGTAGTCTTACCTTTGAAATCTCTACCACATTGTCGTCTGTGATAATTGGTATCACACTGCCTTGTTGTAGATGATGGGTGAATAGGGAGAAGTCAAATTGGTTACACTGGAAGTTAATAGTTTGGAAAATCTGGTTAATCTTCTCGAATAGACCCATGAAGATTGTTTGAGGTCATATAAATTTTTTCGCAAATGGCTGGTAAGAGACTTTTCCATAGTCTCACAGCATGGTGGATATTGCATGTACACTATGTCGGACATATCATCGTTAAGGAATACATTCCTGATATCTAGTTGATGCAACTTCCAACGGTGGTGGACGACTAGAAAAATCAGTACCAGAACAATGTGTAGTTTTACAACATGAGAAAAATTATCTTCACAACTAATGCTCCATTGTTGTGTAAATCCCGAGGCCACGAGGCGTGTCCTGAGGAGCTCAGTTGAACCATTCGCCTTGTATTTAACCAAGAACACGCAACGACTACCAACACAAGAGTGGCAGGAAGAAAGGGACCAGATCCTAGGTATGATCAGCCCAGAGAGCCTACATCCCCTCATCCATCGCAACATACCACCCCACATAAACATGGAGTTAATTAAACCAAGCGAATTGTTAGAATCAACTGACTGTTGAAACCCGAAAACCAGTTCAACTGAGTTCGGACCAAGGGGGGTGACCGAAGGTTACTGATTTAGTGGTCGAACCCACATGTTACACCGCGAGAAGTTGGAGAGCACAAAAAATAGCTCTGAACTGCCTATAAACAAGACCTGCATGCTGCAGCGAGGAGGTCCCACCACACACCCAGAAGTCTATAAGATCTTCCCCTCCTAAAGTCAATGTTGAGCTCGGCACAAGAGAGGCGGATACTGAACTCGCCCACCAGGGGGGAAGGTGTCTTCTACTTGTGTCTTGGGGTCCTATTTATAGGCAAATCCAGGGGGATGGTCTACGAATAGCTGCTCCCGCCTTTTGAAATGGGTTGCAGATAGTTGATTCTGCCTTTTGACGGGGTGGTCTTCAAATGGACGCCCTCGGGCGAGGTGAAAATTTGTACTCGCCCTACCTAGGCAAGGTCTTCTGAGCTTGCCCCACCTGGGCAACATCTCATGAACTCCCCCACCTGGGCAAGGTCTCCTGAACTCGCTCCGCCTGGGCAAGGTCTCCTGAACTCGCCTCGTTTGGGCAAGGTCTCCTGAACTCGCCCCACCTAGGCGAGGTCTCCTGAACTCGCCCCACCTGGGCAGGGTCTCCTGAACTCGCCCCACCTGGGCAGGGTCTCCTGAACTCGCCCCACCTGGGCAGGGTCTCCTGAACTCGCCCCACCTGGGCAGGGTCTCCTGAACTCGCCCCACATGAGCAGGGTCTTCTGAAGTCGCCCCACCTGGGCAGGGTCTCCTGAAGTCGCCCCACCTGAGCAGGGTCTCCTGAAGTCGCCCCACCTGGGCAGGGTCTTCTGAACTCGCCCCACCTGGGCAGGATCTCCTGAACTCGCCCCACCTGGGCAGGGTCTCCTGAACTCGCCCCACCTGGGCAGGGTCTCCTGAACTCGCTCCACCCGGGCAAAGTGGTTTGCAGATAGCCGCCTTCTGGGCATTTTTGACCTCGACGCCAATATTTTAGCTTGAGCACATTAAGCGGTATCTATTTTAACACAAAATCAATTGGTACTAGGTCGAGAGACCCAAGAACATATAAATTAAATATAAAACATGCCCCCTCATGTATAGGAACACACTGAACGTGACAACTCATCACAGATGGAACAAGCGGGGCATTGTAATTTGGAAATGACAGTGTGAGACATGGGTCAAGGATGCTCTAATACCAAATTAAATCCAAGCATCAAACCTAAAATCAATTGTTACTAGGGTTTCGTTTGGCGCGGTGGTTGCGGTCGTGAACACTGTGGTCATGAACCGTCGTTCGTGAACGCCCGTCCTCATCTAAAAAAATTCATGCATTTTATGGTCAAAACTAGTTTATTTTCTTTATAGCGGTCATAACCTTCCTCTTGCCAAACATACATTCTATGATAATGGCGTTTTTGAGCAAACTCACCGGAGCAAATAAGCCGCACCAAACGAAGCCTAGGTGTAAAGTCTCAAGGGCTTATATAATACACAATGCAACACCTGATCCCCGAATGTGGGACTAAATATCCAACACATGGCAATATTGTTTTATAGTTTTTGATAAAGCTAAACTTGTAGTTTTCTCATTCAGACATGTATTCATATTTTATTTTATTTAGCCTTTCACAAATAGCTATAATTGGGTTTTGTGAGTAGTATCTCTCTACAGTATAAATGCAACCTGACAATCATGCCTTTCAAACTGATTTCACCTAGTTTTTCGCCCCAACAGGAAAGTAGAAACGATGAGAAAATTAAGAAGAGCTGGCCATACTTCGACGCGGTTGATGAGATCTTGTCAGCACCTCAAGAGGCAGCGAAGTAAAGCACTTGGATATCGCACGCGTGCTTAAAATTTGTTTCACGCGTGCTTCAGTTTATTCTCCGAGTCTCGGAATATTCAGTTTGCAGTCTTCGGGCTGACAAGTCTCTGCACTGAATCCGACTGGAATAGGGTTGATATCGGAGGCAGCAGCCTTGTATTCGTAGTTTTTGTTTCAGATTCAATGGGAATTATGGTACATTTCATCAGGTAAGAACAACTCCTGATAGATTGTGTTGATTTGTAGACAAATGTTCATAATAAAGGGGTTTAAGTGAGTTTATTCACAAAAAAATGTTTTATGATTGCCATGATTACTTTTGAGTATTAGAATAGAATGAGGGTGGGACCTCTAATTATCACTTGCAAAATAGGCTCTGTTTGGCGTGGCGTTTTTGCTCCGGAGAATTTGGACAAACTTCACCGTCATAGAATGTGTGTTTGGCATGGCAACGGTTATAACCGCCACCAAGAGAAAAAACTAGTTTTGAACATAAAGTGGATGAAGTTTCGTATGTGAGGTCGGTGAACGACGGTTCATAACTACCGCGACTGCCACCAATGTGCCAAACGGAGCGTTAGTGTGATTCATCCACAAGCTCTGATTTCAGGGTGGAGATTGACAATTATCTAAAGTATCAAGAAATTATGTAATTTTTCTCATGTATGAAGAATATTATTTGTCTTTTAATGATGTTTAGGGGGAGAAGAATTTATGTGACATTATGTGGTTCAAATTATTTAAATTAATATAACAATTTAGTGAATTTTTTAATGTACAGGGGGTATTTTGCAATGACCCCTAGCACATGAAGTTGTGGTATATTGTGAGATTATTGGTCCAAGTGACAGATTTCATGACTTGGGCTGATTGCAAAATGATCATTTTATGATCAAAAAATGATCATTTTATGTTTTAAAAAAGTATCATTTATGACCTTAAAAATGATTTTGACCTTAATCTCTCCTCATGTTGAAGTTGACGCGCAATGTTTTTTGCTCCGGTGAGTTTGGACAAAAATGCCACCATTATAAAATGTAAGTTTGGCATGACAACGGTTACATCAACCACCATGAAAAAGAAAAGAAAAACTAATTTTGAACATAAAAATGTATGAAGTTCAATAGATGAGGTCGGGCATTCACAAATTCACAAACAACAGTTCATAACCACCGCATTTATGACCGCAACCACCGTGCCAAATGAGGCCAAAAAAATCTAACATTTTTGGACGTTTTAGACTTACAATGGAAGCTGAACTACAAACATGTGATCATATTTCTTTTTTTCAAATTCGATCCGCACATTCTGCGCCCGCTTTTGGGATTTGCTACATCACAAATGATCTTTCGGGCTCAAATTGATCCACCAAGATCAATATTGATCTTGCATAATCACAAAAATGATCGTCCCTGCAATCAAAATTTGATCGCGCATGATCACACGTCAGCATCATGACAATCATTGTTGATTTATCTTAGAAAAATGAAAAAACTGCCACTCAAGGTGAACCATTATTTACACTTTCTTAGATCCAAACTTTTGCAGGAAGGAAACACAATTCTACCATTTTTTTTCTTTACTTCTCTTCAGTATGAACAACATGAAGCCTGTATGTAAACAGATGTAAAATTGCATACACCAAACCACATTTCCAAAAATAAAAAGCTGCTCAATTATCATTAATTACCTCTGCCA
This sequence comes from Dactylorhiza incarnata, assembly GCA_033032865.1. NCBI lineage: Eukaryota > Viridiplantae > Streptophyta > Magnoliopsida > Asparagales > Orchidaceae > Dactylorhiza > Dactylorhiza incarnata. Next base: position 6,181,809 of record JAWHQI010000057.1, read on the forward strand.
TAACTAGGATCAGTTTGAACACATAATAGAACATCTGCAAAATTACATAATGTAATGGCTCCTCATGCCTTAACAGCAATTTCATCGTCTGTTGATGTATAAGAAGCATCAACAATTTCTTCAAGCTCGTCTTCCTCATCGGTGCTGTTGGATTTTCCACGCGCAATGGTTTGCATTAAAACCTCTCTGAGCTTCACCGTTAGCTGATCGCGAGCTTCATTGTCATTGGATAAATAGAGCTTCAGTGCATCTTTACCACGATAAGAGTTCCCGTTCATGTAATAGAAAGCCCCAGCCCTTGTGACGAACTTGTGCTGCAGACCCAGATCTATTAATTCCGAGGCAAGGCATATACCCTTGCCGAATTCCAGCTCAAACTGAGCACTTCTGAATGGTGGGGCATGCTTATTCTTCACAATTTTCACCATAATTTGATTTCCTACAATCTTCATTAAGAAAATTCAAATTCAGTTTGATATTTTAAATGAAATTTTGTGTGAGGGGAGGGCGGGATGAAAGAGCTATCATGTAACAATTGCATGTGAAAGAAATAGCTAGAAATTATATACATAGTGAATAAAACTACTACACTCCTGATAATAAAATGATGCATCCGCGCATAAATTTAATATTACTAGAAATAAGAGTACATCCACATAATACAAGGAAAATGAAAAATTAACAAAAGACTGATCACACGATCGGAGCAGTCAAAATGGGGTAGAAGTCAAAATGGGGTAGAAGTTGTAATATGAGTGATACGTAGGTTCAAATGTGCGATTTGCGGGATTCAATGAGATTTCTAGGATTTGGAGATTTGTGAACTTTGAGAACTTCGGTAGAGAGGGTGGGGGAAGACTGCTGTGGTGGTTCCAGGGGATTCGGAAGTACAGTGGAGCTGTACACTCGCGGGAAGGGTTAAGCGGAAGAGGGCGGTGGAGCTGTAGACTTGTGCCTCAGGGTTAAACACAAACTTATGAAGTCTGACTACCAAGAGACCTTTGTCAAATTGCTAAAATGAACTATATTTAGGTGGAGTTCTTATGTGCTGCTTGTAAAGGTTGAGAGTTGCAACAACTAAAAACTAAATGTGAAGAATGTTTTCCTTCAAGGAAATCTGGAAGTGGAACTGTATGTGAATTTTTTCCTGGATAAACTCATAAAATTTCAAAACAGAAAGTTTGTGGTATTCAGAAATCTGTCTATAGATTAAAGCAAACAGAAAAGGCTTGGTTTGGCAGATTCCAATAAGCTGTGCATTCTTTTGGTTACAAACAAGGGCATTTCTATCATACTTTATTCACAAAAAGGCAATGAAAAATATGTTCAAGTTGTTTATGTAGATGACATCGTCCTCACAGGAGATGATACAAAGATTAGGTGGTTGAAAAAAAAACTAGCAGATTCCAATATCGTAAAGAATTTGACGTGAATTTTTATGCAAGTTAAAATAATTTCTTGAGATCGACTCAAATTTTTAGGTAAGTTGAAGTAATTTCTTGAGATTGAGATTGTCATAGCAGAACATGGCATCTTTATATCTCAATGTAAGCATGCTACTGACCCCTGCTAAAGGAAACGGGTATGCTCGGATGGGCCCTAGTTGAAATTCCGATTAAAGCTAATCACTGAGTTGGTGAAAATAGAGATGAGAATAGGGTTGATCCCAGAGAGATCGATAGATGGAACTCCCTATCTCACACTAGTGGGGATGTTGAGTAGATATATGCATGTTCTTCAGACCCGGCACCCAGAGGTTGTTCATCGGCTCTTGAGATTTCTAAAAAGGGCAGCTGATCAGGGAATTCCTTTCTCTAAAAATCATCATTCAGTGATTAAAATGTATTGATGCTGATCGAGATGGATGTCATGATGATTGGAAGTCTACTTCTGGATATTGTGCATTAGTTAGAGGCAATTTAGTAACACGGAGAAGCAAAAAACAAAAATTATAGTAAGATCTAGTGCAAAGATGGAGTATCGAGTTATGCTAGAAGGATTATGTGAGGATAAACGGTTGAAATTTATCTTTGATAATCGGTCTCTTGGAGTGCAATCATATTCTTCTTATTACCTCAATTAGAAAGTCCTTAGTATTGCACAGAACTCAATCCAATATGGTAGGACTAACATGTTGAAGTGGACAAAAATATCATTAAACATTGAATAATGAAGGAAATGTGTGTACTCATTTTGTCCAATCTAAAGATCAACTAGCATGTCTACCAAATGACTAAGCTGCAGCACATTCACTGATAGCCTATCCATATTGGGAATGAAACATTTTTGCCCAACTTGAGAGAGGGAGTTGAATATTACATATGTCTATTATTATGTATTATTTAAGTATTCATCAATTTCTACTATTATTATGTTTTTTTCCTAAGGGGAATAAGATGAATTGGTTTGACATTCAACTAACTCTAGCACAGTAGCAGCCATAGGAAATTTGAAGCATGAAAAACCTATGTTCTCTTGCTGCAATTTGTTTTTATTTTGTTTTCTCTAATGACCATAGACATTCAAATCTTACAAATAGTCCCTTAAAAATTTAGGATGTGTCGTTTTGAAATCAGACTTTTTCTTCAGAATGGACTCAAGACTTCACTAAATGAACTATTACAAAATGGCTTCTGGAAGGCATATACAGAATCAAAAATGGCTTCTGTAAGGCATATACCCGATGTTTAACAAAATTCTCATAACCATTACAACTAGACAAGTCAAGGAAAAGAAATATAAGTTTCGAAGTCAAGATAGCCCAAGCTTTAGTGGCTCATTGATTTTATTATGTTATAAACCAATAACTATCAACTAATTCTTGTAACTGAAAAGATAAATACAATTATTAAGAGTGGTAGAAGAATTATTGAATCCCCAAGCCCTTAACTCTTATTGCCACTCCAATTTGTTCACCATTGCTTCTCTCTCCCACAACTCCTCTCTCCCTCTCTCTCCAACTTGGCTCAATCTCATTTTGCCACGGGTCTGTCCCCCTTGACCAAGTCACGCACATCCTTAGCTCCTCTTCCCACCCCTCGCGGCTAGCTAAGTCAGCCACACTCCAAGAGAAGTTGTGGTGGAAAATGAGAAAGAGATCACAAGAGCAAGAGGCCTCAAGAGAACTTCAAATCTTTGTTCCAACTTGGATGCCTAAAAATAAATAAGTCTTCCCTTTATATAGCCTCACGAAGGTTTCCCTCCAAAAAATAGAATAATATAGATCCCTACTTTTCTAGATATTTTACCATCTTCTACTATTTACAATAATCTTCTTCTCTAGAATCTTTTTCATGAGAGCACCCAAGAAACTTCTAGTTCCGTCTAGCTCTTTGATGTTGGATATTTTAATTTCGACCCATAACATTCTCCCCCACCTATCCTGGCGCCGCTCTTGTCACCACATACTGCTGGATAACTCTAACAGAATTGACACAAATCTTCAATTGTCTTCCATGTTGCTTAAACTCTGGCAGTCCCTTACATTTGATTAAGAATTGGATACTTTGTATCACACTGCGTCATCGTACAACCCTTTGTGAAAGTACCTCATCGACTTCTTTTTCAAAAGATTTGAAAAGTTCAAGAGATGCTCTATGAGACTCTCCCTTTCTTAGGTCTTCCACGTTTTCATGGTAAAGCTTCAACATGATTACATGGAAGACTGGATGTATCTTAAAAATGCTAGGTAGATTAAGGATAAATGATACCTAACTATATTGGCACAATCACCTCAAATGGCCCCTCATATCTCCTTACCAATCATTTGTGCACGTGACGTACACCTTGAATTGCTGAGGTAGAAGTTTCACCATTACTTTATCTCCTAAGCTATACTCTTGAGCTCTCCTCTTTATTTCTGCATATTCCTTCATCGCCTTCACGCTTTTTCTAAGCAAATGTTATCATGTCATTTTGTTCTTCCCAGGACTTAACCATTTGTAAGGCTTCTAGGCTTTTCTCATCTCCCTTGTTTGCAGCCAAAGCATGTGGTGTGAACGGTTGGCGCCCCATCGCCAACTCAAAGGGACTCCTTCCTGTAGATTCGCCCCGCTGCAAGTTGTTGGATAATTGGGCTACATCTAAGATTTTCACCCAATTTCTCTAGTTGGCGCTCACAAATTGCACATATAGTACCCCAACGGGTCATTTACCCTTTCGTTTGTCCATCAGATTGAGGGTGAAAAGTAGTGAAGTTCAATTGCAAAACCAACATCTTCAACAACTTCGTCGATAATTTCCTAGTGAAGCGAGGATCCTGATCGCTCAGTATGTTTTGGGGTAGCCCCCAATATTTGATTATATGCTTGAAAAATCCTCAGGCAGCTTCTTCGACAGTGCAGTCATTTGTACGTGGGAGAACATTGATGAAATCCAAAATTACGATGTCTCGTGGATAATCAGGGACCGGTAATGGCTCTAAAACCTCGTTGGTTTGGGGCTTTCTACTTTGTCTTGTTGGCAGTTGGCACACAAGACAAGTTTTCGCATGTCCACAATGTCCTTCATTCTTGGCCAAAAGTACGTGATCTCCAATAGTGTCGGTGTTCTCTTTTGGCCAGGATGGCCAGCCCACCTGATCAAATCCCTTCGTAAATGTTCTCACTTTGGGATGTACAATCTCCTTCCTTTCGTGTAAAAAAGGTCATCATCCACCCAAAATTGCTTACTCCTCCCTTCTATAGCAACCTTTAACAGCTCCATGGCTAAAGGGTCTTTGTCCAAGTCCTTCCATGATTCGATTTAAGAGCTTCCTTTATATTGTATTCATCGCGGTAGGCTTTGCTTTGCGTTTTAAGTTATCAACAACTAGATTCGCCTTATCGGCTTGTACTACATGGTGTAGTCAAACTCAACAAGAAAATCTTGTCACCTCGCTTGTTTGGAAGACATCTTCTGTGATTGAAAGTAACTTGTTGTCACGATGTCATGACCACAAACTTTGCACCCAACAAATAGTGCCCTCCATACTCGAAGGCAATGAATGATGGATGTCATCTCCTTTTCTTGGATGGTATATCGCTGCTCAGTTTCATTCAGCTTGCGACTCTTAAAGGCTATGAGATGGACTTCTTGCATAAGCACTCCTCCAATGGTAAAATCGGAGGTGTTCGTCTGCAACTCAAACTCCTAATTAAAATCTGGCAATGATAACATTGGCTCAGTACTCATTGTTATATTTAGATCTCCGAAGCGCGTTGGCATCATTCATTCCATGCGACTTTGTCTTCAACAGATTTATTAACGAGTCTGACCTCCTTAAGTAGCCGAAATTAACCGTCAGTAGTAATTCACAAGCCCAAAGAAAAAATTTAGCTCAATTGCCTTGGTTGAGGTTTCCAATTTCATAATCACTTGAACTTTCGTCTTCTCCACCGTCAACATGTCATGTCCAATGACATGTACAAGAGAGTGCGCCTCCTCCTTGTTGAACGAGCACTTTGACTTCTTCACATACAATTTGTTCTCCCGCAGGACTTGAAAGATGGTGCAGAGATGTTCGACATGCTCCTCCATAATGTTGTTGATCAAAATGTAGACAAGGTACACCACAAGTCGGTCTAAATATGGATGGAATATTCGATTCATCAAAGTACAAAATGTTGCAGGTGCATTGGTTAGGCCAAATGACATAACCAGCAACTCGTAAGATCCATACCGAGTAATGCACGTCGTCTTTGGTTGAACTCCTTCAGCAATAGGACTTGGTAGTGGCCCATTTGTAAGTCCATATTGGTGCAGACTTTGGCTCTCATTCTATCAAATAGATCAGTCATCAAAGGAATATGATATTTAATCTTCACAATTACCTTATTGAGTGCATGATTATCTACACACATTCTCAACAATGCATCTTGCTTCTTCTGGAAAAGCATTGGTGCCTCGTATGGTGCTTTTGATGGCTGAATTTGTCTTGTGTCTAGCACCTCCTTTAGTTGTTTTGGGAGTTTTTCCAACTCCAGTGGAGCCATCCGGTAAGGTGTCATAGCATGTGGTTTGGCTTCTTGTTCGAGCTCAATCTTATAACCCACTCCCTTTGAAGTGGTAACTTGTTTGGCAGTTCTGCAGGCATGACGTCCTGATTTCCCTCAAAGACTTTCACAATGAGAGGTGGTACCTCCACCTTTGCGGCATCATCCTCTTTTAAGGTGGCAAAGTACAAAATGTTGCAGGTGCATTGGTTAGGCCAAATGGCATAACCAGCAACTCGTAAGATCCATACCGAGTAATGCACGTCGTCTTTGGCTGAACTCCTTCAGCAATAGGACTTGGTAGTGACCCATTTGTAAGTCCATCTTGGTGCAGACTTTGGCTCTCATTCTATCAAATAGATCAGTCATCAAAGGAATATGATATTTATTCTTCACAATTACCTTATTGAGTGCATGATTATCTGCACACATTCTCAACAATGCATCTTGCTTCTTCTGGAAAATCATTGGTGCCTCGTATGGTGCTTTTGATGGCTGAATTTGTCTTGTGTCTAGCAACTCCTTTAGTTGTTTTTGGAGTTTTTCCAACTCCAGTGGAGCCATCCGGTAAGGTGTCATAGCATGTGGTTTGGCTTCTTGTTCGAGCTCAATCTTATAACCCACCTCCCTTTGAAGTGCTAACTTGTTTGGCAGTTCTGCAGGCATGATGTCCTGATTTCTCTCAAAGACTTTCACTATGAGAGGTGGTACCTCCTCCTTTGCGGCATCATCCTCTTTTAAGGTGGCCAGGTAAGTCAACTTGGTCTTATTGATTCATCTGGCTATCTACAATGCAGATAATTGTTTTGTCCCGTCTTTCCTCTAACTGGCAATCCTTCCACTGTTGATATCATAAAAGGAGACTCTTTCTCCACTATGCACATGGATCTACAAAAAAGTATCGTAATTGCACTTACCATGTCAAAGAAATTCATGCTTACTACAACTTTGAAGTCGTTCATGGGTGCAATCGAGAAGTCTACTCGGCCCCCTACGACGGCTCTACTTTGCGTGCAACTCCTTGTTATGGCCTTGTCTTCCCGTTCACCGTCTTCCCGTTCACCCTGGTTGTATCACATGCATGCCAAGTCTCCTAGCCTCATCCTCAATCATGAAGTTGTGTTTCTCCTCTGTGTCTAGCAAAGCCTTGGTGGCCTTTCTATTTACTATCGCCTCCACAAACATCACACCATTGCCTGATATGGCTAGTGATAGTCTAACATTCAAAGCATTTAGCAGTTGTAAGGAATTAATTTCAGTTGTACCTTCTTTCTAGGTTGCGCCTTCATTGCCTGCCAGGATGGTCGAGAGAGTTCTCATTTTTGGATAATTGCGCATCTCAGTGGTCATTTGCATAGGAAGCATCCACCCTTCGGTATAAAAGTCTTCTTCTTCTCTTCGTACTTCTTTCACCGATCATTGCCTTTAAAAGAAGTTTTCTTGAAATCTCGCTCCTCTCCCCCACCTTTGGCTTGATCACACTAGGTTTGGGCTTAGGAACTTCAATCTTTGGCTTTGTCATATTGACCCCCTCCATTGGTCACAGCTCATCGACATAATGTTAACTCTTCCTTCGTTTCTTCAAACTTCAAAGGCAACCCACATTGCTTGAATGACATCCTACATCCTTACAAGGCGCTCCTCCAACATTGGGTGTGCATCAAGGCAAGTATGAGTCATCTCCTTGATGTCTTCAAACTCTTCAAGAACATGACTTTCTAGAGTTTCAAAGCTACCTTCCACTTTGTCAACTCGATCGGCTAGCCCCATCAATGTGTGGTCCAAGTGACTTCCGCCGCATCTTGTTATGATCCCTCTTCTTGCCATGTTGGTCTACGGCCTCCTTGTTGCTCTCGTCAATAATGCTCGAGTTGTTCACCTTATTCGTCATTTCAACACCACACGAACCTAGCTCTTATACCAACTGTCACGAACGTGTCCCCTTGGCCAAGTCATGCACGACCTTAGCTCATCTTGTCACCCCTTGCGGCAAAGAGCTCAAGAGTAAGAGAACACAAGAGAACTTGAAAGCTTTATTCCAACTTGGATGCCTAAAAATGAATGAGTCCTCCCTTTATGTAGCATCATGGCCATTTTCCTCTAAAGAATTGAATAATCTAGATCTCTACCTTTCTAGAGTATTCTACTATCTTTTACTATTTGCAATAAGCTTCTTCTCTAGAATTTTCTTCATGAGAACGCCTAAGAAACTCCTAGTTCCTCTACGGTACATTCATGGGTCTTCTTACATCTTGGGTCTTCTTCTTCATAAGGCCTTTAGATATGTAGTTGGGCTTTTGAGTCTTTTAATCTCAGCTTGTACCAATTTTCTTATATTCTCCTTATTTTATCATTACAAAGCCATTATTTTGGCGGTCAAGATCATTCTTCCTTTATTCCTCATTTAAGAAAATTGAAAACTGGCAAAAAAAATACTATTGTCTGCTCCATGATTTATAACAAACGCAAAATTATGATAAAAAGGATCTGAGAAGCTTTGAGATTTATAATATTCAGCTCCATGAAATAATAAGATTTAGTCTGACAAAAATAAAAAAATTGACTTTTTATTACTGGTAGAAAAACATCAGAAAGAATTTTTACCTCGTCACCCTTCTTAACTAAAGCAACCCGTCTGATATTCAAGCGAACAGAAGCATAAAATTTCAATGCGTTGCCCCCAGATGTAACCTCAGTGAGCCCTCCGAATCCAAACGTGGTAAGCTTGCATCTAACCTGAAATATAAAAAAATTAGTTGAGCAGTGAGCATCAAATGAATCCAAAGAATATGGCTGTATAACTTACAGAATTAACAACAAAATAAACTGGTGGATGAAGCTAATTAAGAATAGAATCATATAAGTTCAGTGGCTTGAATTGTTTCTAGAAATTATAGAGAAGGAAAATTAGTATATTCAACTCACCTGATTAATGAAAATCAATATTGTCTGAGAAAGAGAGAGAGAATGGCACAATTTGCGAAGAGCCTGGCTCATCAGTCTTGCTTGAAGGGCCATATGCGCATCTCCCATCTCACCATCAAGTTCACTTTTAGGGACTAGAGCCGCAACCTGAAAATTTAGAAGAAAACTTCAGTTGAAAAGTTGACCAATTTGTCAAAATATGAAACTACATTATCCGGGAATGAATTTATGCATGCTTTAATGTTGGACATCAGATATAAAACATAAAAAGACTACTAAGTATAAAAATTATTGGTTAGCGCTTACAGAGCGATAAGCAGCTAAATGTTGGTGTCATTCTATATGTTTCAATCAGTTGTTACTAGCGAAAAATAATGAGGATATACGTGACCAGAACCTAAGCATCCAACCCAAAATAAATTGGTTGTTGGTGGAGAGGTATAAGATCTATATGAAGTGCAGAATATTACATAAATTTTTCAATGTAGAACTATATTCTAACCACGCACCCTCATGTGTAACGTCTTTGGTCTCTAATATATGGACTTTCTTTTAATTAGGTGATGTAAGAGTGGGGCGTCGCGTCTAGATTTTTCTAGTTCCGTGTTAGAGCGTATGCATTCAACCCAAAATCAATTGGTTAGTTGGAGGGGCTTATAATCTACATTAAAAACATAATGTAACATGAATTTTCCAATGTGGAACTATATTCTCAACATGCCCCCTCATATGTGTGTTCTTTGGCCTCTAACACTTGGACTTTTTTTTAAATTGGATCATGCAAAAGTGGGTTGTGGGCTCTGGCCTGCTCCAATATCATATTAAAACTTATACATTCAATCCAAATCCAATTGGTTATGAGTGAAGGGGCCAAGATCTATATTAAGTGTGCAATGTCACATAAAGTTCCTGACACGAGGACTATATTTTCAACAAGAACCATACAATGTCCTACAATTTTCACTTGTCATCACACTTCATTCAACAAATATTATTAAACAAGGAAAAAAACTTCATGCTGGTAATAGACTTCCTCATATAAGTCAAAACTCTAATGACCAGTGACTATAAGTCAAGTACTAAAGAATGAAAAAGAGGGGTAAAGATAAAAAGAATTTCAATCATGATAACCCAATTCCCTTCATCACATGGTGCTTCTTTCCTTCATTAACATGCAAAGTTCACAGTAAGCGGAACACAAGCGGGATTTCACATGCACAACTTTTGATGTGCAATGACAGTATTTCAGCTATCGCAGTGCTCTAAATATGTAACATCCACGGCGAGAATATTGTCAGCATATATATATATGGGCATTTACCGGGACCTCCCCTCTAAGTTTGCAAAATTACAGATTGCACCCCACTTTTTTGTGTATGTATTCATCCATTAAGGGCATAATATATAGGAACTACATAGACACTTATAATTTGACTCACGATGTGGGACTAAACCACAAACGAACAAAAGACTAATAATAATACGAAATAAACTCAACTAAAACCTCCCCTCAATGTTACAAAACATAATATTTACCTCCCCTGAAGTTCACATTTCATAGCATTCATGCACAAAAATACCCCCTTCGGAGTACATTTTCAAGGGGGATATTTTGTGCATGGATGTTATGAAATATGAACTTCAGGGGAGGTAAATGTTATGGTTTATAACATTCAGGAGAGGTTTTTGTAATTTCAAAAATAAGAGGGGTGCAATCTGTAATTATGCTATCTTCCAGGGGAAATTTTGGTAATTATTCGAGTATATATATATGCATGAAGTTGTCAGAATAAAATGACTTACACTATCTACAACCACCACATCAACAGAACCACTGCGAATTAGGGTATCCACAAGGCTTAGAGCCTGCTCACCACTATCTGGCTGTGAAAGAAGTAAGTTTTTAGTCTTCACACCAATAACCTCAGCTAGAGCGGGATCCAGAGCATGTTCGGCATCCACAAAAGCACAATAACCTGTAGAAGAAATGCAGCAGATTGAGATTTAAAAAATCTAAACTAAGATGCTTTACTTGCAGCAAACGTACAAAACCATGTTCTCTATTGTAATATCGACTACTCAAAATGAGTTAATGGACAATGAGAATTCATGAAGTTAGTTGAGATAATACTATTGATGACAATGATGATGGAACATACAAGAATGTTTATTAAAGAAAACACAATACTGTTTTTGACATATCTTTTTATAAGTTATCCTTCAGTTACTGCATGCAAATCAGATTTAAGAAAAAAAACATTTTGAGTTTATAGCAAGCAGAAATATAACTACTACTGAGGGAACAAATCTTTGTGCTTTGTTGTGAATTATTTGTTGTAGGCTGCCTTTTCTATAATAGAGAAATAAACGTATTGCTTTTTTAAGGAAAAATCGTGCAATTGTACACCACAATTCCAAATATACATATTTTCAAATATGATATCTATTATGCTAGCACTCCCTTGCCTTCAAATTGGAGCGCGCCCGCACAAACACACACATATATAGGGTTAATTATCGGGACCTCCCATGGGACTTTGCATAATTGCATGGACCTCCCTTTTACTTTTTTAGATCGTAATTAACCACACACACACACATATATTATAACAAGCAAATAACTATTGCTGAGACGGGAAAAATCTTTATTTTTTTGTTGTGAAATATTCATTATAGACCACCTATAAAAAGGAACAAAGATATTGCTATACGGAACAATAGCACGAATGTATAACATCAAACATAACACATTTCCTAATATGATATTTTGTAAGCTAACACTTCCTTTCAAGACACACCGTGTGTGTGTGTGACAAATCAAATTTAAGGAGAAAAACAACCTTTTGACTATAGTTATGAGCTTATAACAAGCAAGAATATAACTACTATTGGGACGGGAAAAATCTTTTTCTTTGTGAATTATTCATTATACACCATGTATATTTATATTAGAACTGAGGAGCATATATCTTGTTATAAGGAACAATCACACAATTCTATACGGCAAAACCAAATATTACATACAATTCTATTTCTTAAGCCAACAACTCCCATCAAACTAGAGTGTTATTACTATTACTATTATGATATATATATAACAATATATAAAGATTTCAGGAGTGTAGTGGTAAGAATATCAGATTGACATAAGCTGTCCAATCCTGCTTATATCACACAATATTAAACAATTTATGGGTTCTTTTAGCACATGGAATACACTGAGCAACCCGTCCCAATTGTGAGTGTGGGGTGTCAATTAGCTCTAACTTGTCAAATAATTATGGAAAGATGGAGGATCGAGAGCCTTTGTAAAGGTACATATACCGAGACAAGAGTAATAATAATCTTTTTGGGAGTAACATCCCAAATGAAAATGAAATCAACATCAATATGTTCTATTTTTCATGGAACAGGGATTTTTAGCGATAGAGAGGGTTTTACGATTGTCAAGGAACAAAATCATAGGTTGTGTAGGCTCTATGACAAGAAAACCAAATTCCCAGGAACAGCCTTTTGCCAACATCAGTTCGCATGCAGAATAGGCCAAAGCTAGAGTTCATTATTATCGAATGTTTTCTTGAGTATCCATAAGGGTATTAATAGGTTACAACCTAGAAGAACTGTCCCTTCAAGAAGATCAGTAGCATATTTTCTTGAGAGAGAGAGATATTGATACCAAGTTGTCACGGGTCTTGTAATGTTGCCGGAGGAGAGGCCGGAGGTGGAGGAGATGGCGGTGGTGGAGGATACCGTGGAGCCGGAACCGCGGCTGCCTAAGCGGGGTTGCTCGTTAGAGGAGAGAGCCGCCAAGATCTCGCATTCAAAAGATGAGAACTAGAATACTTTCTTACTTCCCTCCTACAACCATCCAATGCCTTTATATAGGCTACAACACATAATATGACAAAACAATAATGATGATACCTGAATACTAGACCCGGAGCTCGAGGCCCCCTACATAATGATAACACCTAGACACCTAGATAATAGCGATAATCATAATAATACGCGGTCCATGACAGATACCACATTTTCTTGAAAGCAAACTCAACTCAAAGAAATTAATTGGGGCATCCTATAGTAACAACTTTCAAAAGTAGTTGTTTACCTTAGACACGATGTTTTAATCAATTCCATCAAGTAATATATCCTGAATATAAACAAGCAATATAATCGAGCCTTAAGGTACAAGCACGATGAAGATGGAATCAGTGGTGCTATTGTGAAAATGAACAATGACAAGGATTTTACAGAATTTATTCAATCAAGTCAAACGGCTTTGTATAAGCTCATAGATGGCCCACTTGACAAGTCATATTCAGATTTCTCCCTGAGCAACATATCAAGTGATTGCTTCATAAAAATTGCACCATTCAGTAGTTATAGATGAAGACATTACTCGCGATCCTACATCTATTTATAATATATAGGTAAATTATACTGAGAATTATTATTTTTGCTAAAACAAGATAGATTGGTATTAAGTGTCTCTCGTAACATCTTATAAGATCATATCCATTAATTAAACAAACAATTTAAATTCAGTAAATGATTTATGCTACATCACATGTCCACCTAATTTTCTTAACTATCTCTTCATAAATCTAACTAGGATTCTCCCTCTAAAAATATATCTCTAGATATGTTTTTACTCTAGAATTTTACAAGGGTTCTCTCTAGAGGATTATATCTCATTATGATTTTTCCGCTGAGTTTTTTCCTAGTAATTTTCTCTAGAAATCTTATGAGAATTTTCCTTCTAGAAATCTACCGATATCAACCAATTTTCTATTTTACTAGGTTTTTCTCATTCAAAGGCTTATCTCACTAAAAATTTCTATCAATTTTTTCTCTAAAAATCACATTATTTCTCTCTAAAAATTCTCTCAAAGATTCTATCTCACTTGAATTCTCCCAATAAAATAACTTTTCTTTCCAGAAATTCTCTAAGAAACTTCTTTAAAATCTCATTAAGATTCTCTCTCTAAAAATATATCCCTCAACGATTTTTCTTTCTCATTTCACGAGATATTAATTGCTAACAAAACTCCTCAACACCTTGCTTGAGGTAAGCATGGTGTATTGAGTTTGTAGCCTAATTTCAATTTGCATGGAACTAACTCGAATTTCAGTTATAAATTTAATTATGCAACTGAATAATAGAATTGAAATTAGATCTCTCAATTCCAATTCTTAAGGCTCAATTATGTCCACTTGAACAGACCTTAAGGATTTTGGAATATCTCCTTTTGTCTGCTGAGAATAGTAATGGAGGATATGGACAAAGCAAAAGCTACGAAAGGAAGATGATAAATGATCAAGGGACACAAATGAGTGAATGAGATAAGCAATACTCAACGTGTGCCTTTCAGTAAAACAACTGAGGGTAGATTAGAGAGTTCACCAACAGAAGGATGCTCGGCAAACTAAATTTGTATATGGAGGTGTCCTTGTGAAAGAAGGTTAGGGTCGTTATAAGTAAAATTGATGAGAAGTAGAAGTATGTATATGAGCCTCTAGAGGTAGAGGGGTGGTGAATGCATGGTCACATGGATGAGTGACTAAAGGAACTGACTCGAATTCCATTTCTAAATTTAATTATGCAACTGAATGGTAGAATTGAAATTAGATCTCTCAGTTCCAATTCTTAAGGCTCAATTATGTCAACTTGATTAGACCCTAAAGATTTTCTAATGTCTCTTTTTGTATACTGGGAATAGTAATGGAGGATATGGACAAAGCAAAAGCTATAAAAAGAAGATGATAAATGATCAAGGAACACAAATGAGCGAATGAGATAAGTAATATTCAATGTGTGTCTTTTAGTAAAACAACTGAGAAGTGTAGATTAGAGAGTACACCAACAGGAAAATGCTCGGGAAACTAAAAATGTGGATGGAGGTGTCACTGTGAGATGGTTGGGGTCGTTATAAAACTGAAGAGAAGTAGAGGCATGTATTTGAGCCTCTAGAAGTAGAGGAACGTGTAGTGAATGCACGGATGAGTGACTAAAGGAAAAAGAGTCTTATACTCTAAGTGCAAGAGTATCCAAGAAAAATACATTGAACGATACTAAGAAAGTGTCGTGCAAAAAAAAAGTATGAACAAAGCCAACAACCTATAACCATAGGTGTAAAAAGAGAAGCAGTTTGTCTATACAAAGAGTGAAAATGGGTGAAATTGTCGAGAAAATAGAAGGTGACACAATCAATGTAATAACATTTTGTAAAGAGTGCAACCCCCCCCCCCCCAAAGTTGATGAGACCTTCATAAGAAGCATCAATGTCGTCAGCAACATTAAGAAGATTGTAGTTTTTCATTCAAGTAACAACAATTCCTCGAGTTGTATAGAGCCAACAAATGATGAACAAGACCATCGCTAGTGCACATGTAAAATTGAGATGGCATAAACTCCAGTATTATTAATACGTAAGGTTTTTATTGAAAAGGGGAAATGAAATTTAATTCTACGATAAATGGTTCAAAACAAATGAACAACTAGCAGACACTTCAAAAAATTGACACAAGTGACACTTAAATCATCATCAACAAAGATGACAAGATAATAAAAACATATGTGATTAAGGGTGTAACATCCAAAAGATTTAATTTTAATTTAAATCTTGAATTTAGGGTCAGATCAAAGGTGGTGCCGACGTTGCAGCCGCTGATCGAGGTAAATATGCTCGCCGCATTTAAAATTTTATGCAATAGTTAATTAATAAACTAATTTCAAGTGGTGGAAACTTTAAGAGAATTATCTCGACGTGATTTTGTAGCTCGCAAGGGCGCTTCCTATTCGAAATAAGGAAGTTTTAATGCATAAGGGCATTTTCGTAAATGCACCTAGTTACATGATAGGTGGAAAAGAAAATTAGGGTTTGTGGTTCTTTTAGTATAACTCACGACCCCTATTGATAAATCGTGGACTGTAACCCCTCCCAACTGAGAGCTCCAAATTCTCTCCCAGCCGAATACTTCAAATCGTAAGCCGCAACCGTTGTTCCTCCAGCAGACAACTACCGACTGCACCTCTTCCCGCGTCGACACGGTAGATCGATGATCTCGTCGATCGACTTCTTCCTTCCTTCCAGTGGGGGAGAGGGAGATCGTGCTCTTAGCCATAATCGACAGTATTGGCGCAAGTCACAACCATTCTGCCGATCCTGATTGTTCCTTCCGATCGACCGTGTCGTGAGGAATAGTATTCAGGTAAGCTCTTTTTGTTCTCAGTATCCAGTGATTATACCGATTCTTATTTTGTTTCTAATATTACGCATGTAGTCTTCATGATGGGGAACCATCAAGTTATGCACTAGGAGGGATCCGCCGCAAGGCGGGACCCACGTTCGTATATTCGCGCAGGAGAGCTTGACCGGATCGCCGATCCGACTCCGCGGTTGTGTCCGGATCCGCGTCGCGAGTCGAGATCATATATTACTTTGTATATTTTGGTTTATTATTGTTGTATTTAAGTGGATTTTCCTTCGGCCAATCATAGTCGTTGATTTGGATGCCCTAGCTTTGTTTTTATTATAAATAAGAGAGTAGTGGGTTGATGGAGGCATTGCAGAATTTGGAGAAACAACTATTCCCGGATTCCAGCGATCACCCCGCGGTGCCGACGTCGTGGAACCCTAGGTGACGACTCCTAGGAGCCCAAACTCCTCCCCAAGGTACTACACATCCATTGCCTTCTTCCCCCTCCGAAACCCTCATCCGCAGCCCCCCACAATCCGTAAAGTATTGTTCATCCGCAGAAACATTGTTTACCCACAGCACTGTTTACCGGGCCCTGTTCACACACAGCAATGGATCCGCCAACCCTCTACCAATCCCATAGCCACCACCTCCTCCGGATCCGCCACCCCAAGCCGCCGCATCCCTCCCCTCCGTAATACGCGGTCCATGACAGATACCACATTTTCTTGAAAGCAAACTCAACTCAAAGAAATTAATTGGGGCATCCTATAGTAACAACTTTCAAAAGTAGTTGTTTACCCTAGACACGATGTTTTAATCAATTCCATCAAGTAATATATCCTGAATATAAACAAGCAATATAATCGAGCCTTAAGGTACAAGCCCGATGAAGATGGAATCAGTGGTGCTATTGTGAAAATGAACAATGACAAGGATTTTACAGAATTTATTCAATCAAGTCAAACGGCTTTGTATAAGCTCATAGATGGCCCACTTGACAAGTCATATTCAGATTTCTCCCTGAGCAACATATCAAGTGATTGCTTCATAAAAATTGCACCATTCAGTAGTTATAGATGAAGACATTACTCGCGATCCTACATCTATTTACAATATATAGGTAAATTATACTGAGAATTATTATTTTTGCTAAAACAAGATAGATTGGTATTAAGTGTCTCTCGTAACATCTTATAAGATCATATCCATTAATTAAACAAACAATTTAAATTCAGTAAATGATTTATGCTACATCACATGTCCACCTAATTTTCTTAACTATCTCTTCATAAATCTAACTAGGATTCTCCCTCTAAAAATATATCTCTAGATATGTTTTTACTCTAGAATTTTACTAGGGTTCTCTCTAGAGGATTATATCTCATTATGATTTTTCCGCTGAGTTTTTTCCTAGTAATTTTCTCTAGAAATCTTATGAGAATTTTCCTTCTAGAAATCTACCGATATCAACCAATTTTCTATTTTACTAGGTTTTTCTCGTTGTGTCCGGATCCGCGTCGCGAGTCGAGATCATATATTACTTTGTATATTTTGGTTTATTATTGTTGTATTTAAGTGGATTTTCCTTCGGCCAATCATAGTCGTTGATTTGGATGCCCTAGCTTTGTTTTTATTATAAATAAGAGAGTAGTGGGTTGATGGAGGCATTGCAGAATTTGGAGAAACAACTATTCCCGGATTCCAGCGATCACCCCGCGGTGCCGACGTCGTGGAACCCTAGGTGACGACTCCTAGGCGCCCAAACTCCTCCCCAAGGTACTACACATCCATTGCCTTCTTCCCCCTCCGAAACCCTCATCCGCAGCCCCCCACAATCCGTAAAGTATTGTTCATCCGCAGAAACATTGTTTACCCACAGCACTGTTTACCGGGCCCTGTTCACACACAGCAATGGATCCGCCAACCCTCTACCAATCCCATAGCCACCACCTCCTCCGGATCCGCCACCCCAAGCCGCCGCATCCCTCCCCTCCGTGGATCCACTTCTAAATAGCCTACAAACCCTAAATCAACCCCGATCTAGAGTTTCCAACCCCGATCCGTTATTTCCACCGTCATACATCTTTCTGTAGCCCGGATTCGCTCTCAAACATCGGATCTACTCACACCTTACACGGATCTACTTCCTAGTGGCCGGATCTATCCATTTCCGGCCCGATCTCCCCATTTTCCGCCAAGGACAGCCACCGTCATTATCGTCACGCCTCCGGTTCCACCTTCGATCGCCGATCTACGCATCCGGATCCAAAGCCTTCATTGCCCTGGTCAGCCAGCTACTTTGGGGAGCCTCTTATGTATTGGAATATTTGAATCTACATTATTATTGGATTATTTTCGTGCTTTACATGGATTCGGACTTGTAGAACTTTGTTGCGGTGCTCTTATAATTTGCAGGTGGGATCTATTCGCCGCACGCTTAGCATTGGCCCTCCGAGCGGAGGAAAGCCGTTACATAAACGCCGAATTAAATGTTTGTTTTAATTTCCTTTAATTAATTGCGTGGTGTTGAAAATTTTACATTGCTCAAATTTATTTGTCGTCGTATCCGACGGCTTCATTGCATGTAGCCCTAGGATCATTATGTCCCATTCATATTTTCATCTAGAGGTCTAGATTTTGTGCATCTCGTAGCCTACCCTACTTCACTTCACTTACAGTCAATTGGAGTTTCCCAGTCTAGGTCGTTGTCCCACGTCGAAGAAATTGCGTCTGTCTTGTCGATTCCTCTCCCTCTCTAGCAAACCGAAGTTATCCTTTGCGGGACTTTCATTCCCGGGCAATTCCTTTATCAATGGAACAATGTGAGATTTTCCCTCTTTTGAAATTTCCTCTTAAAGACTGTATCCCCTTCATGGGTTATTGACCCTGAAATTACATTAAACATCCTAGAAGTATTAAGGGTATGATGAATCTTTCCTCCTAAGATTCTTGAGGAGGATATGACACCGAACGAGGACCCTCACTGGGGCCGCACGTATCAACGCCGCCAACAACACGCCGCCGAAGAATGAAGTTATCCTTTATATTTCATGTTTGCTTTTATTTCAGTTTTTCTATTTCTATGGACCCATATGTTTAAGCCCAAATGGGGGGCCCAACTTGTGAACCGCATATAGGTGGTGGCTTGGTATGTTTTGAGGAAGCAGAAAATTAATCCTCCTATCTCTCTCTCTCTCTCATCCTTTTCCCCTACCTCTCTCTCTATCGGGCGTTTCCCCCGATCCCGCGCCCTAGCCGCTCGACGCCTTCCGCTCGCGATCCGCCAGCCGCTCGACGCCGTCCGCCCCCTTCCAAGCTCGCAGCGCCTCCACGTCTCCCTACCGCCGGCCAAAGGTCCCTCGCCGGTTCTCCTCCGCTGCTCCAACCATAGCCCCGTCCGGATCTCGGAAGGGCTCGGCCCATCCTTGGTGGGAACACTCCTTCTCTCGACCGGTCACACGCTCGCAGTCACGAGCACATATCAGAGGATCAGAGAAGGAAGCATCGTTGTTAATCGGAGAACAGAGCGTGTTTTCAGAATAATCTTGTAAGAAATCATGTCGTCGCGTCGCATTTATGAACGCAACACAGAGGTAAGAAATTTTATTCATTTTGGTTAGACATACCACATAGTTCAATATGTGTTTTCTGTTATAATTAGGAAAAGATATGGAGAGAAAATGAATTTGTATGTATCGAACTTCGATAGTAGATGAGAATAAGAAATTATAAATTCATCATTTTGTCACAATAATACGAACAACGCATGCTAGAACGTAAGAAATGTTTTTTTTTTCAGTTAAACACATCATGAATCTTGTAAACTAGTAAACGCATGCTAGAACATAAGATATGAAAACATGGGTATATGTATGTGAAGCGTATAATTATTATGAGATCGATTTAAAGTGGTATAGGACGGGTGTTCCCTTAAGATTAATCATGACATCACTAATATAAAGGTAAAGATTGATGGAACACTTAATTTAAAATTAGTGGCTTTAATTGGGTGTTCTTTTTGTTGTTCATGTCGGCACTATAAGAACATAATTAGGAGGCATGATCAAGGTTTCCTCTCGTGATTAATAGATGCACACTATCTTACTCATAGGACGTAACATACCATATGAGCCTCAAGTTGGGGAGTCGACACCCCATATAAAAGATTATCAAATGCAAGTCTGTATCTATGATCGAGAGACACTAGGGCACCTATGTTCATCATTTGGGACTCAAATAGCTAGAATGTGCGTAATAATTCATTTAACTAAGAACAAGAAGAAAAGAAGATATAAGATATCTCAATTCCAAATACAAATTGGAACCTAGAATCGCTATAATTTAATGATTCCAAAATTTGAGAGGAAATTTAGTTTACGACCACGTAATAGAAAAGGCATTTATGTTTGCAGAGAAAAGCAAGAAATAGAGAAAAACAAGAAATAATTTTTTACTTCTATTCTTCTAACATGAATACATACAAGTATGAGTACACTTTATATAGGAAGACAGAGGGAAGAGAAAATCGCATTCTAAGATGTGGGACAAAACAACCAAAGAGAAAGTGGGCTCTAACTGGGCCTTTTTATTGGGCCTTTTTACATACTTTATTCAACACTCCCCCGCAAGCTGGAGCATACAGATCGTAGGCACCAAGCTTGGACAAGAACTGATAATATAGCGGACGTGGTAATGTCTTAGTGAGAATATCAACAACTTGCTCAGCAGCATGAACATGTTTTAATACCAGTTTCTTCAGTTGAACCTTCTCCCGAATGAAGTGGCAGTCTACTTCAATGTGTTTGGTACGTTCATGAAATACGGGATTCTTGGCAATATGTATAGCAGCTTGACTGCCAAAATAGAGAATGACCAGTGAGGGAAAAGTAACGCCAAGGTCACTTAGAAGATGAACGATCGTGGACACAACAAGGGTCATTAAACGTTACTCAGCTTCGGCAGATGAACGAGCAACCACTGACTGCTTCTTATTGCGCAAGGTGATGAGGTGTCCACCGAAATATGTACAATATCCACTTGTGGAACGACGATCATCCAGAGAACCAGCATAATCAATGTCAGAGTATGAAATAAGAGATAGATGACACGAGGAAGGCTTGCATACAAGTCCTTGTCATGGAGCGGTCTTCAAGTATCGAAGGATGCGCTCAACTGCCTGAAGATGAGAGATTCAGTGTGCATGCATGAACCGACTGACAACTCCAACCGCAAAAGATATATCATGTCTTGTAACATTAAGATATATCAACTTCCCTACAAGACGACGATAATACTCTTGAGTTTGGAATAAGCAGATCGGAGTCTGAGGTACGAGCGCAGATCTTGTGAATGACATCCATTGGAGTGTCAGCAGGCTTGCACCCAGAGTAGCCAACATCACGAAGTAAGTCAAGACAATATTTCCGTTGAGATAGAACAAGTCCATCAGGTCGCCGAGCTACCTCGAGACCAAGGAAGTATCAAAGATTTCCCAAATTTTTAGTTTGAAAAGCAGAGGCCAAGTGCTGCTTGATCATGTTTATTCCTTTGGCATCATCACCTGTAATCAAGATATCATCAACATAGACCAAGAGAATCATTGTGCCTGACGGACGATGTCGAGTAAAAAGAGAGAAGTCAGCCGAGGTGCGAGTGAACCCAACACCACAAACAACCTGACAGAACTTGTCAAACCATGCTCGAGGAAATTGTATGAGACCATAAAGAGATTTTTTAAGATGACATACAAGAGACTCCCCCATGGTCTCAAACCCGGGAGGTTATTGCATGTAGACAATCTCCATCAGATTGCCATTGAGAAAAACATACATCTAATTGATGTAACGACCAATGTCGATGAACAACAAAGGAGATCAAGACACGAACAGTGTTTAGTTTGGCGACAGGAGAGAAGGTTTCATCATAATCAAGACCGTGTTGTTGTGTGAATCCACGAGCCACAAGGCGAGCCTTAAGTCATTAAACGGCCCCATCCGGACCATGTTTGATGGTAAAGACTCACTTGCACCCCACACAAGGTTGGTCAGGTGGAAGAGGAACAAGTCCAAGTCTAATTGGCCTGAAGAGCAGCCATTTCTTCATCCATGGTCGCACGCCATCCTGGATGCTAAAGAGCCTCTTGTAAAGAGTTAGGGGTGGAAATAGACATCAAAGATGTCGCAAAGTGGTGAAGAACCGGAGAGAGGCGATGTAAGGACACATAGTTCACCACGGGATATCATCTGGAGAGAGCAGTTGTCTGCGGGTATCGGAACGAGGAGGAGGGCGAGTGTATACACGAAGGAGAGGCGGTTTAGAGGGTACATTAATGGATGAGGGGGTGATGGGTGATGAAGTAGAGGTAGCAGGGACGGTAGGGCGTGGTGGTGATGGTGGTATTGGAGAAGCAGGGTGGGTTGAGTGAAAAGGCTGATTTTCGAGAAAGGACACATCTGCAAAGGTAACAATCTTGCGATCATCGGGAGAGTAGCAGACAATCTTTTTGAGTGCGAGAGTAACCAACGAACATATATTTGATCGCACAATGAGCAAGTTTGTCAGTGAAGGGGCAGGCAGTGGACATAACAGGTACAACCAAAGATGCGAGGAGTCACTAAAAAGGGAGGTGTGGAGGGAAATAGAAGACTGAAAGGAGTCGCATAGTTGAGAATGGTGGAGGTCATGCGATTAATGAGGTAGCAGGCTGTAGAGACCGCGAAATGTCAATAGAGTTTTGGAACCTGCATTGGAAACATAAGTGAGCGAGCGACCTCAAGGAGGTGACGATTTTTTCGCTCAGCTACGTCATTTTGTTAGGGCGTATAAGCACATGAGGTTTGATGGATGATTCTCACGTCAGTAAAGAGAGTATTAAATTCATGACTCGTGTATTCACGCGCATTATCAGTGCAAAGAGTTTTAATTGAACGTGAAAATTGAGTACGAGTTTCAGCAATGAAGGCACTGAACACACGAGGGAGTTCAGACGATCGTGAAGAAGATATAACCACGTCATTCGAGAGTAATCATCAATAAAGGTAAGAAAATAACGGTAACCAGAAACACTAGCCATTTTATATGGGCGCCAAATATCAGAATGTATTAAATCAAAAGGAGCATTGCTCCGACTGCAATGAGAAATAAAGGAAGAGCGATGATGTCTACCCAAGATACAAGATTCGCAAGTAAAGTCGGTGAGGGAGAGATCCGACAGAGTTTTCTTGAGAATTCAGAGAGGAGCATGCCCAAGGCGTTGATGCCAATCAACAGAGGTGACGGAGGAGAGAACGGTGAGAGCTCGCGGTTATAGTCGAGAAGCTCGCGGTCAGGAGAGGGGTCAGAGCGAGGTAAAGGAATTTTTTGAGGATCCATTTGCCTTTGATACCATGTAGAGAAAAGCAGGAAATAAAGAAAAACATGAAATAATTTTTATTTCTTTTCTTCTAGCATGAATACATACAGGTATGAGTACACTTTATATAGGAAGAGAGGGGGAGGAGAAAATCTCATTCTAAGATGTGGGACAAAACAACCAAAGAGAAAGCAGGCTCTAACTGAGTCTTGTTATTGGGCCTTTTTACATAGTTTATTCAACAATGTTCAGAGTACTTTTATAGAAAAGCATGCATAGAACCAAAATATACATTACTTTAGTATCAAATGGTATTTTAAAAGCATGCACGTATATTTTATTTAAATTATTTTAGTGTCACTAAGATGGATAGTTTTTCTTACTCAACAGTTGGGCTGACCGAGTCTACGAACTTTTCTTTTTAGGGTCACAGGTCGGAAGATACGCCTAAGATAAGCTTTCGAGGATTTCTACTTTTAGTTTATTTTTCCTTTAAATTGTTGTATCATTTATTTATGAACTCAGATGTATCACTCTTTTAAATTTCATTATTTCAGACTATTTACTCATTTCATTTCTAGTTGGGTCTATGAATCAGATTTTGAGGTATTTTTTTAACCTTGACTCCATTTTTAAAATATTCAGTTATAAACTTTAGATATTATCTGCTATGTACTAATTTATTTATTGTTACTTAGTTTGCTTCATATCACAAGTGTTGGTCGGACTTATGAATTGATGTTAAACTAGATAGTAGTGTTACAGGGGGGCTAGAGAAATGAACTTTAACACCTCGATAAAGACTCAAGCGAACGCTGAATAGTCATCAACAAAAATGACAAAATAGTTAAAACCTAAGTGATTAAGCTGGGATAGAACCTCATATGTCTGACTAGCCTAAGTGACTAAGTCAATAGGAATAGGAGGAAAAGATGCATGACAGTGCATGCTTAACTCAAATACAAGTAGACAAATTTGGAAAGAGACTATAACACCTCATCTAACATCATGTTATGATAAGTACACAACTGATACTGTTATTTTCTCTCCCATAATCACTTAATTGACCCTTTCAAATTCAGCCATCATCAAATTCATAGAACTTTATTATAACTTCAATAATTTCAAAAGAAAATATCAACAAATGATCACATCAATATTCAATAATATCACATGTTGGAGTCCCCCCCCCATTGGTCACCTGAACTAGATTATTAGGATTTTATGTCCAAAAAAATTTTAATTGAGTGAAAATCCAGTCTAAATACAGGACATTGCACAGTCGATAATGCATTGATGCAAACGGAAGATAGAAGATATGGTGGATTGTGGTTTAGATTGATTCTTTCAACATTTTCCTCAAGTTGAGATTCTAAAAACCACAATGAGAACGAATCTAACAAGGGAGGAGGGAGGGGAGATAGGGCCCAACAGTGGACAGAGTTGGCGATGCAACAATAGAGCAAATGGATAGTGGTAGGGCATCAAGCTAATGTTAAGGATAATGTTAAGTGCTTGGGATCATGTGAATGGGATCATGCAGTTGGAGGTTATGTTTATAAAGAAAAGTATTTGTTCTCTTTGTTGAACCAGAACACATAAATGTTCATCACTAACTTTCAAGACACGGCTCTATTTTTCCTTAGGGTTTGTTTGGGAGAGTTGGTGCTCATCGAAAGGGAGCTGTCAGAAATCGAGTTTGTAAAAGAAGTTATTTGTGAGAAATGGAGCTTGCAGTATAAAACTGTTTGGATGAAACCCTATTTGCAGAGCTGTTCAAAACGTAGTGACAATAAACCATATGTTAAAAACAGAGTTTTTGTGGCTACTTTTTCAAATTGGTATAAACATCAAATGCAATACCATAAACATTGATAGCAATTTGTTCGAAAGTTAAACTTCAAATCTAGATGACATAAAATAAAATGGCAGTTTTTATATAACTATAAGATTAGGGGTGCAAATAAAGCCCTGATCTGATTGCCCGGCCTGGGTCTGCCTGATCTGAGCCCGATTGAGCCCGATAAGGCTCAGGTCAGGCCGGGCCTAGGGGGCTTCAACATGCCCCCTTTTTGCATGGCCCATCCTGGTGCCCGGTTCGGGTCCAGGTCTGCCCAGGCACAAGGCTAAAGTCTGATGCCCGTTTTACAAAGAGTCGCCTACCTATTTCAGGCGTTGTCTAGACCGACTCCACTTTTTAGGGGGGGTTGACCTGGGCCCGACATCAAATGAGTCTGAACCCAGGAGTCTCGGCTTGGCTCTGTCAGGCTTTATTTGCATGCCTGAGACAAGCTTTTTCAATATTTCTCAGTACCAACTCCACAACATGTGATCTCTGTCAGAAATAATTGTGTAGTATTAACAATGAATACTACCTTCCAGCTTCACGCAATTGTTGAGCTATAGACTCAAGCAGTGCAATCATCTCGTCTACACCATCAACTGTATCAGTGCATGTATCTCGATGTTTTTGTGTTATGTTGCTCTGGGTAAACAAAATTATCACCATCATCACATATACTAAAATCAGGATTCGTACTGCCTTAAAATATAATTATGCAATGTCATCGTGGTCACATAATATCTGTCTGTTTTGCAAAATTATATTGTGGCATGACCCTCAATATTGCCCATTTCTTTTTCCAAATGCCAAACCTTCGTTCTATCATACTAAGTAGTGAGGAGTGTGCTTGATTAAAAATCTCTCATTGTATTTCGACTGGACGACGATCACGGGTAAAATATGGAAGATGGTACCGAGTATCTGTATACGGTTTCAAATAACCTCTTTGGAGTGGATAACCAACGTCAACCAGGTAATATTTTCATGTGCAAACGATATATATTATATAACCGAGAAATTTTATGTATAAACAAAAAGTAATACAATAGCAACCTCGAGGGGAATGCGGAAAATTGTGTTGGGATTACTAATTGCATAAGTAAAAATGTGATTATCGTGCATTGATCCCTCCCAGCCAGCCATAATGAAGGTAAAACACATATTGAAGTCACAGACAGCCATAACATTTTGCATAAGAGTTCCATATCGTCCAATAAATGGAATTTGTTCTTCAATTGGTATGTGAGTATTAAAACGAGTTCCATCGACTGCCACGAAGCAATCTTTAAAGAAGGACTTGTAGCGGTCATCCTGCAATATTTCTGACGGAGTACTATTGAAGTATCGATCTGCAAGCATTATAAGGTCTTCGGAGATCTTAAAAGAGCATGAACACCATGAGTAAAGCAGATGGTCTTTGTTGAGTGTGGAAAACGCTCATATGCTTTTCTAATAAATTCATTATAAGACAATGTGTGCAATGTGATTGCAAGCATCTCTCTAGTTGTGATCCATCTTGATTTGCAAAAGATCAAGAAAAATCCGTTGTGACATCCTAAAAGCATTATGAAACCTGGCAGAACGATCACGAAGTAGTTACTGGAGAGTTCGAAATAGAATTAGGTTCATGCAATACAAATAATGTCGTTGTTAACACTTGATGATAATTGGCACAATAACGCCTTCTTGCAGGCTCATATTCATCACTAGAATAATTTGGGTGATCACCTGACATTGTGTTAATAATGCATACAAATAGAATCACATGAATACAATAAAAAGTAATAACACAAACTACATGATCACAGATAGAATGCATATGATAGAACAAATTCAAAGCATAAAAACTTGAAAGAAAACACAATAGTACTAATTGTAGAACTCAAAAAAGTTGAAAGAAAACAACCAGATAGAACAAGCTAGAATAACAGTATTATACAACATCATGCTAAAACAAGAGTTTCTCTCCTATTGTGACCCCCTAGTGAAACGAGTACGTAGTTATTTGACCTTTATGTCCTCTGAGAGGCACATAAAAGTATGTGATTCTTCTTCATCATGAACATAATTGCAAAATCATAAAACACATAATCTCCACATATTTCTGAGTGCCTTAAGCTCTTCCAGTGTTTGCGAAACTGTAAAAAGGCATGAAGATTTTGGCAGCTCTATCAGACAGCGACCAATGACCTTTGAAGATTCTACCAACTCATCTAGTGCTAAGAGAGATGTTTTCACCTTTCTTCTGTCTCTTGGTGGCATACATTCACACTAATCTCAACATCATTATCACCATCGGACATAACTCTCTCGTCAATAGACTATCATGCGAGGCTCGTGGAATTAGGGGTGCACGCATAATCTCTGGAAGTCACTACTGAACTAAACATCGTGTTCATTTTCTCCTCTAACTCTGGCGGTATGCCTGCATATCGAAACTTCTTTGCATTTGGTACCACCTAATTACAAACATAATTAGACATTTTCAATGAAAATCTAGAATTATAAAGACAATTACTGTGTTCACCTTCGTCCTCTCATCCTACAACTCGTCCAATGCGTCGATTGTTTTTCTCGAAGAATTTAAACCTTAGCCCAGTCTCATCAAGCATCAACTCATGTCATAACTTTCATTCTTTTTTCAAATGATGCCACTTGATTTTCACTTGCACCTTATTATATTTCTTTCGAGTCCGCTCTTGGAAGTTCACCGCCAAATTGTTCCACCCGTCTTTATTGAAATAGGGCATTTACCCGGCTTTATTTCTTTGATGCATAGCCCACATAAGATCATTCCATCATTTGATTTCCAAACCGTAGATACTCCTCCTTCCTTTGGTTTTCCCATCTATCACAAAAATTAAATGATATGAAATTGATAATAGCTTTCAAGCATAATAACTACAAAGTAGAGAGGCACCGGTGGTACCTTCTATTTTCTTTCTTAACACTGTAGTTTAACTTTGTAAATGGTAACAAAGTAAAAATGAAGCTGCGGAGCCTTTGAGATTGGGTTAATGGAGAAATATTTGATAGCATAACTTTATAATTATTTCTCCTAATGTGAGACTTTTATCCAGGAAAGGTAGTCATATGTAGCTATTTTTTTAATTAACCGTGCAGGAAAAGAGAAGGAATAATCTCAAGGACTTTTTGAATGTTGCAGAGCCTATGGGTGTTACTCATTTCTTAATGTTATCAAAGACAAAAAGTATCCCTCATTTAAGGGTTGCTAGGACACCTCAAGGACCTGCCCGTACTTGAAGCTAACAACAAGCATGTTTCAGAATCTATTTTCAGCCATTGATATTACAACAGTTTGTTCAACAGTTTGTTCCTCGACACTTTTAAAATCCTGCCCGCTATACTACTGTTAGATTCAGGTTTCCCAAGATCCTCAATACAAATAATGTTTTTCTCCCAATTCAAAATTTTCAAAAGAAAATGCATAATATGAAAAAAATAGATTTCAGTAGTAGCACAAGGAAATGGAAGGCAACAAAATCGTGAATCTATAGATTTCAGTAATAACTTTCTGCATAGTATGAAAAAAAACTGGAACAGCGAACAAGCACGGGGAAATATTTTAGAACTATTGAACCACAATAGCGTGAATCTATAGCAACTGGAACAGCGAAGAAGCACGGGAAATATTTTAGAATTATTGAACCACAATAGCGTGAATCTATAGCAACTGGAACAACGAGATCTATGCGAAGAAACACAGGGAAATTGAAGGTCATACATGCGCGTTAGAAGAGCGACGAAGAAGAAGAACAGTAATCAACGCGTGCTCTGATTGTCGGCAAGGAGCGATCTCGAGTGTCCTAGCGAAGCGACGGGAGGAGAGGGATCAGGGAAAGTAGTGACGAGAAGGATTGAGGACAGACGCGTCGGTCGGAATGATGTGGAATGGAGCTCCCACTGCGGCTGGAATATGACCTAGGTCCGGCTTATTTAAAAAACAGGGTCGTGAACTCTGTTTTGAACCGGACATGAGTGGATCAGCCGAAACAAACAGACACTTAGATTTATTTAACATGAACATAGCTAACAACGCTAATTTTGCTTGTCAGAAAGTCTTTTTAGACATAAATATTGTCACATGCAGTTGGAGAACACGTGATTGTGGGGTAGAGAAGTGCAACGGTTGTGGGATAGAGAAGTGCAACAGTTGCGGGGTAGAGAAGTGCAACGGTTGTCGGGTAGAGAAGTGTAACGGTTGTCGGGTAAAGAAGTGTAATGGTGTGGTCCCGTGGGTTGGAGTGGTTGGGTTCGCGGCGGCGGGGTCCTCTGATGCAATGCTAAAAAAGAGAAGTATCTATTACCTTTGTTGTGCATTATTCATTATAGAAACCCTAAAATTCTAATAGACAAATGAATACATTGTTATAAGGTACAACACACAATCATATATTACATCAAACAAGACATGCTTTCCTTATTTCCTATGATAAAAACTATAACACAATACAAAAACCAGAACACATAAATCTTCATCACTAACTTTAAGACGGTGCTATTTTCCCTTAGATTTATTTAACATGAACATAGCTAACAACCATAATTTTCTTTGTCATAAAGTTAGATTTATTTAACATAAGCATAGCTAACAACCCTAGTTTTCTTTGTCATAAAGTCTTTTTTAGACAAATATATTGTCACATGGAGTGGATAAGCAACTGGATTAAATAAGTAAAATCATTGAGATACCTCCAAATTTTTGGGCTTCAGCAATTACATGAAGAGCCAGTGTCGTTTTCCCTGTAGCCTCTTGACCATAGATCTCCACAACACGTCCCTGCCAATAAATGATGAAGGACATGAAATGTCAGAGTAAAATAATGAAGGATACGAAATGTCAGAGTAAAATGATGAAGGATATGAAATGTCATAGAGTAAAATGAAAAAGAAATAAAAGTATTTTAAACAGTAGGATTTGTTTTGCAAAATCAAAATCGTATTGTATAC
Source organism: Dactylorhiza incarnata (assembly GCA_033032865.1). Classification (NCBI taxonomy): domain Eukaryota; kingdom Viridiplantae; phylum Streptophyta; class Magnoliopsida; order Asparagales; family Orchidaceae; genus Dactylorhiza; species Dactylorhiza incarnata. The sequence goes on from JAWHQI010000057.1 coordinate 6,212,074, forward strand.
AACAGTCAAAAAGGTAATTTAAAATAAAGAATAAGGCAGATAAGAAGTACATAAATTAGTGAAACATCATGATAATGATACAAAGCATAGGCTAAACTTGGCCATCTAGATAAGAAGTTGTAGCATAGGAAATGGCAGTGTGATCATGATAACTTAGTAACATAAGAAAGAAAACTAAAAAATATATAATATAGGATAAGTAGCAATGATAGCTTAAACAATTTACAAATTGGTAAAATAAATTATCCACAACACTATGGTTTTAATAAACACATAAATCAGTTATAAAAAACGTGTTCATAAATATAATGAGCTAGATAACTGAACTAAAAAAATGTAGACTTCTAAAAGCTCTCTCTACCAAGTTATCTTTAATGTAAAAAACTTTGTTTATGACTTTTTAATTGTAAAAACTCACCTTATTTTTATAAAAAAGTAAAGCAAGTACTAACCTGCTAGGTAAGTCCTCAAACTTCAGGGCCTACTGAGCATGAATTGCAAACTACTCGAACTAGTTTGAAGTAATATATAACTTTTAGATGCATTTCATATTTTTTATTAGTTCAATGCTCATCTGGTCCATGAGATTAGCCAGTAGGAATCCCATAACAAGCTTGCTGAAATAAGATATACAGACTTATAGCATCCTTTGTACCCCATTTTGTATGTACTTTCCTATTCGAAGGGACATCGAGTGAAGGTCAGAGGTACGGTCGGCGCCGCACAATGTGCATGGGGGACAGCGAGTGGTAGGGATACTGTTGTTGTCAGGGCACAAAGCCAGAACTGCAAGCATATAAATTATTTATTTATTTTTTAGATTTGTACAATGAGATAATAATACTAAATTATTTTTCCTTCAACTAACTCTCGTAGCTCGGTACAGCTCTCCTCACTTTAACTGCCTTACATAGGACATACTAACTTCCATCACATATTTATCATATTATATTAACCGGCTTGACTTTATTACTTCATATTTCATTGTAGGTATTAATAAAATGCTCTGCTTCTAAACCCTCTAGCTATCGCCACTCTCCTCCATTTGTTTTTTTCACAAAGCCACTTTCAGTGCCAAGAACCTCATACTGTGCCATTGTTAAGAATCTGCTCAAAGCCGCCTCAACTCCTCTAACCGAATACTACTTACTCAAATATCGTAAAGTTTACAGTGGTTTCCACCCCTATCTTTGTCCTACTCGATTCTTCTCCATTCATGCTTCTGCCTCTAAACTGACCTTTTTTTAAGAAAGGTACGTGAAGATGGCGATGTAAGTCTTGTCAAAAATTGTGCTTGCCGAAAATCTGGTGTGGGTGCACCGACACCGGCTCCCCGCCTCTTTATTGTTGTCTTAGACGAAAACCCTCACCTCTCTATGTTGGCTTCGACGGCTTCCAAGTGTTGATGTTGTAACGCCCCGGTCTACTGTGGGTGCGCTACAGGTCTGCAGACCAGTGACCCCAACCCATCTCCACGTATTTGAAAGGCCACAGCCACTAATTCCAGTGGCGGGTTGTTGAGGCTGGGATTTGAATCCCAGACCTCCTAGATAAGGGAGCTCAGTTGGTGATGAGGAACAGTTTAGAGCTCCCTTATCCAGGAGGTTTGGGGTTCAAATCCCGGCTTTAACAACCCGCCACTGGAATTAGCGGTTGCGGCCGATCAGATCCATGGAGATGGGTTGGGGTCACTGGTCTGCAGACCTGTAGCGCACCCACAGTAGACCGGGGCATTACATAAAAAGTAAATTGTTCCTCATCACCTAATGAGTTGCAGCTCAGTTGGTGATGAGGAACAGTTTAGAGCTCCCTTATCCAGGAGGTCTGGGGTTCAAATCCCGGCCTCAACAACCTGTCACTGGAATTAGCGGCTGCGGCCGATCAGATCCGTGGAGATGGGTTGGGGTCACTGGTCTGCAGACCTGTAGCGCACCCACAGTAGACCGGGGCGTTACAGGTGGCATATCTTAGTTTTTTTTAGAGATAAGTGAAGGCGGAGTTGAAGGACAGTGCATGGGTAAATTTGGAAATGCCTAAAAAGCCAATTACACCAAATAATAGCTTCGTAATATAGTATAGATAAACCTATTTCAACTATGAGTACTATTTTTGAGTAAAGATGATAATCATCACAAAAACTATGTAGAGTTTTTTTTAATTTCAAAGTTCTTTTGCAATTCAAGTTTTAAACATTGTTAAAGTGATTTTCATAATCAAAAGAACCATAAATACATGTTTAAAGCTAAAGCAATTAAACTAATTACATTGGTAGAATTCATATCCAAGGGAATAATCCAATCACCTATCAACTTGTTTCTTAAGTCTAAAAGCTTAATTTTCGGACTCGTTAGGGTCTTTCCACATCATCACATGTAAAATTTTCATCATCAAATACTCACTCATCTTTCATGTTTGAAGTACTAGCAAGTACCTCAATTAAAGACAAGGTCTACTCCCATTTTCTAATATCATAAGGCCCTGTTGGGGTGTGTGTTTTTTTAATTCGACCACAACTAAATAGATGTTTGGCTGCCACATTTTTCATCTACCACCACGCTTAAATCACATCTATTTCTGAAATATGTGTACTATGCTTCTGGTCTGCAATCGAGCGGTTTCTAAAAATCCTAGAACCGTGATTCTTCCTTTCACAGAACTAGCACCCCCATACCCCTGAAGATCCCACCTGCTCTTCCAAAACCCTATCGCGCCCAGATCCCCCCTCTTGCTCCGGCTCTCATGTGCTCTTCGAAGGAGTCCCCCACTTCCCTCGGCTCTCATTTGCTTGCCGAAGGTCTTGCTTGTTGGGGAAGCCGCAAAGAGATCTGCACGCCAAAAAAGCTATCCCAAAGATCGCCTGAGGTCCTCACCGGAGAGGCTCTCCCAGAGATCTGCGCACCCATCCACCGCCATAGATCTGCTCCAAATTAAGGAAATGTGGTTTGGGTTCTTCATTTGACTCGTAAACGCGTAAAGTGGCAACAAAGAATCCCTTTAATCTAGCATGCATTTTCTCTGTTGTGTTTTGTTGTCGCCATTAACATTACTTTTTTCGGTAGTGTGATTGGTTGTTCCATGCTGATTTTGAGATGAACTTCATAGAATAGAAGATTTGTGATGTTTTGCAATGCTTGCTTCTGTCATCATTTCTATATGTTAATAGATGCATTTAGGTTTATGTGCTGATGTTTTTCTTTCATTTATAATATAATAAACATTATGCATTATTAATGTTTCATTTATATTTGTGTTGAAAGTTGAATTGTTTATTGTGAAGGTACTAATCTCAGAAAATGTAATCGCAGTTCTATGATCCCAAATAGATAAAATTGTTTTCACATTCATGACTATGCGAAAAAAAACAGTTCCTCCAAGCAGTTCAACTACGTTCATGATCACAGTTTTCAACCACTGTGTTTATGACCACAATTTCCAAACACTATATTCACGACCACCACCACCACCCAAAAAGAGCCTAAGACTAGGTATTTGACAAGAGAGTGTCTTATGGTTAAGAAACTTACTAGGGAACGCATTATATGCAGTCATTGATTGATGTGAGGCACTATGCCAATGTGCCTAGACGTGCTTGCTTTTAACAACACTAACCCAATCATGACTATAAACATTAATATCGCCATTAGGTTAGAAATTTTTGACTACTTTTTACCTGAAGCACGACTTCAATTAGTGATTACAGATATGCAGTCCTGTCAAATTCTGTGTACATTGTGTTCATAAGGAACTCACAATTTGCTCAAGTACAAAATTTATTTAGAGATTTCTTAATCAAGAACATTGTTTCAAGCAACATAGACATGTAAGACAAAATGTTCAGTGACGTTCCACAAGAGCAGGATAAGTGTTCAAAGTGATTCACAACTGATTTCACTTGTCCATTGTATTTGGCTCAATGCATTTTATCAGGTCTGATATTAGAGTAACATTGTCGAAAGATATGAAACGGTAGGATATGTGATAGAGAAATTATTTGGCAAACTCCATCCATAAACTAAGTATTAGGATTTTCCTTAATACAAACTGAATTTGACACCAAATAGATCAGATTCCAAGGTTAACTTTAGTTAAATTCTCAGTGCAACTAAGAACTCAGGCCAGGTTCCACAATTTCTAGTCGACTGTATTGAGCGATAAGTGATAACAAGTTCAAAAGCATAAGAGTACATAAAAACAAAGCTGAAAACATTTTTACTAAAAAGAAGGAAATAAGACGTAATGAAAATGTTCTTCAATTTACCTTAGGAAGTCCACCAATCCCTAATGCGAGATCTAATGAGAAGGAACCTGTAGATATAACAGGAACTTCTCTAGGAGATTCGGAACGACCAAGCCACATAATTGCACCCTTTCCAAATGAATCTGTAATTTGATCCATTGCTTGTTGTAGTGCCAAGTCTTTTTTAGACATATTTTCATCACTAGAATCACTTGGTTTAGACTTTTTCTTCCCTAAATAAAAAGTAGAAATATTCATGCTTCATTTTTAAAAATATGAAGCTGACTACATTATCTTAAATTTAGAAGTTGTAATGACTATGATTTAAATCCCCAACAGTAATGGCATTAGACAGCAGAAAGAATGTCACACACAAAGTGGATCTTAAAATTATGATGCTCTCAAAAAATTAGGACGACAATAAAGATACAGTTATTAATGTCATAAGTAGGTAGATTTTCCCGTGAAGTTCCTAGTTCCTACGATTAAATAGATGCTGAAATGCAACCACGAGGTTGTGCACTTTCAAAATAATTTAACAAAATTAATTCAATCATTGAATGTTGCGTGTATCTTAAGAATATTAACTGGTTAATACAAAATTCATAAATTTTAGAGTGATTTACTGTCCTACTGAGAAAAAAGAATAGTTTAAGAGTATGCAAGACTTAATCTCACAGTATTGTGTGCACAAAATTTTCAGAACAAAGGAATTTCTAGAAAGAGTACCTTTCGTGGAGAAATTGCAGAACTGAAAAGAAGGAATCAAGGACTCATGCCTATTAACCTGCCAACGAAAATATGATTACTATTAAACAAGAAATCATTAAAAATATATATGTATACACACAGTTAATTAGGCAAGAAAATCAGTTCATTCATATCCTAATTACAGGTGGATACTGTTAAAATAATATTATGCAAGGTAATCTATCGAGCCAGCAGATCAGCAAACGGTTATCACTTATCAGAGAAATTAAGTGGCTCCGTCGATCCGACACATATGCGGGACCTAACACAAGTTCATTTACCCTTAATACAGTTTCTACAATTTTAGAACTTCATATATATCTTTTTTTATTAGAAGATATCAAGTGATACTTATGGTACTACGGAAAAATAAGATCCCAACTCCGGAGCAAAATAATGGAATACATCTTCGGCTTACAAAGTACCTCCTCTTATAGACTAATTGCATGCTCAAAGAAATCTCACTAGTTGAATCACTATGGGATTCATCTACAGCTGAGGAAGTATCCCCTCCTCCAGATCCACTACATGCTCAAAGAACTTTTACTCATTGCATCGATGAAGTTGTACTTTCCTACTGGATTTCCCTTCAGTTATTACCACTTCTACATGGTATCAGTGCATGTCACGCGGACCACGCATCATGATCTTTTCTAGGTCGCACATTAGTGGCGGCCTCATTCTTTCACTAGAGTTGATGAGTCGTGTTTTGCTATTTGTCGCAAAGACAGTTACCTCATTGTTAGGTAGCAAATTACTGATGTATTTATTCTTTCTAAGAGATCACTTCCATATACTGTCTTAATGGCCTTCCCATATAAGGGCTCACACCTTGTAACCTAATTTACACAATAAATAAGAGCTGTTTTCCTCTTTCAGCATGGCATCAAAGGTATAGTGATCGACCCTTGCCGCGCGATCAACGTTGCGACACTCGTTGACAAAGTTGATCAACTCCAGCGCCAATCATCTCAACTGCTTATTGGCAATCGACTCCATTTTCTGTCTCGCGGATCATATCGCATGCTTGTTGCAATAAAGACGCATAGTTTTTTCGACATTCCTATAGTTTTTGATGGGCTCGCTCTCTGTTAACATTGAGATTACCGATTGTCTATGGTTTTCTTTGTCGATAGTGAAGTTGAAAATTGCATGTGCTCCGGACCTCTAAGGCTTCTCCTTCTCTTTCTCTTTCGCTTCCATTACAGGTGTTTCTACTTTGTTCTTTGACGGTTTACTTGGCTCTCTCATCTTGTCCTTTTTTTAGATTGTATCCCACCTCCTTGTTGACAGTTATGTCGACTGTGTCTAACCCGGCTCATTCAGATGTCACTGGAAATCCCAACTTGCCTTTCCACCGTGGACATGAGAATCACTTGTCTATCATTACATCGAATATCCTTGTTCATACTACTTATCTCGCTTGTTCACAAGTCTGTCTTTGCACTTAAGATTCATCGTCTTTTGGGGTATATCAGTGGGTCATGAAGGAACTTATAGACTCAATGACGGCTTATCAAAATAAAGCCCGAACCTGAGGCTCTAATACCAACCGACGCAAGACGATTTTATAGGTGGAGGGCGCGTGATGACATAACCCTAGATAGTGAACACAATCACAAAATGCGAAGGGCCGATGACAAACCCTAAAATAAAGATGCTGGAGAATACAAGCACGCAGTTCAATGGACTAATGATTAAAAGGGCAGCCCGGTGCACAAAGCATCGCCGGGCAGTTCAATGGACTAATGATTATGTAACATAAATCCCAATGCAATGCAATTCTTCCATCATGCAATTATTTCCAACCCATAGTTAATTAAACAAGAAAATTTTAAATCTCGCGCATTTCATCACAATTAATCGCAGAAGTTCTAGTTAGGTTAAAAGTAACAATTGCAACTAATTGTAAGTACTAAAAAATAGTGTGAGGCAATGAAAACATACATGAGAAATAAAAGAGTCAAATTAATTAGCGTGATAATACTAGCAATAAAAGTGTATTTGTACACATGTAAAAGATATGAAAATAAATGCGGGCCTCGCCGCATAAGGGGGCGTTGGCGTAAGCTTAAAGATCTGGTGATTGTTGGAGTAGTCGAGGCAATCCGAGAAGATAACAGTTGTTGGATGGTGGTTGTCGAAGGAGCGGATGGTTGTTTGGCAGGGCCGAAGGGTGTTGGTGGATGTTTTAAAGGGGCTGGAAGGGTTGTATGAGGGAGCTAGAGGCTGGTGGGGATGTTTGGGGGAGGACTGCAGTGGGAGAGGTGCTGAAGTGGACCGGCCAACAGTGTAAGGAGAGGCAGGGGATCAAACATGTGTTGGAGGGGGAAAAGGAAGGGGGGAGGGCTGGTCGGAGCTTACTGGAGTGGTAGAGGGCTTGAGGAGAGGAACCGGCAGCTGTAAAGGTGTAGATGGTGTAGGAGGCGGCGGCAGAGCTTCCCGTGGTTGGGAGGGGCAGTGACAATGCTGACTAGTATCCTGCCTAGTACTTTAGAATAAGGCAAGGTGGCTGGCAGCCATGAGACCGAAACTCTTATCTGACAGTGGGTATGAAGCAGGACTATCGGCGGAAAGGAGGAGGCGTCGTGGCTCTACAACCTCCGGAACTGTATGGGAATGGCTGGGGAAGGCTCGTCGGAGGCAGTACAGGCGGTGGGAGGCAGTGAACGGGGGCGTCGGCACATCTCTTGGCATGGCACTAAAAGCAAAAAGATCACGTCCTCCTCTGAAAACCTAAATCCTCGATGTCTTTAAAGGCCAGGCTGCTAGCATAATATAGATTAGGGGGGTTAGGTTAAATGATTCGATGACCCAAATCGGCCGATCGTATTACTTGACATAACTCCAAAAATATGCATCCAAAAAATAAAAACATATACATGAAAGAATGCAGAAAAATGAGTCTGACAGAATCACAGACTCTAATCGTCCGTTCGGCGATCTAAAAATGTCGATAAAGACAAACTCCCAATGTAAAGTGAATAGATTGATCCTCATCAATCTCTCCGACTCAGGAGCATTCATCTCCAATGAATGGAAGCTTTCATGCTCCTGGTGCGGGTCAGGCAAGAGTGAATCAGTTGCATGAACTCTGGCGTCTAAATCTCATAGCCTTTGGTAAGTGCAGTGTCCACTGAAGGTAGTCCCCACCCTTATATGATAAAGGTGGGGACTAACGATGAAAGTCCCAAAAACTAGGTGGACCCACATCTAGAATTAAATCCGCAAGATTGAATACAAGATAACTACTCATATTCCTAAGAATATCAAGCTCAAAGAAATTTGACTTAGACTCTCTCATGTAGGGGTGAGCATAAAAAACCGCAAACCGCAAAAACCGCCCGCACCGCAAAAACCGCCCGCACCGCAAAAACCTCACCAATTTTTAAATCGCACCGCGTAGTATCGGTGCGGTGCGGTTTTGAACTTTTACAAACCGAGCGCTGTTCGGTGGGGTGCGGTTTTCGGATCTTGAAAACCATAAAAACAGCACCGCACCGACGAATAACAAATTTTCAATTTTCATAAACATGTGACAATCACATACATCTAAATAAAAGTATAACTTAAAATTTATTAATTCATAATATTAATTAACTAATTATAACGCATATAGTTTCTTTCTTGCTTTAGTTTGCTTGTTCTCTATCGATTTATTGATGAATTTTCTGTTTTGTAAGCTTTTGTTAAGTGCAAATAGTATCATAATGGTTCATCTAACTGTAAATTCGTATTCACTAGTCATCTCTTAATATTTCAATGTTTGAAGAAAAAATAAAGTTACAATTATGTAGGTGTCGTGCATATCTAGGACTTAAAACCATTCAGATTCATTTTATTTGCATTTGATGTGTCATTTTGTTACACCCCCACTCGGCGTCCGGTTCTGAGGATTTCATTATGCGAGACGACCAAAGGAGACGGCGGAGCAAGACCGGGCTGAACCATCCAGTTCAGCCCACCATCAGTAATAAAGCAGAAGCGGGACTGAACCACACTGGTTCAGCCCCTATGGGGGCCGGCCGGCCCCCTTGGTCCCGGGTTATATAATAACCGGTACCCCTTGTGGAGGAGGCATGAAGAGTTATCTCAGGTATTTGCATTCTTCTTCCTAACCCTAATCCTCCTTCTCTCAATCTTTAGATCCCTCTACTCTCTCTTCTCCTCTTCCGCTAAGATCATAACAATTGGTATCAGAGCATCGTTCCTGCGACGATGGTGACACGGCCCGAGGCCGAAACCGCGCGACTCGCATCTCTTGAAGAAAATTATGTAGGGTTGGCGGATACCGCGGCGACGATTGAGGAACAAGTGAAATCCTCCCAAAAAATTCTGGAGGAAAGCTTGGACGCTCGTATGGAGGAGTTCAAAGCCCTTCTCGTGCAAAATATGAAGGGAAAAGCCACTGTGGGGAACGGATCTGAGGTCGAAGCCCCGTACCAGCCGCTGACGCAACTCCATGGCGCGGGAATGGGGGGCTAGACGCATCAGGGCACGGGATCGGGCTCAGCAGGCGGACTGGGGCTCGAAGCCGATTCCGCCAGAATCGGCGGGCCGCACTGGCGAACAGACGACGCCTCCTCGGAGGCGTGCGGGGAGGTTTCGACAGTCCCCGGGGGGCGGTTGGAAGCCGGCTACGGCCGGCCTGGAGACTGGCGACCGGCGGATCCTCCAGGAGACCCGATCGGCCTGGGAGGGGTCCAACCGGCCAGGAATCGGGCTGGAATTCAGCAGCAACACACGTGGCGGCCCCCAGGGCAGGGAGAGGGTGTGTTTCGACCCACGGGAGCGAACGCGGTCCCGATTGGAGGCGTGGCAGGGATTTTACCACTTCCACATGATTTTGCTCCTCCTACGGGATACGGCTATGGAAATCAGTGGCAGAAGAGGCCACCCATAGCCCATCAGTGAGGCGTGGGACAGCATACGGTCAATGGACCGGATCACGGGCGGTTTCTCCCTCGTGCGGCTCTATAGAGTTCACCCTTCCAAACGGGCGAACAATGATGGTCGGCGGGCCATGAATTTGGAGGGAACGGGATGGCTCACCCCAGGACGTATATGCAGCCAAAAAGGACTCGGATGAATTTCCTGAGGTTCCGAGGGGACGGAGACGCTTTGGAATGGGTACAGAAGGCAGAGTTGTTCTTCAATTACCAGGAGATCCCCGAGGAGCAATAGGTCCAGTTGGCGGCCTTCCATCTGGAAGATGACGCCTACCAGTGGACCAAATGGTTCCAACGAGGTCGCGCTTATGCTCCTTGGGCGGAGTTCGTGGAGGCGTTCTCAACCCGTTTCGGGCCGCTAAGTATGAAGACGTTGAGGCAACGCTGCAGAAGCTCCGGCAGAAGGGGACGGTGACAGAGTACCGTACCGAATTCGAACAGCTAGCCAACCGAGTGAACTGGGAAGAGAGGGCGCTTCTGAGTTGCTTTGTTTCGGGGTTGAAGGACTTATGAAGTGACAAGGTGCATGCTTATATGCCTCGCAACCTAAGCCATGCCATCAGCTTAGCGCGGATACAGGAGGAACGATTCAACCGACAGAGGAACAGGTCCACTCTTCGGACTACCCCAGCAGCCCCAGCACCCAGGCGAGACCCACCGGTCGCGGGGCGACCCACGGTGACACGTTTGTCTTGGCCAGAGCTACAGGCGAGGAAGGAAAAAGGTTGTGTTTCAACTGCGACGAGAAATTTGCACCAGGCCACAAATGTCAGAAGGTCCAGGTGTACATGCTGTGTGAAGAGGACGGGGGGGAGGACGCCTTGGAGGCGGCCTTGGACGAGGAGTTGGACATGACCGCATTCGGCGTCTCCCTTCAGGCTATGGAAGGGTGTACGGCCCCGCTCATACCACGCATTGTGGGACGGGTGGGAACGGAGCGGATGACCATACTGGTGGACAGCGACAGTACTCACAACTTCATCAACCCTTCAGCGGCGGCTCGGGTGGGTTTTGATGTGGACCGTGAGGCGGCCTTTCAGGTGATGGTGGCTGACGGCAGCAAACTTCGCTGCGAGGGCGTCATGAAGGGCGTCGAGCTGAGGATCCAGGGATACACCTGTCAGACTGATCTATACTTGCTTCACATCTGAGGGTCAGACATAGTGCTAGGAGTGCAGTGGATGAGGCAGCTGAAAAGAGTCACCACGGACTGGGAGCACATGACCATGGAGTTCACCCAGCAAGGGCGAGATTACTGTTTACACGGTCTCAGGACGTCTCCTCTGAAGGAGATCTCGCTCAGGAGCTTGGCTCGTTTGGAGGAGCAGGCGGGCCCGATGGCCTTGATAGTGGGGTGCACCCGGGCAGGACAGTCGGCTACTACTGTTCCAGAACAAATGTGACATATGTTGTCCCAGTGCGAAGATGTATTCCAGGAGTCGAGCGACTTACCCCCTCCGCGCTTCAGAGATCATGCGATCCAGTTGAAGGAGGGGGCAACGCCCACCAACGTTAGGCCATACCGCTACCCGTACATATAGAAGGCGGAGATCGAGCGCAGCGTTCGCGAGATGCTGATGACGGGTATTATTCGGCCGAGCACCAGCTCCTTTTCTTCGCCTATTATTTTGGTAAAGAAAAAGGATGGGTCTTGGCGCTTCTGTGTGGATTATCGCAGCCTGAATGAGTCCACCATTAAGGATAAGTTTCTCATACCCATGATTGAGGAGCTGTTAGATGAATTGCATGGGGCATGCCTGTTCAGTGTTCACCAAGCTGGATCTGCGTTCCGGCTACCACCAAATCAGGATGAAGGAAGAAGCCATCCATAAGACAGCGTTTCGGACCCATGATGGTCATTACGAGTTTCTGGTAATGCCCTTCGGATTGTCCAATGCACCGTCCACGTTCCAGGCAGTGATGAACGAGATCTTCGGGCCGCTCATACGACAATCAGTGTTGGTTTTCTTCGATGATATTTTGATCTATAGCCGCAGCTGGGCGGACCATCTGAAGCACGTGACGCAAGTACTTACCATCCTCCATCAGCATCGGCTGTATGCAAAATTGTCTAAATGTTCCTTCGGACAGCCTGAAGTGGAGTATCTGGGCCATCTTGTTTCGGCCCAGGGGGTGCGGGCCGATCCCAGCAAGATCGAGAGTATGACATCTTGGCCGCCCCCCACCACAGTGCGGGCCTTGAGGGGTTCTCCAGAAGGAGGCTTTCAGATGGCATGAGGACACAGAGGCGGCGTTTCAGGCCCTCAAACGTGCCATGACGACAAAACCAGTCCTAGCCCTCCCCGACTTCAGCAAGGAGTTTATTCTAGAGACGGACGCTTCGGGAGTTGGCATTGGTGCAGTATTGATGCAGGAAGGGAGACCGCTAGCCTACTTTAGCAAGGCCCTAGCCCCTCGCACTTTGGGGTTTTCTACTTATGAAAAGGAGATGCTCGCGATTCTTCACGCAGTTACAGTATGGTGACCTTACTTACTGGGGCACCACTTCAAGGTCCGTACCGACCACTAGAGCTTGAAGCACTTCTTGGAGCAACGGCTGGCGTCCCCTCTTCACCACTAGAGCGAAACTTTTGGGATAAGACTACGAGATTGTTTACAAGCAGGGAAAGGAGAACGTGGCAGCCGACGCTCTATCGCGTCTTCCCGAGAGCGCTTTGGCCCACATCTCAGGCCCCTTGATTACGTCCCTGGATGATATACACAGAGAGGTCTCCTCGGATCACGAGCTACAACCCATCCTGGAGGCACTCCAACAGGGTCGTCCGACCCACCCCGGTTACCATCTGCACGGAGGACATCTGTATTACAAGGGAAGAGTCGTCATCCCCTCCACCTCCTCCTGGAAGACCGTTATGCTACAAGAATTTCACTCCTCACCAGCAGGGGGCCATGCGGGAGTGCTCCGTACCCTACAGCGGTTGTGGGCCAACGTGTTTTGGAAGGGCCTACGTCCGGATGTGCAGCAGTTCGTGCAGCAGTGCGAGGTCAGTCAGCGTCAGAAATATGAAACGACCTCGCCCGCCGGTCTCCTCACACCATAGGAGGTTCCACATCACATCTGGGAAACCATCTCGATGGAATTCATTGACGGGTTGCCCAAGTCTGATGGTGGTTGACAAGCTGTCAAAGTATGGGCATTTCATCACCATGAGTCATCCTTACTCAGGCGAAACAGTGGCTGACATATTCGCCAAGGAGATTGTGCGCTTGCATGGGGTCCCCCATTCGATTATCTCAGACCGGGACCCAGTTTTCATCAGCAGTTTCTGGAAGGAGCTTTTTCGATTACAAGGCACGCGTCTGCGTATGAGTACCTCTAACCACCCTCAGACTGATGGCCAGACGGAGGTGCTCAATTGTGGTGTGGAGACCTATCTACGTTGTTTTGTGATGGATGAGCCGCGCTCGTGGACCCGTTGGTTGCATTGGGCAGAATATTGTTATAACACGTCATATCACACAGCCAGCAAGCTCACCCCATCTGAGGTCGTCTACGGGCGTCCCCCTCCCTCTCTTGGCACCTACGAGGCAGGCAGTACAGCGCTTCCAGCGGTCGACCGCACTTTACGTGACAGAGATCGCACATTGTCCTCCTCAGCGACAACCTCCGTATGGCGCAAAACAGGATGAAAACCCAGGCGGACAAACATCGGACCGAGCGGGAGTTCTCGGTGGGCGACGAGGTTTTTCTTCGCTTACAACCTTATCGTCAGCTGACAGTCTCCCGTCGGGCGAACCAAAAGTTGGCTCCATGCTACTACGGACCTTTCCGCATTACTCACAGGGTAGGTCCTGTCGCTTATACCCTTGCCCTGCCAGAGGGCTCCCGCATCCATCCGACCTTTCATGTCCCACTGCTCAAGAAGAAGCTGGGGGAGGCGATTCAGGCCAATCCCCTCCTTCCTGAAGCCACTACTGCTGGGGAACTTCGTCCTCTTCCTGAGGAGATCTTATTGTCCAAGTGGAAGAAGCGTGACTCGGAGTACCGCCCAGAAGTTCTGGTCAAATGGAAGAATCTCTCCGCAGCACACAACACATGGGTTGACCTCCTGGAGTTCTGCGAGCTCTTTCCAGATTTTCAGCTTGAGGACAAGCTGATTCTTGATGGGGAGGCAAAGGTTACACCCCCAGTCAGCATCCGGTTCCGAGGATTTCATTATGTGAGACGACCAAAGGAGACGACGGAGCAAGACCGGGCTGAACCATCCGATTCAGCCAGCCATCAGTAATAAAGCAAAAGCGGGGCTGAATCACACTGGTTCAGTCCCCATGGGGGCCGGACGGCCCCCTTGGTCCCGGTTATATAATAATCGAGACCCCTTGTGGAGGAGGCATGAAGAGTTATCCCAGGTATTTGCTTTCTCATTCCTAACCCTAATCCTCTTTCTCTTAATCTCTAGATCCCTCTACTCTCTCTTCTCCTCTTCCGCTAGGATCATAACACATTTTATATGCAACTAAAGCAGTCATATCATGAGGATTATAGTATCTGAAGATCTACTTTTAGCTCATAGTTGATTTTGTAGTATTTATATTTTAAAAATATATATATTGCACATTTTTTCACGATAATATAACTCGTAAAAACTACGTTTTTGCCCAAATTTTAGATCTTATTTTACCTTACATTATCTTTTTGGTGTCTATGTATATCACATGCTAAAAATCGCACTGAAACCGCAACCACACCGCAAAAAACCGCACCAAACAGAAACCGCACCGCGTAATTTTAGTGTGGTGCGGTTTTTCTAGGCCCAAAACCGCGCCCTTACGGTGCGGTTGCGGTTTGGGCCAAAACCGCACCGCGCACACCCCTACTCTCATGACATTGTATGGACTTATTCTCCTAACACTCAAATATATAGTTGTCACCTGATAGGAACCTCTCAAATAATGTGCAGATCATCACTCAATCACCTTAATTGAACATTTGCTCTCTCGTGTGATTACCAGCGTAAGTTTAAGATTTTATTATTTAATATAACTCTACGTCATAATATGTCATACAAAACATGCAACAGATGTAAATGAAGAATGATTGACCTGACACTGTGACAAAATGCAGACTCCATGTAGTGATAAAGGCTCCTAACCATGGGTGGGGCGTAGAAATACTCGTCGAGTGTACGGAGAACACTCAAATGACTGAGTGAGACATCAGCAGTAAGATACAATATCATGGAATGCCAACTGTCTCTCAAGGGACGTAAATCATCAGAGAGATCACTAGGTGGTTGATAGAAAAAGTGGTCAAGGATGTTGTTGAAACCAGAGAACTGGTCTCGACGTTCGCAAGGGGGATGAAGCTAAGCCTTACTTGACCCGAGCTAGAACCCTTGACCAGTTGCTAAGAGCCGAAAGACTTTCCCTTGAAGAACACTTGAATCTAGAAACAGACCCTTTAAGCTGCAGCGTGGAGGTCCCACCACATACCCGAAAGCTCACAAGGAACTTCCCCTCCCAAGCCAATGCTGAGCCTGGGCACCTTGGAGGGCACTAAGGATCACCTCACCATTCACCTTCCATGACAGGGGGAGGGGAGGGGTAGTGCTTGCTCACAACACACACACGAGGGAGGGGGGTATCAACATCCCTTCCCAAGGTGCCCATGGGAGTCTATTTATAGACTTCCCAAAATTGGGCTGCGGATAGCCAAAAACCTACTATCCGCAGCTCAACCAAGAACCTGAACGACCAGCGCAAAAGGGGGGAGGCGAGTGGAGATGAGACATCCACTTCCCCATTTGCTGAGACAGTCTGCCTCTCCCCCTAGGCCTGGGCGAGTGGACCTTCGGTCCACCCGTCCCCTAGGGCCGCCCCTAGGTCCGGTCCACTCGCCCACTAGGCCGGGGCAAATGGACCGAAAGTCCACTCGCCCCCTAGAGCCGGCCCACTAGGCCGGGCGAGTGGACCGAAGGTCCACTCGCCCCCTAGGCCCTGGCGGAACACGGGGGGAGTAGACCGAAACATCAACCCCCCTCCTTTTGCCTTAGGTGGCTTCGAACCCTTTCAACAGGTCGACTCGTCGCGCCACGGCTACCTTCACTATTGCGATCTCGCCCGCGTCGGGTCACACCAGCTCGGAAAATATGAGGGTTGTACACAATCCCTGCTCTTTTCGAGCTTGCCTTAAGCTCGGAAAGAAAGTCCAACCCACCTATTTGACGAGTAGGTGGGACCCTAGAGGAATCCACGAAGGGCCCTGCCAACGGGATGCTCCTGCCGAGTTTATCAGTTGAACCTGACTTGAGACGGAAGGCGAACCTTTCTCCACTTAACAACCCTCCTGTGAGTCGAGCTCAACTGGAGGTGGAGAAAGCTCAACACCTTAGGTCGAATTAAACTTGACCTGAGGTGGAAGATGGGAACTCCACACCTACCAGGGAGCCGAGCTCACCTGGAGGGGGAGGGGACTCCACACCTACCAGGGAGTCGAGCTCTCCTGGAGGGGTAGGGAATCAACAATTTCCCGAACTATCCGGGGGCGGAGAACCAGTCCATGTCCCAGGTGCTTACCCTCACCGAGGGACGGAGGGATTCAGCCATCTTACCAAACCAACTGAGGTAGGAGAACCCGTCCACGTCTTAGGTGTTTAGCATACCTGGAGGCAGAGGAATTCAACACCATCTTATCAAAGCAACTGAGGCAGAGATCCAATCCACGTCCTAGGTGCTTACCTTCACCTAGAGGCGGAGGAACTCCACCATCTTATCAAAGAAACTGAGGCAGAGATCCAATCCACGTCTTAGGTGCTTAGCTTACCTGGAGGTAGAGGAATTCAACACCTTTCCGAACCAATTGGGGGCGGAGTACCCGTCCACGTCCTAGGGGCTTAGCTTGCCTGGAGGCAGAGGAACCCAGCACCTTCCCAAACCAGTTGGGGGCGGAGTACTCATCCACGTCCTAGGGGCCTAGCTTACCTGGAGGCAGAGGAACTCAATACTTTTCAAACCAACTGGAGGTGGAATACCCATCCACGTCCTAGGGGCCTAGCTTACCTGGAGGCGGAGGAGCTCATAATCTTTCCAAGTCACTTAGTCAAGTAGCGAGTCGACCCGATGAGTCTCCCATCTGCCGGCATGACTGAGCCCGGAGAATGGTCTCTAGTCGGAGATCTTACCAAATGGTTGCGGAGTATCCATCCACGTCCTAGGTGCTTACCTTCACCTGGAGGCAGAGGAATTCAACACCTTCCCCAAGCCAC
This sequence comes from Dactylorhiza incarnata, assembly GCA_033032865.1. Lineage (NCBI taxonomy): Eukaryota > Viridiplantae > Streptophyta > Magnoliopsida > Asparagales > Orchidaceae > Dactylorhiza > Dactylorhiza incarnata. Next base: position 6,229,236 of record JAWHQI010000057.1, read on the forward strand.
CTAGCATGTGGCGAGTCGACCTGATGAGTCTCCCATCTGCCGGCATGACTGAGCCCGGAGAATGGTCTCTAGTCGAGGATTTTACCAATCAGTCGACCCAATGAGTCTCTCATCTGCCGGCATGACTGATCCCGGAGAATGGTCTCTAGTCGGGGATTTTACCAACTGGGGGCGGAGTACCCATCCACATCCTAGGTGCTTACCTTCACCTGGAGGCAGAGGAACTCAACACCTTCCCAAGCCACTCCGCATGTGGCGAGTCGACCCGATGAGTCTCCCATCTGTCGGCATGACTGAGCCCGGAGAATGATCTCTAGTCGGGGATTTTACCAATCAGTCGACCCGATGAGTCTCCCATCTGTCGGCATGACTGAGCCCGGAGAATGGTCTCTAGTCGGGGATTTTACCAATCAGTCGACCCGATGAGTCTCCCATCTGCCGGCATAACTGAGCCCGGAGAATGGTCTCTAGTCGGGGATTTTACCAAATGGGAGCGGAGTACCCATCCACGTCCTAGGTGATAACCTTCACCTGGAGGCAGAGGAACTCAACACCTTCCCCGAGGCTTTTCCTAAGGTTCTATCTCTACCTACTTTTCATTCAGCATGGGGAGGTTACATATCTATTACAACGCGCCTTCTTGCGCCTACCCAGCCACATGCATCTAAGTCATCTCTTTTATCACCTCCTCCACTTTCTCTGTCTTCTCATTTCTTCTCTTTCTCCTGGTCCTTCCTGCTTCCCTGGTCAACCTGGGGGTGGAAGACTTGCCCCTGAAACTGATCTGCATAGCTTCCCTGCATCTCCCCGTGCTTTTGCTGAATCAGGAACAGGGACTCCGCCCCCTTCCAGGTGAGACGGAGGCATCCTCCCTACCCCCTCACTCGGGGCAGCTGGCCCCAGGAGAGCTGTTGAAGAGCGCTTGCGCTTAGAGGCTCAAGCCTTCCTCCGAGGCTGGCCCCTTCCCTTGCCGACATGCTTGCTCTATGTCCATCAAAGACGGCGAGGCGAGCACAGGTGTTGGCGATGTCGAGCACTCGCCCTGAGGGGGGAGTGCGACCCGCAAGGCTTCCTGGATTGACTTCCTGAACTCCTCGAAGTCACCTTTCTTCACGCACTCGCCGGCAGGGGTGAGTCCCCCAGCTCATCGCTTCCAGCCATGAGACTTGCCCAGAGCTTTCCGAACTAGCTGCTTCCACGCTCACCGCACCATAATGTTGAAACCAGAGAACTGGTCTCGACGTTCGCAAGGGGGATGCAGCTAACCCTTACTTGACCCGAGCTAGAACCCTTGACCAGTTGCTAAGAGCCGAAAGACTTTCCCTTGAAGAACACTTGAGTCTAGAAGTCCCCTTAAGCTGCAGCGTGGAGGTCCCACCACATACCCGGAAGCTCACAAAGAACTTCCCCTCCCAATCCAATGTTGAGCCTGGGTGATGCAGTGGTAGCCTCGAGAATGGACACACAAAGTGCAACCCAAGATGCGAATGATGCAAGACGGTCCGTTCAAAAATCAGCAACAATAATTAATTATTATAAAGAAAACGAGCAGGAGCATGAACATTCACAATTTTAATTTGAGGAAACTAGCATGATTCGCAAGCGAACGAGTTGCAAATAGTTTTAAGCGCACGCCGAATAAACCCTGCAAGTTATACAAAGAACGATACTAATAGCAAGACAAGATTAACATCCACTACAAGAACAAGCGCCAAACGTTCAACAATAAAAGAAATTACTCCAAACTAGACTTACACGTGTAAGCGGGGGGCTGATCAGGCTGACGGAGGACTCCACGGAAGCGGAATGCTGGAAAGCTGGCGACGGTGGCGGTTGGCGGGCTGTATATGTAGAGGGGTAGGGTTTAGTGGCCCAAAGACGTGGAGGGGAAGTGGACGTGGCTGGCTTGGGGTTGTGGAGTGGGGCTGCAGGAAGTAGGAGGGCTGGGAAGTGGAGTCACGGAAGGGGAAGGGGAGGTGGGCGGGAGGTTGTTGCTGGAGGAGTAGTAGGGTGGCAGGATATACGTAGGTGGGGAGAGGGGGGGTACTGGACGGTGGCAGGAGGGAGGGGAAAGGCTGGCGGCGGGCTGGCTGGAGGAGGGAGGGGTCGGCGGCGGGCTGGAAGGGGGAAGCGAGGCTTGGCGGCGAGTGGCTGGGAGGGAGGAGGGGCTGCGAGTGGTTGGGAAGGCTAGGGTTCAGGCGGGAGAAGGGAGGGGCCGGGGTTGGGAGGCTGGAAGGGGAGGAGGAGAGGAGGGAGGCTTACCCTTGGAGTTACACCAACGGGAGGAGGATAACGCCGGCGTCGCACCTGCGCGGAGAAGGACCGATGGTTGCCGTCTTCAGCAAAACCCACGATGCCCCCAATACACATATTTAAAGTAAATACAACTAGGGCGTCCCGAAACGCACGGCTCATAATGGCCGGTCCGATCGGGCGCCAAATACAACATAAGAACATAAATAAATATAGTAATTTGACTCGAAACGACGATCCGGACGCATCCGTAGGCTCGGATCGGCCATCCGAGTGAGGGTTCACCGACTCCTGCGGGAATAGACGTGCGCGCCATCAACTCTCCCCGGCTTGAAAGCACTCAACTCCGGTGAGTGAAGATGATCATACTCTCGGCGAGGCTGCAGGGCGGGTCTCTCGAGCTCCTCTGAAGAAATCCAGGTAGCATCGTATAGCGGGCGACCACTCCAACGAACAAGATAGCGGACAATAGACCGTCCGCTAACGGTGTAGGAGTCGTGGCCCAAGATCTGACATGTGTCGTCGGTAGGAGCGGGTGTTTCAGGCTGTGATGCAACTCCATCGGCCTGCTAGCTAGGCGGGGCCGTCGGGGGCGTCGGATGGACCTCTCGGGGTGACTCCACATGTAGGGATGGGGTGTGGGTCGTAGGGGACAACGGTGAGATAGGCGTAGAGGTGGGTGAAAAGAGAGGGTCCCCATACACGCGCTCCTCATAATAAGGAGTCAAGTCTTCCACGTTGAATACTCGGTTGATACTCATACTATGAGGGATGTCCACCTCGTATGCGTTCGTACCAATCCTCCGCACAACCATATAGGGGCCCATTCGGCGAGCACTTAATTTCTTTGCAGGACCTTGCGGGAGCCTCTCTGGTCGAATACGAATCAACACATGCTCCCCCGCCTCACATATTTGTTCATGTCTGTGTTGGTCTGCTCTGTCTTTATAATAATCATTACTAGCTGCAATTTTCCTACGGACCGACTCATGAAGTGCATGCACATGATAAATGAATGACTCAACTGACTCATAAAAATGAAGCGAATGATGCAAATGGAGCACAACATTTTCGACACACTTTTTAAGGGAAAGCTTGACAATGACTTGGATATATCTAACATGGGGTGGCCTATCAGGAGGCTCACCGGGTGGTCGATAGAAAAATCCGACATGACTAACGTCATTTCCCGTGGGGACGTCGTAGATGGTGACAAAGTAGTGTGACGCACGGGTGTAATGGGTATCCTTTAAATGATAAAACCCGTCAGGGGCTCACCAGGGGGTGTATACCAACAGTCATCACGTGTGAGATGGTCACTAGTGCTGATACACGACCCATCTCTAATGTGCAGGCAGGGAAGCTCGCCAAATGAGCCTCTCCGGGACGTAATCTCGAGGAGATCCATAACGATATGATAGTCCACCAAGAGGAAGGCACCAATAACAGTAGTGTCTATGGGAGCAAGTAGGTCACTTATAACAAAGTCAATGATATCCTCATGAACCTCCAGATGAGTATCGCTGATAGAGGTAGTGTTCACATGTGTGAGGGAGGCAGTCCCGACGAAGTCAATACTATGCTCTTGGCTGTCAGTAGTGATGTGACTCGAAGTGATACTAAGGGATAAGCAGGGAGTGCTCAGACTCAAGTGTGGGTCACCCGACATAGTGTCGAAAAAGGTGTCTCTGTCCAAAGGGGACACTAGGTCCAGGTGAGGTGAGAAGGATGGGTATACCATCATAGTGTCACTGGATCGCTCAGCCTCACTCACGTGACCACGCTCACTAGTCATACTAGTATCACTATCCACCTGTATCATAAGGCAATGATCAGATTCAACCTCAAGAACACATGGGCATTGAGTCTCCTCAAAATGAGACGTATCAAAATCAGGGGTCGGGCCTCTCATGTTGGTGGGAGTACTACTAAACACATCGGTGGCTTGACCCAAATTCCTAGGCTTTCTTCCTAATGTAGACCTTATGTGATCAAAGTGAGTGTCTAAGAGATCAAAACGGTCAAAAACTAATCGTTGAAATTCGGCCTCAGGTAACTCTATTTGTAGAACACTAGGAGGGTCTCGACGCGTGTTGTGATCCAGGCGATGGTGATCTCTATAGGGTTCCTGAGGGTCATCAAGGCAATAGTTCTTAACATAATCAGATTGTGCTCGTGGGTGGGTATGGGTTCTAAGAACGTGCAGTGGTGGTTGCGCATATCCGAACTCAGATTTCTCAACTAGAGAAGATGTGTAACGACGACGACCTGAACGATAGTCAACTCTATCATCATAACGTCGCGGAGAGGTGTAACGATGATAACGTGAGGACCTCTCGTCGTGGTGATCGTATCTAGCATAATGGAATTGCGTCGAAGGGTCGACACGACCTCTATGAGTGGTGTGCGATGAGCGAAAATAATTATCATAATAACATGAGAGTTCATCTAAAGGGGCTCTATGAGATCGGCCATAGGTGGACTTGGGATCCCCAAATAGAGGAGACGGACGACGACGATAACTAGACATAAATGAACCTAAAAACTCTATAAGACTTACCACTACGCATATAAATGTGGCCCCAAACCTTGGGCTCTGATACCAATTTGATGCAGTGGTAGCCTCGAGAATGGACACACAAAGTGCAACCCAAGATGCGAATGATGCAAGACGGTCCGTTCAAAAATCAGCAACAATAATTAATTATTATAAAGAAAACAAGCAGGAGCATGAACATTCACAATTTTAATTTGAGGAAACTAGCATGATTCGCAAGAGAACGAGTTGCAAATAGTTTTAAGCGCACGCCGAATAAACCCTGCAAGTTATACAAAGAACGATACTAATAGCAAGACAAGATTAACATCCACTACAAGAACAAGCGCCAAACGTTCAACAATAAAAGAAATTACTCCAAACTAGACTTACACGTGTAAGCGGGGGGCTGATTGGGCTGACGGAGGACTCCACAGAAGCGGAATGCTGGAATGCTGGCGACGGTGGCGGTTGGCGGGTTGTATATGTAGAGGGGTAGGGTTTAGTGGCCCAAAGACGTGGAGGGGAAGTGGAGGTGGCTGGCTTGGGGTTGTGAAGTGGGGCTGCAGGAAATAGGAGGGTTGGGAAGTGGAGTCACGGAAGGGGAAGGGGAGATGGGCGGGAGGTTGTTGTTGGAGGAGTAGTAGGGTGGCAGGATATACGTAGGTGGGGAGAGGGGGGGTACTGGACGGTGGCAGGAGGGAGGGGAAAGGCTGGCGGCGGGCTGGCTGGAGGAGGGAGGGGTCGGCGGCGGGCTGGAAGGGGGAGGCGAGGCTTGGCGGCGAGTGGCTGGGAGGGAGGAGGGGCTGCGAGTGGTTGGGAAGGCTAGGCTTCAGGCGGGAGAAGGGAGGGGCCGGGGTTGGGAGGCTGGAAGGGGAGGAGAGGAGGGAGGCTTACCCTTGGAGTCACACCAACGGGAGGAGGATAACGTCGGCGTCGCACCTGCGCGGAGAAGGACCGATGGTTGTCGTCTTCAGCAAAACCCACGATGCCCCCAATCAGCCCCCAATACACATATTTAAAGTAAATAAAACTAGGGCGTCCCGAAACGAACGGCTCATAATGGCCGGTCCGATCGGGCGCCAAATACAACATAAGAACATAAATAAATATAGTAATTTGACTCGAAACGACGATCCGGACGCATCCGTAGGCTCGGATCGGCCATCCGAGCGAGGGTTCACCGCCTCCTGCGGGAATAGACGTGCGCGCCATCACTGGGCACCTTGGAGGGCACTAAGGATCAACTCACCATCCACCTTCCATGACAGGGGGAGGGGAGGGGTAGTGCTTGCTCACAACACACACGCGAGGGAGGGGGGTATCAACATCCCTTCCCAAGGTGCTCATGGGGGTCTATTTATAGACTTCCCAAAATTGGGCTGCGGATAGCCAAAAACCTACTATCCGCAGCTCAACCAAGAACATGAACGACCAGCGCAAAAGGGGGGAGGCGAGTGGAGATGAGACGTCCACTTCCCCATTTGTCGGGACAGCCTGCCTCTCCCCCTATGCCTAGGCGAGTAGACCTTCGGTCCACCCGTCCCCTAGGGCCGGGCGAGTGGACCTTTGATCCACTCGCTCCCTAGAGTCGGGCGAGTGGACCGAAAGTCCACTCGCCCACTAGGCTGGGGCGAGTGGACCGAAGGTCCACTCGACCCCTAGGTCGGGCGAGTGGACCGAAGGTCCACTCGACCACTATTCGGTCCACTCGCCCACAAGGCCAGGCGAGTGGACCGAAGGTCCACTCGCCCACTAGGTCGGGCGAGTGGACCAAAGGTCCACTCGCCCCCTAGGCCCTGGCGGAACACGGGGGGAGTAGACCGAAACATCAACCCCCCTCCTTTTGCCTTAGGTGGCTTCGGACCCTTTCAACAGGTCGACTCGTCGCGCCACGGCTACCTTCACTATTGCGATCTCGCCCGCGTCGGGTCACACCAGCTCGAAAAATATGAGGGTTGTACAGATGTGATCTCCCGAAGGAATGTCGAAGATGGTGACATAAGGATGTAACTCAGGAGGTTCACGGGGCGGGAAGTAAAGTCATCATGAATGCAACAATCATCTGAAGGGATGTGTGATACATGGGAACAAGGATGCAACGCCAAGGTGGATTCTTAGTTATTAAAGGCACAAGGCGCACCAAGGCGCAAAGGGGGCTCCTAACGGGGGCAAGGCGCAACCACATTCATTTTAAATAATCAACATCAAACATCAGTTCATCTTCTTGATCAAATTCTTCATTTATTCTACTTATTAATCATTCATTACTATCATTTATATCTCTGAAAAAATAGAATCAATGTGGTCACTTGCTGACTTGCATCATATCTAAGTTTCAACGCTCAATTATATTTCATAGACTAAATCATGCAAAACTTATTTAATTCTTACATTTTTCTTTGAAAAAAAATACAACAAAAATCTCACTCAGGCGAGCTTTTTATGCTCCAAAGGCGCAAAAAAGACGCACGAAGGCGCAAACCTCTGAGCCTGGTGAGCCTTGAGCCTTAGGCGCGCCTTTAACAACATATGGATTGAATGTCTCCTAAAAGGAAAAAAACATCAGGTGGCTCTCCCTGGGGTACATAATAGAATTCAACGTGAAAGCGACAATCACGTAAATGAGGACCCAAGTCATCAATACCAGGGCAAATGCTTCCTGGGGAGGGAGACTCGTCAAATGGATTTCTCGAGGTCTCGAGGAAGGACTCGTCGTGGGGTTCAACAATAGTAGGATCTTCAGGTGGTGTCGCACGTTGCTTAGGATAGTAGTGCTTCGAAAAGTGCACTACCTCAGTGTAGTTTGGTCGTCCATATAGGGGGAAAATATGGCCATGACCATGATTCTCTTGCCTACTGTTGATGAGCCCACCTAGGTTGGTCATACACCATCGTTGTGATAAATCAAGCAAGGAGTAGGAGCTAGTTGGATTAGGGTCTGAGACAAGGAAAAATGGACCTCAATCGGGTGGAGGGGTTAATCTTGAAGACCAAGAGCATACATTTGACAAAGACCACATGGTAAAGGAAGATAAGACATTAGATCCGATAGTTTAGAAAATGGAGGAAGATGCGCCATCAACATAGCAATGATGATAGACTCCCGTTGAGTCCGTTGAGCTGTCAAATCAATGGTCAAAGGGTGAATTCGAAGCCAGCATTGTAAGTATGTTTGATTTTGTCAATCAAGACCTCGATATCTCCAGAAAGACAGGGCGTAAGAGATGAAAGATCATTAAATAGATCATAAAGATATTGCAAACTATCTTGTCAATAGTAGAATGAGTGTAATTTGTTACACATATTTTTGGCGAACTCTTATTATGTGATGATGTTATGCAAGACTTTCCCCATAGAGTTAAGCATCCACACTTGAATGCACCCATCACCATGGCGCCATTGTTTAGTAGTGGTGGAATATTGTGTGTCACTTGATGGATGATGCGGCACATTTGTGAACACGACAAAAAATGAGTTAGACCATAGGAGGTAGTCGACTCAGCCTTTGAGAGTGAGGGTAACAATATGAAGCTCCTAAAGGGCCTCATGAGGAGAAAAGGGGCATATAGATGGAGTGGTACTAGAATAAGCATCAGACGAAGTGCCCATACGGGCAGTAAAGGCTAGTTGAAAACCCACTTGAAAAGAAAAACTATTAAGAACAATCAGAGGTCTGATCGAGCTACCATGGACCCTCTTAAGAACGGAGAAAAAACAGAGGGCAGGATCCATCTAGTTGGCCCGATTTAAGAACCGAGAAGCATAATTGGAGGTCATATCTACATCGAAGGTCTTATTTAAATCATAGATTTAATCTGTACGAGGCCTTGCCAAGATCGAAAACAATAAATCGTGGGTTTGATTCCTATTGGAGGCTTGAAACATCGAGTGGAAGCAATAATGTCGTAGAAGGTAAGAAATTCATCTAAAGGGGGTCGTCAACCTTAATGTTAGCGGGAAGGGATTGAATGATGGAGAGAGGAGCGGCAGACGGCAGAGAAGAAAAGACATGATGACGTGCACTCGGACGTGGAGGAAAATTGTGAGCTCTTGAATGATGTGATCGACGAGCTCTCAAACAATGGGATCAACAAGCTCTTGTTTGTGATGTAGCGCAGACACTTGAAGGACGACGCGACGGGAACGGGCATTAATGAAGGCATTGAAAGCGGGTGTCGAGGATTCAGCTCGGTCATGAGTTGAGATGAAAAGTAAATTATATGTATTGATTAAGGGCCCAAAGATCTAAGTGCAAGGGAGTCTCAAATTCAAAATAAATAAACAAATATGAACAAATAAGTAATAGTTTTCAAATACCACGCTTTATAGTCTCTATGAATATTAGCTGTTATGATCATTTTTTGCGTTGAATTAAAAAAATTGGATTTGAGACTCCCTATCTAGATGGAGGGCAAAACTAGAGTAAATCTTCGCTCCTAATATCACGCCTCTCTCTAATCTCCTTCCTCGACTTGCCCCTCTCTAACTGAATATCTCTAATGTTAAAACCCTGATTTCCATCATAAATCAAAAACCATAATTCGCGTCAATATTAAATCTCTCACACACTATTTTCTCAAATAATTTGAAACCATGATGTATTTTTTCCAAACTTAATATGGGCGATACTAGTATAAAGCATTAGTTCCAACATGTATGAATCGTTATTATGAAAGACTAAAAGGACATCCTATAAAAATTTAACCAACATTGAGAAAAGGGGAAAATCATCTTTTGTCTCGTTGAGCAAACAAGTACTACATGAAATGTGACATCTCCTTCGCATTCATTGATGGGTTATCTAATCAATTTCTAAGAAGAACCATCAAGCGGATCTATGAAAACCTTAAAATAATAAGTTAAAAAGAGAGGGCAAAAAAAGAGCAACAAAAACTCTACTTTAAACTTTAAAGTAAGGAACGTTTGAGTTGTTTAACTACGATGACATTGTTAAGACTAAAGTAATTGATAATTAGCTTGAAATTTTGGAAAAATATTTCATGTTATATGAATATTTAAATAAAAAAATATTGTATTTACTTGTTTCAATTTATCCTCACATGTGCTGATGAGTTGGAACTTGTAACTCAATAATTATACATGTCAACTTTGGATTGGTAAAACTCACAAGTGTTGAAAGTTCGGTTGTATCCCATCGCCACAAAACAAACAAACAAAATGATCCGATGATAACTTTTAAACAGAGGTAATGGACAAGTGTGTAAGAGAAAAACAACAATATCGAAAGGGATGACAACATTTTTTATAAAATTTACAAAATGAGTTTTTAGTATTTATAAAATATGTTTAAGGCTCTTTCAATTTGTGGAAGCACTTTGCACCCCCGAAATATGGGATTTTGGCAATTTGCACCCTAAATTTTTAAAATTGGCACTTTGCACCCCTCAATTCAAGATTTCTGGCACTTTGCACCCCCTAGCCGAATTTTCAAGGGTATTTAAGTCCGGGCAGCAGTAGAAATTTAACATTTTTGGTGTGCAAATATAAATTTGACAAAATTCGGTACAATGTGCAATAAAAATTTAGCATTTTTACTGATGCCCGGACCTAAATACCCTTGAAAATTCAGCTATGAGGGTGCAAAGTGCCAGAAATCTTGAATTGGGGGGTGCAAAGTGCCAATTTTAAAAATCCAGGCTGCAAAGTGCCAAAATCCCATATTTTGGGGGTGCAAAGTGCCAAAAAACCGTCCTTGACGCTAGCAGAAAAGCTCAGATTTTACAAAACTCAGCCTGCCGCAAGGGAGAAAGTCAATAGAGAAACAACAGTAAGATTGTAGCGCATGTTTGAATGAAAACTATTCCTTAACACACACGCTCTGACTTTATTAACTCTGCAATGACTGGTTAAATGCAACCCCATAGAGCGCAGATAAAAACAATAGCGTGCACTCAGGATCACATATTGTCCAAATAACTTCACTGATTAACAAAAAGCAACTCACGATCAAGAACTTCAACCCCATGAATCAACGGCAGTGCCTAAAACTCAACCTCTGCGAGATTTCGGGGAATAATAAGAGCAGAAGTTGAACGCGGTTGAAATAATGCGGTTGATTTGAGAAGCGAAAGTGAAAGGGCGGTTGGAATAACCTGAGAAAATAGGAAAGGTCTCTTCACGCAAAAGCTCCGGAGGAGCCTCGCCATGGCGTTTTAAGTAACCCCTGATCCCTGCACCAAGATAGTAAGAACTTCGCGCAGTTGAGAGATTGAAGATAGTGAAGCGGCGAGGAGACTGGTGCCAGGAGGCTGCAAGCGCTCACATCATGATACGAAGAAAGAGTTGGGAAAGGCAGGCGAGGCGGGAACGCTCTCTGGTTTAGGGTTTTGGGAGGGTTTAGGCCTGCGCTTCGTGCCTGGATGTCGACCAAAATACTTTTATAGGTTGACCGAGTTTGAACTAAACATTTGATCAACCGACTTGCTCTCTATTAGGATGCTGTTTCTTTAGAGAGATGTTTAACAAGAAGTAAATTGTTATCCGCAGATCAATTTTAAACTTGAGCTGTTGATGTCTTCGTCCTACTGAGCAGGGCCTGACAACGAAGGAACAGCTCCGACGCCCTTCTGAGCACTTCAATGTGTGCACGGATAGTGATTCATAAAATGAATGCGCGTATAGAGACCGAGTTGAGGAAGAAAGACGATTTCTTCATTATTCATGTGATTTCGGTTTGTTTGGGAAGATTTAGATAATTAGGGTTATTCTCTCTTTATGGTGAGGAAGAAGAAGACCATCAAAATTTTTTTTATTTACTAATCTGTGGATAACAAAAATATCTGTGAATAACAAATTTGACTTTCATTAGAGGTGCGAATAGACAAATGTTGTTTGCGAATAACAATCGTCTTAAAAAATCATGCTTGCAGAAAACGACGGCCTGATAGCGCATCATGCACGGTGATCCTTGGTGTGTTACATGCACAAATAATTTTTTTTGTTTATTTGGGACCAAATGAATAGTATTCATTTGATGGTCAATATTTTTTTCTCAGGGTTCTAATGGGTTAACTATTCTTATTTTTTTATATTTTTTATAAATATTAAAAAATTTACAATGTTAGATAAATAAGGAGGGAATCTTGACCATCAAATGGATATCATTCATTTGGTCTAAATGAAGGGCATCTCGATCCTTGCGCTCGAACGACCTATATTTGAAATTTTATTCTAAGGATTATACTGGTGCTATTATTACGTTTAAAAATGTCAGATTTTTAAATTTATAATTATTTTAGACCGAGTTTTTAAAGTTTATACGGATGTGTGGAGGCTGCAAATCACAATTTTTCAAAAAAGGGTTGCGTGGTGCACAAAGCATCCCCACGCATCGAGAGTCCGAGGAAGAGTTCCACCACAAGGGTGAAATGTAGGCAAACGTTACCCTGCATTTTTCAAGAGGCTATTTTCGGGACTCCAACCTGTGACCTCAAGGTCATTCAAATTTAAAAAAGAAATCAAAATAGAAATGGTTAAGGCAACATCAAAAATCAATTTATGCTTCGTTTGACACGGACGTTTTAATTTGCTCCTGTGAGTTTGGACAGAAACGTCATCGCCATAGAATGTGTGTACGACATGACAACGGTTATGACTAGTTTTGAACACTAAAGTGAACCTAGTTTCTTAGGTGAGGTCGGGCGTTCACAAACGACAACTCATAATACCATCGCGTTCACGATGATTATACTGTCGTGCCAACCGGAGCTTTAGGATTCTTCAAATCTATTTTCTACTTCAAGTAATTACATGATCCAACATAATAGATTGATTTGGAAATTCCGTCTTGCTAGAGAATCTATGGCACAAACAAATATGGAAGAGGAGGGAATGAGGAAGCAAACGCCGACCATATGATAATACACAATTCAGCTTAAATTATTAACAAAAAAAACTAAATTATATATATTTATACACACACACACGAGTGACAGCACGGGGCTCTACGTACCCCTACTGTGAAGCGCGACAGTACCCGGCCGGCGACGGCGGGCTTCGCCCGCCCCCGGCTGGCTTCGCGCGGGCGGGCTCCGCCCGCCCCCGGCCAAGCACGATAGCACCCGGCCTGCGACGGCGAGCATCAAACCGATTGCGCCCACAACATATACATATGAGTACTCAAAATGACCATACAAAAATTTTAATTAATATTTTATAATTGTTTTTTTCAAAAACATTTATATTTTAACAAAAAATCATTTTAAGTAGATTTAGGAAATTTAATGATTACCTACCATAGTAGGTGTAGGAGATGTCTACTAAAAAACTTTTGGATTTTATGAATTTCCATCATTATTTTTATTATATGGATATATTGTAATACACAAATAGCCATTATATTTTATGAATTTTCATTTTTTTCATGATATATATATATATATATATGTTAAGTCGTTGGAGTAAAAGAATGAGTCTATATTTGTCAATTTTGAATGTTGCATCGAAGGCAAGTTCTTGTATATAGTAGTTATATAAAGATATATTTTCACTTGTCAATATATCAATTTAATTTTTAAATTATGTCCCGTATAAATTGCGCTTATAGTATTTTTATTGTTATTTTGAAGGAGTTTTCTGCAATATTCAATTCCATGCATGAAGCCCCCTTCACGTGAAGTTCATGCAAAAGCAGACCATCCTATTATAATTCCATGCAAGCTGGCTAACTATTTTTCCCATGCATGCAATATGAAAGCCTTTCACGTGGATATTACTCCAAGAGACATTCACGGTTCATTATCATTCAATGGAGCAGCCCACTCGTGGATCCATCATGAAGCGGTCCGTCCACACTAATTTCTGTGACGGTTACTCGAAACATTTCGGGTGGTGGTTAAAGTGGAACTACCTCCCCATTGCCTCTAGCTTGGGTTTTATAGGAAAACCCTAGGGTTGGAACGGGTAACAGATATCACAGTATCCGTACAAGACCCGTTAAGCCTCTGAACCCGTTATTTACCCAAATATACACTTACATTAATTCCTTCATCAATGCAGCGGGTTTCTCTCCTCCACAAGTGCAGGCGGTTCATTTCCTCTCCACAAATGCAGCCACTTTCATTTCTCTCGTGCAAAACCGTCTGCCACTTAAATGCAGCATCCCTTTTCCTCCATTCATGCAAACCGGCACCTTCCCAATTCCTCCAATGAAAGCGGTCGTTCCACTCCAAGAGCATGGTTCAACCATTCATCTCCGGATTCGGATCCTCTTCATTTCTGACGAAATGGAGGGGATCCATTTCACCATCCAATGGATAAGATAAGTGTAAGAGAAATCTAGAGGGGGAGATTTTTTTGATTAAAAAAACTATAAAAGGTTGGGAAATGTTGAACCCTTCTGATCAAAAAGCAGTCCATCTGAACCGTGAAATAGATCCCCTCCATTTCGTCAGTAATGGAGAGGATCCTGATATTTCATCTCCTCCTACCACTGATGTAGTTGGGCCCACATCATTATTATTATTGTTAGTTCTAATTATAATAATATGTCCGCGCATGTCAGGACCGACTCGGAACGACCTAATGGGTTCCGTGTCACTAGGGATTTGCTCTACGCTGGAGATACTATAAATACTCATTCCACATGTTGATGAGGTATTGTGGACTATCTTGAGCCTTGAGCAAACCCTAGTCATCTACATTCTCAAGATACTTTCGGTTTAGGTTTTTGCTCCCGCTCCAGTTTTTCTCTCTGCGCCGTTCGCGAACATCTCCTGTTCATCCTCCCGATTTGCAATCTCTTCGTTCGTGTGCGTGAAATTTCCGATCGCCGCTCTCGATCGGGAAGAGATCTACAAGTCCAGGTCGCCGATCGTGAAGATCTGAGCCCGTCGCTGTGCAACCTGCGCTCCCGCCCCGTCGCTCACCGTTTTTGCGATTCCTGATTTTATTCGATGTCGTAGATCGCAAGATCGCAAGGAGTCGCTGTCGTCGATCGCAAGGAAGAGTCGCAACTTCCATCGAAGGCATTTGGATCTTCCTGTCGCAGATCTGGGAGAAGCAAATCGTGGGGTGTCGTTGTTGTTCGAATCAAGGATTTCTGTGTTATCGACGTCGATCTCTGGCGGATCCGATCCAGGAGTTGCCGCCCCAAATCGAGAAGATCCAGATCTGAGAGGCTTCTCTCTCGTCGATCTAGGGCAGGACGTCTCAGATCCATCGCTGCTCCGGTGCCGTGGGTTTCGTCGTGGTCTTCACCGTTGTTTGCTTGAGGGAGATCGCCGATCCCAGTTGCTGGAAGGAGAAATCCCATGCTCCGACAGTGGAACTATTGAAATCTCTGGCCAGATCCGCGTTTCCAGATCGTGGACCTACTGAAATCTCTGCGTTTTCCAGATCCGGCAGTGGAGGAACCTCTTATACAGATCTGGCTGCCTCTCCGACCGCCTCTCTTCAGATCCGGCCGCCCCTACAGACGTTTTATGATCTGGCCGCCTTCTTCATCAAAGATCCGGCCGCCTCTCCGTTGCCTCTGATCGCCATTCAGATCGGCAGTGGTGCAGGAAATTTTTTTTTTTTGATCGTGTGGAGCTTCTCTGGATTGGATCCGAAGGATTTTCGACTCGTCTTCGCACGGCGCAGGTGACCTCGTTCTAGAATTTTTTTTTTAGAATTCTGCTGCGATGTCGAAGAAAAGCGCGCTCGACGTCACCAAGTTGCAATCGTTCGACGCGTCCGATTTCCTAAGTTGGAAAATTCAAGTCCAACTAGGAATGAAGGAACGCGACATCTTCTACACTGTTCAGAGCGATTTTGCGTCTTCTGGCGAGGGCGTGGACGAATATCAGTGGAACAGGGATGAGGATTTCTGCAGGGACTACCTGTTGAATTCCCTCAACCCCCGTCTCGCACTGACCTACCACGCCTACAAAACCGCAAAGGAGATATGTGATCGTCTCAACGCGCACTTCCAAAAGGAGGAGGTGTTGTCCAAATCGCTCATTGGGGAGAAGTTCTTCAACTTCCGCCTCAAAGCGAATCTTCCGATCACCTCTCAGATCATCGAGCTGGAGAATTTGCGAAACAAACTGGAGGACGATCAGTCGAAGATGGACGACAATTTGTTCGTGTACCTGATCCTGAGCAAGCTACCTGCGGAGTGGCTGACATTCAAGACAGAGATGCACAGGCGGAAGGAGAAAATTACTCTGGATGAACTCAAGAGGTTCATTCACATCGAGGACCAGAACATCGCTGGAAAGACCGCGGAGCAGGTTGTTCAGCCCCCACAGGCTGTCAACTTCGTTTCCCGACCTAATAGGCCTTCTCGGAAGCCCCCGGTCCCTAAAGTTGACACTCCTGCCCAGTTGGCTGTCAAGAAGCCTTCTCTCAAAAGGAAGAAGGGTAAATGCAACAACTGCGGTAAGTGGGGTCACTGGGCCGCTGACTGTAGGGGTCCGAAGAAGCAAAAGGATGCAGCTCCACCTCAGACGGCAAACATGGTGGTCGATACTTCTGATGCCAAGTCCTTTGTGGCTATGATCGGGAGCAATCACCGCAGTGCGTCTTCTGAGTGGTGGTTGGATAGCGGTGCTACCTGTCACGTCACAAATGACAGAGGTCTACTCTCCGACGTCAGAGCAGTTAGAGATAGAGTGGAGAATTGCAATGGAGGAGAGACAGTCGTCACTCATGCTGGGACGGCAAAGCTCGTCCTCTCTTCAGGTAAAATTTTATTTTTGCAAAATGTTAAATTAGTTCCTAATTTAACTAAAAAATTTAATTTCTTTGAGTTTACTAGATAAGTCCGGAATGTCATTCACAATCATTAGCGGTAGAATAACACTGTCTGTTAATTCACATTACTTTGGTTGCGCTTACCTAATCAATGGAATGTATAGACTTAGCCTAGAAAACGAGTGCATAAATCAAGTGAGTTCGTCTTTGTTAGATCCAAAGCTACTTCACAATAGACTTGGACACGTTCACTATAAAAAGATGCGCGATCTAGCTAAGAGTCACAACATTCCGTTAGATTTCTCTATTCGATTTGATAGGTGCGAAGTTTGTGCCCAGACCAAAATAACTAGAAATCCTTTCAAGACCGTTTCTAGGAGCACACAACTTTTGGAATTGATTCATTCCGACCTCTGTGACTTTCGGAGTCATGCCACTAGAGGGGGAAGGAAGTATCTAATTACCTTCATTGACGATTTCTCCAGATTTTGTAATGTCTACCTATTGAAATCGAAAGACGAGACATTCGAGACCTTCAAAATCTTCAAATCTCGGGTAGAAAACCAGTTAAATCTGAAGATTAAGAGACTTAGAAGTGATCGAGGAGGAGAATACACTACAACTGGGTTTAGGGAGTTTTGTGCCACTGAGGGCATAATCCTTGAAACTACAGCTCCTTACTCACCTCAATCAAATGGAGTCATTGAGCGTAAGAATAGAACTTTGACAGAAATATTAAATTCTATGCTCCTGACCGTTGGCATGCCCAATTCCTTCTGGGGGGAAGCAGTTCTTACTGCAAATCACATTCTGAATAGAGTGCCCACTCAAAGCTCAGTTCTACTCCTTATAAGCTGTGGCACGGCCATCCTTGTAGATATGACACTCTTAAGACTTAGGGTTGTATCGTCTATGTGCGTATACAAGACCTTAAAAGACCTAAGGTGGGACCTAGAACGACAACCTGCATCTATCTAGGCAGTGCAGAAGACAGTGCATCTGACCGATTTCTGGATCTATCCACTAATTCAGTGATAGAGTCCAGAGATGCTATCTTCTTTGAGCATAAATTTATCAAAGACCATGGCCTGACCATTCCTGGATCTACTGACATGATCTTAGAGTCTACGGTAGAACCCGAAGCTGGCCCCTCTGGCACTGCTCCCCAACCTCTAGAGGTCGAACCTGTTCCTCTTAGATTATCTACAAGAGATAGAATCCCTAAGGATTTTGGTGAGAACTTCGTCACCTACCACTTAGAGGATGATCCTTTTTCCTACCAGGAAGCGATGAGATCGAGAGATGCGTTAATGTGGGCAGAAGCTATCGACGATGAGATGAACTCGCTGCTACAAAACAATACCTGGCATCTAGTGGACCTACCGAAAGGAGCTAAAGTCCTGGGATGTAAGTGGGTACTGAAGAAGAAACTACATAGCGATGGGTTTATAGCCAGATACAAAGCACGTCTAGTAGCTAAGGGTTATAAACAACAAGGGGGAATCGACTATTTTGATGTCTATTCACATGTGTGTCACCTATCCACCATTAGAATTCTTCTAGCCTTAGCCTCTATCGAGAATTTCATCGTCCATCAGATGAACGTGAAAACGGCCTTTTTTGAATGGAGAGCTAAATGAAGAGATCTACATGGCACAACCTGAAGGTTATGTCCATACAGATCTAAAGGACAAAGTGTGCAAACTCGATAAATCCATCTATGGGCTTAAACAAGCACCTAAGATGTGGCACATGAAGTTTGACCAAGTGGTAAAGAGCTTTGGATTTCAGTCCAGTCTTTCAGATAAGTGTCTCTATTACCGCTCAATGTCGAACCAAACTGTCATCATATGCCTTTATGTGGATGACATGTTGATCCTGGGGTAAGACCTAGCTGTCGTGAGGGATATTAAGTCCGCTCTCGCCAAAGCGTTTGATATGAAGGACCTTGGTCCCGTTGATACCCTACTAGGTATGAAAGTAAGAGTAGACAAGTGATGTGTCACTCTGAATCAAGCTCAATACATAGAGCAGATTCTTAATACCTGGGGTTATAAAGATTGTAGGCCTGTTGAAACACCCACTGATCCGAATGTCAGGCTGAGTCCGAATAAAGGAAAAAGCGTTGACCAAGTCAAGTACTCAAAGATCATTGGAAGTCTCATGTACGCCACAAGCTGCACTAGACCTGACATTGCTTTCTCCGTAAGCATGCTAAGTTGCTTTACCAGTAGTCCAGGCAAAGAGCATTGGGATGCCCTAGATAGGCTGATGAAGTATCTCAAAGGTACTAAAGACCACGCTCTGTGCTACACTGGTCACCCTCCTACTTTGGAAGGGTACTCTGATGCCTCCTGGTGTTCAGAAGTTTCAAACAGCAAGTCCACAAGTGGATTCATATTCACATTAGGTGGCGCTGCAGTTACTTGGAAGTCCAAGAGACAGACATGCATAGCTTTGTCGTCTATGGAAGCCGAGTTATTTGCCTTAGCTTCAGCTGGTGAAGAGGCAGACTGGATCAAGAATTTGATCTTAGACATTCCCTTGTCTAGAGTTCAAATCAATGCTCTAAGCCTGTTCTGTGATAATCAGGCAGCAATCCAAGTTGTAAAGAATGTCCTCTTCAACACTAAGAGACGACATGTACGACTGAGGCACGCCCTATTGAATTATCTTAAAGAACAAGGCGTTATTACTTTGGTCGACGTGCGATCGAAGGATAATCTAGCTGATCCACTGACAAAAGGAATGCCCCGAGACCGTTCAATCAAAACAGTGGGGGAAATGGGACTCAAAGCGGTTTGAAACCAGCCTAAGTCCGAATGTTTTGATTCCTTTGTCAAATTTAGCATATTGTGCTCTGTTGGTATTTTGGTTGCTGAGTACGAACCTCTGGTTGGCTATTTCATTCCACATTTGATGATAACAACCTCATCCAGAATCGTCTTCCTTAACTTGGAGGAGAGTGTTATTCCACATTTGATAACACAATCTGACTTGTTTTGGACCTTCTCCTGTTAATTGGTTTCATTCCACATTTGATGAGTTCCAATTAACCCTAGAAGAACAGTAACCAGGATATCACACATAGGAACACAGATATAGCTGCGTTGTCCAGAAGTCTGAAATCGTTTCGTTTGGAAACAGTCAATAGATTCTGCGGTTATAACTGAAATACTCTACAAAATACCCTCTTAACTTAATTAAAGTACTACGTTCTTATATGTAGAACTAGATACATGTAGTTCTTCCATAATTGAATTCATTCTGAATAAAATTCTCTGTTGGAAATTACAGGAGCTGCTGCTGCAGGAGGAGCACATGCAGACTGGGATCCTGAGAAGGATGACCTGCTGGATGATGACTACTAGAGTATCTGTTTGGTTTACTTTCTTTGGCCTAGAGCATTGTTTAACTCTTTTCTTTTACCTGTTTTTGTTTGGACTATTTATGCTCTTTTGTTAGTCATGAGACATTAGCTCTTCTGGTACCTATTTCTCTGATTGTACTCTTGACTTTTATGTGATGCTGCCTGGTTTATGCTTTATACTTATACGTGCATACATACTACTATTTTTTTTCAGTCCAATATATTATAACAGGTACTTGCGGACACGGTTGTGTAATAAGTCGAACTGGTTGAACATCACACACACCAACCCTTTTCCAACGTCGGTATACCGCGGACATAGGAGGAGATTGTTAGTTTTAATTATAATAATATGTCCGCGCGTGTCAGGACCGACTCGGAACGACCTAATGGGTTCCGTGTCACTAGGGATTTGCTCTACGCTGGAGATACTATAAATACTCATTCCACATGTTGATGAGGTATTGTGGACTATCTTGAGCCTTGAATAAACCCTAGCCATCTACAATTATTAACACTCATTCATTTCAATCCTACATCTTTATGCAACCTTTCCTCTTCCCCCTAGCCAAAAATTTCATAGCCACCACATTAACTCTCCTATATCTAGATTCATTCCCTAGAGTTAATACTTTTGGGATGGTTCTGGATGGTTTTTCATCTATAAAAGAGCAAGGATGATATCAAGTATATGAGGGGAACAAGAAGGAAAGATAGAGAGATCTTGAGAGGGATATTTTTATTGAGTTGTTTTCATTTCATATTTATGTATTAGAAGTTTGCATTTTTCAGTTTTTAATTATTATAGCGTGTTGTTGTAAATTTTCATTCGCAATTGTACTCGTTGTTTTTCCATATCAATGAAAATGATAATTTCTCTTTTTATTATTGTCTCTTTCTTCACTATGGGTAACTAATTCCCTTCTTCGTGTTTGAATGGTTAGTATTGCGATTGAGATTTAATCATAATTCAACGTCTCTAATTTTTAAAGCAACGTTTTAATTTATTTCAGATTAATTTTGAGTGTGAGTTTATATTGCCGGTATATAAATTTCGTGATCTAATTAGCGTCCTATTAGCCGAAAGGTTCATAGGTACTTTAGATCTCTCGAAAATAAAGAGTACTGTGTTATATTCTCTTTGAAAAAAGAAAATATAATTTTTTTTAGGTTCATGGATTATTTAATTTACAATTTTAATTAATTTCAACTTGAAGATATTCTATTTGAAGCATTTTAAAATTAGGCGGTAGTCGTCTCTAGCGATTGCCTATTGTATTTTTCAATCCTCCAATCGAAACGGAATTTTATGAATTAGAACGTATCTTTTACAATCGGATTCTCAATAACACATAATCAAGTGCTAATGTTTTAATCTTGAATTTTTTCTCCTAAGTAATTTTCAATTTGCAAACCTTTAATTTTCTAAAAAAACAAATTCATTTTTTCATTGATAAATTAATAGAAATTTTGCGTGAGTACTATTACTCGACAGGCCCCGAGCATATACGTCATTTTTCTATACTATATTTCAATATGTACACTTGCCTACTTGGGGATACTAGCTTGGATGAATTATTTTAAAACAAAAAATCACTATCACTGTATAACCCGTAATTCATCGAGATCAGAAATACATGAGGACAATGCAGAAGACCTCCCCCACCCGGGCGAGTACAGAAGACCTCCCCCACCTGGGCGAGTACAGAAGACCTCCCCGGCCCACCTGGGCGAGTACAGAATAGCTCCCCCACTTGGGCGAGTACAAAAGACCTCCCCCACCTGGGCGAGTACAGAAGACCTCCCCCACCTGGGCGATTACAGAAGACCTCCCCCACCTGGGCGAGTACAGAAGACCTCCCCCACGTGGGCGAGTACAGAAGACCTCCCCCACCTGGGCGAGTACAGAAGAGCTCTCCCACCTGAGCGAGTGTAGAAGACCTCCCCCACCTGGGCGAGTGCAGAAGATCTCGCCCACCTGGGGCGAGTACAGATTTTCACTCCGTCAAAAGGCGGGGGTCGCTATCTGCAGCCCATTTCAGAAGGCGGGAGCAACTATTCGCAGTCCATTTGGATTTGCCTATAAATAGGACCCCAATGCACAAGTAGAAGGCACCTTCACCCCCCCTATGGTGGGCGAGCACCTTGCCTGCCTCTCTTGTGCCAAGCTCAGCATTGGCTTTAGGAGGGGAAGTTCCTATAGACTTTCGGTTATGTGGCGGGACCTCCTCGCTGCAGCACGCGGGTCTTGTTTATAGGCAGTTTGGAGTGGTTTTGTATGTGCTCCCTAGCTTCTTATCACATTGTCTCATGTGAGTCGACCGCTAAACAAGTAGCCTCTGGTCACCCCCAAATCTCAAACATAGTTGGACCGGTATCCAGGCTCCATCAATCACCATACCTTATAGATCTCGAAACGGATATCAAAATGGAAAGAACACACCGGCGCTCGCTGAAGATTAGTTGGAAATGCAAGTCCGAGGAGCGGTGGGATCACGAGCAAGTCAAAGTCGGCATGGGACAAGATCGCGAACTAAATGAAACCGAGGGCGGGATCATGAGTTGCTCAAGTGTATGTTTCGACAAGGATAGAAAATCGGATTTTATGGTTGCAAGTAGAAGCCCCGGGGAGAATTAAAAAATTTCTTTTGCATATAGTCGCATTTTTTTGTGTTCTTAACCATCACTTTTTCAAATATTTATCAACTAAACACCTCGTGTCACCACTTTGACAATTCAATGTTGATCGACCAATGATTCATTGTGCGGCGAGCTCCTCGGAACGATGCCGCATGCACCTACTATCATGAATTATTGATCGAACCTCTCCTCCGCATGCGGTCCACTATGACCGGAAATTATTGTTTACAACTTGCAATTCGCCTTTATTTGGGTCACCGCGCTAGACGGTCGGCAAAAATTGCGTTGAAACCGAAGTGTTGCGCCAAACAAGCTTATCAAACCTGCGTCAAATGCCTCGCAACGGCTTTTCTCAGCCAACTATAGCCACATAGAAATGAACTAGTTATACCAAGACAAATAAAAACTAATTAATCTATGGTGTACATTGATGGCTTCTATAAAACGGTTGAGTTTTTCTTCAACCACTTAATAGAGCATAAATAAAAAAAAATTGATATTGATACTCCTTTAATGATTATTTGTACCCCAAAACACCTTTTATTTAATAATATTCTAATCCATTAAAAATCCTAAACGTACCCAGTCCCCCCCCCCCTCTCAGTCCACGGTCGGCTCCCCCCTCATTTCGCAAAAACCCGCCGCAGTCTCTCGCTCCCTCACTCTGGCCGGCGTTCCGGCCATCTCCGATCATATTTCGACCGCCGGCGTGCGACCCTAGGGATTCTGACCAGTCGGTGACCCCCCCTTGTGAGTTATGGATTCCGAAGATCTCCCGCCGGCGATCCCTCTTCAATTTCCTGTTTTGGTCGGCCATCTTCCTCCCGCCGTCGACCCCCGTTGTGAGCCTTTTTTATCTCCTAAACTCTAATTTTCATTAGTTTATTTTGGTTTTTGTATATATATTTTTATTTTTTTTGTATTAGATTGCCATATGAACTCAGAAAAGTTAAAATTGATAGATAATGTTGAAAGTCTGCAAGAGAGTATGATAGATGTTGGTCAATATTTTTGCACAAAAATGAGGTTTCCAGATAAAGAAAAACTAGTAGTGTGGACATGAAATACTGCAAAAAATTTGGGGTTTGTTATTACAATTTTGAGGGCAGATAATATTATTACAAGAACCAATTGTCGTTCTGTAAACATGGTAAAGATTGCGACAACTACTTGAGTGTATGGCAAAATGTTGTTAACTCTTCATTTGAAAATGAGTTTCATTTCTGGTACAACTAAATGTCAAATGACCATGGAATCAAACACCCAACGTTATTTCTTATGTCACAACAACATGGATAGATCCGCACAAGGAATTGTTTGTTTCATTTTGGGTGGATAAGTACATGCGCATGCATTTGGGAAACACATCGACAAATCCGGTGGAAAGCGGGCATAGTCAACAACAACAATAACAACACTCAAGCCTTTATCCCACCATAGTGGGGTCGGCGGCCAGGGGCAGACCCACATAGGGGCGAGCGTGGGCGGCCGCCCACACTGAATTCTAAGAAAAATATTTTTGATAAGAGTGAGCGGGTTATTTACCATGACAGATAAGTTACAGAATAATAATAAAAATTGTAAGAATAGCATATAGATTGTATCTTGGTTTAGTTGGTTGAAGTAGTAATTTTTACACAAGTGGTCATGAGTTCAAATCTTACCCACAACATGTAAATAATTTTGTTATTATGCTAATTTTAAAAAAAATTATAAATAAGTTCATGATTATGTTATTGTGTGAAAAATATCAAAAATATTTAAAATGAAAGGTGGTATTCAAATAGTTCATAAACGATAATGAATTGAGGTTTTAATTTATAATCTGAATTATATTTACAGACAATGACCTGCAAGTTTGCTGAGGAATATGAAAACCCAAGGGACCGAGTTTTTTTTCCGAATATGTCCCAGTAAAAATATGCGACCTTTCAATGCTTATGGATCGAGATAAAACTATGGCTTTCATGTTTCGTCTCTCAAACTTTGTACTTATAACCCATGGAATCTCGCTGCATAAATATATCTTTCTACTATTGCGCAACTTTTGTATAATTTTTGTCATATTAATGTGTTTGTTTCATATTTTTCGATTTATTCTTTTCTTGCAATTTTTAAGTCCGCCCACACTGAAAAAAAATCCTGCGTCCGCCACTGTCGGCGGCTATATGGATCCTTTGTTGCCATTGCGCCCTATCTTTAATCATAGCCTCATTAATGCCTAAGTACATCATATCTTTCCTTATAGTTTCATTCCAAGTCTTTTTTGGTATGCCCCTCCCCCGTTTAACATGTCTAGTGACTAAACTCTCACAACGCCTAACAGTTGTCTCCAATGGTCTCCTATGTACATGTCCGAACCATCTTAACCGAGCTTCTCGCATCAAAAAAAATCTGGAAGTATCCATTGGAAACCTCTCTACCGTATGGACTACTTTTGATCAAATGATCAACCTACAACATACGGGAATTAAGCGTATGTTTGGACATAGTAAGATTCATGTCTTCATGAGTCACAGGTTCTCTGTATGCAGATCTTATAGGTAATGTTTCTATTGCGACACTTGAGATGGTTAAAAAGGAAGATGATTCGTTGTAAGGTAGTGTGTTGGGTCATTCCAGCCCCACTGCATAACTGGATGACAATGCCCGACATGGGATTTTTGGTGGCTTCATGTTATAATATCCCGTTAGTACACATTTCATTACAATAATCATTCACATTTTTGTCGCTATATTCAGTTCACATTGCTATCTGAAAGATTATTCGATCATATGAGATACATAAATGAGAGTAACTATACTTTGTTACAGATGAAAGATGAATGTACAATGTCGCCTATATTTTCGGTATGAACAACATATCATGAAGAACAAGCAGGAGAATGAGATTTATCATATATCACAAGACTCTTCCAAGCATAAGGTAAAATTAAATTTTTAAAAAAAAATCATTTAATTACATTTTTATTCTTATTATTTGACAACATTTTCTCTTTCTTATTTGTCAGGTATTAGAGTTTTGTGCAGATTTATATGTTGTGATGCTGAAGTGGATGATACTTTTTATAGGTGACTAATTCATTATATTTTTACGTTAAACAATTGATATTATTTTGTACTCTCACGGTTTACTAATATTTGTTCTTTTTTCTTGTTTAGGACTTTTTTGGGATGCGACTACATTAATAGATGCCTACAAATTTTTTTTTATGTTTGGAGAGAAAAATATTTGTTTTGCGTACTTTTTGCGCACATTAAGAGACGTCAATGTATTTCGTACTATTTGCGCATTAATATTAAAAAAAGGTTTCAGCTTTCAAATCATGTATAAGACATTTAATAAAATAACTTTTAACTATTAGTTCATTTTTAGATTATTTTTTTGATACAAATATTCACTATGAGTACAAATATCCTCTATGGAGTATGAATATAAGTGGGCTACAAATAGCATTGAAGAGGTACCAATAACAATTCCCTAAAAAAGTCCGTGTTGGATTCCTCTTAGAAAAATGCACAATACGTCCCTTCAATCTAAGTATTTCATTGAACTATGGTGGGGCAAAAAATTATCCCAAATCGCTTTTCAGCGGCAATTATTGACAAGTTGACACCATGAGGAGCATCGAGACGATAAGCACACGCTTTCTCGATAATTTGACAATGATACTTTAACTTTCACTCTTACAATCGAGTGAATCTCATTTCCCCAGGTAAGGATGTCGCAATGAAGACCTTGCGATTAGATTGACCAACTATCACCATCGTCGATATTCGTATGACAACCATAAACTTCCTTGAAATTTTGAGAAAATTCTGATGACTTTCATTTTCTCTGGCAACAATGGTTCTGCAATGATTCCTAAACAAACTTGAGATAAAAGCAGCAAACTTTAAAACACCAGCGGCGCCGGGTTGACAAGAAGTCTCGGCTTTCCCAATAATTGTGGGATAATCCGATGATTCATTTTTTTCAAGTTGCCTCCAACCAATTTCATTAACAAACTTAATTGAATCATACAAATTGTGATAGCGTAAATTGGGTTGCAAGAAGAATGCATACGATTTAAACCAATAAAACATCATGCATACGGTGCGAAACCGGAGAAATATGCAAGAACAAACCATCTTCTTAGAAAAATCATTCCTATAATGAATTCTTTTAGAACATCTATAGTAAACTAAATATATCGAATTGTGATCAACCAAATATTGCAAAGTCTCGGTATTTACTACCGTTCAGAATTGGAACATAACGAAATTTTTGTCTACACCAATACTGTAATATTAGATTGGGGAGAAGGTCGAAATTAGAAATTGATAGAAATGCAGGGACATGGGTCCGTGTCAACTTCTTACATATATTTGCTAGTGTGGAGTACTCCAGACAAAATTGCTTAGTTCAGAATGAATTCCATAAAAATTATGTTCAACTCTAAATATGCCTTTCAAGTGCTATTTTAACCTTTAATTCCAATTCCAATTACACGACCCTAATTCCATTCAAACGGACATAGTCTTCTAGTTTACATTAACACATCATTGTTATATTCGTCGGAAGGGGCGCCATAATATCTCGTAAATTGGTTTGAGAGTTCTTAAACGTCTCTCTTATACGCATGGGGCTATTTGTCGTAATATATTTAGTCAAGTTTTATTATTTCATAGAGCCGTCATGGTGATTAATGTTCGGGTTATAAATCAATTAATGAGAAAAACTCAAAAATATTTGGAGAGAACTCAAAATATTTGCATGAAAATCCTTTCATGAAATGATGAAACATTTTTATTTCATATTGCCAAACTATTTTACTGTGTATTAGTATATAAATCATATCTCTAGTTTTTATTGCGTTGAAACGATGGAGTCGAGGAATAATAGATTGAATTGTTTATTTTGTTCAAAATAGCTTGTTTCATCGTTATATTTTCCTTTTCGTGTAATTGATTTTAACAGACAATTTTATTTATCTTGATCGTCGAATTTATCATGTCCGCAACACTTCAATCGACGTTTTGATAACTCGTTTGCTTATCGACGAACGTCGAGCTGTTATCGACGATCAAAGTGAGTTGCCTAATCGACGATTGTTGGATGCATATCGATGACCAATTGTCGTCTTTTGAGAGCCTTCATATCGACCATCGTCGAATGCACTTGATGACTGCTGAGCGGTGTCATCTTTGTTAACATTTTCTTATGGTTCCGTGTAACTACATTAAGGCTCCGATTGGTGCGGCTTTTTTGCTCCAGTGTGTTTTGGACAAAAAAGCCACCATCATATATAGAATGCATGTTTGGTAAGACAATGGTTATGACTGTCAGTGCCAAGAAAAGTAAAATAATTTTAAACATAAAAGTGGATGAGTCCCTCATGTGAGGTCGGGCGTTCACAAACTGTTAGAAATTTTAATTATAAAACATTATAAATTAAATGTTTTGATTGGAGCTAAATGGTGTTTGGTGTTTGGGCTCCTCATTATGATGGAAAAGCTCAAAACCAAATTGGAGGGAATCCAAATTATTTGGAGGGAAACCTTTCATAAAAGAAAGGATGAACCTTTAGTCCCACCTTGCTTATTTGCTTTCTAGCCAAAGAATATTTATATGTATTCACTCATTCTTATTTGTTCAAAAGAACATAATGAGAAACTATGAACCACACGCGCGCGCGCGCGCGCACGCACCGGACCGGATCCGGATTTCGGATTTGGGGAATAATTGAATTGAATTGTATTTTTTGTTCCAAATAGCTTCATAACATTTTACTCGGAGATGCGTCGATTAGAATTCAGAGCTGCGTCGAATAGATTTCGACGTAGCGTCGTTTTGCCCGCTGGAGTTGCGTGGCGTCGAATGGAACTCGACGCATGCGTCGATTGAACTCGACGTAGCGTCGATAAGGCTTGCGTCGATAAGTCCTGCGTCGATAGAACTCGACGTAGTGTCGATATGATGTCGACGCAACGTCGATTTCTCTTCTCGTTCTGCCATTTTTTACGCGTTTTGTTAACCGCTCTTTTGCGCGTCTTTCTCGCCAATATTTACGTTGAAAATATTCAACGTTTATTTTCCTGATTATGATCCTTCCCTATATAACCGTTCGTATTTATTGTGGCTTTATTTTATTGTCGTTTTACGAGATCGAATTTCACTGAAGATCTTGCGGTCCAAGTTTTATAAATACTCGTTCTTTCTGCAATTCTCTGATGCTCTATTACATGCTCTGATACGCTCCTGCGCTCTCTCTGCTTTCACGATATTCTACGTGCTTCCTTTTCTTTACGTTTGCTTCATCAAGTGGTTGTTCGGGTGCTTTGTGCTTCTTCGGTGTCCGCGCACATCGGAGTTTCCGGATCTAGCCGGGTGTTGTACCTTGGAGGAGTGAGCATCGGTGAAAACCCTGCCGGAGGGTGGTGCAACTTCTTTAGGGCAGTGATCACACGCCTTACCCAAGCTCGATTCTAAACTATATATTACTCTCTATTTTATTTCTCACCCCTTCATGCAATTTTGTTATTTTCGCTGCTCATATATATATATAGATCTGCTGTTTTATAAAAGTTTTTAAAACCAAAAATATATCATTTTTGAATATTAATATAGGAATATATTAGAAAATATTCCAACAATCTAAAGAAGTTTGTAATTCCACATCAATAGAATAAATAAAATCAAATAATCAAAATGATCATCTCTGTTTTATTGTTTACATGTACTGTTATTTATTGTATGTACTTTAAATTTTAGAAATCACTAATGGCATCTAGATCTGAGGATTCTGCCGGGATCAAACCCGAGAAATTCAATGGAAATAGTTTTCGTCGTTGGCAAGCACAAATAGAATATTGGCTTAACACCTTAGGTCTTTTATCTGCAATCTTTGATGTTACTGCCGTAGAAACTGAAATCCCTAGCGCTGCAAATGCAGTCGCTTCAACTCTTCCTTCATCCTCATCCTCAACTGCAAACACCACTAGAACTTACGTAAGACGTGTTCCTTATAGAGATCCGGTAGATATTGTGTAACATCCCCAGAACAACTAGACCCCTAAGATGCATTTTGTCATGACAAGGTCATGACGTTGCTCTAAGAGGCCAAAATGACCCTAAGAACCAAGGTGAATAAGTAAAAATCACCTTGGTGTGCAAATAGTCAAATTGAGCCCAGGGCTTATGGCTTGATATCTAAAGCTTCAAAATTACAAGTGGGCCACACTAACACTCCCTAAACCCCTTATGGAGTCCCTTGGGTCATTTAGGACTCATTGGGGTCAATCCAATTGATCAATTTGGCCAAGGTCAACTCTATGCCCAAATAAGTCAACCATCCCTATTAGGGTCAATTAGGGTTCAAATGATCAAATTAACCCCACCAATGTATTTCAAACCCTAGTTGGGGTACAATGGACTCAAAAGCCCCATCTAGTGGTCATTAATTGGTCAAATTTGACCAAAGTCAACTTTCCCCCAATTTTGATCAAAATCACACATATTGGCAAAATTAGCCCAATTGGGGCACCACCATGACCCAATCAACATTGGGCGGTGGCAAGGGATCCAAGACCAACATATGGGACCAGTCAACCCATTACTTTGACCAAGTCAACCCCAAAGTCAACAATGGTCAAACCTAAGCCCAAAGAGGAGAAATGAAAGCCCAAGCCTATTCCAATGGGCTAAGGCCTTGAATCAAGGCCCACCCAGCAGCCTATGGTGCTAATTACCATGTCCAACCTCAGATTTCAAATATAGATGCCATGCAAGGGGGTAATTAGGAGAAATCCCCAAATTTTGGAAAGAACCAACCATGAATTCATGGGATGAAGGCCACATGGCTTCAATTCACACTCCCCATGCCTTCTCCCAGCTGCCATCATGAATGCCAGCCATTTTCCTGTTAGATTGATGCCAAATGGAGCCAAGGAGGAGCTTCCAAGGCATGGCCGAAATCCCCTTAATGGCAACACCACTTAGAGCCAACCTCACCCCCAATACACCCCTCCATCAGCTTCAAATGGTGCCAAGCAACCAAAATCAAGTCTTGGATCAAGACATTTGATGGAGAAATGAGGAATCGGCATGGGAGAGCTTGGAGCATGGTCGGCCATGGCGGTTCCGGGAAAAGTCCACCATCAAACTCGATTGAGGCAAGTTTCCTTCCCCTCTCCACTTGTGCTAGCATCTAGATGAATTTAGGAGAGAAATCGGGCTCAATTGAGCCCGATCCCATGTGAGAAAAATGAAGAATTTCGGATTTTGAGTGGTGTTGGGTTCGCCGGAAAACACCATCTCCGGCGGCCGGACCGCCGCCAAACGTTAGCCCCCACCTCAACGGAGGTGGTGGTGGTGGTGGTGGCCGGCCGGGGAGGTGGTTAGATGGCCGGGAAATGGAGTTGGAGATTGCTCCAGGTCGGGCAAATCACGCCCTTAGGCTGGAGGAAGAAGATATAATCGCAGCCGTTGATCTGATCAAGATCAGGCTATATGCAGGCCACTTAGAAATGACCTAAGAATATACAGACCTTGAATGCCAGATTTGAGGCCCTTAGAGGCCAGATCTTGAAAAGTTGGCTGAGACAACTTTTGTAGCTCGTGATGTCTACTTTCTGTAGGACTTGAGATCAAGTGATTTGGAGCACTACAGCTCCTTGTAGAGCCATTTTGCTAGGACTGATCTTTATGTCTATTAGCAAACCACAATAATTCTGTCCAGGATTTTTAAGTAGTTTGCATGCAATTTTTGAAGGCCTTAGTGGCCATATCATGAAAAGTTGGCTGAGACAACTTTTGTAGATCTTGATGTCTACTTTCTGTAGGATTTAAGATAAAGTGATTTGGAGCACTACAGCTCCTTGTAGAGCCATTTTGCTAGGACTGCTCTTTATGTCTATTAGCAAACCACAATAATTCTGTCCAGGATTTTTAAGTAGTTTGCATGCAATTTCTGAAGGCCTTAGAGGCCATATCTTGAAAAGTTGGCTGAGACAACTTTTGTACCTCTTGATGTCTACTTTCTGTAGGATTTGAGATCAAGTGATATAAAGCACTACAGCTCCTTGTAGAGCCATTTTTCTAGGACTGCTCTTTATGTCTATTAGCAAACCACAATAATTCTGTCCAGGATTTTTAAGTAGTTTGCATGCAATTTTTGAAGGCCTTAGAGGCCATATCTTGAAAAGTTGGCTGAGACAACTTTTGTAGCTCTTGATGTCTACTCTCTGTAGGATTTGAGATCAAGTGATTTGGAGCACTACAGCTCTTTGTAGAGCCATTTTTCTAGGACTGCTCTTTATGTCTATTAGCAAACCACAATAATTCTGTCCAGGATTTTTAAGTAGTTTGCATGCAATTTTTGAAGGCCTTAGAGGCCATATCTTGAAAAGTTGGATGAGACAACTTTTGTATCTCTTGATGTCTACTTTCTGTAGGATTTGAGATCAAGTGATTTGGAGCACTGCAGCTCCTTGTAGAGCCATTTTTCTAGGACTGCTCTTTATGTCTATTAGCAAACCACAATAATTCTGTCAAGGATTTTTAAGTAGTTTGCATGCAATTTTTGAAGGTCTTAGATGCTATATTTGCAAAAAGGGGAAGATATAACATTTGTAGCTCTATGGGTCTACTTTCATTTGCCACCTTAATAATCTGATTTGGTGCACTGTGGACATTAGGGCACCCTCTTTCCTAGGACTGCTCCTTGTGTAGGGCAGAAATTAAAAAGGCTATATCTTTCAATTGGCTTAACTAAATCCCTTGATTTTTCTACCATGCATGCAGGGTATGAAAACACACCTAGGGTTTTAGTTTGAGAATCTTTGGATGTATATCCATTGAGGCATTCTATTTATTAGGAAAAGTAAATATTTGGTATTTATGGAGTTGTATAACTCCAAACACCCCCAAATTTGGGTGGTAAGCTCTTCATACATATCTAAATCACTGGTTAAAATATCATCTAATATGCATGAGTATTTTTCCCTGAACTTCAAAATGAAGTTAGGGTCTTAAGAGGAAAATTGGGGTGCTATTACTCAAATTGAGCTTTTGAGCTTTTGATGGGGTTGAAGGTGGGGATCACCTTGCATGCTTCTGAAACCTTGGGGGTTAGTGTATGTCATATGGTTACACATGATTGTCATAAGTCTCTTGATTTTTGGAAGTTATTTCCCTAAAGTTTTTAATTAAAGGAAATGGTCACACTAGTAGATTAATGAAGATTATAAGATTAAAACAACTAGCAAAAATCCCACCTTCTAGGCATAGTCCTTTATGATATTAAATACCCTTAGAAACCATCTCAAGTGGTTTGGTTGAAAATTTCATGTGGTATGGTTAAAATTTTAGGGTAGCTCCTTTACAATTTTGAATTGCCCTCCATGGGAAACTTAACTAATTAGTGAGGAAGTTATATATGAAGAATGATGATTTTCTGGAATGTGTAGCTTTATGATGAGGCACATCAATAGAAATAATCTCATGTGGCCTAGATGAAAATTTAGCTTAGTTCCTTTTCAAGTTCTGAAATATCTTCCATGGATAATTTGTTGATTATTGAGTAGTATGATAAGTACTCCCTGATATACTATGAAACTTTGAATTGGTTGAATCAACATGAACATTGTAGACCTTGAGGCTACCTTTAAAATGCCACTGACTTCATGTCATTTGGTCAAGTGTAGCCCCTTTTAGGCCACTTATAGTGAGACATGTATAAAAGTGCACCTGGTGTGTTTAGTGACTTGAGCTCAAGCAAATGCCTTGATTATTTGCCCAGGCCTTAGGCATGATATCAACCACCTCTAAATATGAATTCAACTCATGTGCATGAGTGGATTTCTCTGAGCTTCAAATTGAATCTTTGGATTTAAGGGTGTAGTGAGAATTGGGGTGCATTTAGCAAAAATGGGAAAAAAGGTGATTTTGGCCCATTTGCCCCATTAGATGCCCTTGAAGTTATGGTTATGAGTTGGTGAGGATGGAATTCCTCACCCTATGAAGTTGTAGAATTTTGGGAGTCAAAATTATAGGGTTTTATGTTTAAATTCAATATAGGCCCCTTCCAACTATTGAAATAAAAATGGGTAATTGAATTTAGAAAATTCTAGATCTCTGGTCATAGGCCTATAATGGTGATTTTAGACCAATAGTGTGCTATAATAATTTTCCCAGAATTTATTGAAGTCTTAACATAGCACTTGTAGTGTAAACCCTTATTGGCACACCAAATGTAATAAATGATAATTAAGGATAAATACACCTTGGAATAATATGAGACTCGGGATCTGGTGTTTTTAGACCAGTAGTATGCTATAGTAATTCTTCCAGAATTTGTTGAGGTCATAATCTAATACTTGATGTGTAAATCCCTATTTGCACCCCATTTATGTTAATTAGAATTTATGGTTAAATAATCCCTATAAAAAAATGTGAAACTTGGGTTTTGAGGTTTTTAGACCAATATTATGTTACAGTGAATTTATCAGAATTTATGGAGATCACTAGTTGACACTCGATGTAGAAATCTCTATTTGTCCATCTTCTATTTTAAATAGAAACTATGATTAAAGGTTCCCTAGAAAATTTATGAAATTAGGATTTGAGGTTGTTAGATCACTACTCATTGCGAACCTATGGTAATAATTGGAACTCATTTGGATATGATGTGATCAAGATTGCACCATAGGAGTCGAATCTAGCTCAATCTTATTTCGGTCTGCGAATAGTGAAACTGATTTACATGAATTAGACCACCACTGACCTTCACACATAGAACTGTTAACTCTTTATTAATTATGAAGGCTCAGATTATTTGGAAGAGCATCTCTAAGGGCAACTTGGGAAGTAAGGAGTGGGGTGCGTTTAGCAAGCTATAAGTGCAGGCACTTCGACGATAAGAAAAGGAAGTTAGACCTTGTCAAGGGTCACACACACAACTCATCGGTAATAGGTGATCATATGAAAGTAGAACCGCCCTTAGCCGGGTGAGCCATCATAATGTAAATACTCAAGGGCGTAGTCGAGAAGTATCTAAGGCCAACCCTGGATTCAGGATGACGAAGTATAGGAGTGTGGGTCCAAGTAAGGATGCGAATTTTAGGTGTGTGTATGTAGTTCCTAGGTGAAGAAGGAAACACGAGCTTAGAACGTGACGACGGAGAGTCAACACCCGGTCACAGTGGGTGGTGTCGGAGTTCAAGTGAACTCCCCCAATCCTACGTGCCAAGCCTAACTCATCTTAGGGATTTAATGTAATTGGAGAGGAAGATGGGGATCGAGTAGAAAGGGGTAGGTACCAACAAGATTAAGTGCCTTGGTAGGAGGAAGTTCGGGGTGTCAGCCCGTCACACTTCCTAATACCGCTGCGAGCCCCTCACCGGGTAACCCTCCGGAAATCCAAGGCAAACCCCTAAAACTTCTAGGACCAACTAAATTATAGACAAGACTAGTTGAATAGGAGAACTCGACACGTTAACTTGCATCCCGAACTAGAAGGAAATATAGAAAGGACTGGGATAGTCCTGCGAGCGATAGGCTCGGGTTAGAAAAAGGACTGGGATAGTCCTGCGAGCGATAGACTCGGGTCATAGAAAGGACTGGGATAGTCCTGCGAGCGATAGACTCGGGTTATAGAAAGGACTGGATAGTCCGGCGAGCGGTAGGCTCGGGTTATAAGGATGGACTGGGATAGTCCGGCGAGCGGTAGGCTCGGGTTATAAGGATGGACTGGGATAGTCCGGCGAGCGGTAGGCTCGGGTTATAAGGATGGACTGGGATAGTCCGGCGAGCGGTAGGCTCGGGTTATAAGGATGGACTGGGATAGTCCGGCGAGCGGTAGGCTCGGGTTATGAGGATGGACTGGGATAGTCCGGCGAGCGGTAGGCTCGGGTTATAAGGATGGACTGGGATAGTCCGGCGTAGCGGTAAGCTCGTAATTTATATATAAGACTTGTATAGTCTAGCGAGCGGTAAGCT
Organism: Dactylorhiza incarnata; assembly: GCA_033032865.1. NCBI lineage: Eukaryota > Viridiplantae > Streptophyta > Magnoliopsida > Asparagales > Orchidaceae > Dactylorhiza > Dactylorhiza incarnata. Next base: position 6,264,714 of record JAWHQI010000057.1, read on the forward strand.
CATATTCTATATATAAGAATTGTATAGTCTAGTGAGCGGTAAGATCATATTTTACTTATAAGACTAGTGTAGTCTAGTGAGCGGTAGGCTCGTAGTCTAAACATAAGACCAGTATAGTCTAGCGAGCGGTATGCTCGTAGTTTAAATCTAAGGCTGGTATAGCCTGGCGAGCGGTAGACTCTACTTTATAAATGTTGATGCAAATATGTGAGCTGGAGGCTCAGTAGTAAATAACTAATACATGTTACTTGTGTGTAAGTTGTGGTGGGTCTTCGGTTCTGTTTTAGTCGTCACACCGACAGCAGTTCTTTGACTCGGCAGTGCTAGTGGTTTTTATTGGGGCCAGGTTGTTTTACTGCGTGTCCGACGGGACGAATCCCCTAAACCCTGCCTGGCCAATTCAGTTTAGTACACAGGAGCTCGTGAGTACCGGGTACCGGTATCACAGCGTACGTTTGGGCCTAGGTCTGGTAGTGTGACTTACCCACCTAGGTGAGGAGACGCCCGCTCCTCTGCCACCGTTTGACCACGACGGGAGGTGCCCGAGAGGTTAGCTACCTCCGAAAAGTGGGAACTAAAGGTCTGTACGTACAGAGTCGTGTGAGTGAGTTGCATGTGTATGAAATAATAATACAAACATTGCAACATTGGATTGCATATCATAGCATAGCATTTCTGCATAAACAGAGACCTCGTCGTATAAATCAGTGTGGGCTCTTTTATACGATGAGTTTATACCTTCCAGATCCCTTAGCTTATGTGCCCTCGTGTGTGCATATAAGTTAAGGTTACTTTCGTAGATGCTCGTATTTATTTGCTTCTTATATTGCATTGCCTTTTACACATTGCATAAACAGAGACCTCATCGTATAAATCAGTGTGGGCTCTTTTATACGATGAGTTTATTGCTTGCCAGATCCCTTAGCTTATGTGCCTTTGTGTACGCATATAAGTTAAGGTTAATTTTCCTAGCTGCTCTTCATATTACTTTACTTGCTCATATTACTGCTATTGTAGCTTTCTCCTATTGTTTGCTCTTATTACAAGCCTAATTGTAGAACTGCTAGAGTAATCTTAATTAGTGTACTCCTGCTAGCTAGAAGCTATGTATCTTTTGCTTGATATACATTGCTAGTTTTACCACTTGTCACCTGCTTCTTTGAATTATCCCTTGATGTCCTCCGCTTCCTCCTCCCGCACGGTGCCTAGGAGTCGCGGGTGGAGGCGGTGAGGAATATGCTGAGTCTTTTAGACTGACGGTCAGTGGACCACTTCATTTTAGGGATGATGTACCAGAGCAGCAGGACCCCGCTTAGGAGACAGGATAGGAAGACGAGGTGAAGCAGAACAACCGTTACACATCGTCGCAACAACAGTTATAGATGTATGAAGTCAGAGTTTGATTGCTTCCGCATAAAAGTAGAATGAGAGTCTTGATGCACTATATTTGAACATGTAATGGGCATATGCCCTCTTGTACTTTATTTCTCATCGTGGACATTGTAAACTTGTAATTTATATATTTAATGTGATTTGTGGACTTGTGCTTCTATTTGCTTCTATTACTATGAATTGTGGTTGGCCTGGATGATGTTGATTAGCCGGCAGGATCGGCGTGTTGTGGTGATGACCATTTGGCGCATTGGCCTCACCGCAAGACGGCGGTTATGGGCGGTAAGACCCGGTTTAAAAGCAAAAAAAAGAGGGTCTTACATATTGAATACCATTGCCGTAACCGAATTCTAAGTGCTTTGTCTGATAGCCTTTACGATGTCTTCCTTCAATATCGTACGGCTAAGGATTTGTGGTATGCTCTTGAAGCACGTTATAACCTAGACAATGCGGGTATAGAACGTTACAATGTTTATAACCTCCACAAATTCAAGATTGATGCTTCCAAGCCCATCAATCCTCAACTCCATCAACTAGATGAGATGTTGTCCAAGATCCGAGCCGATGGCTCAATCCTTTCCGAAAATTATCTTGTGGCATGTCTTATTGATTCTCTTCCCGATTCATGGTCCGGCTTTAGCACTAGACTAAGGCATGACCAATCAAACCTCACTTATGTTCAAATCCAAAATGCAATTCGCATAGAGGAGTAACATAAGAGCAAAAATTCTAAAGCTCCCAAAGACCTTGCTCCTAAAGTGAATCTAACCGAATCGCAAGGCAATCATTCCTCTCACCAACACTTCAAAGGCAAAGGCAAGATCCAAAAGAAACCTTTCCGTCCAGGTTCCCGCCATCAAAAACCCAATCATCCCAAGCCTGGTCCCTCTAACCAAAACCCAGGTAAAGGGAAATGGTGCTTCATCTGCGGCCGCACAAACCATCTGTCTACCAACTGCTTCTACAAGAAGACAGAACCCGTGGTTGGTAAGTCTCGTGGAGACAAGCCTCAGGCCAACATGATCCAAGCACCGGTTCAACCTATCTTCAGGTTAGATTATACTCCTAGTCTTCTTCTCACTTGTTCATCAGATTGGTGGCTTGATTCCGGAGCAAATGTTCATACTTGTTTTAATCGTTCTTGCTTTGCCACCTTTCAGGACATCAGTGGAGGAAGCGTGATCTTAGGAGATGCTTCTTCGGCACAAATACTTGGACGCGGGCGAGTGGATCTTAGGTTGACATCCGAGAAGACACTAGCCTTGCAAGATGTGCTTTATGTGCCGAGAGTTAGGAAAAATCTTGTGAGCGGGTCCTTGCTAGTGAAGAAGGGTTACAAAATTGTTTTAGAGTCAAATAAAGTTGTAATAACATTAAATGACGTTTTTATTGGCAAAGGATATATTTGTGATGGTTTATTCAAATTAAATGTTGTTGATTTAGAAATAAATCAGATTTCATCTTCTTCTATTTCATGTTCAAATTCAGATTTTTGGCATGCTAGATTAGGACATGTGAATTCAGATTCAATGAAAAGAATGATGACTTTAAATTTAATTCCGAAATTTAATATTGCACCAAGTTCTAGATGTGAAATTTGTGCACAATCTAAATTTTCTAGGAAACCTTTTAAATCAGTTGATAGAACTTCAAAATCTTTAGAACTAATTCACTCGGATGTGTGTGACTCGAACCGCCAACCCACTAGAGGTGGAAATAAATATTTTGTAACTTTTATTGACGATTTCACTAAATATTGTTACATATATTTATTAAAAACTAAAGATGAAGTCTTTTCATACTTTAAGATATTCAAAGCCGAAGTAGAAAATCAATTAGGATCATCGATTAAAATTCTTAGATCCGATCGAGGTGGAGAATACACTTCGGATGAACTAACCCAATTTTGCCAAGAACATGAGATTATTCATCAAGTGACTGCTCCATATTCTCCCTAATCGAATGGTGTAGCTGAACGTAAAAATCGGACCTTGATGAACATGGTCAATGCCATGTTAGCCGAGTCCGGTGCCCCGGAAAATCTCTGGGGAGAAGCGTTGCTCACTTCCTCCTTCATCCTTAATAGGATTCCATCTAAACAAAACGACAAGACACCTTTTGAATTATTCAAATTAAGAAAACCTAACCTCCAAATTCTTCGAGTGTGGGGGTGTTTAGCTAAGGTAGCAATTCCTGAACCTAAGAGAAAGAAAATAGGACCAAAAACATTAGACTCTATTTTCATAGGATATGCATCCGATAGTAGTGCTAATAGATTTCTCATCACTAATTCCCTAATTAGTGAAATATCTAACAACACCATTATAGAAGCTAGAGATGCAGCTTATTTTGAAGATAAATTTCCATATAAACTAAATAACTCATCTCAACCTTCAACTAGCTCAAACCAACCTTCCACTTCTTCTATAGAACCATTAGAAAATGATGAACCTAGAAGAAGCAAAAGAGTTAGAACCGAAAGATCCTATGGGGATGACTACTTCACTTATCTAATTGAAGGAGATCCTAATACATATGAGGAAGCAATGACCTCATCTGATTATCCCTTTTGGAAAGAAGCAATTAATTTAGAAATTAATTCTATCTTAGAAAATAAAACTTGGATCCTAACCGATTTACCTCCCGGTGCCAAAGCCATAGGATGTAAATGGATTTTTAGAAAGAAATTAAATCCGGATGGATCCATAGATAAATATAAGGCTCGTCTTGTAGCTAAAGGCTATGCCCAGAAACAAGGAATAAATTATCTAGACACCTATGCTCCCGTAGCTAGAATAACCTCTCTTCGTATTCTAGTCGCCTTGGCTTCGATCCATAGGATGATCATTCATCAAATGGATGTCAAGATCGCTTTCTTGCATGGAGACTTAGAAGAAGAAGTCTACATGTCTCAACCCGAAGGTTTTGTGGTCAAAGGCCAGGAAACCAAAGTTTGTAAATTAATTAAATCTCTTTGCGGCTTAAAACAAGCTCCTAAACAATGGCATCAAAAGTTTGACTCCGTAGTCTTAACTTTTGGTTTCAAATCTAATGAATTTGATAAATGTATTTATGCCAAACAAAACGGAAATTGTATTGTATTGTTATGTCTCTATGTAGATGACATTTTAATTTTTGGAAACTCAATTAAAATTATTAATGAAACCAAAATTAATTTATCATCCAATTTTGATATGAAAGATTTGGGGGAAGCAAACATTATATTAGGAATGAAATTAGTTAAAAATGATTCTAGCGTATCATTATCTCTTTCGCACTCGATTGAGAAAATGTTGATTAAATTTAACTTATATGATTCCATTCCCGCTTCTACTCCATATGACGCTAGTGTAAAACTTTGTAAAAATACTAATGAACCTATTGATCAACATAGGTATGCACAAATGATAGGATCACTCCAATACATAGCTAACCGCACTAGGCCCGACATTTCCTATGTCGTAGGCCGCCTTAGTAGATACACTAGTAATCCAAGTGATGAACATTGGATAGCACTAAATAGAATATTTAAATATCTTCGTGGAACTATGGATTATAGTTTAGTGTACACGGGATTTCCCGGAGTACTAGAAGGATATTCAGATGCCAATTGGGTAACTGATTCGTTAGACGTTAAGTCAACAACGGGCTATGTATTCCTCCTTGGAGGTGCTGCCATTTCATGGGCTTCTACAAAACAAACAGTTATTTCTAGAAGCACCATGGAATCGGAGCTTATAGCTTTGGACACTACATGTGCCGAAGCAGAATGAATCAAAAATTTACTTAGTGAAATTCCATTAATTGAAAACCCCATGTCTGCTATCTCTTTACATTGTGATAATAAAAGTGTTATTGATTTAACTGCTTCTAATAGTACTAATTCCAAAATGAATAAGTTCATGAGAATCAGGTACAAGTCCGTGAAACAAAGAAGAAAAGAAGTGATATCACTCAACTATGTAAAGTCAGAATTGAATCTGGCTGATAATCTTACCAAGGGATTGTCACGAAGGGAGATATTGTTGTCATCGAGGGGAATGGGGCTTAAGCCCACATGATTTGCTGCCAACGGTGGATACCCAACCCATGTGATTGGAGATCCCATGAAGTGGGTTCAATGTGGTAGAAACGAAGCCGTTGATGTAGCGTAGTTGGGAGCACAAAATATAAGGTTGAGAAAACCTTCTCCCCATTCCTATGATGTTGTGCTCTACGTAACAAGTTAGGATGAACTTAATTAAGTTCTTAATGGTTGCCAAAGGCATATTTCTTTGCGAGATATTGGTTACGAATATCTCTTGAGGCACCACCTATGTGGGGGTTGTTGTGAGGCCGCAACTTTGGGATCCGGGCTGAACCCAAAATAACTCTCATGAAAAATCAAGGAATGCGCATGGCCATTAACGCGCCCACCGCCATAACCCAAGAACAACCAATCTTTTGTGTGCTTATCTAATTTACCGGTCTAAAGTTTATAATTCAAAGCCTCTGGCACATTATACTCTTCGGTAGAAGAAGTAAGTACTAAGTATAGATTCAAGGTAACCATTCCATCTATACCCATTGCATTAGATACAACTAGATGAAGCAAATTTGTATTTGATTTTATTTATTATTAGTAATATCATATTTATGAAGTTCGCTTTTGGTTTATCGCTTTTGTGGGGGATTGTTAGAAATTTTAATTATAAAACATTATAAATTAAATGTTTTGATTGGAGCTAAATGGTGTTTGGTGTTTGGGCTCCTCATTATGATGGAAAAGCTCAAAACCAAATTGGAGGGAATCCAAATTATTTGGAGGGAAACCTTTCATAAAAGAAAGGATGAACCTTTAGTCCCACCTTGCTTATTTGCTTTCTAGCCAAAGAATATTTATATGTATTCACTCCTTCTTATTTGTTCAAAAGAACATAATGAGAAACTATGAACCACACGCGCGCGCGCGCGCGCACGCACCGGACCGGATCCGGATTTCGGATTTGGGGAATAATTGAATTGAATTGTATTTTTTGTTCCAAATAGCTTCATAACATTTTACTCGGAGATGCGTCGATTAGAATTCGGAGCTGCGTCGAATAGATTTCGACGTAGCGTCGTTTTGCCCGCTGGAGTTGCGTGGCGTCGAATGGAACTCGACGCATGCGTCGATTGAACTCGACGTAGCGTCGATAAGGCTTGCGTCGATAAGTCCTGCGTCGATAGAACTCGACGTAGTGTCGATATGATGTCGACGCAACGTCGATTTCTCTTCTCGTTCTGCCATTTTTTACGCGTTTTGTTAACCGCTCTTTTGCGCGTCTTTCTCGCCAATATTTACGTTGAAAATATTCAACGTTTATTTTCCTGATTATGATCCTTCCCTATATAACCGTTCGTATTTATTGTGGCTTTATTTTATTGTCGTTTTACGAGATCGAATTTCACTGAAGATCTTGCGGTCCAAGTTTTATAAATACTCGTTCTTTCTGCAATTCTCTGATGCTCTATTACATGCTCTGATACGCTCCTGTGCTCTCTCTGCTTTCACGATATTCTACGTGCTTCCTTTTCTTTACGTTTGCTTCATCAAGTGGTTGTTCGGGTGCTTTGTGCTTCTTCGGTGTCCGCGCACATCGGAGTTTCCGGATCTAGCCGGGTGTTGTACCTTGGAGGAGTGAGCATCGGTGAAAACCCTGCCGGAGGGTGGTGCAACTTCTTTAGGGCAGTGATCACACGCCTTACCCAGGCTCGATTCTAAACTATATATTACTCTCTATTTTATTTCTCACCCCTTCATGCAATTTTGTTATTTTCGCTGCTCATATATATATATAGATCTGCTGTTTTATAAAAGTTTTTAAAACCGAAAATATATCATTTTTGAATATTAATATAGGAATATATTAGAAAATATTCCAACACAAACGACTCGACAGTTCGTAACCACCGCGTTCACAACCCCCACCATCGTGCCAAGCAGAGCTTAAGTTTATATCCGTTAGGATAAATTAAAATGCTCGTTCACAGTTAATATTTTGACATTGTAAAATCACTTTCTTTATTCAATGAAAGTCATGTCGGAGAGTGATGCATCTTTTTTCGCAATGATCACATATCTTACTTAGACTCACTTTTTTTCCATTGTCAAAAAATATAATATTTTATGCTAATATATTGAAAATATTCCAACACTAATAAAGACAATAACTGTCGCGTTAGCTGACCAAACAATTGTATGTCAAAGTCACGAGATTTTGAATGATGTAGATCTAAACGACCGGCGAGTTTCTAAGAAAACAACCAGTCCCTTAAGACTCAAAGTCCTAAATCGTTTATAGACATCACCGTCATCTTCTTGTTACTATTGTGAATGTCGAAATTTTATTTTACATGGACATGGGCTCAAAAGTCTCTCCTTGGAGTCTCCTTACTCGCCGCCTCTTCTCTAGCTTGGGAAGTCAACGCACTTCCCAAATCATTTGTCATACTAATTAAGGCTCTGTTTGGCGCAGTTTTTTTTGCGGCGGTGATTTTAGACAAAAAAGCCTCCATCATAGAATGCATGTTTGGCAAACTAATTTTGAACCTTGAAGACCTCCTGCAACACCAAGATCTTCTTCGGACCTTGAAGATCTCCTGCAACACCAAGATACTTAGTTTTTCTGAGAGGTGGTCTGTCACCCTCAGAGAATTCCCTTCAACTGCAACTGTAACGAGAAACGGCATGTCGCTCTCCGTTCTTGTAACTTCACTTGTAACACCCCAACACTTAGTGTATTTTGGCTGGCACTGATCCGGCCGCGTGGTTTTTCACCCTTTCCGGGTTTTCCACGCTAAAAAGGTTATCTTGTCATTTGTCCGTTCTCTTTGTGACTGTTTGCGCATTCGGCTCACTCTCGGGCTAAGACGGTTCAATTCGCCCGGTCTGGAAGAGCGTCGAGTGACCCGCAACAAAGATTTTGGTGGCTTGATAGGTGTTGAAATACATATTCATGTATGTGGATGAATGGACTCTTTGATATTTAGGTGTGTTTATTATGGAAAAAGTAGCCATAGGCTTTACAAAATTATTGCTATGCTTGAGAAATTGAGTTTAGCACGAACTATTTAGTTTTGATAGTGACCTGCAAAATACATATCACCTTACGTAGCATAGATCGTGATTACACTTAGCATGTGCAACAATCCTTTAAAACGCTAGAGTGCTCTAATGAACAAGTTGTGTCTCTTGAGGGTTTATTGTGAATTACACCCACAATATCCTAGAATAATGTAATAGATAGACATTCATGATTTATTAAATATTAAATTGTTTCCGCTAGTGACACTTTTGTTTTTGTAACTCTTTATATCATTTACTTGTGTATACTGTATATTGTGGGGGTCTGATCGGACCCATATTATAGTGCGTGGACATGTGAAGTAGTGTTGCAAATAATCCCCTTAGCTAAATGTCTTTCATAATTATAAGATCGTGAGAATAAAGATTAATAAGTATGGATAATAACATATTAAAAGTATTAACTTTGCTTACTCCAATGCGAGCATGCGAGTGATGCTTCAAAATACAAAAAATGTGTGTCAATACTAAAACATCACTGTACAACCCATATTCTTCGAGGGTAGGACACATCCATGCCACGTGGGCAGAAGTCAAAGTCAATGGTCAAATCGAAGACGGCAAGCAGCTCACCAGAGGTGTGTAATGTCAGGTGCGAGTATCAAGGCTACTCGCCCCAAAGTGACGACTAGAAGCAGACCTCAAAGTTACTCGCACAAGCGGGCGACTATCAGTCAGCCTTCGGGTCAACTTGCATATTGGCGACTATTATCTGCAACTCGCCAGGCATTGCCGATGTCCTTGCCTAGTCGCCCGTTTATTAGGTTAAACTATCTTATCTCCCAGAGGGCCAGGCATAGTCGCATGCATTATCCCCTCCCTCAAAATTTGTCTATAAATAGACCCCCTCCGTTGGTCGGGCGTTTACGAACGAAAGTTCATAACCATTGTGTTCATGGCCACTACCGTCGTGTCAAACAGAGCCTAAGCTGCGAGTCTTGGGAAAAATAAATCCGATTTCAATCTGTGTTTTTAAAATTTGTTTTTCCAAATAAAACATGTGTCTTGAACCCTTTTCTCAAGGCAGCCAATAGGAGAGGCATATGAAGCATATATATTCATTCTAGTTGAAAGATCCGGAGGGAGATGAAGAGAAAATATACCTGAATTCATGAAGATGGATTGATATAGCTACGGATTTTCCATGTTTAAAAGTGCCAAAAATATATTTATAAATGTGTACAATGACTCGAGGATCATACCCTTTTTATATTGAAACCATGTGGCGGTTGTTTTACGATTAAGTCCATTGTTTTAAACGTGAAACGACGCCCTGAGCCGGGAAAGAAAACTTTGTCATGTCGTCTTCACCTATTTATATCAACACGTAATCAGAACCATTCATATACTATGAAAACATATTCGACTTGATTAATAAGGTCGCATGAATTGGGTTAATATCAGTGATAATCCAGTAACACTTGCATTTGTAAGATAATATATCTATTATTGCTAATGTGCCTTACCTACATAATTTATAAGATGAGAGAGAGAGAGAGAGAGAAGAGAGTGTATGTATGCGTGTATTTGTTGACATCACGACATCTACGATGATCGTGCGGACCTAAATGTTCAGGAGAGAGAAAAGGGGTTCATTGTGTGGATGCATTCTCATTTGATGTAATAGCGTAGAATTTGTTGATTAAAAGAAAAATATAAAAGTATGAGATTAGTGAACCTGTCGGATCAATGAGAAATAGATCTAGATAGTGAAATGAATATTATCCATTTCACTCTAAATGGAGAGGATCCTGATTCGAGAAAAGGAGGGGGACCGGGACTGGGTCTCTTAATCATGCAAGATTTAATCATATTTTAATTTTTGTGATAAAATATTATTTTAATATATATATATATATCGAGAGAGAGAGTATGCTCTTCTCTGCTGGATTTGTGACACCTCACTAATCCGTGTGCTCGGATCGTTGAGATTATGCCACCTCATCGATCCATGGGAGACCATTGTTTCCTATTGAGAGGAGTCCTATTATAGGAATATTAATTAGGGGGGATTCTAAATCTCTTTATTTAACCGGGTGGCCTTTCCTATTTGGCCGAGCCTAATTATGACACTCCCCTAATTAAATTGATATCTCCTTTAATGGGGTTGATATTTTCTGCCTATATATATGGGGATTGCCCCATCCGGTTTATCACACGCCAAACAAATTCCGCAGGAGGGAGGAGGCAGTTGAGAGAGGTGAGCGGCAGCAGCGGCGCCAGTAGCTCGGCGGCAAGGAGGCGGCGGCTCTGTCCAGCGGCGACAGGCGGCCTCAGGCCAAGGGAGCTTTTCGGGCTGTTTCAGGTGGAAGCAGCAGGCGGCGGCAGCGGTGGCTCCGGGAGTTCTTCAACAGCGGCAGAGGCCCTCAGTGTGATCCAGGCCGGCGCCAGCCGCGGAACTTGGTTCCGGTGAGAGCGGCGGCAGCAGGGCGGTGGTCCAGGCGTGCGGAAGCAGCGGCGGCGGGTCTTGGGCCCGGGAGGCAGAGCGATTGGCCAGGCGGCGACGCGACGGCACAAGGCAGTCAATCCAGGTGTGTTCGGCTTCAGGCGTGCAGTCCAGGCGGCGGCGGATCCAGGAAGAAGACAGGGCGATATCGCTCGGCGATATCAGTGTCGGAATTCCGACAGTGTTCTTCTTCAGTTTTTTGCATCTCTCTCTCTCTTTTGCTTGACCGTGTATCGGTCTCTGCTGTATCTGGTAACCTCATCTCATATTTATAGTGGATCTTTCGGCGCGCTCTCCCCGTGGAGTAGGAGTCTCATACTCCGAACCACGTAATCTTTTGTGTCGTCTGTGTATGCTAGAATCTCGTTCCGTAATTTATTTTGCGCGATACTGGTTCTTGCTCATTCGTGAAATTCTGTTGCGCTACCGCGGCTTAACTCGATCCGATTTCACAACACTTCTCATGGTAGAGTTTTTGGAACCAGGTCCCCAGACCATCCGAATGATCTCTGTGAAGATTAAGAGATCCCCACGGAGATCCAAAGAGATCACCCAGATGATCTCCACGAAGATTATCCGGGTGATCTGGGACCCAGTCACCCGGATGGAATAATCCCTTGTTCTTTCTCATGTGTTCACTCTTCAAAGTTTTTTTTTCGTTTTTATTCATCTATGCATATATAGATTAATTAAAGCATGGTATAACAATAAATTAAGGGAAATTATATTTGCACTCTCAATGGATAATTGCAGTCCACAAATTGATATTTGCAGTCTCATGCGATATTTGTAGCCTCAATTTTTTTTTTGAAAATTTTTTTTTTGAAATTTTTTTTTTATCATTTCATGTAAATAAATAGTTCATTGGCATTATAAAGCAAAAATCAAGATCATCCATGATTATGAAGCAATCTCAAAGTACAACATTTTAATAAGTTATCCCAAATTGATCACTAACCGACATCAAATGTAAAACAAATAAGTAGCGGTTAATAGCGTGTATTTGATTTGCTTCAAATCATTATTATAGTATAATTACATATATATAAAACAACAAAAATCTTACAAAAAAAATCTTTGAGATGCTCTTGATTTGTGATGCCCATATAATCCAATGATTAAAGTAACAATGAAATATTGGTATAATTGCAATCTACAAAAAAATGAAGATTTAACATTATTTAACATAGTTTTATCAATCTAAATAAACATACATAGTTATAAATGTTGATTTATACTAAATATTCCTACTTTTCATAAATCTTGAATAATTGTTATATAAGTAATGTCTTACTATTCAACAATCTCATCGTGATATCTCGATCATACTGAAAACACCAGTAGCAACGGACAATTCTTACGCATTTTCAAAAGAATGAAGTGATTATCATTAATTCAATTCTTCTCTACGTTCTCTTAAGGCAAATTTGCAATCACATCTCTTAGAACTCGATTTCTTTAAGTTCTTAATAATTTTTATTTATTTATTTTGACTCATCCGCGCAATTCCATATTTATCACAACCAAGAGCAACTCTAAGTTTCACCATGTTTTCAAGTTTGTATGCCATTAAAATAATGACAACAAATCCCAAGTATCTACCAATTTTTCTTGCCCATGCAATTAATCCCCCCTTGCTAAAAAAACTCAAAAGCGTTGATGTACAACCCCGGTGTTCGCCAAGAGGAGCGGAGATTCAAGGATCAATAGGCATGAAGAGTAGGAAGGTGGGCGAGCCGTGCTAGCGATGATCGCTCGCAGGAAGGCGGGCGTGCCGGGATCTCGGTGGTCGCTCGCAGGAGGGCGGGCGAGCCAGGCTCTCGCAGACCGCGTGATGAAGGTCAGGCGAGAGGAACCCTTTGGGGGTGGCTCGCCCAGTGGAAGTCCAGTGGTGTTTTTACCTGGGAGCCATGTGTGGTATGCAGTTAGCCTCTCCAAACAGCAGAGTTTGACTGTTGACAGACCAATTTGGGGTGCGTATAGTAAAATCAGAAGGCGGAATCCCGCTATTAGCAGACCATGAGTACGAAACTATATATAGACCTTGAAGGGCACTTTTGGAGAGGATCCGATCTCAGTATTCTGAGCTTCCTTCTCCTTAAGCTATCTTGGTTCAACTCTCAGGCTCTCCAAGGTGCCCAGTCTCAGCAATGACTTGGAAGGGGAAGCGCTCTAAAGATCTTTCGGGTGTGTGGTGGGACCTCCTCGCTGCGACCAAGGGTCTGTGTATAGTTCCGAAGCTCCGGTCTGTCCCTTCCAAGGAATCGGTAAGTGCTAGCTACCCCCCATCTTTGGAGGTCCGAGCTGCACAAGAGACCAAGTTCTGGTTTCAACAGTTGCAAAATGTTTACCAACATCTATAATCGTTTCTTAAGAAAAGTTCACACATGTCAACAATTTTTACTCTTCCGCATTCATTTCAATCTAGAGAAAAATTAAGCAAGATTAGGACAAATTTCACATTTGAGAAAAATAAAAACCGGAGGAAAACACACAAAAGGAGGAGAATACGCATTGCAACTGTTGCGGTTTGTTTAACGATCTCCTAGATCGGTTGAGCTGAACCACCTTAGCTTGAGAGTGAGCCGAACACGCAAATTGTCAAAAGAGAGAACCAACAGTAAACAACGTTATTTTTACGTAGAAAAACCAGGAAAGGGAAAAAACCACGGGGCCTAGCCCAGTTCGGAATGATCCACTAGTTTTGTGAGTTACAGAGAGTTATTTTTCGAGGGTGACAGACCACCGCTCGTTATAGAGAATTTGCTAAGTCCTCCAGACCCTTAGGAGCCGAGCGCGATGAACCGTGCTCGTGGACAACCTTGAGTGTGGAACTTGGTAGAACAGTCCCGAGCAAAGCGCTGCGGAGCAACCTGGAGCAGAACACTGTTGAGCAGCCTGGAGCAGGCGGGAGCGGGAGCGAGCGGGAATCCCATCAACAACATTAACAACAACAAAATTATGCGTCAAACTCATATTGAACCTAACATGGTCGATAAACCCTAATAACATCAAACTCAATTGAACCTTAAATCAAGCTTAAGGAAACTCACATTCTTCTGAATGATGGTCAGAGAAGCAAGAACGACCGGCGGGTGAGCGAAAAAACGACCGACGGGTGAGCGAAAAAACGACCAGCGGGTGGGAAAATAGATGGTTTCTCGAACGATTGAGCTTCGTCGACGGGAATTGGAACGCAACTACGCAAGTGAACTTCTTCGACTGGATTTGCCGGCGGACGGAGCACTCCGATGACAGGCGACGGGATCCGAAAGGCGGGACATAAAAAGTCCTAGCGGGAGGCGAAAAAACGACTGAAACAATTAGGTTAGAGGGGGGGGGGGGGTGCAAATAGATGGTTTCTTTAGGCTATTAGGTATTAGTAAATATTTTATTTGAGGTTGCAATTATGTATATGAGTAGGGGTGCAAGTTAAGTTGAGTCGGCTCGAAAGCTCGATGAGCTAGCTCGAAAAAAACTCGACTCAAGCTCGGTTCTGTGGAGCTCGAGCTCGAGCTCAATGTTGTTCGTTAGCTCGCAAGCTGTCTCGCTAGTTTTTTATTTTTGCATTTTTCTAACGAAAATATAAAAATATAAAGAAATTATAGCTCATGAGGAGCTCGAGCTCGCGAGCTCGAACCTCGAGCTCGAGCTCAATAAGTAGCTCTTGAGCTCGAACTCGAACTAGGCAAAATGAGCTCGAGCTCGAAATGCTTAGCTCGAGCTTGAAAATTTTGCCAAACTCGACTCGAGCTCGACTCGTTTGCAGCCCAACCTAAATATAAGGCCTGCAATTATGTACATTAGGCCTGCAATTATAGGCTCGCTAAATTAACGTCGGCTTAAGTTCTATAATAATCGGGTTTAAAGGGTTAAGCAGACCCTAGAGCAAGATGAGGAGAAGACAGTGCAGAGGCGGAGAAAATGATCCACTAATGTCCCTCTCCTCGCATGACAATTGCTCTCGTTCCTCGGTAAACACACACTCTCCCACTATCCTCTCGGTATCAAAACCAGTGGGGATGGCCGATTCGCTGATGAAAATAACTCTGCTCAGCTCTCTGTGGACGTGAACTGTTTTTGCGATCTCTTAAGTTTTCTCGAATCGTTGACTTTTTGGCAATCGAATGAATATCGCACGAACTCAAACGAAGTATTTCTTGATAGTCTTGGAGAAGCCGATGCGCTATTCTCTCACTCTCTTCTTCCAACCCAGTGAATCGTGATCTCCACCCGTACACGCTTTAACATCTATCCCGCATCGATTGATGGTGATTGCTAATTAGGATCGGGGATGGGGATGATTTATCTGCTTTGATTAAACGTTTTATCTAATGAGGAAAACTGCTCATCATTTATCTTTCTTCTTCAGGAAGAGAAGGGAGAAACGTTCATTTAGCTAAATGCTGTCCGTAGACATTCTTTAATCTTTATGAAAGTTGATTGTGGAGTTGAATTTGGATCCCAATTGATAAAACAGTTTGGAATCCACTGTGAGTTCTTCTCCGTTTAGATCTCCTTCTGAATGTACCGATTTGTGGTTGATTCACTTTGTTAATTTTTTTTTCTTCTTCTGGAAGAGAAGGGAGAAACCTTCATTTAGATAAATGCTGGCGGCTGCTGATACATTCTTTAATCTTTATGGAAGTTGATCGTGGAATTGAATTTAGACCCTAATTGATAAAACAGTTTGGAATCCAAAGTGAGTACTTTGCCATTTAGATCTCCTTCTGAATGTACCGATTTGTGGTTGATTAACTTTGTTAATTATTTTCTATCTCAGTTTTACTTTGCTAATAGAGAAGGGCCTATTGTTCAATGTCGGCCAGTACTACGGCGGCTTGGATTAAATCATCCTTTGATGGAAGAAGGTCATCTGATTTATCCTGCCTAAGGTATGCCGCACTCTTGGATTATTACTTGTTTAATATTTGTCCATGCAGACTTATTGAAGGTGTCTACTCTTTGCAATTGCGTATAAACGTGTCCATTTAAATGCTTATGTTATATTTAGGGACTTGGTACCAGTGATTGACAACTTTGGGTTATAGATTTGAGTGTTTATGTTATTATCTGGTATTTAGTGCTCATCAATGTTGATTTTAAGAAAAGGTAGCCCATAAATTATTCATGATGGTATGAAATTAAAATAAGGGTTTCATGAGGGAATTTGTACTTGATTTCACAATAGTTTATGACACCAACAAACATACTCTAGGGAATGAGAATAATTCTGTTCACTTACAACAATTGAACTACATGACTACAATAGAATTATTATTTTTACTTAGAAATTGATGCAGCGAGAAGAAACACCGACTCCTGAGAGCTTGCAACCCAGAATTAGATAGGATGCCCTAGTCGTCGCTCACAAGGAGCACACAAGCACATGATATTCTTTTAAATTTCAAAAGGGTTTAAATATCTCTGATTGCAAAGTTATATTTAATTTTTACAGTACAATAAAGGTGCCCTAAAAGTGAAAAATTAATTATAAAATTTATACTCGACAATCTGTCGCCACCTAATAAAGTAAAATCTACACACAAACACTATATTCTAAGTGAGCTTATCTACACACGATTCTGTGTCGTTTGAAAGCTGATTCTTGTTTCCCAAACGATCTTAAGCGACACAGGTTTTTACTATTGAAGCTCAATAAGCCATCTCGTCTGAGTTGCTCGACAAAGTTGTTTGTCGATGGGTCCTATCGGGAATATCACCTCGACACAATCCTCTTGAACACGAACCCTCTGCGAGTAGCCTACTCAGACACCTACTTCATGACACAATTCGTGTTGAAATCACTCATGCTGTTGTGTTCGTATTAAATTTTTTAAAAAATGTCTTACAAATATTGTGAGGTTGTCCATAAGAAATTTTTACCACAATTTATAATAATATTTATATTTGTAAATCTTAAAGTGTATAATGAAAATAATCAAAGAAATAGTTGTTCAAGAAGTAGGCATTGTTGGAATGTAAGACTTAAAGATAAATTGCTTAGGAAAGAAAATTAGAGTTATTTTGTTGAGCTAGATGTGATCCAGGGTAGATGACTATTTATCCTAAGAAGATTATCATATAAATTTTATGAGAGTTGAGAACTAAATAGTACACTGATAAATAATTGGCGGTGATGTGCCGAGGCACAAGACATTATTAAGGTAAATAAAAATGCTTTTATAGAATAATTAAAATACTACCAACAATGATTATAATAAAGCTAGAAGTCTTGCTAAAAGTACAACGAGAAGAAAAATTGCAACTTTTGATGTTTTAGATAATTCATAATAGCTTGATATTAAGGAACGAAGAAATGAGATAAGAGATGTAGAGATTTTAATCAGAGTTTTATAGTCTAGACAATGATGTCAAAGTTAAATGAAGACATTAAGGAAAGATAGAGCTACTACTTCGAGAAATTATTAATAAGTTATTCTGGAAGCATGTAATGAACAAAATAATGAGTTGTATTATATATTTATTCAAAAAAGGAAATTAGGTTAACTTAAAACATGCATAAAGGTAGGATTTTAAGTCTAGATGATCCTATGGAGATTTGGATATTTATGAGAAATATTGAAGCAGTTTGTTAACAAATATTTTTATGGTAGTTTGAAGATAAAAAGTCAAATGAGTGCCAAATGGGCGTCAAATGACAGTGTGTGATGTATTTTGTGTTTTAATAGTAAAAGACGTGTTAATTCTGAAGAATCAAAAATTTGAGTTGTACACTGAAGCTTTGTGAGGTATTGGGCACATACATTGAAAATTTATGTTAATTTCAAGAACCAATTTGATTGCATGCTAAGGAGATGTACTATTGAAGCCAATTATGTTAATATGATTAATGAAAAATATAGTGCTGAAAATTGATCTTTACACGATTTTTATTAATTTTGAAAATTTATATGATTAAATACCATAAGAGATGATTTAATGCACATCAAGGCAAAAAAAGTATTTGTCAAAATGCATTGAGTTTGCTTACAAATTATGTCAAAAGAGAGGTGACTTGGGCTCTGTTTGGGAGATCGTTAGCTCCGGTGCAGCAGACCAAAAAATGCCATGTCTGCACTTGTGTTTGGTTAACCCCCCATTTTTGATGTAAGACCCAAATCGATGAGAAATCCCAGTTTTAAACCTGCAGGAAATTACCAGGTTTCGAGCTGCCATAGCTTTCTCCATTATGTTATTAATTGCAAAACTAGATGTTACTCATTTTTTCATGTAAAATCACAGAAATTCACCTTTTCTGAAATCTCTCTCATACAAATCTTCAGCCTTGAAATAGTGTTCTTCTTTGATCTCTCCCCTCTTTACTCTTGACGTCTCTTTTCTTCGACGGCATCTGAGCTGTGATAAGCTCCGATCGTCACTCCTTCCTCGGATTGTACTGTCTGAGATGCATCACCATGCCTTTTCACTTGATATTTAAATGTACAAGCTCCTGTTATATTAATGATTGTGTCCAATATAACCAAATTTATCTTTTACAATGTACCTTAAATGATTTGTCTTGTGAAGAAATTATCCAGGTTTCTTCTAAAGCATAAATAATTTAAAGAAGGGTGCAATGAGTTTCTGAAAAAATGCTGCTTGCTTATGGCCCATTTGGTTGTTTGAAATTAAAAAAGTAAGTTTTATAAACCAATGTAGTTTGTTAATCCACTGTTCCATTGGATGTTGTTGAGCCGTAACATTGAATCAAACTCAAAAATCTCAAATATCCGGCTCAAAAGTGATATTTAAATTTTACATATAAAATACGTGAAGATAAAATCATTGTAGACAATATGGTAGTTGGAGCACGATAGGACTTAGGAGGATTCGGTTACTGGACGTCTCTAATACTAATTTATTACGGGCTCGCCATAGAACGTCGATGAGGTCGTTGGGGAGGTGTCCGATGGTGGGGATGATGGTGGCGATGCTTGGATACTATGCAGTTGGAACCACAGCTGTCTAAGCGGGGTGCTCAGAAGAGAGAGAGAGCCACCACAATCTCATAACTTGGGATAAGAGAATATATTTCATATCATGCATACTTCATTCATCCTCTAAGGGGTACTTGAATAGGATTACAAGACTTAACCATCAACTAACATATTAATAACATGCATTAAATTCCCCAACTAACAACTGACATATTGATGACACATTAATTGATTCAACTACCAACACCACATTAATTAACTCAAATAACAACTAATATATTAATGACACATTTTAATTGACTCAACTACCAATAACACATTAATGCCTCATATTAATTAAACTAGTCACGAAGACTCATAACGGAATGACAAAGATTTTAGGTCATTTCTAATCATAATTCTGTGCCAAAATTTATAAAATAAATCTAAATTTAAATATTCATAGTACTCATTGTTCCCAAAAGCATGTTACGCAACATGGGGCAATTGAAGTGACAAGTAGGCAAAGATTTGTTAATACATAACCTGTTAGTGATATGCCATAATTTATTCTTGATTGCAGTGAAAATTACGATCAAGTTGGCTTGGATGTCACCTGTAAGTGACATACTTCAATTTAATACTGTAGACAAAAGCAGAACCTTGTATATTCTCTTCTATGTATAAAATACAATGTATGAATACAAATATATAGGAGGGAGAAAGAGAGAGGAGATCCTTATACACAATGTGAGACTAAAGAAAGAAGAGAAACAAGAAAATAAAAGGGCCCCAAATGGGCCTTTACATGGACTTTTCTAACACTCCCTCGCAAGCTGGAGCATACAAGTCATAGACACTCAGCTTGAACAGGAATTGAAAAAATAGGGTACTTGGTAAGGTCTTGGTGAGAATATCAACAACTTGGTCATTTCCCGGAACATGCTTTAATTCTAACTTCTTCATTTGAACTTTCTCCTGGATGAAGTGACAGTCTACTTCAATGTGTTTCATTCTTTCGTGGAAGACCGGGTTCTTAGCTATGTGTATAGCGACTTGACTGTCACATAGTAAGACAGCTGGTGAGGGTAGTTTTACTCCTAGATCAGCGAGGAGACTTTCAAGCCATGTGAGTTCTACGTTTTGAAAGGGGCGCCTGAGGCGCGCCTGAGGCGCCAGGCGCACAGGGCACAGTAGCTGACGCTTCAGATGCCTAAAGGCTGGCGATGTGCGTTGGGCGCTCGTGAGGTGCGCCTTTCAGCTGTTTTTTAGGCGCAGTGAGGCGCGCCTGCGGGATTTAGTATTTTTAAAACCCGTAACTTAAGTTAGGGTTAACTTCTGCGTCTGCCTTCTCATTTCATTTCCCTCTCGCCCGACATTTCGTATTTTTCTTTCTTATCGACGGGTGCCTACTCCTCTCGCCGCTCCTAGACGTCTCGACATTTCTTCCTCTCGCCGCCGCTTGATGGTGCCTTCTCCTCTCGCCGCTGGCTGACATTGCCTGCTCCTCTCGCCGCTGCCTGACGGTGCCTCCTCTCGCCGCTGCTGGAGGTCTCGACAGGGCCTCCTCTCGCCGCTGTTGGAGGTCTCGCCGTTGCGGGATCTACCTTTTTATCTTTTTTATCTTTTGGCGCCTCACGTGCCTCAGGCGCGCGCCTGCGCCTAGGCTCCACGACCCCTTTGCGCCTCGGTGCGCCTTGCGCCTTTCAAAACGTAGTGTGAGTTCAGAGACAACTGATGTCATCGAACGGTATTCTGCTTCAGCTGAAGATCGAGCAACCACAACTTGTTTCTTACTACGCCAGGTAACAAGGTGATCTCCAAAGTAGGTACAAAATTCACTAGTAGACCGTCGATCATCCAGGGAACCAACATAAACTGCATCAGAATACGCAACCAAAGTTGGAGTGGAAGACGAGGTTTTGTATACCAGCCCTTGACCAGGGGCTGTTTTTAGATATCTTAGGATGCATTCGACAGTCTGAAGATGAGACATTCGAGGGGAATGCATAAACCGACTATCAACCCCAACAACAAAGGATATATCTGGTCTCGTGACCGTTAGGTAAATCAGTTTTCCAACAAGTCGTCGATAATATTCTGGATTTGGAAGAGGAAGATCATCATCAGAGGCGTGTGCACACAACTTGTGATTTACATCCATTAGGAGTGTTAATCGGTTTGCATCCAGAGTAGCCAGCATCCTGAAGAATATCGAGACAGTACTTCCGTTGAGAGAGGACAAGTCCATCAGGACGTCTCGCGATCTCAAGACCAAGGAAGTATCGAAGGTTCCCCAGATCTTTTGTTTGAAAGACGGAGCTAAGGTGTTGTTTGACCGCTTGTATTCCCTTTGAATCATTTCCAGTGATTAAGATGTCGTCAACATATACCAACAGAAGAACGGTTCCTGTTGTTTGATGTCGAATGAACAGAGAGAAAGTCTGCCGAGCTCCGAGTAAAGCCAACTTCCCGAATAGCCTTACTGAACCTGTCAAACCATGCCCGAGGGGATTGTTTGAGACCATAGATTGACTTCTTAAGGTGACAAACTCGGGACTCTCCTGTGGTCTCAAACCCGAGAGACTGTTGCATGAAAACTGTTTCTATTAGGTCACCATTTAAAAAGACATTCTTGATATCCAGTTGATGTAAGGGCCATTGACGATGTACAACCATGGAGAGGAGGAAACGAACTGTGTTGAGCTTGGCAACTGGAGAGAATATTTCCTCATAATCGAGACCTTGTTGTTGGGTAAAGTCACGAGCCACCAGTCGGGCTTTCAGACGATCAATCGTCCCATCAGGAGCATGCATGATGACAAAGACCCATTTGCACCCAACATGAGTCTGGCCTGGAGGGAGAGGGACCAGGTCCTATGTCTGGTTAGCCTAGAGAGCTGTCATTTCTTCGTCCATGGCTGCCCGCCAGCCTGGATGTTGGAGAGCCTCCTGCACAAAGTTAGGTACAAAAATAGAGGATATGAAGTAGCAAAGTGATGAAGCGGTGGGGACAGGCGATGTAAGGATACATTGTTCGCCATGGGATGAGTGGTGGACGCTGGTGCCGGATCAGCAGGTCGCAGAGTGTCGGAGGTCGAGGTCGACTGTATTGGGGAAACAGAGCGAGGAATGCGACGGGTGTAGACACAGATAAGAGGTGGCTTGTGGAGAGTGGGAACAGGGTCAGGAATTAATGGTAGAGGAGTGGTAACTGGAACGACAGGTCGTGGGAAGGATGGTGGTGGAAGAGGTGGGGTCGGTGCGTTGAAGAAAGGTTGATCCTCCTGAAAGATAACATCTGCAGAAACGGTCACTTTTCGGGTAGCAGGAGAGTAGCAAACGTAGCCTTTTTGAGTACGTGAATACCCGACGAATATGTGTTTGGCTGCACGGGGATCCAACTTGTCCGTGGACGAACCAAGTAGGTGGACGTAGCAGGTACAACCAAATATGCGAGGTGTGAGAGAGAACGCCAGAGTGGAGGGGAAAAAGAGGCTGTGAGGGAACTCGACTGGGAGGATCGGCTGGGCTATCGAGCAAACAAGGAGGGGGGGAGGAAATGTAAAAAGAGAACATAGCTCTTTTGGCAGGTCTACGCTTCGCCAAGGAACAGGAAGAAGAGGGGAGATTAGGGATGGAACGGGGAAGGTCGGTTAGGCTTGTGGTATAGGCACACGACGTCTGGTGAATGATCTCAAATTCGGAGCAGAGATTAGCAAATTCATGGCTAGTATATTCGCGAGCATCATCTGTCCGGAGAGTTTATGTTTCCGGAAAACTGCGTGCGAATCTCAAGAAGGAAAACCCGAAATACACAGGGAAGCTCGGAGTGATCACATAGTAAATATAACCAAGTTGTGCGAGAATATTCATCAATAAAGGTGATGAAATAGCGATAACTAGAGATACTAGTAATTTTGTACGGACCCCGAACATCAGAATGTACTAAAACAAAAGGAGCAGAGCTCCGAGTACAATGAGGAGGAAAAGAGGAACGATATTGTTTTCCCAAAATACATGATTCACATTTAAAGGCAGAAAGAGAGATCTCTGGAAGAGCCTTCTGAAGGACTGGAAGAGGGGCATGCCCAAGACGCCGATGCCAATCAACGGAGGAGACTGAGGAGAGGATGGTAGGAGAAACATCAAGGAGGTAGAGTCCGTTTTGTAGTCGTCCCTTACCAATGATACTCTGCGTTTGTCGATCCTGCATCAGAAAAGAGGAAGAAGTGAATGTTACTGAGCAATGCAAATCCGTAGTGAGGCGGTTAACAAAAAGTAAATTGAACGGGGAGCCCGAAACATGAAGAGCCGAGCGGAGAGAGATAGAAGAATTGAGAGGGATATCAACAGAGCCGGAGACAGGGACGGTGCCATTGGCTACTATGATGCACTTAGGATGAGGAACATCCAAGTATTGATGTGGTTTCAGCGAGGTGATATGGTGGGTAGCACCTGAATCCACTATCCAGCGCGGACTAGTGGAGAGACAAGCGATACCTTCATTGAAAATGGAGGCGACAGAGGCAGGTGGGTGGCAGAGCATCCCGTGAAGTTGTTGGAGCTGGAGGCGAACTGCTTCAAGATCAGCACGAGTGGCAGAGGGATTGTCAGCGACAATAAGAGCAGTCAGATGAGGAGGACGACCATGTTTGCGGTAGCAAGTCGCCTCAAGATGTCCATCCTTTCCGCAGAATGAACACTTAGGACGTGGTCGGCCTCCGCGACCCCCGCCCCGAGAGCCTGAGCGTCCTCCACGAGTAGCGGGAGGGAGAGGTAGTAATGGTGCAGACGAGTGCTGGAGAAGGACCGGTGAGGGAGGTCCAATAGTATCCGGAGGCGGTGAAACTTTGAGCAACATGGAACATACATCAGATAACGACGGGGTTGTATCAGACGAAAGAATCTGAGCCCGAATACTCTAAAGGTAAAGCAGGACACGAGCCATCATCATGACAATACACACAGCCTCTTTTTGAGCACGCTGAGTTGCTAGATCCTTAGTAGAGGGCTGATGTTGGATCCAGGCTTCAGCAAGAGTCTTAGCCCGAACAACAAATGAGGTTAAGTCGGCCGCCCCGCCAGTGTCAAGAGTTTGAAGCTCGGTAATGATGTCATACAAGTGCTGAAGACTGCCCTTGCCGGTGTATAAGGAGTGAAGCTCCTCCCACGTTGCCTTGACCATCTCGTGATACATGACCATGCGGTAAGGTTCGTCATCAAGTGAGTTGAGAAGCCACGTCTGAACACGACCATCGTTACACAGCCAGTCATCAGTAGGATCAGAAGGAGGCTCCTTAGTGAGATGGGATAGAAGTCCCTTGGACTGAAGAACCCGTCTGACAGAATGCACCCATTCGACAAAGTTTTTCTTCCCAGTTAGGGAGATGGTGGTGTTTCTTAGCTCGTCGCGCAGTTCATGAGTGGGAAGCAAGCGGGATGCAGGAGAGGAAGCGGTCTGCCCATCGGGATGCTCGGAGGGATCACTGGAGGAACCCATTTGGATGCAGTGGCTGGAGCAGAGAGGTCGGCAAGGCTGGGCAGCAGGGAGACCGCTAGAAATTGCTAGAGAGGTCGGCAAGGCTGGTAGCTGCTAGAGAGGAGGCCGCTGCTGAGGAGATCACTGAGGAGATCGCTGGACAAGAGGAAGGCCGCAGGAGGTGAGGTCGCAGGAGGGGAGGCCGCAGAGGGAGATAGCGGCGAGCAGGAGGGGAGGCCACAAAGGGAGATAGCGGCGAGCTGGAGGGGAGGCCGCATAGGGAGATAGCGGCGAGCAGGAGGGGAGGCCGCAGAGGGAGATAGCAACGAGCAGGAGGGGAGGCCGCAGAGGGAGATATCAACGAGCAGGAGGGGAGGCCGCAGAGGGAGATAGCGACGAGCAGGAGGGGAGGCCACAAAGGGAGATAGCGGCGAGCAGCGCAGAGGGAGACCGCACGGGAGCAGAGCGATCAGGAAGAGCGGGGCCCACTTGTCAGAAGGGAGGAGGCTATAAGAGAGCCGATAATCAGACCAAGCGGGACGGAGAGAAGAGCAGCAAAGTTCGCAGGTGGGGGGTGCGGTCAAGGAAATGGGAGACCGTCGGGACGAGGTGCTCGCAGGGGGAGCTCGCAGGGCGGGCTGGCGGTCAAAAAATTGGGAGACCGCAGGTTCGGACCGAAGGCTCTGATACCATGTAGACAAAAGCAGAACCTTGTATATTCTCTTCTATGTATAAAATATAATGTATGAATACAAATATATAGGAGGGAGAAAGAGAGAGGAGATCCTTATACACAATGTGGGGCTAAAGAAGGGAGAGAAACAAGAAAATAAAAAGGCCCCAAATGGGCCTTTTCATGGATTTTTCTAACAAATTCAATTGCAGTGAAAATTATAATAAAGAAGCCTTAGAAGATATGAGACCATCATGATGAGACAAAAACTAAAGAGAATTAAATAGAGATTTGTGAGGAGCTCATAAAGATTAGATGTCAAATCTTTTGAGTGGGTTAATTTCCATACCCATTAGATTGAAAGTACCTTTGTCTAGCAGTTGAACATCTTATAGTTGAATTACCACTGTATATATGCTTCAGGCTTAGGACAATTGCAAATTTTTGCTCAACTCTCTTAAGCATGTTAAAATATGATAAATATGTGACAATATAGTATGCAACAGTTGTTCTAATCTCTAGTGTATTTGTACTTCAAAACTTTCTTGGCATTTCTTGAATGTTTATGCTATTCTCATTTCCCATTAAGCTTTCACCTCATCTCTTGTTACTTGTTAGAAATAGTATCTTTGTTTGTTCTAGCTTTAAATCCAGGAGCCCTATGATTGGGGCTGCTCAATCATTTTGGCATTCTTCTGGGCACAACCTCGTTGCATCCAAGGTTCAAGTTGCTGCAGATTACTCAGATTCAGCAGCCGATTCTTCTAAATTTGTGGGGAGCGGAAGTTATCATCCTTTTGAAGAAATAAAGTACTATGGAAAAGATAGAGATGTGATGCTTACTAATGCTGAAATAGCCAGGACAATTGTTGAGGTGATTTGTCATTTCATTTCATTTTGAAGGTGCCAAAAATAACGGTGGTTTGTAGGCCTAAAGTGGTAATAACCACACCAAAATGTATTCTACCAAACATATTGAATGACAGAAAAAGAACTAAATCAAATAACTACACCTCTATGAAAATGTAAACCTACTATCTCATATATTTTTGTTCCATAAATAACTTTTTAGGAGTACGTGATTAGGTTTTTTTGGTTCATGTAATAGTATAGTAATTAGTAAATGTGAGCTCTGACAGCTGAATGCTATAATTAAAACATTCAGTTCTAAAAGAACACTACTATTTTCAAGATATTATCCACAAGAAGCCAAAACAACTGCCGTATAAGATGTGGTATGCTGACAAGCAGGATTGCTTTCTAGATGAGAAATGTGAACTACTATAATGTAACCAAAGAGTCATTAGAGCCAACTATTCCGCAAGATCTAGTGAACGGCATGCCTGCAACCTGAAGTGCTAGTTTTCTTCCAGACATGAACATATTTTCAATACTCTGAACTCATTTTTGTGGTCTCACACTCTCATAAAGAGTTTCCTTGTTAATGGAACTGATCTAGCATATTTTTGTTAAGCCACCTCAAAATATCAATTTTGTGATGAACCAGAAATTTAGTGCAAGAAACTGATGCACAATGCTGCTGGAGTTGGCATTATTAGTGTTGGAATTAAGAGATAAAATAGAAAGTGCAATTTATTCATCTCTCAATGGGGGTATTTAAAGGGCTTACAAAGACTCATAAACTAGAATATGTAATGTGGGACTAAAACCATAAACACATTCCTAAAGGACTCTAATACATAGACCGGATTATAAAATGTGATAACATCAATAACTTCAACACTCCCTCTCGAGCTGGAGGGAAAACCTCCAGCTTGAAAATATCATAAAAAGAAAGGTAATGGTGGTAGGCTAAGTGGGACAAAACATCAGACATGTCACCGGGGAAAATAATCCGTCGGGGATAATTCACACAAAGGGCGGTCTCACACAACACAAACTCACACGACACAACCCGCGGGAATACAGACGGGTCACCGGAGATATAAACCCACACGACACACCCCGCTGGAATACAGACGGGTCACCGGGGACACAAACCCACACGACACAACCTGCTGAACATAAGTCAACATATGGGCCACCGGGGACACTCCCACACGACACAACCCGCTAGAAAACAGGTCAACCACCAAAGACCATAACACATACCCATCATTGAAGAAAAAAATGGGGAGACTCAAACAACAAAAGACATTAAGCCTGGAGGGCCGTGTGAGACTAAGGCGAGAATCAGTAAATACCATCCGAGTCGCCTTCGTCACAAACACTCCCCCTCAGGTGGGACACACATGCACGCAGGCATAATAAAGACATACTGAGAAAATACTAACCATAACCAAACAAAGATAATTAAAGACAAAAAATGACCAAACTATCACAAAGTTTCCTCATCGGTGAGAGATCAACACCCCGGAAGGGGTAGCAGCGATTGGAAGAGGCAGAAGTCGACGGTGACATACAAGATTGGGAGAGTCACCACGTTCCGGGACAACATCACAGATTGCCTCATACATGCTTACAACCTTGAAGATCCTCTCCGATGAACGAATGGAGGAAGCTACGACACCGCCGAATCGCAGGAGATGAATTGATGGATGACGTCAAGTCTTAGCAAAGGAGAGTTCGATAATGGAAAGCCTGGAGAATATGCGCTGGCAGAGGCAGCGATCACTGGGAAAGAGTATGCGGAATTTCGTCCAGCAACGAGAATGTCGTCGATCGAGCTCGACAGGAGTGGCGACGGGTAGCAGATGGGATCTGCGACGAGAATGGCAGACAAACTCATCGTCGGGATTATAAGTCGAACCCGTCGTCGGGATCAGAAGCCGGACCCGTCGTCGGGATTAGAAGCCGGACTCGTCATCGGGATCAGAAGCCAGACTCGTCGAAGTAACAACTCGAAGAAGCATGCAGACGGGATCTGCGGCGGGATCACTAGGCAGAAACTGCAACAGAATTGACATCGTTGGTAGGAGGCGGGATCGACTGTAGGAACTGCTGGCCGGATCGACGAAGAGAGCACCAACGGGATGCTACTGGAATCAGTGTGCGTCGGAGGCGCAGTGCGCAACTGCGTGGAGACGTCGCGGAGTACGCCATACTGACTGCTGCAAGGTTATACCCGATAGCTTTCGCGGTCTGACCTAGCAGCAAGCGCAGCGAGGACTCGAGATTTTGCACGGGCCGCTCGATCTCTTGTCGAAGAAACAGGAAGACGGTAGTAAAGCGGCGAGAGCCACAATCTGACGTGGCAACGAGAGATCGGGAGAAGGGCTCGGGAGTGGGAGCGGAAGCCGCCCCAAAAATTTTAGGTCGCCAATTTTTTAGGGCGAGAAATTTCAGGGAGGAAGAGATTCCTGCTCTGATACCATGTTGAAATATCAAAGAGAAAATAAAATGTGCAATTTATTCATCCCTCAAAGGGGGTATTTAAAGGGCTTACAAGGACTTATAAACTAGAATAGACAATATGAGACTAAACCCATAGACACATTCCTAGAAGACTCTAATACATAGACCGGAATATAAAATGTGATAACATCAACAACTTCAACAATTAGGAAAAAAATAGATCTTAGAATTAGTAAAGTTGGTGATCTTATTGATCCAAAGCATGTTGGGAAGCAAAGATTTATATGAATAATTGACTTATCTTAAAATATACATGAGAGCCCTACTAGATTTACATAATCTATTTCAACAATTAAGTGACATATTTGAGATAAACTACAGCTTATTGTTAGTTCCTTGGGATTTTTGATGCTATCCCCCCCCCCCCCCCCCCCCCCCCCCCCCCCCACACACACACACACACACACACACACACACACACACACCCACCCACCCACACACACCACCCCCCATCACACACAGACAGTTGTCTCCTTATTGAGATAAACTACAACTAATTGTTAGTTCCTTGGGATTTTTGATGCTATTCCTCCCCCCACCCACAGTTGTCTCCTTATTGAAAGTCGACATGTAACTTGCCGGTGGAGAACAAAGGAGCAATTAAAGCATATTACTAATGGCAGGAAAAAAATATAATCTTCTTTTCTAAAACATATATTTAATTTTTGATAAGCAGGATGTAAGAGAAATATAACAAGGGAAATATATTTAAAAAAAATCTAATTTGTCCTTAATAGAACATACAAGCTATCCTCAAAATAGAACTAGATTAATGCCACTTGGTCGATCTAGGATGACAATTTATTAAGTCTGACTAATACAGTCAGATTTCTATCACATCCATATGTGTGTACATCTATATGGAAGATTCATTAAAAAGAGAGGCCCGGGGCCACCTTAAGATGATGCTTGTACAACCCTCATATTTTTCGAGTCGGTGTGACCTGACGCGGATGAGGTCGTAAAAGAGAGGGTGACCGTGGCGCAGCGGACCGAACCATCGGAGGTTGTCAAAAACCAAAAAGAGAAGGCCTGGGGGGGGCAAATTTCCTTGGTCGAGTGGACCATTGGTCCACTCTCCCGAGCGGGGGGGGGGGGGACGAGTGGACCATTGGTCCACTCGTCCAAGGGTGTGGGCGAGTGGACCCGTGGTCCACTAGCCCCATGCAGTTGGGCGAGTGGACCAAGGGTCCACTCGCCCGAAGGGTGGAGTGGACCGTGAGGTCCACTCGCCCAGCCAGGGCGGTGGACCTCGGTCCACTCGTTCGACCCCCGGCAAGGGGGGGAGTGGACGTCTCGTCCTCCACTCGCCCCCCCTCCTCTTGTTTTGATCGTCCAAGTTCGTGGTTGAGCTGCGGATAGCAGAATTTTGGCTATCCGCAACCCAATTTTGGGAAGTCTATAAATAGACCTCCATGGGCACCTTGGGAGGGGTTGGTCTCCACCCCTCTCCTCGTGTGTATCTTGTGAGCAAGCACTACCCCCTCCCCCTGTCAGTGAAGGTTGACGGTGAGGTGGTCCTTAGTGCCCTCCAAGGTGCCCAAGCTCAGCATTGGCTTGGGAGGGGAAGTTCCTTGTGAGCTTCCGGGTGTGTGATGGGACCTCCACGCTGCAGCTTAAGGGGTTCGTTTTTGGACTCAAGTGTTCTTCAAGGGCAAGGTCTTTTGGTTCTTAGCAACTGGTCAATGGTTCTAGCTTGGGTCAAGTAAGGGTTAGCTGCATCCCCCTTTCGAACGTCGAGACCAGTTCTCTGGTTTCAACATTCTGGTGCGGTGAGCGTGGAAGCAACTAGTTCGGAAAGCTCTGAGCGAGTCTCATGGCTGGAAGCGATGAGCCGGGGAACTCGCCCCCTACCAGCGAGTACGTGAAGAAGGGTGGTGCGGGTCGCACTCGTGCTCGCCTTGCCATCTCCGATGGAGACGGGGCAAGCACGCGACAAAGGAAGGAGCTAGCCACAGGGGAAGGCTCGGGTCTCCAAGCAAGAGTGCTCTTCAACAGCTCTCCTGGAACCGGCTACCCCAGTAGGGAGGCAGATAGAACGCCTTCGACTCGCCAGGGAGGATGGGGAAGTCCCTTCTGCGAGCTCATCATCTCAGCTCCCGTTCCAGATGGGTTCAGCGAGCCTGACATGTCTTACTACGCAGGGAAGGACGACCCTCTCCAGCACCTCCAGTGGTTTGAAGACATGGTCTTGATCAGGCAGATGACGGACGCCTCCAAGTGCAGGCTCTTCGCCATCACTTTCAAGGGAGAGACAAAAGACTGGTTCCACCAGGTCCCATCAGGTACCATCTACAGCTTCAAGGACCTGCGTCGGAGTTTCTTGTCGAGGTTCTCCACCTCAAAGAAGGGGAGGAGAGGGCCGGAGTCTCTGTTCTTGATTCAACAAAAGCGCGGGGAGACGCTGGGAAGCTACGCAGACCGGTTTCAGGAACAAGTCCTTTACCTCCAGGCTGACCAGAGAAGCAGGAGGGACCAGGAGAAAGAGAAGGAATAAGAACACGAAGAAAGTAGAGGAGGTGACGAAGTAGGTGGCCGAGTTGCATGTGGCCAAGTAGGCGGAAGAAGGCGCGTTGTACTATGTAACCCCCTCGCTATAAAATGAGAAATATTTAGAGGTAGTATCTTAGGTAAGACCCTGACTAGGAGTGTCGAGTGGTCCTCCGCCTCTGGTTGAGCTAAGCTCCCGAGAAGTGTTGAAGTCCTCGACCTCCAGTTGGCTGGTTCCTAGGGAGTGTCGAGTGGTCCTCCGCCTCTGGTTGAGCTAAGCTCCCGAGAAGTGTTGAAGTCCTCGACCTCCAGTTGGCTGGTTCCTAGGGAGTGTCGAGTGGTCCTCCGCCTCTGGTTGAGCTAAGCTCTCGAAAAGTGTTGAAGTCCTCGACCTCCAGTTGGCTGGTTCCTAGGGAGTGTCGAGTGGTCCTCCGCCTCCGGTTGAGCTAAGCTCCTGAGAAGTGTTGAAGTCCTCGACCTCCAGTTGGCTAGTGGCTTGGGAAGGTGTTGAGTTCCTCTGCCTCCAGGTGAAGGTAAACACCTAGGACGTGGATGAGTACTCCGCCCCCAGTTGGTAAGATCCCCGACTAGAGACCATTCACCGGTCTCAGTCATGCCGGCTGATGGGAGACTCATCGGGTCGACTGGCTACATGCTAAGTGGCTTGGGAAGGTGTTGAGTTCCTCTGCCTCCAGGTGAAGGTAAGCACCTAGGACGCGGACGGGTACTCCTCCCCCAATTGGTAAGATCCCCGACTGGAGATCACTCGCCCGGGCTTGTTGATGCCGGTCGCTTGGAGGCTCGTCGGGTGGATTCGTTTTAGGCCAAGTCCTCGACTGGAGACCACTCGCCCGGGCTTGTTGATGCCGGTCGCTGGGAGACTCGTCGGGTGGATTCGTTTTAGGCCAGATCCCCGACTGGAGACCACTCGCCCGGGCTTGTTGATGCCGGTCGCTGGGAGGCTCGTCGGGTGGATTCGTTTTAGGCTAAGTCCCCGACTGGAGACCACTCGCCCGGTCTTGTTGATGCTGGTCGCTGGGAAGCTCGTCAGGTGGATTCGTTTTAGGCCAAGTCCTCGACTGGAGACCACTCGCCCGGGCTTGTTGATGCCGATCGCTGGGAGGCTCGTCGGGTGGATTCGTTTTAGGCCAAGTCCTCGACTGGAGACCACTCGCCCGGGCTTGTTGATGCCAGTCGCTGGGAGGCTCGTCGGGTGGATTCGTTTTAGGCCAGATCCCCGACTGGAGACCACTCGCCCGGGCTTGTTGATGCCGGTCACTGGGAGACTCGTCGGGTGGATTCGTTTTAGGCAAAGTCCTCGACTGGAGACCACTCGCCCGGGCTTGTTGATGCCGGTCGCTGGGAGGCTCGTCGGGTGGATTCGTTTTAGGCCAGATCCCCGACTGGAGACCACTCGCCCGGGCTTGTTGATGCCGGTCGCTGGGAGGCTCGTCAGGTGCATTCGTTTTAGGCCAAGTTCCCGACTGGAGACCACTCGCCCGGGCTTGTTGATGCCGGTCGCTGGGAGGCTCGTCGGGTGAATTCGTTTTAGGCCAAGTCCTCGACTGCAGACCACTCGCCCGCACTTGTTGATGCCGGTCGCTGGGAGGCTCGTCGGGTGGATTCGTTTTAGGCCAAGTTCTCGACTGGAGACCACTCGCCCGGGCTTGTTGATGCCGGTCGCTGGGAGGCTCGTCGGGTGGATTCGTTTTAGGCCAAGTCCCCGACTGAAGACCACTCGCCCGGGCTTGTTGATGCCGGTCGCTGGGAGGCTCGTCGGGTGGATTAGTTTTAGGCCAAGTCCTCGATTGGAGACCACTCGCCCGGGCTTGTTGATGCCGGTCGCTGGGAGGCTCGTCGGGTGGATTCGTTTTAGGCCAAGTCCCCGACTGGAGACCACTCGCCCGGGCTTGTTGATGCCGGTCGCTGGGAGGCTCGTCGGGTGGATTCGTTTTAGGCCAAGTCCTCGACTGGAGACCACTCGCCTGGGCTTGTTGATGCCGATCGCTGGGAGGCTCGTTGGGTAGATTCGTTTGGGTTGGTAAGGCTCCGAGAAGAGAAGCCGGTCTGGGGATGTGTTGAGTTCCTGCGCCTCCAGTGGGCTGAGCCCCTAGGAAGTGTTAAAGTTCTCCACCCTCAGTTGTTCCGGGGCAGTGCTCAGTTCCCTCCATCTCAGGTCGAGTTCGGCTCGACTAGAGATGTTGAGTTCCCTCCATCTCAGGTCGAGTTCGGCTCGACTAGAGATGTTGAGTTCCCTCCATCTCAGGTTGAGTTCGACTCGACTAGAGATGTTGAGTTCCCTCCATCTCAGGTCGAGTTCGGCTCGACTAGAGATGTTGAGTTCCCTCCATCTTAGGTTGAGTTCGGCTCGACTAGAGATGTTGAGTTTCCTCCATCTCAGGTTGAGTTCGCCTCGACTAGAGATGTTGAGTTCCCTCCATCTCAGGTCGAGTTCGGCTCGACTGGAGATGTTGAGTTCCCTCCATCTCAGGTCGAGTTCGGCTCGACTGGAGATGTTGAGTTCCCTCCATCTCAGGTTGAGTTCGACTCGACTAGAGATGTTGAGTTCCCTCCATCTCAGGTTGAGTTCGACTCGATTAGAGATGTTGAGTTCCCTCCATCTTAGGTTGAATTCGACTCGACTAGAGATGTTGAGTTCCCTCCATCTCAGGTTGAGTTCAACTCGACTAGAGATGTTGAGTTCCCTCCATCTCAGGTCGAGTTCGGCTCGACTAGAGATGTTGAGTTCCCTCAATCTCAGGTTGAGTTCGGCTCGACTGGAGATGTTGAGTTCCCTCCATCTCAGGTCGAGTTCGGCTCGACTGGAGATGTTGAGTTCCCTCCATCTCAGGTTGAGTTCGACTCGACTGGAGATGTTGAGTTCCCTTCATCTCAGGTCGAGTTCGGCTCGACTGGAGATGTTGAGTTCCCTCCATCTCAGGTTGAGTTCGACTCGACTGGAGATGTTGAGTTCCCTCCATCTTAGGTTGAGTTCGGCTCGACTAGAGATGTTGAGTTCCCTCCATCTCAGGTTGAGTTCGGCTCGACTAGAGATGTTGAGTTCCCTCCATCTCAGATTGAGTTCGACTCGACTAGAGATGTTGAGTTTTTCTTCACCTCAGGTCGAGTTTAGCTCGACCAAAGGTGTTGAGCTTTCTCCACCTCCAGTTGAGTTCGGCTCACAGGAGGGTTGTTAAGTGGAGAAAAGTTTGCTTTCCACCTCAGGTCGAGTTCGGCTCGACTAGAGGTGTTGAGTTTTCCTCCACCTCAGGTCGAGTTTAGCTCGACCAAAGGTGTTGAGCTTTCTCCACCTCCAGTTGAGTTCGGCTCACAGGAGGGTTGTTAAGTGGAGAAATGTTTGCTTTCCACCTCAGGTCGAGTTCGGCTCGACTAGAGGTGTTGAGTTTTCCTCCACCTCAAGTCAAGTTTAGCTCGACCAAAGGTGTTGAGCTTCCTCCACCTCAAGTCAAGTTTAGCTCGACCAAAGGTGTTGAGCTTTCTCCACCTCCAGTTGAGCCCGGCTCACAGGAGGGTTGTTAAGTGGAGAAAGGTTCGCCTTCCGCCTCAAATTAAGTTCAGCTCAAAAGTAACCCGTTGGCAGGGCCCTCCGTAGATTCCCCTAAGGCCCCACCTACTCGTCAAATAGGTGGGTTGGACTTTCTTTCCGAGCTTAAGACAAGCTCGAAAAGAGCGGGGATTGTGTACAACCCTCATATTTTTCGAGTCGGCGTGACCCGGCGCGGATGAGGTCGTAAAGGAGAGGGTGACCGTGACGCAGCGGACCGAACCATCGGAGGTCGTCAAAGACCAAAAAGAGAAGGCCGGGGGGGGGGGGGGTGCAGATTTCCTTGGTCGAGTGGACCTTGGGTCCACTCGCCCAAGGCCCCTCGCCCGAGTGGGGGGGGGGGGGGGGGGCGAGTGGACCCGTGGTCCACTCGCCCCATGCAGTTGGGTCCACTCGCCCGAAGGGTGGAGTGGACCGTGAGGTCCACTCGCCCAGCCAGGGTGGTGGACCTCGGTCCACTCGTTCGACCCCCGGCAAGGGGGGGAGTGGACGTCTTGTCCTCCACTCGCCCCCCTCTTGTTTTGATCGTTCAGGTTCGTGGTTGAGCTGCGGATAGCAGAATTTTGGCTTTCCGCAGCCCAATTTTGGGAAGTCTATAAATAGACCCCCATGGGCACCTTGGGAGGGGTTGGTCTCCACCCCTCTCCTCGTGTGTGTCTTGTGAGCAAGCACTACCCCTCCCCCTGTCAGTGAAGGTTGACGGTGAGGTGGTCCTTAGTGCCCTCCAAGGTGCCCAGACTCAGCATTGGCTTGGGAGGGGAAGTTCCTTGTGAGCTTCCGGGTGTGTGGTGGGACCTCCACGCTGCAGCTTAAGGGGTTCGTTTTTGGACTCAAGTGTTCTTCAAGGGCAAGGTCTTTCGGTTCTTAGCAACTGGTCAAGGGTTCTAGCTCGGGTCAAGTAAGGGTTAGCTGCATCCCTCTTTCGAACGTCGAGACCAGTTCTCTGGTTTCAACAATGCTTATTCTTTCGTTCAACAATTCCATTTTTTACCTTTCACAACACAACTTGTTTGATGGATGATGCGATGATTAGTTAGGCATAAATTTAACTCATCGTTAGTGTATTCAAGGCCTTTGTCATCATGAAGGATATTTTTTTTGGCATTAAATTGTGTGATAAATATACTATGAGATGTCTCAAAGAAAGAGACGACTTCATTTTATTATGTAGATGATATACTCAACCCGTGACCTCAAGTAGTGTCACACATTAATATGGAGACGTGCGACATTCATTAAATGAAGACAGTTCATGTGTCACAAAATCACATCATATTATATATAGGAGTCATGAATGAAATTATGTAATCAATTGAATTTAACTACTTATCATCCAAATGCATGTCTTTCTCCATATCATCATCACAACATACAACTTTTGAGCATTTTCGAACATACTTGATCATAACCAAGAGTATCCACGAGCATCCGAGGGTATCCAGAACTTTTTTTAATTTTAAATTAAAAAGGTTTTCAAGAGTTTTAAGATGGATTTCCCAGAGTTTTCCGACCCTAATATGTTTCAGATACAATACATAAGGCTATTGTAGGTATCCATGCTTCCTAGATGAGCGCACGTCTGAATACCAATGATGCCACATATGATTCCTGGTTCAGAAACAACAAGGTGATAGCGTGGCTATAAACTCTATTGACACCGGATGCCACACATATGCCTCGATAAACTGCTAAGGAAGTGTGGGGAACCTTCGATCTCTGTACTCCTCTGAAGATAATTTGTAAAAACTCTCACATGTTTTAGCATCTCACACCAGCCTCTCTTACATACGATATGCATGACTTTGGTGACCTATTTAGCGGATTACTTGAATAGTGAAATGTTTTTGAACAGATTTTTACAGATCTTGAAATTACTCCACTCCAGAGAAAAGCTCTTGTTGGTATTTTGCTTCTT
Organism: Dactylorhiza incarnata; assembly: GCA_033032865.1. Lineage (NCBI taxonomy): Eukaryota > Viridiplantae > Streptophyta > Magnoliopsida > Asparagales > Orchidaceae > Dactylorhiza > Dactylorhiza incarnata. Next base: position 6,301,076 of record JAWHQI010000057.1, read on the forward strand.
GCACGTCTACCTAGTTTGAATGATGCCGCTTGCTCCCTCATACTCTACTAGCATAGTTCATCACTATTGACAACCACTGTCTATGATCTATCGTATTGTCCGGTCATCTACTGTGATTGAAGTCATGTCTTCTGCTCTTGCTGCACATGGCTGAGGACGCTTTGATTTTTCCAGCCGAGGTAATCCTTGTGGTGGTCGGGATCTACTCGAAGGATCCATCGTAGCAACTTTGCGGCCGTGGCCTGGGCCGATCTAACTGTGGTGGCTTATATTGGTGACACCAATCAATGTGAAAATAAATGTTGGGAGAAACATGGTTATCCTAAGAACACTTCTAGCGATGAACATAATGACAATATGTAGGGGTTTGAATTCTGGATAGGACGAGGAGCAAGAAAGTGAGGAGTTTTAGAGTCCTTTTCTGATAGAACGGAGAGATGCATCATATGAGGAGTGGAGGGAGGTGCTGGAGAATGAAAATAAGCCCCGTCTTTAAGAATATCACATGATACAAGTACAACCCCTCAAGAGGGAGGGATCATAACAAACAGATTTTTTTGGTATCTGGAGTGTCCAACAAATATCATCCATTGAGCACGTGGACCAAGTTTATCACGTGTGGAAGCTAGGTTATGAGGATGACATGTACACCCAAAGAATTTAAAAAGAAGAGGAAATGGATTAGCGCTGGGATACATGACGAAGAACAAAATTTGATTGTCGAGGATCCGGGAAGGCATGCGATTGATGTAAAAACAAACATTTAAAATATCCAAGTTCTAGAAATTTTTAGGAACATGCATGTGGAGAATTAAGGAGCAAGCAACATCTAATAAATGTCTATTTTTATGCTGTGCAACCCCATTTTGTTGAGGTGTACATGGACATGTCGTTTGGTGAAAAATAGGATGAAAGTGGGAAAACTCTTCAAAGGCTTTGGTAAGGTATTCTTTAGCATTATTGGAACGTAGGACTTTGAAGACATGTTGAACTAATTAACAATTTTTAAAGGTCCCCAAATATCAATATGAATTACATCAAATATGAGTTCACACCATTCAAAATTACTAGTAAAAAAGCAGAGTGATGTTTTTTAAGATACATGACTCACAACTGATACATCTTTAGCACATCCCCTCCTTTTTGTGATGAACTCTTGAAGGCTAAAATGGCTAGAGACCCCATTCAATGCATTATCTCGAGTTAAGATGTTGCTTGGGTTTCTTAGTTGCTATATGTATATTATATATATGCCAATAAACAGAATTTCAACGTGGCTGTTGAGATATTGAATGAAAGATATATATTATAGTTGGGCACTTTTTATGGAGGTGAAATTAGGATGTTTGAATTTGCCATTTCTGTGATTCCAAGGTCACTGAGTAATCAACTTTAATTATTTTCCACATTTAAACTGTTTTATGCATCTGTTGCAGTTTTCTTATTAATTGTTATTTTATAGCTATTGTAGTTATATATCAACTACATATTTTCATCTATACTGTATATTAAGGGAATACTCATATTTAGTAGTTACATCATCAAACTCACCACAACCATCCAATTGTTCTACCATTATTATTATGACTTTAAAATAAAATAAAAAATAAAAAATTTAAAAATGATTTCTAATAGAAAGAGACTGCGTAGGATAAAAATTTACCACCACCCACAAATTGTACGATAACCGGATTGCCGTGACTGGCCGTTGGGTACTTTCATCTTCATACATTGCACAACAAAACTATCATTGCCGAATATTGTGCATGGGGGACACCGCACCCTATGTGCTAATTTTGTAAATGAAAATATAGTGTGGGGACCCTTAGCAGGCCGTGCCCTACTTCAGTGCAGTGAATGCGTAGATAAATATAGGCTGTTACGTGTCTACGTACCATTTGCATCTTTAGGCACTAACATTTTTACATTGCCCTTTCAGGCGAATAGTAAGGCTTTGCTTGTTTTCCCAGGAGGTGTTCATTGTGAACCTCATGGACATGTCTCATGGGCTGAATTTCACTATGTTATTGATGACTATGGAGGTGAGACTTTCTTATTTAGATTATGAGTTCATAGATTTTGGTGCATTTTCTTTTGTAAATAATAAAAATTATACCCTCTTATCTGTTAGATATGTTTTTTGAACTTCTTGATGGTGAAAACATCTTGAAGGAACACAGTTCAAGCAATCCAGTGGTTTGTATTCTTTTCCACAGTTTTTTGTTTCTTCGCTGGATTAGGTGTGAAAATCCGTTTTCACTTGGTTTTCTGCAGACTGTTCTGATTGCGATGGACGGTCCTGTCAATGAAGGTATTAGCAATATTACGTTTGATGATGATGATAAAGAGGTTTGTGGTTTAGTTCTCCGGATTAAATTGAATAAATAGTTTATTGGCTATGTACGTGTGTATGATGAAATTATATTCTAAATAGCAGATTGTTGACACAGAAATAACTGATACTCTTATAAAATGGGGAATGCCGGAAACCTTGCGTCAAATTCATCCAATTTACTTTGCTAAGTCCTTGGTTAAGGTCAGTTCAAAAAAATGATCCTCATATTCTTTCCATCTACAATATTGTTTCATTTCCTTTTGTTTCTTCTGTCATGGCTAGCTTTTATTAGTACCAAAATTTATTATGGTCCGATACTTGGCTTTATAGAAGCATTGTAATTGACTTCCTCATTGAATGTAAAAACAGTTCGAAGTGCAATTAACATTTGGGATTATTGTAGGTGCTCATTCTTACCAACTCTTCACTTCAGTCTACATTCTTAAAAACATTTTAATTGTGTCCTAATTTTTTCTGAGATCTCAGTCTATGGTGCATAATTTCCCGAGGTTCACATGGTTGATAAAATTTTGTTATTAAAGAATGCCTTGCTGGTTCACACCTGACGGAGTATTGAGCATTGAGCTTATTAGGTGGTTGCCTCATCACCGTCAATACTGATGTGGTGGTTGGGGTTGAGGGATTTAGGGAGAGAAAGAGAGATGGTTACAGTTAGTTTTTTCTGAACTAAAAACTCGCTTGTTAATTGGTCAATTCTAATTAACTCAAAATTAAAAATGTGTTTCCTTCAACTTATAGATGGCCTACTAAACAAATTGAATACTTCAACTGAAAAGTTGACTTAAGATATGATAAACATGTATTTATTGATTTGTTTTAACATATATACACATACGCAGAAGTATTCATGATTATTTGATATATATATACACATATTTCATAATATATATATATATACACACATATATTCATACTATAATTTTATTAACAAATTTATCTATATACACATATTGACTCAGGGTAAGGTCCCATTGAGACTAGGGATAATTTCTATATGTAGACACTTCCGACAAATTTAACTTGCAATATTTTTTTTATAAATCAAAATGTAGGATATGCCATGGCAGGTAAAGCTCACAAGCAAGGAAACACTAGAAGTTGTATAAATGCATGAGAGTTCAATATCAAATAACTAAGTAAATGAGAACATACAACATCTCAAAACTTGAAAATAATGATTGCAAATAGATATTCCTCAAGTAGAATATTAACTATTCAACACAAAATAATTGACTTCAAATTAGAAAACTCACACAATTCAGAAATAGGGGGGCTGGATGGCTATCCAGAGAATGTTGGGAAGCTGGAAGTGTGGCCCGGGGTTGGATTTAGGCCTCCGGAAATATGTCAAACTGCTAGCCGGCACAGAAATATGCTGGAATTACCCCTCTGAAAGCTGAAAAAATGCAGGCTGCGTCTGCTGGTGTGAATGTGTGTGCGTGTGTGTGGGTGGGGGGCAGAGGTTGACAGGAGTCTGGAAGACTCTGGAATGCACTGGGCTGCAGGGAGAATTCCTGCCGTATTGTCCTGGCAGCAGCTGGGAGGGCTTATGACGTAGATCCAGCGGAGGCCTTCCGACCTAAATCTCAACCACGCGGGGAGAGGGGAGGTCGGCGGGGCGGGAAACTTCCGGTTCGGAACTCTTCACGCGGAAAAGGGGGAAGTTGGCGGAGGAATAGGGTTTACCCCAAATGTATTACTCCAAAAACTGCATATAAAAACAACAAAGCTCCCTCTTATACTATGGGGGGGGGGGGAAACATAGCTAACAGCACACCAAATAAAGATGTTTCCTCAAATATTATGAGGAGCGGTACATAACTAACAACACACCAAATAAAGCAGTCCGCAAAACAAAATAATAACAGAGGAGCGACGCTTAAACGGCCTGCGGGATCCATAGCGGGCGTTCCGCTCCAACCAAGCGATCCCAGTCTCGCCGTGGTCCATAATCGCGGGAAGTCCTCCATCAGTCGCCTGGCCATGGAGAGCACTCGACCCTGAGTGCTCAGGATAAAGAGGCACGTCCGGGTAGAAGGCGGACATGTCGCTCACATTGAATGTCTTGGAGATGGTGAGGTCCGGCGAGAGGTCGACTACATAAGCGTTGTTGTTTATTTTACTGACTACCGGGAACGAACCATACTTTTTTGGCATCAATTTGTGATGGTTTCCCGCGGGAAGCCGTTCCTTGCGGAGAAAAACCATCACCAAGTCCCCGACTTCGAATACTTTGTCGCGGCAATGTTTGTCGGCGGAGGCCTTGTACTTGGCGTTGGATCGGAGAATGTTTTGACGAGTTTCATCCTGGATGTCACAGACATCTTTCGCAAGTTGAGCTGCGGAGGGATGGGCGGTGGGAATGCGTGCCAGATCTAGCGCGTGCTTGGGAGCCATGGAATACACGATAGAGAACGGAGAGCGACCGGTGGAGCTGTGCACGACATTATTGTAGGCGAATTCGGCCTGAGCGAGAGCGTGAGCCCATTGTTTCAGACGGTCCTGGCAAATGTAGCGAATAAGGTTGCCCAATGTCTTGTTCACGAGCTCCGTTTGACCGTCCGTTTGGGGGTGGGCGGTGCTACTGAATTTGAGGGACATGTCAAATATTTTCCATAGCATTTGCCAGAAGTGGCTGAGGAACTTGGGGTCGCGGTCAGAAGTAATGGTGGTAGGGACACCGTGTAAGCGCACCACTTCACGGAAGAAAAGGCGAGCGATATGGGAAGCATCGGAGGTCTTGCGGCAGGGTAGGAAATGGGCAATTTTGGAGAAGAGATCCACCACGACGAACACCGAATCCACCCTGCGTTGGGTGCGCGGGAGCCCCAAGACGAAATCCATGGACAATTCCTCCCAAATGCCTGAAGGAACTGGGAGCGGCGTGTAGAGACCCGTGTTTTGTTCTCCCCCCTTAAACTGTTGGCACACGAAACATTTCCGGACGAAGTTGCCAACATCTTTGTCAGCTGTGGCCAAAAATACCGCTCTTGTAAGCTCACGAGAGTCTTGTCCCGGCTAGATGGCCACTCAACCCGCCTCCATGCATATCGCGGATGAGCTTCACCCGCAACGAGAGGCGGGGGATACACAATCGGTTGTCCTTTAGCAAGAAACCCTCGAGAATGAGGAACCCATCATGGGAACCGCCCAACGAGCAGGTGCGCAGACGTGTTGGAAATCGACGTCATCGGCGTAGAGATCGACAAGAGAGTCAAACCCAATAATTTCTTGGCTCAACGTGGTCAATAAGAAGCTTCGGCGACTGAGGGCGTCGACGACCACGTCGCTAGTTCCGGGTTTATGGTGGATGATATATGGAAACCGTTGCAAGTAGGTGGTCCACCGGAGATGCATGCTGTCCATACGCTTTTGGGTGTTAAGATACCAGAGGGCTTGATGATCTGTGTATAGGATGAACTCCTTATGAAGGAGGTAGTGCTCCCAATGCCGGAGGGCCCGAACAACCACATAGAATTCTTGATCATAGGCGGACAATTTCCGCTGAGCGTCACTCAATTTCTCGCTGAAGAAGGCCACCGGTCGTTTTTCTTGCAAGAGGACAGCCCCAACTCCAATACCGTTGGCGTCACAATGGACCTCGAACAATTTGTCAAAACTCGGTAACGCGAGGAAGGGAGCTGAGCTGAGTCGTTGCTTGATCGTTTCGAACGAGTGAGAGGCTTCCTCGCCCCAGAAAAATCGCCCCTTCTTAAGGCAGTCGGTCATTGGTGTCGTGATGGTGCTGAAATCGCGGATGAACCGTCGGTAAAACGTGGCCAGACCGTGAAACGAGCGCAATTCCGTAAGCGTCTTCGGGGGCGGCCATTCCCGAATGGCCTGGATCTTCTCATCATCAACACGGATGCCGTCCACACCCACAATGAAGCCCAATAAATTCAGCCGCGGTGCGAGGAACGTACACTTCTTGAGGTGCACAAATGATTGATTTTCTTCCAATACCGTCAGCACGGCTCGCAGATGAGACAAGTGCTCCATTCTAGTTTTGCTGAACACCAAGATGTCATCGAAGTAGACCACAACAAAGTCTCCCAAGAATGGTCGTAAAACCCGCGCCATTAGGCGCATAAACGTACTAGGAGCATTAGATAAGCCGAAAGGCATTACCTTCCATTCGAAGAGGCCGTCTGGTGTTTTGAAAGCGGTCTTCCACTCGTCACCGGGCTTGATGCGGATTTGGTGGTACCCGCTTCGGAGGTCAATCTTGGAAAAAAGTTGAGCACCATCCAGCATGTCTAACATATCATCCAGGCGCGGTATGGGGAAACAATATTTGATAGTGATCTGGTTGATCGCGCGACTGTCCACGCACATCCTCCAGGAACCATCCTTCTTCGGTACCAGAAGTGCCGGAACTCCACAAGGGCTAAGACTCTTGCTAATGAAGCCCTTCCGCAAAAGCTCTTCAACCTTCTTGCGCAGTATTTGGTGCTCCTTTGGAGTCATGCAGAAATGAGGGAGGTTTGGGAGATCCGCTCCAGGAATTAGATCAATTTGGTGTTGGATGTCTCGTAGTGGAGGGGGGTGGTCGGGTAGGTCCTCCATGGTGATGGCCTTGAACTCTTGCAGTAACTTGTGCACGTCCGCCGGGGGGTCACTCGCGGTTAGCTCGCCGGTGGCATAGAGACCGTATTGCCACCACCTCATTTGCCTCTGCCATGTCCCGTTCGAACAGGGTCGGGTCTGAGTGAATCACCAAAAGGCCATGCCCCTTGTCGGTGGCTGGGCTAGCCTCGGGTTTGCTGCCGACCTGGGTCACGAGCTGGATTTTCTTGGCGGCCCAAGTGAAAGAATGTGTGTTCTCACGGCCCTTGTACGTCACATCCGTGTCATATTGCCACGGTCGCCCCAGAAGGAGGTGACTCACATCCATCTCCACAACATCGCACCAAACGTCGGCCTTGTAATGTTTTCCAATGCTGACTGGGATGTGCGAGCGATGTGTTCCACGAACCGAGTGCCCTCACTGAATCCAGCCGATGTAGTAAGGGTGAGGATGGGGTTCTGTAAGCAATTGTAGGTAAGAGACCAACCGCGAGGCCACAAAGTTCTCGCAACTCCCGTTGTCGATCAACAAATCACAGATCTTCCCCTTGATGGTGCAGTAGCTCTTGAAAACGTTGCAGCGTTGGACCTGCTCATCCAGATGTGGTGCGTGTAGCAATCGGTGAACCACACAAGCGGCAAAGTCACCGTTCTCATCATAGCCGTCCACGACTTCATCGACGCCCTCTAGGTCTTCTGCCTCCGCGTCGTCATGGTCGACGGTATGGACGGTTTGACGTAGCTGCGGACAGCGAGCGGCGATGTGACCCGGCTGCTGACATTTGGAACAGTTAGGGAGGATGCGTATCGGGTGGCCGTCCGCGAGGAGTCGGGGTGGTGATGGGAGCCCGGGGAGCGGGGTCCTTTTTAACTCCAGTCTGGGGGATGGATGTGGCGGCGTCAACCCAAGGTCGGCGCCCGCTCAAACGGCTTGACGTCTTTTCCAACTGCTCGGCCTTAAGGGCCATGTTGTAGGCTTCCTCAACGGTGCGCAACACATGAAGGCCAATTTTATTGCGGTGGAACGGACACAGCCCATGTAGGAATCGGGTGACACGATGTCCGTCTGTTTCGGTCCACCCGTTGCGGTCCGCGAGGCGGCTGATCTCCGCTTAATAGTCAGTTATTGTCCGCTGGCCCTGGGAGCAACTCTGGTAGAATTGGAATAGGTGTTGGTCGTAGTCGGGTGGGAGGAAACAATTCCGCAATAACTTCTTCATTTTGGGCCAAGTCCGCACCCGGGCCTTGCCCTGGCGGTTGCGGTTAAGTTGCAATTGGTCCCACCAAACGACTGCGCCAGACTTGAGACGGTAAGCGACCATTTTCACCTTCTGGTGGTCGTCCACTTCGGCCATCTCGAAAAAACGCTCCACTTCCGAGAGCCAATCCAGGAAGTCTTCAATGCCCAAGTTGCCATGGAAATGGGGAATATCCGCTCGCAGGCGATACCCCTGGGTTTGATAAGGTTGCGGGTCACCCCCCCATGGAGGGTTGGCGGCGGCGGGGGGTTCCTCTGAGCTAGAATCTGAGTAGATGGCCCACGGTCGGGACCAGCCGGACGCGGGGGTGGGAGTGGCGGGTTGCGCCGCCGGTGAAACCATTGACCGAAAAAAACGGTCCGCCGGGGCAGCTGCGTCGGGTGCGCGCGGAGGCGGGTCGGACGGTTGCTGAGCGCGGGCGGGTTGCAGCTCGCCGAGGGTTGCGATGATGGTAGCCAACTGAGTGGTGATGGCGTTGATGGCCGCCCAGAGGTCGGCGTTCGCCGGGGGGTTGTCTGCCATCAGCGCGCACGGACACGAAGCGGGGAAAACGGAGGAAGGGCGGACGCGCGTAGGAGTCGAGCACACTCCTCTGATACCAACTGACGTAGATTCAGCGGAGGCCTTCCGGCCTAAATCTCAACCACGCGGGGAGAGGGGAGGTCGGCGGGGCGGGAACCTTCCGGTTCGGAACTCTTCACGTGGAAAAGGGGGAAGATGGCGGAGGAATAGGGTTTACCCCAGATGTATTACTCCAAAAACTGCATATAAAAACAACAAAGCTCCCTCTTATACTATGAGGGGGGGGGGGACATAGCTAACAACACACCAAATAAAGATGCTTCCTCAAATATTATGAGGAGCGGTACATAACTAACAACACACCAAATAAAACAGTATGCAAAACAAAATAATAACAGAGGAGCGACGCTTAAACGGCCCGCGGGATCCATAGCGGGTCGTTCCACTCCAACCAAGCGATCCCAGTCTCGCCGTGGTCCATAATTGCGGGAAGTCCTCCATCAGCTTAACTAGGGGCAATGGGAGGCTGTGGAGCGGAAATTTGCTGTCCGGATTTTAATTCCAGCAGCAGGAGACAATGATTACCACCATGGACAGTAAACTCAGGAGCTGGATGTGGGTTGGGGAGGATGTAGAGGGACCGCTGGCTGCTGAATTTGAGTGGGGATCGGTTGGAGGGGGTGGTTCCACGTACATGGGTGCTGATTGGGAGTAGAAGGGGGGGGGGGGGGGGGAACTTGGTTGGATATGGAATGGGCTGGACCGGGATGATGAGGCCGACTGTTGACTGGGAGAAGTGGGAGGGCTCGGTTGGGGCAGAAGAAGTGGATCTACATGGGGGTTGTGGGGATAATTCGGAGTGGATGAGTGGGAGGGGTGGACTAAATTTAGGAGAGAGTGGTCCTAAATTTAAGGGTGTGGGGATAATGGGGTTAGTGGGAGGTAGTTGTGACGGTTATGTGATGGCGGGGGTGGTGACTGGTCGAAGGTGGTCGGAGGTGGCTGGAGGGGATCGCCGGAGGTGGTGGTGATGGCCAGAGGTGGTTTCCGATGATCACCGGAAAGTTGAAATCGAAGGGGCTTTGAGGGGTGGCGGTGGAGGCTTGACGGAGGTGGTTTCCGACAATCGCCGGAAAACTGAAAGGGGGGGGGAATGGTGGTTTGTGTGTCCGGTTTTGGGAGATAAATGAGGGGGGCCGGCTGTTGGATGGGGTGGGGAGAAGTGAAGGCCAACTGAACGGAGGATGAGAGGAAGGAGGTGGCCGACTAGATGGAGGGGAGGGGATAACTTCCAAGTGTCGGCACTTGGATTTTTCTACTGCAGCACTGGGTGATCGAAATGGAGGATTCTATTCTTCACTCGATCTTTCAATGCCCTCCAAATGAACCTTCTATCCCTATTTATAGACTAAGGGGTCATCATGAAGGTCATAATTCTCCGATCATGACGGTTCTCAAAATACATGAAAATAAAAATAAAAAATACTGAAAAATAGCTAAAAATCTCAGATTGTCGATCCACATAAAATGGACGGCTCCGATCATCGTGTAAGCCTATGTGTGGCGTGATCCCCATCGCATATAGAGTATAATCTCGATCAATGTTTCGGGAGAAAGATCGCGAGCCCTCAGCTTTGAGCGGATTATACATGTTTAGTTTTGCTCGACCGCGCTCTAATAGCAGTTAGACACATTTTTTACATTTTCCGCCGCTTAGGGATGGCGGCGGTTGAAACCGTGGCAAACAAACTTGAAATAAAGGGCGTTTGTGTTTTAATAAAAAAATACACCCCCCCCCCCCCCCCCCCCCCCCCACACACACACACACACACACACACCCAAAAAAAGCAGGCCCTAAGTCTCTACAAAGCATCCCATTGCCAATTTAATTTCATATAATAATAAAGCATCCCATAATTTTATTTCATATAATAATGTAACCTTGACACATAAAACATTCACCCCTCTCTCAGTTAGTACTCCTAAAACTTGGTAGAAAGCAATTGACATAACTGAATGGAGGAAGAGATGCTTGCATAGAAGAAGAACCAAACTTGAGAATTATCTCCTCTTCCATCTTTTGGAAGAAAAGTGTCGAGTCAAAATGAGTCTTCTCAGTTAAGCAAAATCAAGAAGTCATAGAGAGATACAAGGCGAGGTTGGTTGACCAAGGATATACTCAAACTCTTGGAGTTGACTATCATGAAACATTTGCGCTCGTGGACAAGATGGATTGCATCTAAATTGTCTTATCGAGAAGAGACCGCAGCGTGATATTTAGGTGATGGAAGTAGTGGAAGAGTCTTTGTACGAGGTTGACTAAGATGGGCTGCTGTGTGGCTAGTTGGAGAAGAAGCGTCTGACCGTCTAGAGGAAGGGTAACCAAGTGTGTTGGCTGAAGAAAATCATTGGGGTTGGCTGTGGCACGAAATGTTGCGACATAACCGTCGAGCTTAACAGTGATGGTGCATGTTGAGTGAACTGCGGGTAGGGAACAACCCCCACGATCTTGGTGGGGAGACGGAAACTGCGGGGATTGGTGGAGTCTCTTCATGCTCGGGTTGGATCGACAGCTGCTTCGATGGGATCGGGTCCCCAAATTGTCCAAACATTGTGAGTATGCTACTGTTGGAGGTGAGCCGCAAAATTGCGACTTGGTGTGATGCCGACATCTCCAATAACTTCAGTAACATTGAACGAAGGACATTTTACTCGTCAAAGCTCATCTCCGTGCCAACCAATCCCTAGTCTCAATGAGACAGAATGGGGCTCGAAATGGGTTGTGCGGCTTGAGAGCGAAGACGCAGGGCTCAGAAATGATAAGGCGTCATGCGGTTGTTGGCTCGAAATCGCTAGAGACAACATATAATATTGCAGACATTGGGTAGAAGGAGCTGCGTTAGGTGGTGGCCAGTGTACTTCAAAGCGACGGTGTCGAGTCCCTGCGGAAGTAGAGCTAGTCGATTGACGAGTGTGTTGGCATCTTGAAGCCCTGAGGGATTGGTTGACCGTAGAGGAGCCCTCGACGATTTTTGCGGAAGAGGATGATGTGAGCCTTTTGGAGTCGATCGACGGAATCTCCCGAGGTTACGCGCGACCAGCCGAGGAGATGACCCCGCTCTGGGTCAGCTTTGGAAACCGCTGAGGAGACGCAGGTGTTGTCCCTTCAGGGCTGCCGCACAGGCGAAGGTGTTGGCAGACAAGTTTTCGAGTGTCGATCTATCGTCAGGTTATCAGAGTCGCTGGGAGTGTGATACTGCCTCGGGTTGTACAAGCACTTGAAATTGTTGTTGTAAGCGGAGCGCAGTGGTAAGGCAACACAATAGTGAGTGTTGTAGATTGTTGTTGTGTCGCTGATGAAGGGTGGATGAAGGATGGCTATTGTTGAAGATTATGAGTTTATTATTATATTAATATTTGTGTGTGAGTGAGTATTAGTCCCACATTATCTGTCCGTTTTAAGTGTCCATGTATGTCATATATAATACCCATAAGTGGATGAATATATTGCACCAAGCATTATCTATTTCTCTCTTTCAACATGGTATCAGAGCTAAAATTGACTCCTCCCTGAAATTTGGTTGCCCTAATTTTTTGAGCAACATACATTTCATGGTGGCTTCCTCTCTCGATTCCTCCTAATTTCACCTCTCGATTTTTTCTCTTTCTCCCATTAGGAGGGAAGCCTTTCTCATTCTGCTCCCGATCAAGTCGTGCGGTCACGCTTCCGCTCCCGTCGATGTGATCCTTTTTTGATCTCATCGACGGGAGCGACCTCTCCTCTCGACGATCCCGTCGACAAAGGGCACGATTGCCTCTGATTTCTGTCGACGGTGTGCTTTCCGCTCCCTCTCCCGCTCTTGAGCATTTCTCCCGATCTCCAGCGTCATCCTTGTCCTCGATGGCTTCGACGACTATGTGCGCCGATTCCTGTCGCAACTCCCGTCTTCCTATCCCGACGATCCCGTCGTGCTTCTCCGCTGCTTCTGGCACCAACGTCGACCCCTCCGCTGCTCATTGACGACTGATTCCGCTAATTTTGAAGATCCCGTTGTCCTTGCCTCCTGTCCACGATTCTGTTGATCTGGCTGCGTTGATGGCAGGGCTGCTGGTTTTTTGGTAGAGCATCACCAAAGTTGTTGCATCCATACTCCCCATTTGTGGCTTCCTCTGTGTTGACAATACTGAAGGGCCTCTTCTTTGGGCCTCGCCACTCAACTATTATGGCATCCCATGCGTCCTTTGCTAGGAAGAAGAGAGCTCAGCCGCTGCTACCCTTTCACGAGTGTTTTTCCTCTCGCCGATGATGGAACTTCGTAATGATATGGTCATTTTTGTATGTGTCTTTTAAGTGTCTTTTGTTAGTGCTTGCTTAGTATGTTGTTCTTATGCCCATATGCACGTGTTATCCACGTGAGGGGGAGTGTTGGGTTGAAGGCGACTCAGATGATCTTTCCCTACTATTCGCCTTCATTCCACACGACCTCCAGACTTATGTCATATGTGTCTCCCCATATTTTTTTTAATTGGTCGTGTGTTGGGACACGATTAATATTGGTGTTCTAATCTCAACGGGTTGTGTCGCGTGAGACCGTGTCGTGCAGGACTGTTTCTTGTGGGACCGCCCTTTGTGTAGATTATCCCCGACAGATTATCCCTGGCGGATTATCCCCAGTTGCCCGTTTGATGATTTGCTCCACATCGTTGGTTCCCTTCTGCATGTCGTGCGTGTAAGTGATGTTGGTTGACCGGTTTCCAGCGAGTCCACATCGTGTATGGGTCCTGCGTTGTGTGTGGGTCTGCGTCGTGTATGGCTATGTCCTCGGTTTGATTCCCCGGTTTGGTATTTTTCCCCAGCTCAGTGGGTATGAGAGTTGATGTTAACATCCTCTTATAAAAGGAGGTCCTGGGTTCGATTCCAGGCCTCAAAAACCCGCCGCACGGTTTATATCCAAGGCGGAGAGTGGGTTGGGGCGTACGAATTGCAGTTCGGCTGTGGGCCCGGGTCTTGACCTTTATATGGTCGGCCTCGACCTTTCTATGGTCGGTGGGCCCACTTTCAACAGCTATGATACCAAATTTGTCATGTGCTTTTGGAATAGGTGGAGATACGGGGGACGTCGGGGATACAAGAGAGTCATGCTCACTGAAGAGAGGCGATGGAGAAGAATGGGGAGAGCAGGGAGCCTTGCTCAACCCTAACCCTAAAAGTAGAGAGAGAAAGAAGGAACTAGAGAGAGGAGGAGAGAACTTTGATTAATTCTTGTATACCATTTTCTTTGCCTAAGGGGACTTTAAATAAGATTACATGTCTTGAACTTAATTACCAAAATGCCCTTATATGAATTAAAGTAATATATTTAGGTGTTTGTTATGTGCAAATCATTTTTGGCTATGTGCAAACTGAATAATAATTTTAAAATACATAAAAGTAAATCTTAAAATTGGATATGTGCAAACCAAATTCGTTTCAACTCCTCCGACAGTCCTCTTTCCCTCTCCAGCTCCTTCGTCTTCGCTATCTTTCCCCTCCCCGACCTCTTCGTTGATTTCCCCAGCTAGCATCTTGCACTGAATTTTGCCCGAACGCCATTTCCCACCTGTTAAAAGCCCAAACTTACGCAAGAATTGAAAATTGTCTCTGGATTCCAAGTTCATCCTCCCATAATCGACTAAATGAAGGGAGACTGATAAATCTTTTAGACGACACAGTACCGCGCGAGGGGCTCCGACGCACAAGACGCTCGTTTCGCCTTTCCAATTCAGTTCCCTACCGCACAAGACACAAGGAGGCGGTGGAAGTAGGGAGGCGGAATCTTGGAGACTGAGAGATGGTTTGCACCTATCAAAATTAGGATTTTTTGTTTAATAATTTAATAATAATGTTTTATTATTGTAGAGAAAAATTAGACCTTGTATATACTTCTTCAATAATCAAATATAATGTATGAATACATATATATAGGAGGGAGAAAGAGAGAAGAGTCCCATATACAAGGTGTGAGACTAATGTATAAAGATAAAAAAGAGACTAAATGGGCCACAATCATGGGCCTTTACATGGTCTTTTCTAACACTCCCACGCAAGCTGGAGTGTACAAGTCGTATACACCAAGCTTGGACAGGAACTGATAAAATAGGGTACTCAGTGAGGCTTTAGTGAGAAGATCAGCAACTTGGTCAGTGCCTGAAACATGCTTCAATTCTAACTTCTTCATTTGAACTTTTCCCCTAATGAAATGACAGTCCACTTCGATGTGTTTCGTTCTTTCGTGGAAGAATGGATTCTTAGCTATGTGTATAACAACTTGTCTGTCACATAGTAAGGTAGCTGGTGAGGGAAGTTTTACTCCTAGATCGGCGAGGAGACTTTCAAGCCATGTAAGCTCCGAGACAACTGACGCCATCGACCGGTATTCAGCTTCAGCTGATGATCGAACAATCACAGCTTGTTTCTTACTGCGTCAGGTCGCAAGGTGACCTCCAAAGTAGGTAAGAAAACCACTGATAGACCGCCGATCGTCCAGGGAACCAGCATAATCTGCATCTGAATACGTAACCAATGTTGGAGTAGAAGAAGAGGTTTTGTATAACAGCCCTTGACCAGAGGCTGTTTTTAGATATCTCAGGATGCGCTCGACGGCCTGTAGATGAGATATCCGAGGAGAATGCATAAATCGGCTGACCACCCCAACTGCAAAGGATATGTCTGGTCTTTTGACCGTTAGGTAGATAAGTTTTCCAACGAGTCGTCAATAGTATTCTGGATTTGGAAGAAGATCTGTATCAAAAACATGTGCACACAGCTTCTGATTGACATCCATTTGGGTGTTAATCGGCTTGCATCCAGAATAGCCAGCATCTTGAAGAAGGTCGAGACAGTACTTCCGTTGAGAGAGGACAAGTTCATCAGGACGTCTTGCGATCTCGCGACCAAGGAAGTATCGAAGGTTCCCCAGATCTTTGGTTTGAAAATTGGAACTAAAATGTTGTTTGACCACTTGTATTCCCTTTGTATAATCTCCTGTGATTAGGATGTCATCGACATACACCAAAAGAAGAATCGTTCCTGTAGTTCGATGTCGAGTGAACAGAGAGAAGTCTGCCGAGCTCCAAGTAAAGCCAACCTCCCGAACAGCCTTACTGAACTTATCAAACCATGCCTGAGGGGATTGTTTGAGAACATAAATGGATTTCTTAAGGTGACAAACTCAGGACTCCCCCGTGGTCTCAAACCCGGGCGGCTGTTGCATGTAGATAGTTTCTTGTTGGTCACCATTTAGAAATGCTTTCTTGATATCCAGCTGATGTTATGGTCTTTGGCGATGCACATCCACGGAGAGAAAGACACAAACTGTGTTGAACTTGGCCACTGGAGAGAACGTTTCCTCATAATTGAGACCTTGTTGTTGAGTAAAGCCACGAGCCACCAGTCGGAGCAGCCCTGTCCAAAAAGCCTGACCGGGCCGGTACCGGGCCTAAAGGGCCCGGGCTTTTGCCAACCGGGCCCGGGCCTTGCTTTAGCTGGGCTCGGGCACCAGCCCCGGGAGGGGGCCTGTTAAGGCCCCCAAGGCCGGGCCAGGCCGGGCCGGGCACAGCCTTTTACTTTTATTATTTTTTAAAATAATATTTTTTAGAATAATATCTTTTATTTTAAAAAAATTTACAATAAATGAAATGAAATGAAAATTTGAGATGGACCAAAAAAAAATCAAATTTTATTAATATTGGAAAAGTTCAAGCGACTCCTCCGCTCGTTCAAAACCCTGCCACTAAGAGAAAAAGCAGACTCCGAAGCTACTGTACTAGCTTGGATTGTTAGTAAATCACGGGCCATATATGCCAAAATAGGATATGTATTAACTTTACCTTTCCACCATTTTAAGAGATCGGTTATGAGGAGGGGGGGTTTATAAATTTTTTTTTTATTTTTTTTTTATGTTTTAAATATAAGCCTAGGGCCTAGCTAGTTAGCCTAGGCCCTAGGCTTATTAGCCTTAGTACTAGTAGGCTGCCAATGGCAGCCTACTAGTACTGGGCTACTGGCATGGCAACAATAATGCTGCCATGCCAGCGGCCAGCCGTTGGGATCAACGGCTCAAAGAGCCGTTGATCCCAGTCCCAACGGCCAGCCGTTGGGTTGATCCCAGCGGCCAACCGTTGGGATCAACGACTCAAAGACTATTATATGCCTGGGCCCGGGCCGGGCTGGCCTGAAAAATCAGGCTTTGCCCGGCCCGGTCCGGGCATTTAAATTATATTGGGGCCCTGTAAGGCCCCCGAGCCCGGCCTGGGCCCGGGGCGGGCTAGCCCGGTTCCGGGCCTAGGTGGGCTTTTACCGGGACGGGCCCAGGCCGGCCCTCCAGGCCCGATTTTTTTGGACAGGACTAAGTCGGACTTTAAGACGGTCCATTATCCCATCAGGAGCCTGCTTGATGACAAAGACCCATTAACAACCAATAGTAGTCTGGCCTGGAGGGAGAGGAGCCAGATCCCATGTTTGGTTAGCTCAGAGGGCTGTCATTTCGTTTTCCATGGCTGCCCGCCAGCCCGGATGTTCGAGAGCCTCCTGCACAGAGTTAGAGACAGATATAGAGGATAAATAGGTAGCAAAGGTGTGAAGTGGCGGTGACAGGCGATGTAAAGATACATCCATGGGATGAGCTGTAGAGGCCGGTGCCGGATCAGCATGCCGCAGAGTGTCAGAGGTCGAAACCGACTGCATTGGGGCAGCTGAGCGAGGGCGACGACGAGTGTAGACACGGAGCAGAGGAGGCTTGTTGGGAACAGAAGCCGGGTCAAGGAGTGGTGGTGGAGAGGTAACTGGGATGATAGGTCTGAGTAAGGATTGTGGTGGAAGAGGGGGGTTTGGGGCGGAGAAGAATGGTTGATCTTCTCGGAAGGTAACATCAACAGAAACCGTCACCTTGCGGGTAGTAGGAGAGTAACAGAGATACCCTTTCTGAGTACGGGAGTAACCGACGAACATGTGTTTGGCTGCCCGAGGCTCCAACTTGTCCGTGGACCGACCAAATATGCTAGGGGTGAGAGAGAATGGCGGAGTAGAGGGGAAGATGAGACTAAACGGAGTAGCATTTTGAAGGATGGAGGAAGGGAGACGACGGTTACTGAGATAGCGTGACGTCGAAAGCGCAAAGTTCCAATAAGCCTCGGGTACCTGCATTTAAATCATGAGGGAGCGAACAACATCGAGAAGATGTCTATTTTTACGTTCAGCAACGCCATTTTGTGGGGGGGGGGGAGGGGTATAGGCACACGACGTCTGATGAATAATGCCAAATTCAGAGCAGAGGTTGCAAATTCATGGCTAGTGTATTCGCGAGCATTATCCGTCCGGAGAGTTTTTATTGGTTCGGAAAATTGTGTGTGAGTCTCAAGAACGAACGCCCGAAACACACGGGGAAGCTCGGAGCGATCACAAAGTAAGTACAACTATGTCGTTCGAGAATAAACGTCAATAAAACTATAAAAGTGATAAAATAGCGATAACCAGACACACTAGTAATTTTGTACGGGCCCCAAACATCAGAATGTACTAAAACAAAAGGAGCAGAACTTCGAGTACAATGAGGAGGTAAAGAAGAACGGTGTTGTTTGCCCAAAATACATGAATCACAATTAAAAGCAGGAAGAGAGATCTTTGGAAGAGCCTTCTGGAGGACCGGAAGCGGAGCATGTCCAAGACGCCGATGCCAATCAACGGAGGAGACTGAGGAGAGGATGGTAGGAGAAACATCAAGAAGGTAGAGCCCATTTTGCAGTCATCCTTTACCAATGACACTCTGCGTCCGTCGATCCTGCATTAGAAAAGAAGAAGAGGTGAATGTGACAGAGCAATTCAAATCGGTAGTGAGGCGGCTGACAGAAAGTAAACTAAACGGGGAGCCCGAGACATGAAGAGTCGAGCGGAGAGAGAGAGAGAGAGAGAGGAATTGAGGAGGATATCAGCAGAGCCGGAGACAGGAACGGTGTCGCCATTGGCCACTGTGATATACTTAGGATGCGGAGAATCCAAGTATTGATGTGGCTTCAACGAGGTGATATGGTGAGTAGCACCTGAATCCACTATCCAGCGCAGACTAGTGGAGAGACAAGCGATACCTTCATTGGAGATGGAGGCAACAGAGGCAGGCGGGCGACTGAGCATGTCGTAGAGTTGCTGGAGCTAGAGGCGGTCTTCTTCAAGATCAGCACGAGTGACAGAAGGACTGTCGGCATCAACAAAAGCAGCCGGACGAGGAGGAAGACCATGTTTGCGGCAGCAGGTCGCCTCAAGGTGTCCATCCCTACCGCAGAAGGAACACTTAGGACGTGGTCGGCCACCGCGACCCCTTCCCCGAGATCCTGAACGTCCTCCACGAGCAGGAGGAGGGAGATGTAGTAATGGCGCAGAAGATTGCTGAAGGAGGGCCGGTGAGGGAGGTCCAGCAATATCAGGAGGCGGTGATACCTTTAGTAGCTTGGAGCACACATCAGAGAGTGAGGGAATAGCAGCAGACGAGAGGATCTGAGCCCGAATGCTCTGAAGATGAGGCGGGACACGAGCCATCATCATGGCAATACAGACTGCTTCCTTCTGAGTACGCTGGGCAGCGAGATCCGTAGTAGAGGGCTGATGTTGGATCCAGGCTTCAGCCAGTGTCTTAGCCTGAGCAATAAATGAGGTTAAGTCGGCAGCACCGCTAGTGTCAAGAGTCTGAAGATCTATGATGATATCATATAGATGCTGGAGACTGTCCTTGCTGGAGTATAGGGAATGGAGCTTGTCCCACACCGCCTTGGCTGTCTCGTGATACATGGCCATGCGGTAAGGTTCACCATCAAGGGAGTTGAGAAGCCAAGTCTGAACACGGCCATCGTCATGTAGCCAGTCATCCGTAGGTGCAGAAGGAGGATCCTTAGTGAGATGATGTAGAAGTCCCTTAGACTGAAGAACCCTTCTGAAAAAATGCACCCATTCAACAAAGTTCTTCTTCCCAGTAAGGGAGATGGTGGTGATCCTCAACTCATCACACACCTCAGGAGCAGGAACCAAGCGGATTGTAGGAGAGAACGCGGGCTGCTCTGAAGAATCAATCGAGTACCCCATGGAGTCACAACGAGTAGAGCGGCTAGAGCAGGCTCAACGGAAAGCGGCGACTAGACAAGGGGCAAGGTCGCAGCGGCAAAGCAGAAGAGGCGGACAGACACAGGTCACATGAACAAGAGCAGGAGTCCCCAAGACCGCGCGACTAGAGAGGTCGGCAAGATCGCGCGAGCAAGGGAAAACCGCGGCGAGACCGCGCGAGCAAGGGGAGACGACAAGATCACACGAGCAAGGGGAGACCGCGGCGAGACCGCACGAGCAAGAGCAGCGGCTAGCAAGATCGCGCGAGCAAGGGAAGACCACGGCGAGACCGTGCGAGCAAAGGGGAGACTGCAAGATTGCGCGAGCAAGGGGAGACCGCGACGAGACCGCGCGAGTAGGAGCAGCGGCTAGCAAAGACCGCGCGAGCAGGAGGAGCACGCAGCGAGAAGACCGGGAGAGCGGTCTGGAGAGCTCGCGACGGCGGTCTGAACTTCGGACTGGAGAGCTCGTAGGCT
This sequence comes from Dactylorhiza incarnata, assembly GCA_033032865.1. Classification (NCBI taxonomy): domain Eukaryota; kingdom Viridiplantae; phylum Streptophyta; class Magnoliopsida; order Asparagales; family Orchidaceae; genus Dactylorhiza; species Dactylorhiza incarnata. The sequence goes on from JAWHQI010000057.1 coordinate 6,321,383, forward strand.
ACGGTCTGAGTTGCAGGCAGCGGTCTGAACTGCGGTCTGAACTGCGGTCTGAACAGCTGACCAGCTGTGGGACCCAACTGTCAGAGAGAGAGAGAGAGGAGTATAAAAGGAGGAGGAAGATAATCAACTCCAGAAGGAGGCAGTACGGGAGGCGGTCTCACGAAATTGAGACCGCACGGGATGCGGGCAATGTGCGGAAATTTTTTTTTAGGACCGGTTGGTCTGATACCATGTAGAGAAAAACTGGACCTTGTATATACTTCTTCAATAATCAAATACAATGTATGAATACATATATATAGGAGGGAGAAAGAGAGAAGAGTCCCCTATACAAGGTGTGGGACTAATGTATAAAGATAAAAAAAGAGACTAAATGGGCCACAATCATGGGCCTTTACATGGTCTTTTCTAACAATTATTAAATTGGTTTGCACATATCCAAAACTGGTTTGCACATTGTTGAAAGTATTTATATTTAGGTATTTAATATGTTTGAGGTTTAGTCCCACACCGTGGGTTAAGTTTGTGTGTCTTGCTGTACTTCTATAAAGTGTCCCATATATGGATGAATAAAATTGTACCAAGTATTTTCTTTTCTCCTCATTTCAACATGGTATCAGAGCATGGCAATCTGAAAACCTAAAAGATTTTTTTTCCATTCCTGCTTATCCTGCGACCCGACCATTTTTTTTCCGCTTCCCGTGCGCTACTAGGCCTCCTGCGGCTCCTCCCCCTCGCTCCCGTCGGCGGGATCGTTCCTTGATTCCAAGGACGGGAGCGGGCCTCTTTCTCGTCGGCTGCGTGCGGCTCTTCCGCTACTTCTTGATCGACGATCCTGTCGATGCTCCTGCGCGATCGACGATCCCGTCGAGCTCCTCTGCCGATCGACGATCCCGTCGATGCTCCTGCGCCGATCGACGATCCCGTCGATGCTCCTGCGCCGATCGACGATCCCGTCGAGCCATCTTCTCCGCCTGCGCTCGATCTCGTCGCCGGGGAAGCGGCCTCCCTCTCCGTCGGTTTTCATCGACGACGTCCTTCATCGACACGACCCTTCCTCCCGCAGTTCTCGCTGCCGCTGCTACCCCTCTCGCTGTTGCTGCTGCTTCTTCTCCGACCCGGCAGCCCTCTCGCCTGCACTGCTCCCAGCCTCTGCTGCTTCTTCTCTGGCCTCTATTTCACTACTTCATCGACGGCTCCGTCTGCGACTTCGTCTCCACTCTGCGCCTTCGACGACAGATCCAGCAGATCTCGCTGCTCTCGTTCTCATCGACGGAACCGCCCCTCTCCTCCCTCGATCCCGTTTCCAGGTGGAGCTGCTGCTGCGCCTATTCCTCTCCTTCGATCCAGTCCAGCTTCCTGTCCCATTCCCATGCTGCTGCTCTCGACGATGGCCGATCCCACTGCTGTGCTGCTGCTGTTATGCCGTGCCCTATCAAATTTTTTTAAAGTGATTGCTGTAGTTTTTGTGTTGTTTCGTATGTCTTAGTTAGTGTTGGTAGTGTCTTCTAGTCGCGTGCTATGAACGATGGTTTCCGTGCTGCTGCTCTTTGGGTGCCGAGCTCTTCTCTTCCTCCCTTCTCACTCGCCGCTGCTTGAGCCTTTTTTGCTCGCCACTGCTTGAGCACTCTGCTCGCAGCCGCTTGAGCCTTCTACTCGCAGCTGCCTTGTGCTTTGCTCGCTGCATCCTGGATCGTGGTCTTGTCGGCAACTGTTATCCATTATTGTTCTTTTATGTGTTGTTCTGATTGTCTTCGTCTGTGTCTCCATGCGAGTCTATGCCTTCATGCACGTGTTCCACGTGAGGGGGAGTGTTTGTGATAACGACGACTCGGATGCCTCTTTTCCCGACTCCTGCCTTAGTCACACACGGCCTCCAGGCATATTTCGTATGTTGTTTGTGTCTCCCCATCTTTTTATTCTATATTAGGTAGGGTGGTTTGGCCTTTGTTGGTTGACCTGGTTTCAACACCGGGAGCATCCAGCGTGTTCATGGTCGGTTTGTGGACCAACGTCGTGTGGCTTATGCCCGGTTGAAGTATCCCCGGTGACACGCGGTTGGGCCTCGGTGGCTGTTGTTTTGTCCCTCGTTTTCAACCACTATTTACCTTTTCTTTTATGTTGTGTTCAAGCTGAAGGGTTCCCCTTCAGCTTGAGGGGGAGTGTTGAAAGTATTTATATTTAGGTATTTAATATGTTTGAGGTTTAGTCCCACACCGTGGGTTAAGTTTGTGTCTTGTTGTACTCCTATAAAGTGTCCCCTATATGGATGAATAAAATTGCACCAAGTATTTTCTTTTCTCCTCATTTCAACACACATAACAATCACCATATTTATAATAACTTTAAATTGCGACGCATAATTATGACACAACATGACAAGTATAATAGCAATTTAACACAGTATTACATATAAATTATTCAGATAACTGATCGTGTGAAACCATAATATATAGCGATGTAATGTAACATTTTTCCTTTAGGTTGGAAATAAGTTATTTTCAAGTTCTCAACCCAGGATTCTAGTCCTGCCTGATTTTCATCAATAAAAATGTTTCATTTATTCAGTGATAGGTTGTGACACTAAATATTGTAATGGTAGTTGATTATCTGATTGGAAGCTGCTGCACTTTAGAACTTTATGGTGCAAATAGAAATCATTAATATGTTGGATTAGCCTTTCATGAGGACTTGATGTACGTCTGATGATGATCTACCATTATGCAACTGCGGTGCTTAAATGGCCTGAGTGCTAATTTAAGGCCTTCATCTTAGAAATGACCCCAGGATATGCCTTGTTTAAAATTATAATATTATCATTTATCATCAGTAGTGAAAAGCTTAACTTTTTCCACGCCCCTGTGACTTCACAATTTTAGATAACTGAGCAGGTGGGACTGGGTGGGCCACACATAAAGCTCTAATATGAGGATGCCGATCGGCATAGGCTGGCATAGTATTACTTTTGTGGACATGAATTTTGTAAAAGCAAATATACTTGATATTCTTATAATGAGATTGTTTATGGTTGACTATATCAGCCAAAAGTACCCAACAATGCCTTCAATATGGTGTTTAGGATTTTGATCCCATAAGATGCAACAACCCAACCCACATTATTTGAGGTATTGTTCGTTTTGGTTTTGCCCATCTCATACAAAGCTTAACCACACTATTTTTTCTTTAGGTGGCTTACGAGTACTTCGCAGGAGATCACCGATTTTAGAATTACTCACACCAGAGCACGCTTAACTCCGTAGTTCCTAACTCAACTCCATCACTTGCTATGAAAAGATGCAAATAATATTATGAGATCTAAATTATTACTTAACCCAATAACTTTCCTTTCAATTCTGATATGAGTTTCAGTTCATTCTTGCCCCTTTTTTCACTTAGAAGCATGTTAGGAGTTGCCTTACTATGGGCTTCTTTGCCCAAAAGATATTACCTGTCCTCATTGGATCACCCTCATAAGATTTAGGTGCTACATGAGATAGCTGATTTCATTCATGATATTAGGAAATTTTGCTTTTTGTTCAAGACATATAACATGTATTTCCTAAGTAAAATTTATTGCACATGTACAAATATGATATTTTTCTGAAATTTTGCAGTCAGTTGATTCGAAGCATATGGAAAAGATGGATTATCCAACAAATGGGCTTTCAGTTATAGGATCCCTAAGGCTTGCTTTTGTTGATGAAGAACCTTATCTTCGGGGGTTGTTCGATAAGGAAGATGATGACTTTGTCTTTGATTGGAGAGGTACTTCATACTCCCTTAGAGACTGTTTATTGTGCATTTTTATTTTTCAATCTGAATTTAGCAAGTTGTCTGATAATATACAGATGAATCAGAAAAGGAGGAGGAACAAATGGCTGGAATGCATGGGTTAATAGGTGAAACCATCATCCTTTAACATATAATCTCGTTTGGCCTTTAATTATTCGCTGATTTGACGAAATTAACGCACTGATGCTTAGATGGCGAAATATTGAACTTCAGCTCTAGACAAGATAGAAGCAACTTAAATTCAAGTATCTACAAGTTGGAGATTATGGACATGGAGCTAATTTCTGTATATGGTGGTCAAGTAAGTGTTCTTTGTTCTTTACTTTGTGCTATTTTAATGACTATTCCTATAGGAAACACTAGTGAATTCCATTTTTACAGATACACTGGCAGCCAATTATGCTAGCCTTAAAGCTCCATTTGTTTGGATGGAATTGAATCCTTGAAATTAGAATTGGAGGGATCAATTCCGATTTCATTGTTCGGTGACAAAATGAAGAAATTGAAAATCATACCAAAGTACATATAATTTATTTTCTGATAATCTCAATTTCTTTCTGACAACGTTGAAATTTGGCAGGTCCAAATTTAAATATCTAATTCCATTCAAACGAACGGAACCTAAAGGAATGAACTATTCAGTTAACTTTTCGCCCTTCATTAATTTCTTTTTTTTTACTTTTCAATCTTGCAGTCAGTTATTAATTTTCAAGATTTCCAAGATGCAGAACCTGATGTTCTTGCACACTGTGCTTCAGCAATTATAGAACGTTTCAGTGAGTCTGGTATCCATGGTAATGATGCTCTTAAAGCTCTCTGTCGAAAGAGAAAGGGTCTTGTCGTTGAGGTAAAAATTAGCATGGCTTAACACTTTTCCTGTTTGTATTTTATTTTTCTGGACTGTTATTCATTTATATTCATAGTTTTCTTCGGTGTCCAACTCTTTTTCTTCTTTCTCCTTCGCACTCTCTGAAATCCTATAATTTTGGAAAGGCTGATGGCAGGCTATTTTTAGTATATTTTTCTTATGCTCTTAAATTAGAAATATATAATGTTTATATATCATTATCTAGTATTTGGTTTTCCTTACACCATTTACTTGATTACAAATTTGAGAAGTTATTTAGAAATTAATTTCATTTTATGTTGCTTTCCTAAACTAAAGCAAGGTATTTCACACAGGGAGCGAAACTAATTGGTGTTGACAGCCTTGGTATGGATATTAGAGTGTTCTCTGGGTTGGAGGCCAAAACTCTTCGCATTTCTTTCAACACTCGGGTATGCTTTTATATCTTACATAAGACAATATGAAGTTCTAGAATAATACTATTCTCTTCTTCTTCTTCTGTATGGACTAACCTTATGTCCTTTAACACTATATTCTTTTAACATTCTAGTGCATGAAGCTGTTACAGGCAACACATTTGTAGGAATTAATATTGGTTCTTTTATTGATTGTTATGAATTGGACATGAATGCCATGTTATAATGGTTATCTTCAATCCATGTTATGATCATCTTCATCCCAACTTGCATTTTTGATTTTATATCGTTATAATCCAAGTATTCAACCTAAAATCAATTGGTTGGAGGTGGAGTGGCCCGATATCTATATTAAGTGTATCAAGGCTATTTTTATTTCTCGAAGTGGGACTATTCTCAAGTCTCAACACACCCCCTCGTGGGCATGGTCTTTGACTTCTAACACATGGATTACATTTTCTTAACCGGTGAAGTGGATCTTGAGGGTAAATAAAATTGCAAAAATGACGGCCAAAATAAATGTGGTGTATCTATGCCCTCCCATCATGAGATCTCTTGCCATATACACACTCGCAAATTGCCCGTGACATCACTCCCCTCATTTCAGACTGAACTTGTCTCCTCAAGTTTGCAGTCTAGGCGTGTCTTCTTGCATTCATCCTGCGGCTCCCATTAGAGCATGGAGAGAGATCCTTGGCTCGTCCCCCCATAGGCCGACACCCCCGTCATCCTCCAACTCCAACCAAAACAATTCTTTTGGATCCTTCGCCCGAAGGATGCCTTTGGGTCGTGCAACGATGCTCCGTTTTCCTGGCACACCGCACACCTCACTCGTTCCCACTAGCTAAAAATGAGAACATGTCATTTTTTTTCTTCTACTGGTGTTCATTTTCAAGTTAGGGGAACACAATGTTTTTTCCCGGGAAAGAACAATTGGTTCAATCATCAAATCTGCTAAGCAAGGAGAGATCTATGACATGCCGTCAATCACACAGTGTGGATTAACCAGCTACAATTCCAATTTTCTAAGCGAGTTGCATAAGAGATTCTTTCTGTCATCGAGTTGATCTACCATCTGATGTGGGCCTTTCTGCGAGTGGCGATGCAAGTGATCTTGTCAATGGATGAGTGGATTCTGTCGATCCTCTTCTGAGCTCGACCATGAGTTGCATACTCAAGCAACACTTTTTTGGTGGTAGGAAAAAGAACAAGTCTCATCATAATTGAAGCAGAGACCCTTTGCGCGGTGGTCTGCCATCTCTGGCAGAGATAGATGACTGATGAAAGGGAGTGGGGCCACAGTTAGTCCAGGGGGAGGTTCGCGTTGGTCCAGGGGCTGGTGCCTTAGAGAAAGTGTCAGTTGTCGTTTGTCGTTGGCCCTGTTTAGCCGAAGATGACGGCCATTCAAGCTAGGCTCATGACAGTGATGAGATCTGAAGTGCTTCAAACTCAACATCCAGAAGTAAGTGCTCCTGGAGCTCGAATGATGATAGCAACCGCTGCTTCGGTCGGACGTTGGGCACATGTGTTAATAGTGTCTGGAATTTCTCTATGTAGTTATCGATATCTCCAACATGCTTGAGAGAGATCAAATCTTCCAAGGGATTGCTTCTCATCGGCGGGCCAAAGCGCATGTGGTAATACTGCTTGAAGTTGTCCCATGTCATGTGGAGATTCTCCATGTCAAAACGTAAGAACCGCATCTGGGCCAACCCTACCAAGTGATAGGTAGCCAATAAAATCCACTCAATCACCGGGGTCTTCTAGTTAGTAAAAAAACTGCTCGCATCGGGTTAACCATGCTAACGGGCCGGATATTGGGCACGTGTTAATAGTGTCTGGAATTTCTATGTAGTTATCGATATCTCCAACATGCTTGAGAGAGATCAAATCTCCCAAGGGATTGCTTCTCATCGGCGGGCCAAAGCGCATGTGGTAATACTGCTTGAAGTTGTCCCATCTCATGTGGGGATTCTCCATGTCAAGACGTAAGAACCACATCTGGGCCAACCCTACCAAGTGATAGGCAGCCAATAAAATCCACTCAATCACCGGGGTCCTCTAGTTAGTAAAAAAACTGCTCGCATCGGGTTAACCATGCCAACTGGTCGCTCTTGCCAGCATTCACCGGAAACTCTAGTTTGACGTATCGCGACAGAGCATGGTTCTCGTAACGAGACACTATGTTGTTCTCATAACGCCCTACGTGGAGGCCATCCTCGTGGCCGTGGGAGGAGGATCCTCCATGAAAATTGCTTCCGGTACCGTCGATACGAAAGTCATCATGACCTCACTGAGGTGGAACGAGGCTTTCTAGACAGGTTGAGAGGTCAACCAATGTTGCTTGTTGCCAGATATTGGACGTGGGCGAGTTGATCCATCATCGACTTATGCATCCTTTCGAACATCGCCTCCATAGGGTTGGTCGATCCCATCATTGTCGGCTTTGATACCAAATTGTCACAAGCCAGTGCATATGATTGTGTCATTGGACGGGGGGCGAAGGAGGGCATTGTCGTTGGCGATTGTTTCTCTTTGGCCTTCGATGGGGACCTTCGTTGAGATATGCGAGCGGGTCCTTTCTGCGACGTCTGATGCGAGCGGGTCCTTTCTGCGACGTCTGATGCGAGCGGGTCCTTTCTGCGACGTCTGATGCGAGCGGCGTTGAGGGAGAGCGGAAGGAGTTGATGCCGGGATGGAGGAAGTTGGGCGAGGGTGGAATAGAGGCTCTATCCAACTTCTATAGGCAACACGCAGAGCAGCAGGTTATTGCCCTGCTAGTTCGGTCGAAGAGTTTGTCGATGGTGCTTGGGCCGCCCAAGAGTCAGATAGGGTGTATGGGAGTGCACCTCCCCTTTCTCTCTCTGTGCTGGATGCAGGGAGCTTCCCTACCCTTCACAACACGTGGGAGGGGCGCTTGGTAGTGGGGAAAAGTGGGAGCTCTAGAAACCTCTCTTGATGCCAAAGAAAATAGATTTTATTCAACATATCCGGTTCATAAGACACCCAGTTATAAATATAAGATTACAATGCTTAAAAATAAAAAATGAAATAAAGAGATGTCTCGAGAATAGATAAAATAACAAAAATGATAAAGCCAAACTAAGAACGAAATAACAAAATAAATACGCCCTTCCATCATAGGATCTCATGCCTTATACACGCCCTTAAATCACCCTAATAATAATTGGAATGACTTTAGAGTAATGCATTATTATGGTTAAAACATACTATTTAACTTAACAAACATCACTTATCTAAGTTGCATTGATTGTTCATAATTTTTACTATTAATTACCTAAACCTCCTCGGGGAGTTGGCATAATTATAGGGTGTACCCTTCTGTCTTTTGAAATTACAAAAAACTCCCCTGTGAGTTTACATTTCATAACATGCATGCACAAAAATCCCCCTGACGCTTTCCTCTAGGAGGGTATTTTTGTACATGCATGTCATGAAATGTAAACTTGCTTTTTTTTTTGTGTAATTTCGAAAGGTAAAGATGTGCAACCTATAATTTCATCTAGGACCGTAACTTTTAAACATATTTTCAGTTCATAGTTTTTCCCCTTCATGCAGGCAATGACGGAGAGTTCGGCGGAAAAGAAGATCAAAAGGATGCTTTTCCCGCATCACCAACTTAGAAGATCGAGAACTCCCATCATCGATGTTGAGAAATGAATCCGTATTAAAACATCTTGGTGCAGTACGACATCCGATTAGCCCGAAAAAAGCCAGGTTTCATATGGCGAGACCCAAGAGATCGAACTAAGCCTCAAAAGAGATAAACAAGACCGATTTTTGGTATTGTTCTAGCCTATTGTTTATTATGGCCAAATTTTCTTTTTTTTTAAGTTTAAATTAGTTTGAATAAGAACAAGGATAAGATTGTTTATCCTATTTGGATTTTAGTTTATTTTTATGTAGTTTGTATAATTTAGTTTTAAATTTTACATGTAATCTGATGTCTATAAATAAGGGATGAATGGTTTATTATCAGAACTACTGATCAATAATATGAATTTTTGAGTTTCTTTTCCGAGATTTCTCCCTCTATTAACAACAAGGGTTTGTTGTTTTGTGTGTGTGTGTGTGTATATATATATAGAGAGAGAGGGGGGGGGGGGGGGGGGAGAGAGAGAGGGAGAGAGAGAGAGAGAGAGAGAGAGAGAGAGAGAGAGAGAGAGAGAGAGAGAGGTTGCACTCTTCTTACTATTGAAATTACAAAAACTTCTCATGTAAGAGTATATTTCATAGCATCCATACACAAAAAAGACCCCCTGCCCCTGAAAATTTACTGCAAGAGAATATTTTTGTGCATGAATGTTATGAAATATACACTTTTGGGGAGGTTTTTGTAATTTCAAAACTGTAATTATGCTAACTTTCTGGGGAAGTTTTGGTAATTATTCCTATATACATACATTCTATTGATGCCCAGAGGTTGTTGTCTCAGAGTACTGATTATGTGGATTGCTCCCAAACTTACCAACTTCTCATTTTTAATTTGTCGGGCTTAATAAAATGCCCACATTTCCGTTATATTAACTTGTTGTGAGTTTGATCTATGTTGAGAACATAATTTCATATCGAAAACTCATAGTACAATGCGCACTTATATAAAGATTGGATGCATAGGGTTTAACACTTTCTGGGCCCATAGACTATTCAAAGACCCGATGTACGAAGGAACACGTTGGGAGTATAGTCTCACATTAGGAAACTCATACAGCCTGCTGCTGTTAATACCGCTTACACTGTGTTGATTTTAGGCTGGATGCACGAGTTTTAACCAAACTCTTGATTTAGAGATTTTTTTGGTATCATTTAGGGCGAAAATTTGCATCCAGCGTGCAATTTTGATCGTTAAAACCGGCCTTATTCCTCACTCATCATTTTAGTGCTTTCTGCCCCGGCACACATTTTTGTCTGCACCTAATAATTTGTTCATGATTTTTGAGACAATGTAATTTGTCTGCACCTAATAACATTTTTAAGCGCAGACTCATCTTTCAGTTATTCTCTTTATGAGCTGGAAGGGAATTTTTTGCAAATCTTGGTTTTGATCATCTGTACAAAATTATTGCACAGATAGCATAATTACATCTTGCACTCCTCTTACTTTTGAAATTACAAAAACCTCCACTGAAGAATGCGACAAAAATACCCCCTGGGAGTAAATTTGCAGGGGGGGGGGGGGGGGGGTCTTTTGTCCATGGATGTTATGAAATGTACTCTGAGAGGTTTTTTGTAATTTCAAAAGTGAGAGGGGTGCAACCTGTAATTTAGCAAACTTAGAGGGGGCGTTTCGATAAATGACCCCACAAATTAATTTCATTTATATAATCGAAACCGACTCATGCAACCAAGGATAATCGGTAGACGGAGTGATGCGATTTGGTTCCACTTTGATCATATGCATTTATGTTTGAAGCATGATTTGTCAGATATTTCTATTTTGAACTTACATTTTCGCGAAAAAATGAATATTCGACGGGTTATGGAGATGCATGGATGACCAGAGGGTTGAGATTCAACGGCAGGTCGAGCACCTGACAATGCACGCCCGAGCGGGCTTAATGGAGTTCACACTTGAAATGATTAAGCTCTTAAGAGATTAATCATGTAATTTAGTTGAAAACATATACTTATATAGTTGAAACAACATTTTCTTCATTTATAATGAGTGATTTTAACACTTATTATGTTGAATCTTATTTGTTTACGCTCATTAAGATACTCTGCGAGAACTTAATATGTCGTGAATCATGAGAGTAATCCCGCCGAAGCGAGTTTAACAAAGTCTTTAATGAACTCCATAGAATACTCTGAAAAGGACTCCTCCTATGTTTGAATATAAGCCTTTGCTTATATAGATTTTTAAACTTATGTGGTAATAGGGGTGCAAACTGTAATTATGCAAACTTCTAGGGTAAGTTTTGGGTTATATATAGAAAAATTTTCAATTTTGAAAACATTATAGGGTGTTGAGCTCCTGGCTGATATCGAGTCGAGTTCGAGCGATTTGGGCTCGGCTCAAAATCGAAATTTTCGAGTCGAACTCGGCTCGAAATCAGCTCGAAATCGATTTCGAGTCGAGCCGGCTCGGCTCGAAATGGATCGATTCCGAGTCGGCTCGAAATAGAATCGAGCTGGCTCGAAATCGAATTTAAATGGCTCAAAATCGAATCGAGCTGGCTCGAAATCGAATCAAGCTGACTCGAAATTGAGCAAATTTTCTCTATATTCCTAGTTGGCTTGAAATTAAATTGGGAAACATTTAAATTTAGCAAATGAAATACATAATTTAGCAAATTTTCTCAATATTTGTATTTGAGATTAAAATTTAGTTATTTTAATTTTAAAATAATAATATATTAATAAATACATAATATTTTTAATTAATTCGGGTTGATTCGAATCATATTTCGAGCGATAAGGGCTGGCTCGAAATCGACTTAAAATCAGATTCCAGTCAAATTGAATCGACTCAAATTGAGTCGAATCAATTGTAGCCAATTCCGATTCGGCTCAATATTCGAGCGATTTTCGAGCAACTTTTGAGTTTCGAATAATATGCTCAGTCTCTTGAGCTCTGTTTGGGGGCGGAGGTTGTCATTAGAATCTCTGAAAGCTGAAAAGCGGCCCGGCTCATGCGCCTGCGAGTGCAAAAGTTGTGATCGGCGTGATAATCGCTATCGATGATTTTTCAAAAAAAAAATGCGGGATGACAAAACACCAATTCCAAGGCGGGCGCCACCGCGGCGACTCCAAAGAGAGAACCTTTAGTTCCATAGCATATAAATAAGAGTAAGCATGAGTTTACTTGGATTTCTGATGCAATTAAAGGCCATAATCCTTGATTCATGCTCATATTCATGGCAACATGATTTCTCAAATTGTATTCAAATCAATTTAGAGAGTTAGGGTTCGTTTGGCACCGCGGTTGTGGTCGTGAGCACCGTGGTTATGAACTGTTGTTCGTGAACGTCCGACCGCATCTGAGAAACTCCATTCGCTTTTATGGTCAAAATTAGTGTTTTTTTCTTGACGGCGGTCATAACTATTGTCATGCCAAATATATATTTTATGGAGTTTTTGTCCAAACTAATTCGAGCAAAAACGCCGCGCACCAAACAGACCCTGAGTTTTTTATCCAATTATAATTTTAGGCGATTGTTATCCGCACTCTTTTTGTATAAGTTATTACGCGGCTTTATGAAATACGTCTTGTACATATTTTTTTAGGAAAAGTGATCAACACGAAAGTTGTAGATCTCACCGTGTTGAACACTTTTTTTAAGAATGCACGCACAAGACGTATTGTCGTCCTGATTGAAATATGTGCATAACTATAGTGATTTTTTGGAAATACGTCTTGTACATGCATTTTTAGGAAAAGTGTTCAACACACTTTCGTGTTGAACACTTTTCCTAAAAATACATGCACAAGGCGTATTTCTAAAAGGCGCGTAATAACTCATACAAAAAGAGTTCGGATAGCCAAAACTATAGTGCGGATAACAATCCCCTAATTTTAATTTCATTATCATTATGAGAAATTGTCCTTTATTATCCAAAAGGTTGGAATTATCCTTTTGTTTAGCATTATCTTCTCTATTCTTCACATGACAAGCTTTGTATTTGTCACAATTTAAATTTGAATTAATTTAAATGCAACTTACTTATTTCTATATAAATAGGGATAAGAAAATACACCATAAGTTACATTTCATAATGCATATTTACAAAATGTGCAACTTGTAATTATGTTTACTCCCAGAGAGATTTGGGTAATTAATAGTTTTTGAAAATATACGGGCTCTAAAGCGGGATCTGCGGATCTTTCTGCGGGTCTTCAGAGGAGTTCGATTGGATGCAGAGAAGCAGTCGTCGGCTGATTAATTGGTTATAAGAATGTTTGGGTCGGTTCTTTGCTTTCTATTAATAGGGCCGGGTTAGTGGCTTTATCGACATATTCTCTCCTCAACGATGAAAAAGCATTATGACAAATCTTCGTACTCAACGTGAATTCTACGATTATATAACCTAATTTCAATTAATCATATTCAAAGTTGTCGGGCTGTCCTCAAATTTTTGGGAAATCTCTTCTCATCATCTCAGACTGAGCACGATTCAATTACCGGATCTTTAGCAATTACCGTTGAAATAGAAGAATTGACCGATTCCATTTTCACGTGCTCAATTATGTTGTTTGACCGAACAACGGAATTGGGATTCAACCCAATTCTCAATTCTTGAAATCATTTCCAATTCCAATATTTTTATTGAAAAAAGTGATGAAATTTTCCAATACTTCTCTTCTTCCTTATCAAGATTGTGACCTCTCACTCTATTCCTCGAAGATAACATTCCTTTATGTGAATGCGACCTTCTACTTTATTGCCACGTGCAGATCTTTTTCTGTTCACTTTAACCCCTTCTATCATGTCTCTCATTCCTTTCGCTTTGCGAAATACCATATCATTTCGTGTTTGTCTCTCGATTAACTTTTAGACACGAAAATAGGGGCATAGATATATATATATAGGGGCATTTACCGAGACCTCTCCTCTAAATTTGCTAAATTATAGATTGCACCCCTCTTACTTTTGAAATTACAAAAACCTCCCCTGTAAATTTACGTTTCATAAAAACATGCACACAAAAACGCTCCTGAAAATTTACAACAAAAGGGCATTTTGTGCATGAATGTTATGAAATGTAAAATTACAGGGGAGGTTTTTGTAATTTCAAAAATAAGAGAGGTGCAACCTGTAATTACGTTAACTTCTAGGAGAAGTTTTGGTAATTATTCTTATATGTATATTATGAATGTTACATAACCATTGATATGTTAGATCAATGCAATAAAGGTTTGTTCGTTTGGACGGAATTGAAGCCTTAGAATTAAAATTGAATGTCAGCTTTCATTGGAATTGACGTTTAACTGCAATTTTGAAGCATCAATTCTATCGAATCGAGTCTTTGGTCTCTAAACAACTCGTGATAGCGGGTCGCTAAGCTTAGACTACTTTGACACCATGTTAGAACCTATACACACGACTTAAAACTAGTTAATTGTAGATGGATAAGTCCATGCTTTTCCACGAGCATTATTTTGAACTCGAGACGAACTTCATATATCGTTATGAATTTTTCGTTAACCATTGACGCATCGGATCAAACTGATAATTGATCGGTGCTAGATCGTTGTGCATCCACCCTAAAAATCAATTGGTTATAGGCGGAGGGTCACAAGAATTCTATAAAGCGCACAGTGCTACGTGAGTGAGTTTCTCAATACGAGACTGCATTCCCATCACTCCCCATGACTAAGTTTTTTTTGGGCGCGTGAACTATTTTTTTTGTTATTCGGCGGCGTGATGCCACACTGCTTTGATATCATATTAGAACGAATGCATTTATACGGCTACACGAGTGTCCCGATGCGCAATCTATTTGTTTTGGGGTCTTAATCAGGAATCTAAACAGAGGTCTGTGTCCCTCGGATCATTATCTGCAGTTATTACAATTATGCCCCTCATTACTTCCACCAGTTCTGTATTTCACTAGTTCAGCTCTGATGTGCTCATGGCCCATCACTTCTCTCTCTCTCTCATGTGAAGTGCAGAAAATGAGAAGCAGAGAAAAACACACATTTCTTTTTCCAGAACTAATGTTATGATGACAACATACAATAAAGTTATCACCACTTCAAAAATTCGCTAGTGTTATATGTAGGTATGTTTACGTATATGTAGATGCGAGAAGCTCGATTAAGATGGTTCAGGCATGTACAGAGGAAATCATTAGAGGCACCTGTTAGACATTGTGAGAGTTTAGCTACTAGGCATGTTAAACGGGGGAGGGGTGGACCAAAAAAGACTTGGAATGAAAATATAAGGAAAGACACGATGTACTAAGGCATTAGTGAGATTATGACTAATGATTCGTTTGGCTCGGCTTATTTGCTCCGGTGAGTTTGGACAAAAACGTCATTGTCATACCCAACATTTTATGCTTATAACTAGTTTCTTTTCTTGATAATGATAGTAACATTTGTCATACCAAACATACATTCTATGACAATGACAATTTTGTCTAAACTCACCGGAGCAAATAAGCCGAGCCAAACGAACCCTAAAGATAGGGTGCAACGGGGACAAATGATCCATATAGCCGACCCCACTAGGTGGGATAAAGGCTCGAGTGTTGTTGTTGTTGTATATGTATATCTATATTAAATGACTATTGGACGGCATTTCTTCAATGTAGAACGCCAACGGTTCATGAGATGAAGCCAGATGGAAGTCGGGAATAAACTTAAGGATCAGTTTGGTGTGGCGGTGGCAGCCGTGAACGCTGTGGTTTTGAACCGTCGATTGTGAACGTCAGACCTCACCTAAGTAACTCCATCCACTTTTATGTTCAAAATTAGTTTTTTCTTTTCTTGGAGATGGTCATAACTGTCGTCATGCCAAACATATTTTATGACGATGATGTTTTTGTCCAAACTCACTGCAGCTCAGTTGGTGATGAGGACCAGTTTAGAGCTCCCTTATCCAGGAGGTCTGGGGTTCAAGTCCCTGCCTCAACAACCCGCCACTGGAATTAGCGGTTGCGGCCGATCAGATCCGAGGAGATAGGTTGGGGTCATTGGTCTACAGACCTGTAGCGCACCCACAGTAGATCGGGGCGTTACATTATCTTCGAGTAATTGTTGTCTTTTGTGTTCTTCGCGTCATCTTAAAGTTTTTCGTGTTTTCAAAACTGTCAACATTGTCGCATAGCCTCCCCCTGCCCGCCTCCATCTTAACTCAGATTCCTCACATTGCAGCAAAGAAATTCCAAATGCAAGGTTCCATTTGGGGAAGGATTTAGTGAAGGATTTGGCAGGGGGAGGCTAGCTCATGTATCCATCAACATTCTTAGCCCCTCACCATGCATAAAGGAATGGAAGGATCAAAAGAACTCAAGGCAAAAGCAGATTCCAAGCCTTAATTGAAATGTAGCAGAAATTGCAAAACACACTGTGAGCATAAAGTAGATGCCATGAGCTGTTCAGCCAACTATATATATTTATATCACATGTAATACTCTAACCACATCTCGCAGCATTATCGAGAAAGAAGACAGGCAACGGAGAAGAGTTTGGTCGGACGAGCAATACTTATCTCGAAGTTAATGATGATGCATGGAAGGGATCCACTCGTGCTCGGACAGGTGGTGGGCGACGTGCTGGATCCTTTCGTTAGATCGGCAATGCTGAGGGTGGTGTACAACAACAAGGAGATCACGAACGGGATGGGACTGAGACAGTCGGTGGTGGTCAATCCTCCGAGGGTTGAGATTGGTGGCGGCGATGAGCGGAGTCTCTACACACTTGTAAGTGGTTTTAACAAGTGTACGACGGATTAGCGATTTCGACTATTTTGAGAATAGTTTCACGTCCGGAAACTCTCATATTGTTTTGTCCACTTTATATACATCCACAAGATCTATATTACAAGGCTATATCAGTTTCCTAATATGACACTATTCTTAGAGAACAAAGCCCACATTTCAGAGGTCAAGCCCTTATACATTTCAGAGGTCAAATAACCTTCCACACTAAATATAAATCTTGGGACCCTTCACCTATAGCCATTAGTAATACATGGAGTAGTTCAGAATCTATAATACGAGGCTATATGAGTTTTCCGATGTGGCATCCTCAAAAGAGTAGGCTCTAACTCGTGATTTATTTTAAGTTGGGTGACGTAATAGGTCATTTGAGCTAGCATGCTCTGATACCATGTTAAAGGACAAATACCACGTGTTAAAGGCCAAGACCCTAAACGCGAGGGGACGTCTTGATAGTAGTCCTAAATAAAAACCTCAAACAACCTTGTATAGTTAATTTAGATCTTGGGCCCCTCGGGGTCTATATTACAATGCTAAACGAGTTTCCTATACAACTATTCTCAAAACACCCCATCACATGTACGCTCTAACGCGCTAACTTTTGTTTTGTTTGGGTGACATAAGAGTAGGTTGTTTGACCTAATCTAGTCTGATGCCAAGCTAGAGAACATAGAACAGAAGTTATTTGCCAAGATCCTACACGCGAGGAGGCGTCTTGAGATAATCTCACATCGAGAAACTCAATTAATGAAATAATCTTCTGCAGTTAATATAGATCTCGATGTTTTGGTTCTAACATATTGCATACATAGATATTTCGGAAACAAAATATGCTGCTCTATTGGGTTCCAGTTAACTTTGAATTATGATTTCACCAAGAGAATAATTGCTGAATGCATCAGTGTTATTTATTAACAGGTGATGGTAGATCCAGATTCTCCAACCCCAACAAATCCAGCAAATAGAGAATACCTACATTGGTAAGCTTAAGCACTGCATATATAATTACCAAACCTTCTGTTACGGTCGTAACCCCACCCCTGGGTGGGCAATACGGCTGGTTCCGCCCCCAATCCTAGCCCCCAATCCCAGAGCATGGGCACCGTAACAGGACCGCGGCCCACACACCCCAACCAAATCCCCGCCCCCATTTAATCAGGCAGTAGGTTGTTGAGGCCAGGGATCGAACCCCCGACCCCCTTGATAAGGAGAACTTCCATGATCTCCTATCACCCCTAAAAGTTAGCATAATTACAAGTTGCATCCCCCTTACTTTTGAAATTACAAAAAAACTCGCATTAAGTTTACATTTCATGCATGGATAATATGAAATGTATTCTTACAGGGGAGGTTTTTGTAATTTCAAAAGTAAGGGGGTGCAACCTGTAATCTAGCAAACTTAGAGGGGAGGTCCGGATAAATAGCCCTATACTTTATATAAGTGTGGTTGAGAATGAATATCCTTGAACTCAAGAAAGTAAGAGCTCTGCCAGGCTTTGAAAGCGTAAGAACTGTACACTTTAAACGCGCTGCAGAAAAACTTTATGTATACTTTACAATGTGAAAAAGAACACTACTTCTAACTCGGCAAGCTAAATAGGAAATTTGAGTCACAAATTAAACATATTATCAAATATATTGAAGAAATTTGCATTAGAAAATATCAACATAATCATCAAAAATCATTAGCTTTACTCCAAATACTTCAAACTCATGACAAAAAAAATCACGACAGGAAGAGATATTGTGAGCAAGATTAGTGGTTAGTTCTCCTTAGCACAACATGGATGGTTCCCTTCTTCAATTTGACCTGGCTTCACCCTTGTGAACAACAATGAAGATGCAGAACGAGATAAAATCAATGTTAGAAATTTTAATTATAAAACATTATACTTTAAATGTTTTGATTGAAGCTAAATGGTGTTTGGTGTTTGGGCTCCTCATTATGATGGAAAAGCTCAAAACCAAACTTGGAGGGAAGCCTTTCATGATGAAAGGGTGTTCTTTAGTCCCACCTTGTCATTCTACTTCTTCCCTTAAGTGTATATAAAGAAATTCACACCTTCTTATTTGTTCAAAAGAACATAAGGAGAAACTATGAACCACACGCGCGCGCGCGCACGCACTGCACCGGACCGGACCGGATCCGGATCCGGATTTGGGAATAATTGAATTGAATTGTATTTTTTGTACAAAATAGTTTCAGAGCTTTTAATCGGAGCTGCGTCGAATAGATTTCGACGCAACGTCGACAAGCCCGCTGAAGTTGGAGCCGTCGAATGGAATTCGACGCACCCGACTTGCGTCGATATGTTTTCAACGCTTGCGTCGATAAGACCTGCGTCGACTTGCGTCGATATGATATCGACGCAACGTCGAATTGGATTCAACGCTTCTGCCGTTTTACGCTCTCTCTCTTCGCAGTTTTACGCGTTTCTTAACCGCTCCTTTACGCGTGTTTTACGCCATTATTTACGTTGGAAATATTCAACGTTTCTCTTTCTGATTACCAGCCTTCCAATTATAACCGTTCGTATTCATTGTGCCTTTTATTTTATTGTCGTTTTTACGAGATCTTATTATACAGGAGATCTTGCAGTCCGAGTTCTATATATATACTCGTTCTTTCTGCAGTTCTCAGGGTGATATACGCTCTTCTGCTCTCATATGCGATGCTGCTCTCTCCGTTTTTGACGATCTTCTACGTGATTCCTTTGTCTTCACATTTGCTACATCAAGTGGTTGTTCGGGTGCTCTGTGCTTCTTCGGTGTCCGCGCACATCGGAGTTTCGGGATCTAGCCGGGTGTTGTACCTTGGAGGAGTGAGCATCGGTTGAAAGCCCTGTCGGAGGGTGGTGCAACTTCTTTAGGGCAGTGATCACACGCCTTACCCAGGCTCGATTCTAAACTATAAATTTCTCTTATTTATTTCTCACCTCCTTCATGCAATATTATTAATATTGTTGTTCATATAAATAGTTCTGCTGATTCTACAAAGTTTTTAAAACCGAAAATTATATTATTTTGTATATTAATATAGGAATATAGGAAAATTATTCCAACAATCAATTGGTTAACATTTCTCTGATTTCAATTGGTTCCAATGTGATAAAATTCATCATCTCTTTAGCAAATTCAATTATCACTCCCATTGCTCGTATAAATTTTGTAATTGAAATCTATTATAAATTGGACAGAAAACTCAGAGAAAATGCAGCTCAAAGCAGACTTCTAGTTGAAATAAGGTGCATGAATAAATCAAATCCCCACATCAAAATTGAAGGAAAGGTTATTGGGCTAAAATAATAATTTGCACTCAAATATCGGAGACATCTTATCATTGAAAGTGTGTTCTAGTGAGAGTAATTATGAGATAAATGACCCCCTGGGAAGTACTCAAAGGTCACAAATGTAAAAGGATAAAATCATGCGGTTCAACTTAGCATAGGAGGTGCTGAATCAAAGCAGACAATACCTCAATTATTGTGAGTTGGGTCACTACAAATGATATCAAAGCAAGACCTCTTACACAATGATGTGTGGAATCAAGTGAAATTTGGTGGGCATGTAACATCATGAATCCAATGAGAGCTGAGAGTGTCATTAAGGCTGGAAAGCCCAGAGAAAAGGAAGCTTCTGGTAGGATTATAGACGAAAGGAGGCACGTGAATAAACCGAATCTCACATCAGAATTAATTTAAAATGTTTATGGGCTTAAGTAATAATTTGGACCATAAATATCAGAGACGACTTTTCAGAGCGAGAGGTGAAGTTATGTTAGAAATCCACAGTTAAGCATGCTCTAGTATGCGTAATTATGGGATGAGTAACCTTCTTGAAAGTACAGGTACACTAGCAATGGAAAATGATAAAATTGCATAGTTCAGCTTAGTATGAGATATGTCAAAACCAAAATGAACAATACCTCAAATATTATGGATTGAGTCGTTACAAATAGTATCAGAGTCATGCGTCCTGCAGTACGATAGTATTATTTAAGAATGAACCAAGTAAAATTGGTGGATCTATAACATTATGAATCCAATGAGGGTTGTGCGATAAGGGTAGTCCGATGAGAGCAGATAACGCTTTTGGAGTATGAATGAACGGAATCTCACTTCAAAATTGGAAGAAAAAATGATTAGCTTAAGTAGTAATTTGAACCTTCAAATATTAGAGGCTCTTTTCCAGAGCAAGTGGCGGAATTTTATTAAGAACTTCAAAACTAAGCTTACTCTGGTGAGAGTAATTTTGGGATGATTGACCTCCTAGAAACTACTCGTAGTCCACCAATGAAAAAGGATAAAACCATGCGATTCAATTTAGTATACGATATGCTGAACCAAAACAACAATACCTCAGATATTCAGATATTGCGAGTTGCGTCGATGCACATAACTATAATTTTTTAGTATAATCAGAACATGACTCATGCAAGTCTCAAAACAAGAATAATTATGGAGTTAATTGCTTAAAAATTAGATATTTGGAGGTTAAAACTCCCCAAAATATGGACACTTAGCAGATAGAGCAAATACAGACAATCTAATATAATTAGATGTAGAGAGTTCAGAAGATAACATATTCTTAGAGGCTCAGGAGGTGCAGCTGGTGAATGTCTTGATCAGAGCCGGAGATAATGGAAGTAGGAGTCGACATGACCAGACTTCAAGCCAATCTTGCCATGATTTCCTACTTGTTCTCCATTCTCAAAAGAGGCAACAGAAGTAGCAGGTAGAGTCGAGAAGCAGCGGCGAACAGCAGCAGGACTGGGGGCGCAGAGGCACGGCAGGCACATTAGGAGATCGCGCATGAGAATCCCGGTCGCGCCTGAAACTGCAAACAGTCGGATGCGAGGGGATGTTGCCCGGCGGAGTACCGGCAAAGCACCGGTGATGGCGGCGGCGGCCTGCAGGCGGCGCTCCCTCGCTGTTAGCTAAGCACCCACTCACTGATCGAGCGTTCTAACCACTGATCGAACGAGCGGTCGAAGTGATCGCTCATCTCAGCAATCTCTCTCATACGATCAATCGGCATGATCGGCCATCCGATCTAGGGATTAGAGCGATCGAGCTGAACGACCAATTAGAGTCTTCGCGAAGAGCAATCAGAGCGATCGTGATGATCGCTCGACTCCGCTAGCCCGATCAAGCGCATGATCGAGTTGATTGTGTTCAAGCCATTGTTTGTTGAATTCAATCCAATGTTCATTTTATTTAAGGCTCTGTTTGGCGCGGTGTTTTTGCGAAAATTAGTTTCGAACATAAAAGTAGATGGAGTTCCTTAGGTGAGGTCTGACGTACACGAACGACGGTTCATAACTACCGTTCACGATCGCCACCACTTTGCCAAATAGAGACAAATCTCCAAAAGGCGCGAATTTCATCACTTAAAAGAATAATTACCCAAACTTCCCCTAAAAATTAGCATAATTACACGTTTCGCCCCTCTTACTTTTGAAATTACAAAAACCTCCTCTGAAAATTTTCATTTCATAACATCCATGCACAAAATGACAAAAATACCCCATTTGAGTAAACTTTCAGCGGGGGAGAGGGACTTTTTGTGCATGAATTTTATGAAATGTACTCTTACATGAGAGGTTTTTGTAATTTCAAAAAAAAGAGGGGTGCAACCTGTGATTTAGCAAACTTAGAGGGGAGGTCCCGGAAAATGGTCCTTTCTTAAAAGCAAGGATAGTGTAGAGACGCGCTACACAGTGGCTCTATTTGTTTCGCCTCTGACATTTTGAAGCGTTGGGAATGAGAGCGGTGGGAATGGAGGGAGTAAGGGACTGCGATGACGTTGAAAATCAAAAATAATGTTTTGGAGCGTTGGGAAAGAAGAATGTAGGAACACGTATTTTCAGTAATAGGTAATATTTTTCCCCCACCAAAAATGAAGAAAAAAATGCCGAAACAAATAGAGCCAGAATTAACGATGGTTGAAATCCACTGCGCGCGTGGGTTAGTAGATTATCACCGATGGTTGAAGTCGGGATTTAGAGTTATTAACGTTTAGAGTTTAATACGCTTGACGATATCAAATTGTTTAGTTCGTTCTTCCTTCTAACATGTCTCCTTTCGCCGACATCGAATCGTTCATCACCGATGCTTGAAATCTAGATAAATTAACAATCGTATTTATCATAATAAAATTAAATTATTAATGATCAAGGGCTATTTTATAATTGTGCTGTAATTATTTTATAATTCTGCACATAATGTATGTTTATAAACTACAAATAAACATATATACATATAATGTATGTTTGTAAATTATACACACGAAAGAGGCATCGACAACATAAAGAGCATCAAATGAGAGCGAGAAGAGACAATTATCAAAGTTAGGTGTAAAGAGATACACGAAATGAAGCGCGGAATAAAATATGGCATCTCGGTCGCTTAAAAGAAATGAAAAAAAAAAATTCAACACTCGCTGATATATATTAGCCTCAAAATATCGTTCTTTTTATTTAAAATATTGATGTCGTGGCGCTTTCTCACCGGTATATTAGAATTTATTTTAACTAGCTTTACTTGAGAGCTTAGATGCATATCACCACAGAAGAACTCCAAAAGTATTTCATCTGCTCTCTCCTATCTTGGCCTCTTGACAGTATCCAGTTGAAATGGTTGTTGGATTGCCCATATTTCAAGTTCGAAGTCAAACATTCGCGTGTCGAAGAACACTGACTGCGCTGCTGAGCGTAGGGAAGACAAATCCCAAGGGTCCTTTTGGCACGATGGTGACGATCCTGAATGCAGTGGTTATGAACCATCATTCGTGAACGTCCGTCCTCACCTAACG
The DNA here is from genome assembly GCA_033032865.1 of Dactylorhiza incarnata. Taxonomy (NCBI): domain Eukaryota; kingdom Viridiplantae; phylum Streptophyta; class Magnoliopsida; order Asparagales; family Orchidaceae; genus Dactylorhiza; species Dactylorhiza incarnata. Next base: position 6,344,657 of record JAWHQI010000057.1, read on the forward strand.
AACTTCATCCACCTTTATGCTCAAAACTAGTTTTATTTTCTGTGGCGGTCATAACTATTGTTTTGTCAAATATGCATACTACGACGGTGTCGTTTTTGTCCAAACTCACCGGAGCAAAAACGTCGTGCCAAACGTCGCACCATCTTAGAGCTAAAGCATAATTATATAAGGTAAAATAAATTAAAATGTCCTTGGGGTTTGGGGAGGATTTGAAATAGGTTCTTAAAGCATCATTTATTTGAAATAGGTCTTTAATGTTTCTAACTTTTCTAAAATCAATCACACTTAACTTTTCGTTGTCTTGTTAACAAATTCTTGCATCGTTAGTGATGACGAGGCGTCCATGTGGCGCTAATGTGGATATGAACTATATTTATATTAAAAAAATATTATTTTTTATAAATAAAAATAATAATTTAGTTTTTTTTTTAACATTAACAAAAGCTAACTATATATATGTCTAGGAATAAACATTAAAAAAAGTCAAATTTTTTTATTTATAAAAAATAATAATTTAATTTATTTTTTAAAGTAATAAATATAGTTCATATCCACATCAATATCAGTATATCACATAGGGACCTCATCATCACCAACGATGCAAAATTCGTTAAAAAGACAACGAAAGGTTAAGTGAGATTGATTTTTAAAAAAAACTGGAAACCTTGGAGATCTATTTCAAACAAATGAAACTTTAAGGATTTATTTTAAATCCTCCACAAACCTTAGAGAATGATTTATGTATTTTACCATTATATATAATACAAGAAAATAGAAAATAAACGTCCCGCAAAATTGAACATTTTCATATAGTGGGATTACAATTTACTCCAGTTTAAAGGTAAATATTGTTGACATTAGAAATTGAAGTAGGATTTTTGATTTGTGTAAGAAACCACAACCTAGATTCCCAAATGTGAATGTATTGGGTGCTCTTGGGTCTTCTTGACCCAAAAATTAGCTCAAGGCGCAGCACTTTGCCTCAAACTTATAAACCAAGCATTGGCTCTTTCCGTAGATGATGTGGGACTAATCCAACAATCTCGCCCTTTAAACATCATGCCCTTATGTTTAAGAGGTGACAACAAAATTTCCTAAGTAGTCTTAGGATAAATGTTAAAACTAGGACTATATAGTATTGGTGCCAATGTTGGGTTCTCTTGGGTGGGCTTTCTCACTCCAAAGGCTAGCTCAAATAATGAGACTTTCCTTAACTCCCTCCCTTTCTATATACAATGTGGGGGCAGAAACAACATAATGATTTCATAAGAAGGCATGTGAAATCGGCAACAATATACAAACACATGCAAATCTAGGTTACATGATAAAAACATCTTCACATTGTTTCTCATAAGTATAGTAAAATAAATATCAAAGTAACATTTTGCATGAATTTCAACAAGCTAGATATGAATTGCAATTTTCTTATTTTAATGGAATTTTCAAATTATTGGTACTATGTAGGTGATACCTACAATCTTATCACGCGAAAAATTGCTACACTTCCTAAACCACCTAATCTATTTATAATCTATTCATATATCACAACATATTCATTTCCATTTCTCCCGGCTTCCTCTAATTCACCTCAGATTGAAAATTTAACAATGTTTTTTTGGTATTTTAGGTTGGTGACAGACATTCCAGAACGAGTGGATGCATGCTTTGGTGGGTCACAAAACTTAACTTTTGTATGGTTTCATGGTATAGTCATTTGAATATTTTGAGGGTACATTCAAGGAAACTTGCATAGCTTTGTGCACTTATTGTATATCATGATCACACGCCTATAATCAATTAGTTTTAGATTGGATACAAGGTTCTAGCATAGTGTCAAAACATGCTAAACCCACATTAGAGAATTCATGTAGTGCACTTAAGCTTTGTTTGTTGCGGCGTTTTTGCTCCGATGAGTTTGAACAAAAACACTGTTGTCATGAAATATATGTTTGGTGTGACAATGGCTATGACCACCACGAAGAAAAGAAAACTATTTTTAAACAAAAAGTGAATGAAGTTCCTTAGGTCAGGTCGGGCGTTCACAAACGACGATTCATAACCACCACGTTCATGATCGCCACCGACGTGCCAAACAAAACCTTAATGTAGATGATGGCTTCTCCACATATAACAAATTGATTTTAGTTTGAATGCAAACAAAAATAACAACACAAATTATCCTAAAGCTTGCAAATTAACATAAATCAACTTTATCCAAGTCATAAACCAAAATTAGCTAACACTATTAATCTTATAATTTACCAATAAAAATGCCCATAAATATCTAACTTGAACATCCTTGAAAACCATAAAAATTTCCTCTTTATTTACATGCGATTTATTACAAATGTTCTCAAATTTGAATCATGTAAACAACATACATCTATAAATGCAACAAATGTAAGGATGATCTCATGAATGTTAGCATGAACCAACCTTAAAGTATACTTGTAACTTCATAACTAGTTACTCAATAATTCTTGTAGGTCAGTTCATCGGAGAGTGAAGTTTTAAGAAAAGTTTAGGGATATGAAATCTAAGCAAGCAGTTTAAGGAGGAGAGTTTCATGAGAGGGAGAGAATGGAAAGAAAAAATTGAAACAATTTCTTCTTTTCTCAAAACTGCAATAGCATACAAGCTTAACATCTCTCTATATATAAGTAACTTAAGTTTCTTTTCAAAACATAAAAAAAACATAAGCACAATGAAAAAGTTCAATTGTTAAATTCAAATTTCTAATATTAACAAAATCCTTTCTTTATCGTTACATACCAAAAAAGTTAAGTAAGAAAGAACTCTTCATTCACGATGTCTTCATAAAATTAATAAGGGATTAATTACCAAAACATCCCCTGGAAGTTAGCATAATTACAGGTTGCAAGCCACTTATTTTTGAAATTACAAAAACCTCCCTTATAAGTTTACATTTCATAACATCCATGCACAAAAATACCCACTTGGAGTAAGGTAAATGGCCCTATAAATATACTTGGCAATCAAATGAACAATAATGCAAGAATTACGTTCGTAGTGTTGAAGTACACGAGGCCATATGAGCTTTGGATATGCGACTATATTCTCAACACACCCATCACGTATAATATCTTTAGCTTCTAGCTAGTGCACTTAATTATTGCTATTTTTTAAATTGGGTAGCCTGGTTGTGACACATTGGCATAGGCTGCTCCTAAACAATGTTTAAACATCAGCATTGGGCTCCGTTTGGCACGACGTTTTTGCTCCGGTGAGTTTGGACAAAAAAGTCACCATCATAGAATGTATGTTTGGCAAGACAACGGTTATGACAGTGACCAAGAAAAGAAAACTAGTTTTGAACATAAAAGTGGATGAAATTCCTTAGGTGAGGTCGGGTTCACGAACGATGGCTCTTAACCACCATATTCATGACCGTCACCACCGCACCAAACAGATCCCTAATATAAAACTTTCTGATTATGCGTGGAGGGGATCACTATCTATACTAAATGTGCTATGTTACATGTGTTTCACAATGTATGATTATACTCTCAACAAATGACTTGTAAATTGACATAAAGCTCTAGCCTATGCAAATCACATCAATCATCTTGGTCTCTGGTATGCACAACTAGATATATATATATTTACATTTTTGCTGATTTTAATCAAAATCATCATGAAAATCTAACTTCATTTTCACAAATATTAATTTTTTCAGGAAATGAAGTAATCCACTATGAAGGCCCGCAACCACTAGCCGGTATTCATCGCATTGTTTTTGTGTTGTTCAGGCAGGAGATTCAGCAAACTGCTTATGCTCCAGGATGGCGACAAAACTTTTACACAAAGGATTTTGCTGCCATTTATAATCTTGGAATGCCTGTTGCAGCTGTTTATTTCAACTGTCAGAGAGAGCACGGCTGCGGCGGCAGAAGGTAAACTACAATTTTCATGTTCCCGCTCTTTTTTTCTTAAGATTTGTTGGGTATAAATGTGTTAATGTAGATGATAAACATCATATATATATGTTCAGAATATCATTTTTCATAGAATATAATTGTGCATAATATTATTGAGTTTATTTAGGTTCAAAAATAGTTCAATTTGGGTTGTTATGGACCATTTGCATTAAGTTTACATTCAAAATTAGGGTCGTTTACCGAGATCTTCCCTATAAGTTTGCAAAATCACAAGTTGCACCCCTCAATCTTTTGAAATTACAAAGACCTCCCATGTAAGTTTACATTTCATAACATGCATGCACAAAAAAGTACCCAAGGAGGAAAGAGCCAAGGGAAATTTTGTGCATGCATGTTATGAAATATAAACTTACAAAGGAAGTTTTTGTAATTTCAAAAGATAGATGGATGCAACCAGTAATTATGCTAACTCCTTAATAGTTCAAAATTATGTTAGAATTGAATGTAAATTGGAACATAGTTTGAAAGTACATGATATTATTGAGTTTATTTAGGTTCAAAAACAGTTCAATTTGGATTGTTATGGACCATTTGCATTAAGTTTACGCTCAAAATTAGGGTCGTTTATCGGGACCTCCCCTCTAAGTTTGAAAAATTATAAGTTGCACCCCTCTATCTTTTGAATTTACAAAGACCTCATTGTAAGTTTACATTTCATAACATGTGTGCAGAGACAAAAAGCCCTGGAGGAAAGCGCCGGGGGGGGGGGGGGGGGGGGGGGGGGGGACTTTGTGCGTGCATGCTATGAAATATAAACTTACAAATGTGTTTTTTGTAATTTCAAAAGATAGAGGGATGCAACCAATAATTATGCGAACTCCCAGGAGAGATTTCAGTAATTAAAAGTTCAAAATTATGTTGGAATTGAATGTAAATTGGAATTGAAATGAAATGCAGTAACATTTTACACACGATTCTAGGAAAATGTCTGTGGCAAGACGCAATTCTCTTCTTGAATATCTATGTATAACAAATAGACATATTTTTTTTTTCAAAATCTGAACATATGTTTCTACGTGGAAGGTTCTGATATTCAACTGATTATTCAAGAATATTGGTGTTGGGCTTCAAGAGAACTTCTCAAAGTGGACAAGGGGGGAAATTTTGAATTTGAATTTTATTTACTTCCTGTCAATTATGTTTTTTTGTTGGGCAGATGTCCATTTTTGTACTTTCCCCCTTAATGTAAAGACTGGGAATTTATGGGTTCTGTAATGTTTGACATAAAAGTTACATATTTATGCAGTAAGTTTCGACTATTAATTACTGAAACCTTTTCTGGGAGATATCATAATTATAGGTTGTTGCACGCCTCTATCTTTTAAAATTACAAAAACCTCCTTTGTAAATTTACATTTCATAACATGCATGCACAAAATCCCCCCCTAGCGCTTTCCTCCAAGGGGGTACTTTTGTGCATGCATGTTATGAAATGTAAATTTACATAAAAGGTTTTTGTAATTTCAAAAGAGAGGGATATAACTTGTAATTTTCAAACTTCGAAGGGAAGTGCCGGTAAATGACCCTAAGTTTAAATAATAAAACTGTTAAATTATGTACTGGTAATCTCCTCTTTCTATAATGTAGAATTGTTCAAAGATAGTAGAACAATTTGAACAATTCTCATGTCCATGTATCATGATTATTCAAATACTTAAATATTTTTTAGATAGGGCGCAACGGCGACAAAGAATCGATATAGCCATCCACGCTTATGTTGTTGTTGATTATGTACACAGAATATGTCATTCATATCTAACACTCTCCCTCAAACTCGTAGTAGATAAATGAAAAGTTTGGAAATATTATATAAATTCTGAAATAATGTTGAGAATCTTGTTCTTTTGAAGAAGCAACATGAAAGAAATGTGTTCAGCTTCATATGATCATGTTGAACCGGATGTCAAACTTAAAAAAAAAAATTTGTAATATAACTATTATTTTTATTGTCACCATAAATATATAGGAAGTAATTGCACACCAACATGATGGAAGGGAGTAACAAACAAAAAATCTAGCGGTGGATGGACGAGTGCCGTGATGATTTGCATGTCGAGCATTAGAAAAAAACATAGAAGTAAGGGTGTGTACTGTCACAAACACAACGCTCGAACTTTGATCTGTGCAGCCTTAGCTCCATCTTGCGCCCTTCATAATAGCTAAGCATTCACCTCTTCTCTAGCATCAAAATTATATGCAAACACGTACACAAATATATGGTGGAGAGAGGAGAACACTTAAATTTCTATTCACAACTTTAAAACCTTTCAAGTATTGACTTACTGATGGCTTGCATACATTCCTTGGATTGATTCCAGGATTGTTTGTCTCAAATGAACGCACATCATTTTTTTATAGTGTCAAAAGGGTTTTCTCTCCAACCAAGGGAAGACTCTAGAAACTCTCTACTCTAGACTCTTCTAGACTATTCTAGACTCCTTTCATGACTATGTACAAACATCCATGTTATTCTACAACATTCAAGAGTACTGTATAATATTCTAGATTACTCCCAACTTCTAAAAAATTCCACAACATTCTAGATCCTCTCCTAAAGTTCTCTAGAAGGTTTCACACTCTTTTAAAATATTCTAGATTATTCTACACTCTTCTAGAATATTTTAGAAATCTCGACACAATTCCATAATATTCTAAAGCGCTCTAAAAGACTCTAGAATCTTTTGAAAGACTCCATACCATTCTAAAATCTTTTGTCATCTTCAATATTTCTCTCCAATCTTTTTTTTTTCACCCGTGCGTGCTTTTCTCCTTGACTTGCGATTTTTGCCTGGGCGTGAATTTTTCGCTCGGGGCACGTATTTTCGCCCGATCGAGCATTTTTCGCACGAGCGCGCTTTTTTTCGCCACAACGCTCATTTTTCGCCCGAGCGGGCACTTTTTCGCCCGAGCACACGCATTCTGCCTGGGCACACGTATTCCGCCCGGGCCTCTGTTTTCCGCCTCGTTTTCTGCCCGGGTGTGCGCTTTTTGGCCGGTCGCGTGCATTTTCGATAGCGCGCCCGACACACTTTTTTCACCCGGGTGCGCGTTTTTCGCTCTGGCACACGTAATTCTAACATTGAATTTTATCTAATAAACGAAACAAAAAAATTGATCAATTACACAATATTCTTCAATGTTGTTTATTGGGCGAACACTATAATTGGAATTAGACAAATTCCAATTCATAGAAGAATTGGAATTGATCTCAATTCCAATATCATATTTCACTTCCATCCAAACGAACGGTACCTAAGAGTGAATAGATGTCAACCTAGCAGCTAGAGTAAAAGTTTCTTCGTAATCAAGAACATATTCCTATGAAATCAATGCGTCTGTTTTGATCATTCTACAACTTACGAATTTTACTCCGGATGATTTTTCGTGATAGGGAAATGATTTTTCGTGCTAGCCTAAGATGTCCCACCCCTCTATTCTCAACTTCTACTTATAGTTTTTACAAGTTGTAATGGTTGGGTAGGTTCGAGCATCGCCGTGCAGCTCGGTGATAAATGCAGGCACACATGCCTAATGTCGTATGAGCTTATGATACACACTTACTAATGCTCTTAAGAATGTAGAAGGTTGTGGTGCTTGTAGATTGTGCCCACATGATGTGCCTTCTTACATATGGCCCAATGTAGATCCATGAAGATTTCTGACATAAAATGTCTGTTGATGTTGGCCTTTGGGTTTTCCGCTAGGGCGTAGATTTCATCTCAGACTCTGAGATAAAAAAAACTCGCCCAAATGCCCTTAGGCTAGATCTTGCCGTGGTTTATCTATCTTATGACTCTAGGGTATATCCTCAAAGGTCTAATTTAGAGCGCTTGTCGATACTATCCTTTGGGCTTTCTGCTTGAGGGAAGATCTCGTCGGGGACTCCAAGGTAGATTTCATCGTGGTAGATCTCGTTTGTGCCCCTAGGCTAGCCTATATCGAGCGAGTGGATGAAGTTCTTGCAGAGGATTTCATCGAGGAAAAGTATTTGTGTCTAACGAAGATGATGTAGGTGTACAGAGACCAACAAGTTGCGGCGTTTCCATCTTAGTAGTGAAGAAGGTGTTTATGGGTATAGTACGCGATGCAACAACAAGATGACATACAATAAGGTGTATTCTCAAACTGAGTCCGTTTGGCGCGGCGTTTTTGCTCCGGTGAGTTTTGACAAAAACGCCACCGTCATAGAATGTATGTTTGGTATGACAATGGTTATGACCGCCACCAAGAAAAGAAAACTAGTTTTAAACATAAATGTGGATGAAGTCCCTTGGGTGAGGTCGGGAGTTCGCGAACGACGGTTCATAACCACCACGTTCATTACAGCCGCCAACGCGCCAAACATAGCCTGAGACTCTGTTTGGCGCGGCGTTTTTACTCCGGTGAGTTTGGACAAAAACGCCACCGTCGTAGGATATGTGTTTGACATGACAACAGTTATGACCGCCAGCAGGATAAAACTGGATAGAGTTCCTTAGTTGAGGTCGGGCGTTCACGAACGACGGTTCATGACCATCGTGCTCATGACCGCCAACGTCTTACCAAACGGACCCCAAGTGCCACAAAATGACGGGGTGCTAAAGAAGAGTTCCGCGCAAAGGAACCAAGGAAGAGATGTTAATGTGGAAGCAATGTAAGGATAGGTTAAACAGATTTGCATTACATAAAAGGTCTACTTAGTGGCACAAATGTAATAAAATATTTGTATGCAGACATTTTTGTACACTCAATTCAACAAATGCACACAATAATAAGAGAGAATCACATGAAAAATTAAATGTAACAACTCTCAAGTACATTTGATTGCTCATTCAATGGAATGAAGATACAAATGAGATACCAATCACTAGATAGAGAAATGTTTTGGAATACACTATGCAATGAGAGAATCTCTTACAAGATATTTTTATTATTGTAATCATATTGACAGTTTTACAGTACTGCAATTAGGTCAGCAATGCTCTACTGTTCGGAGTGTTGGGCAGTGAATGGTGTACATGAGCAAAAAATGAGAGTTGCGGAGATGAGAATGCTTAGGTGGATGTGTGGTCACACGAGGCTGGATAAAATTAGGAATGAATATATCAGGCATAAGATAGGAGTGACGCCAATTGTAGAGAAGATGCGAGAAGCTCGTTTATGATGGTTCGGACATATACATAGGATACCATTAGAGGCACCTGTTAGGCGTTGTGAGAGTTTAGTCACTAGACATGTTAAACGGGGGAGCGGTAGACCAAAAAAGACTTGGAATGAAACTTTAAGGAAAGATATGATGTACTTATGCATTAGTGAGGCTATGATTAAAGATAGAGCGCAAGGGCGACAAAGGATCCATATAGCCGACCCCACTATTATGGGATAAAGGCTTGAGTGTTGTTGTTGTAATCATATTGACAACATTGTATTGGTTTGAGTGTTAGAAAGTTAACAAAAAAGGTTAAATATCTAAATTAAGTGAAAGAAATAAAAATATCAAATAAATTAGGCAATTAAAAAAATAGACCAACCAAGCTAGCATATAAAATTTAGAATCAAAACAAGTAGAAGGGTTGGTGGGGATGTTTTTTGTAGTAAAGAAGGAACACAAATTAGCAGTTAGGTTGATGATGATGATGAAGACCCTTGGGAGGAGAATATGGACAAATTTTTCCCTACTTTTCGCAATTTTGCGTCTACCATACAATGGGGGGACATAATATATAGCTAATAAGTCGACTTTTCCCAAAGCGGAAAGAACGGGCATTATGTAATACGGCCAAATATGAGAGATTATGGCTCTGTTCGAGACAATAGTCAGAGCATTGATGGATGCGAACGCGAAGTATGAAAAATGCAGGTAGCGTTTGAGAGATGTGGTTAAGAACGCTTTTGCCCAAAATGATATTTTCAATCATAATATCACCACAATCATGCAGGTGCAGTCAAACTTTAGCGGTCAAAAATTTTACTCAGCTCTCAACTAACCCAGCTCTCTTTTTTTGACCCTATTCTCAAATTAATTAGACCAAAATTGTAAGGAAAAATAAGAATAACATTTATTAAGCATGATGAAACAAATAATATACCATCCAATGTTCTAAGAGAATACATCATTTTTCATAGGGTGTGTTTAGCAAACAAACACCATGTCCATGACTACATTCACAACACACTAGAAAAATATGACTGCATACTGTGATGCTCCCGAGAAATTAAAGAGACGCGCAGCTTTTTCGAAGCGAATATGAACGGCAAAACTCGTGGCAAGAAAACTCACAGGCCTGAGTCAGAACCATCATTGGCGGTGCTGTCTCCAACGCCAACTGTTGGTTCTTTCCCAGGTTCAGAACTAACAACAGGCAAGTTTCTTCTGTACTGCTGGGAGGCCAGTCTCCGCTCCAGTGGCGTCTTCCTCTTGCTGACGACGAACCTGTTCACTCCCTTCCTCATCGGCATAATTTGAGGGAAATCTTCGTCGGGTATCTGGCTGAGTTCCGAGATATCCTTGATCTGTGCCGCTCGACGAAACCATCGCTCGGCCTTTGCTTCTTCGGACATGTCCAAAGGATCGGGTTCTGTCACACAAGACCCTTCCAAGCTCTTGCCTGAATAACTATAGCTCTCATTCTTCTGAGAATTCACTCGAGGAAATCCGCCGCTCAAACTTTCACTGGCGGTGTTCCACGAGTTTCTATCGGACGGCTGAGCTGGATATGAAGTGGGCCCTCCACTATAAGCAGTAGGGTGGCTATTCCACGAGTTGCTCGATGGATGGGCCGGATTTTCCGCATATCCTTGATATGTATCTTGAGTTGATCCAGCATAAGAATTATTTGTATTCCGTGGGTTCTGAACAGGCTCCGCAGAAATGTTCGGACTAGTATTGTAGTTGCTCGTGGAGTTGCCGGGCGGCTGAGATGAAAATACGGTGTAGTTGTTCCATGAGTTGGGTAGAGGTTGAGACGAATTTTCTGCGGGTGATGCCCCAAAAGATGTGTTACCCGATGGTTGCGTTGAATTCTCTGTGAATCCATGGTATACTGTACTGCCGCCGATCCCCAATTTACTAGATGTTTCGGGTGACTTTGTAACGAACCCATCATATCGCGTATTATAATTACTTTGATAGTCAGTAGACCTGCTGTAGTTATCCCAAGAGTTACTCGAGGATGGAGTAGAATTCGCAGTGTTCCCAGAATATGAAGTATTGTAGCCGCTCCACTGGTCACGAGCAGCTGGAGACGAATTTGTTGCTTTGTCGTTGCTCCATGAGGCGCCACTAGATGGCAGCGTTGGATTCGAATGGTTGTTCCATGAGTTACTGAGAGGTTGAGATGCGCTCGAGGTTGGAAAGAAGCTAGAAGTGTTGTTATACAACGAGCTATTAGATGGCGGGGTTGAGTTGATGCCTTCTTTATGATATGGAGAATGGTGGTTGTTCCAATAGTTGCCAGGTGACGGGGGTGGCGGGGGAGAAGTCGCCGTTGGTCCACCATAAAGAGCGGTCGAACTGTTGGTACTCGATGAGTTACTGGACGGCGGTGTTGAATTCACATTGTAGCTACTACCGTAAGGATGTTGGGCGCTCCACGACTTCTCATGCGAAGTAAACGAGTTTGGAGCGGATCCATCATGCGATGTATTGCTGTTACTCCATAAGTTGCCAGATCGCTGGTTTGGTTTCCCAGTGTATTCACCATTCTCAGTACTATTGTAGGTATTCCCAAAATGGCTCGGTGGTTGACTCGAGTCTGTGGAAGATTCAGCTGAATTTGAATTAAATGTTCTGAAGCTAGAGGAAGACTCAGCTGAATTTGCATCAGAATTACTTCTTGATGTATTCGAACTACTAGTATGGTTAATGTTCATACTAGAAGAGTTATAGTTGTAACTGTCATAAGTCCTACTGACCGGGGCCTCCTCGAGGCCTTGCTTCTGGTTGTTCGTGCTTTTTCTGTACTCCGCATTAGTAAAGTTACTCGGACCACTTGATTGACTTTCTGATGTGATGAATGATGGAGCGACAAACCTATAAAAACCGGGGCTTATTACTAGGCAGTACTAGAAAACTCATAGTCATGATAAGCATTAAGAGTGAAGAAAAAAGATTTAGTGAAGTGCCAAGACATTTAAAAAATATGAAAACAATACTTCAAAAAGTTTTAATGGATGAGAACTTATGACAGGAAAATTATTAGAACTCAAGCATCCAACCTAAAATATTTTGGTTGGTTATAGGTAGAGGGGCTAACATCTACTATTAAGCGCACATGACGACTTTAGTTCCCAACGTGGGGCTATAACTCTCAGAATGCTCCCTCGCGCGGTCTTTTGCTCTAAGTCTCTAACATGTGAACTTTGTTAATTGGTATGCTGTTGAGTCTAGCATGCTCTGCTACCATTTAGAATTTAAGCATCCAACCTATTTATATGTGAAGGAGCCCAGTAGCTAGATTAAGTACACAAGTTTCACAGCGTGAGACTGAACTCTCAACAAAAATGAACAAAATCAAAAACTCTTCCAAAAGTACCATGAGAATAGAAAAGTGCAAGCGGAAATTTTGGGAAAAAAATGAGAGATTTATAGAGTTAGTGAAGACATTGGAGTCATTCTGATGCAGGACGGGCGTCACACCCGCCTGCCACCCTGCAGCCTGGCGTCGCACCAGCCCAGGGGGCCCACCTTGGCATCGCACCAAGGCGTCTTTAATCAGGTCCGCGGTCTGTACACCCCAACCCATCCCCGGCCCCACCACAGGGCCGATAGGTTGGGGTGTACGGGCTGCGGACCTGATTAAAGACGCCTTGGTGCGACGCCAAGGTGGGTCCCCTGGGCTGGTACGACGTCAGGCTGCAGGGTGGCAGGCGGGTGTGACGCCCGTCCTGCATCACATTCTGTCAATAAATTTCATTGTGAAATTCCAAAGACTGAAAGGACATCAAAGAAAATATGTGGTTTTGCCCGTTCGTTTAGAGAAAAGGTGATGTTGAGTATTCTCATAGCTATAACTAAAACCTAGTTTGTGAGACAAGCAACTGAAATGCTAGAGAGAAATTTAACTATGACTTGGAAAGAGTTTTAGATGTGCATCTAAAAATCATCTGCATCTAATTCTTGAAAATCTACAGTGGATGTGACTATTGATCTAAAGAGGTATTTGGTTTGTGCACGTGGGTGGAGATGCAGAAGGAAAATCCTAAAAATTAAATGTGGAAGATGCCCCTACATTAATTGCAACAAATTGGAAAAAATGAAACACAAAGTAACAAACTTTCATTCATCAACTTTCCTTCGAATTAAACACAAAAATGTTAGTCCGCATGTAAATATTTTGCTTAAACCACATTTTCAGCCAAATTAAAAACACATAAGGCAATGAACGCATAAATTGTCACGGACTATTTGCGGGCGTTTATATGACAGGAGATCCCATGATGGATGGTCATAGATACGCTAGATTTACTTGGTTATTTCGTCCTTAATTTGACTCCGACATTTTTGTTATTTTATTTGCTATCTCTACCGTCAGCATAGGTCGACATAGAGAATCGAGGGGAACAATTGTCCGCGACAACCTCCACCTTCGTCTTCTATTATCCCGTCTGACACGATCATATGCACTGGCCATCAACAATTTGGTATCAGAGCCAACCATGATGGGATACGACGACCCAGTGGAGGCTATGTTTGAACGAAAGCACAAATTGATGATGGATCAACTCGTTGCATCCGAGAACCAACAGCAAAATGCTTGGCCAACCTCTCAGCCCATTTAGAAAGCCCCGTTCCACTTCAACGAGGTAGTAGTGACTTTCGCAATGACCTCGGGGAGGCTATGTTCGAACGGATGCACAAATTGATGATTAGATCAACTCGTCACATCCGAGAACTAACAACAAGCCGCATTGGCCAACCTCTTGGCCCGTTTGGAGAGCTTCATTCCACCTCAACGAGGTAGCAACAACTTTGGTCGCGACGGGACCGGAAGCAATTTCCCGGAGGGTCCCCCACACACGGCCATGGGGGTAGCTTCCATAAAAGGCGCTATGAGAATAATGCACTGCCACATTACAAAAATAATGCCCTACTTCAGGAACACACACGTCTGGATGGTGAGTTTGAAGTCCCTCCATATCTCACCATTGTCATGAGCTTAGTTTTAATATGTCAACGTTGCCTTCAGCTTAACCGGGCCAACGACATATGACGACTGCCATGTCCTCCCAAGCACCATCCCACGGATCAATAATAACCCCCCGCCTTGGGCATTGAGAACGGGGAGGGGAAACTGAGAGCCCACCTCCTTTCGTTCACAGATTGTCTCCGTTGGAGATGACGGAACTTCGTCCAAAGGGGCTCTGTTACAATTGTGATAAAACTTACACACCCAGAATAATGCAAGAAGTTGTTTTGCTTAGAGATGGAGGATAACGATGACACCGACCCATGAGAGGGAGACGAGCCAGAGATCTATCTACATGCACTGGCGGAAGCTACATGATGAATTCAAAAAGGTGTTCCCAGACTACAAGCTTGAGAACAGCTCGATCTGAATGAGAGGAGTGACGTCACGGGCAAGTTGTGGTTGAACTAGTATGGGTATTATGATAATATGTGTGGTGTGAGTTGTATCCCTATATAAGGGAGGGTTACACGAGTGTTTATTCATCTTGGCTTCTAAGCGGGTGTGCTCGGGGGAGATAGAGCTACCACGATCTCATAACTTGGGACATGAGAATAAACTTCAATTCATACATACTTCATTCATCCACTGAGAGGTACTTAAATAAGATTACAAGACTCAACTATCAACTAACATGTTAATGACGCACATTAATTAACTCAACTACCAACAACACATTAATTGACTCTAACAACTAATATATTAATAACTTATATTAATTAAACTAGGCACAAAAACATGTAACATGATAACTAGGCGTAAAGGCTCATAGCATCTCACCCCTCCGAATCGAGCTTGCCCTCAAGCTTGAATGGGCCTCTGGCAGTTTGACTATCTAGTTCCCTAATTTCTCGCCAGAACAGCTCCTAGTAGCATGCTTCCTCGAGCGGTGAGCCTCTGATGTGCTTAAACGATGACATGAACGATGGAGGTGTTATTGAGGGGTTGTTGCTTGCATAGAGATGGAATCAACGAACCCAGTGTAGTAGTGATGATTCAGCGACAAATCTCTATTGTGCTTAATGATGACACGAACAATGGTGATGTTGGGGGGTCATTGTTAACGTAGAGATGGAATCAATGAACCCAATGTGTGTGATCCCGACGGTTGCATAACTAGAGTCTGGGCAAGGGTGTCAGGTGACTCAGGACAATCGAGGGCGACTGATGAGTCTGCGGTATGGGAACTGCATGGGTGGTGCGGTGGTTCCGGCTGGGAGCAATTGTCGGAAGTAATGGTTCAAGATTGGTGGCCTACGAACTTGGTATTGTAATGGTTGAAGAGATTGTGGGGCCGTGGGAGCTGTTGAGTTGTCTTCATGTGTTGGCATTGTGGTGCTAACATCTTTTCATGGCGTGAGTCCATCGATTATGTTGGAGAGCGCAGCAAGGACGACCTAGTGTCATGCCTCAACTTCTCGGTGTTAAACTTCTGCGACGTCTTGGGTCATCGTGAAAGTGCGCATCAACTGCATAAGCTTACTCATTTGGTTCGTGAAATCCCTCATGTTGTTGATACTCATAGGAAGTAGGGTAGGTGGAACAGAGAGGAGGATTAGATTATTGGATGATTGTTATACCAAGTTGTTAAGAGCTAACCCGTAGAATGTTGTTGGCGTCGCTGGAAATTACCGAAAGTGGATATGACGATGGGAATGGGAAACTATGGAGATGTAACAACGACTGCCTAATCAGGGTGTGCTCAAGAGAGAAAGAACTACCAATCTCATAACTTGGGACAAGAGAATAGACTTCAATTCATGCATACTTCATTCCTCCTCTGAGGGGTACATAAATAGGATTACAGGACTTAACCATCAAGGCATCAACTAACATATTAATGACATACATTAAACGACACAACTAACATATTAATGTCACATTAATTGACTCAACTATTAACAACGCATTGATTGATTCGAACAACTAACATATTAATGAGTCATATTAATTAAACAAGGCACAAGATTCGTAACACGATAACTAGGCGAGAAGACGCATAACCTTTTGCATCCCATAAACGAAGAGAGATGCAAAAGTGGTTAATTCTTGATAAAGAAAAATAAAATTGAAATACAAGCCACTTGATGACGCAAATAAACAACTTACTTTGTGTAATTCGAATCGATATTTCTCATCTCAGTGTCTTGCCCAGAGGACCTTGAAAACTGCTCATTACTTATGGGAAGTTCCATCAATGATGCATCTACTGATTTTGATTTCCAGACAGTTCCACTCAAATTACATAACTCACCCAGCAATTTCCGCACAGATTTCTCAAGTTCGTCGGATATTGAAACATTGACATGTGATGAAGATAAAGAGCCGTATACATAGTTCAATAGATACCGCATGACATCAACAGTTTCAGCCTTCTCAAGTTCCAATTCCTGATAAGCTCCCGAGAAAAAAGACAAGCAAGAGCATTATTAATCAAAATCATAGAAAAGAGAGAATATATGAAATATTTGCCATGAAATTAATTCCATCTTTAAAGTTATTATTGAAAAAAAAGATAAGGTTATGTCGAGAGAGTTCATAAAACCCTGCTATTGGTGAATTACAAAAAAATTCTCAACCACCCAAATGGAAAATAAAGAAGGGGTTCATTCCACAAAACTTACTGGTGTAAGATAGCTATTAAAAGCATTAATGAAATTATTGTAGTTTAACAGTGGATATAAATGTCAAACAGAAAGTTTTAATAACATAATAAAAACTGGCAATGATCCACAAATAATCTTAAAACTGAAAGTTTGAAAATCGCAGTCTCTATTAGTTCTTTAAGTCCTCTTATAACTCATATTGTTCATACCACGAAGGTAAATCAACAGGAAAAGGAGAGTTTTGCAACTTTGGTATCTTACAGATTCAACAAACCGTTAGAAGGATCCCATGATCCTGAACCGATCTTATCTGGGATCGAAAATCCCAAGTTTTTCTATGAAGATTTCTTCTGTGTAATACTAATTGATCGGGTCTCATTGATAAGTGCTACAAGATCTCGTACATTGGAACCCATGATTATGGACCCGAATCCGTTAGTATGACACATCCTCTTTTCCAAGTGAAATCCTCTTGTATATGAAAGAATGAAAAGGTGTTTTCATTGTTGTGGAAGAAGAAGCCTTCGTATCTTAATGCATGCCAATTTGGGATAGCGCACGTCTTCGCACATGTTTATGTTTTATTTTTTAGGCATATTGGTCGTTTATTTTTTGTACTTTTTATTAGCCTAAATGTTTATATTGCGCATGTTACACGTGCACGACTGTACGGCTTATTGGTGTGACCGACCAATAAGACCATGAATGAAAAGGTCCGTCAAATTAGGACTAGTGTTAGTTAAGGTAAACAAGGAATTTAAAAATTAAGTATTTTATATTATTAAAATAATAATTTTGAAATTAAAGTTTATTTCAAAATTATTATGGTGAGAGAAAACCTAGAGCCATTTCATTAAACGCCCAATCAATTAGAGTTTAAAACCAAGAGGCCACATTTATACCACTTTACTCCTATCAAACCTCCACATATTGATACCTCTTTATTTCCTTTAAAACCCCTCATTAAAAAAACCTTGTTTATGAGAACGGATCCCCCTCCTAAACCGGGTAGCCTGGAAAAAACGTCGAAAACAGAGAAGTCCTCTCTGTTTTGACCTATCCAGCCGAACCTTCTCCCTGCTTGTGTTCGACCAGCTCGTTGCTGACTCCCACGCCCTTCCTAGTCTCCATCGACACCACCTCCGGCGAGCCCAGGCGCCGACGACTTTTCCTTCTCCGTCCAACTCCAGGTCCAACTGCTCCAGCGCTCAGGTTCAACATTCTAGACGGTTGTTTCACCTCCAGCCTGCTGCCTCGTAGTCGTTCAGTCCGTCTCCGCCCCCAATCGGCCTACAATCACTTTCTCTTCCATTTCCAACCATTCCTTCATCGTTCCTAGTTACTGCCGACAACTGGACGTGAACAAGCAACTCCCACCGAGCCTTCTCACTTGTTCCACGTCTTAGAATATTCCCAGTAACCGCCAAAGTCCTTCAACCTGGTTTGGGCTTCGTCTTTTCACGCATGTTCTCTTGCTATGACTCTCACCTCATCTCATGTCTCGATTACTATTAGTATAGTATTATGCTTAATTTATGTGATCTTAAAATTCAAAGCTTGCTTGCCTAAGCTAACATTATTCCTGTTTGGGGCTTATTTGTTGTACTTTCGATGAAATGTTTGTGGAAAATTTAATCGTAAAGGTTGAATGCGAACAAATGTTAGACATTTATGCGCACCTGCGAATCCTTGTTCGGCTTTACATGTTATTATCCGAGAAAGTCTAGCTCGCTTCCCATAATTTGAATTCGAGATCAAATTTACTAACTAAAAGATAATCCATGGATTCTAGTCTACATCAAAAACTATGAGAGTGAACGCAGTGATAGCAACTAAACTGCATTTGGAATTTTTGTGATAGATTTTTTGGGTTCAAATTCTACTTTATGGGGTATGGGAAACTAAGGAGCATGGATACGGCTAAAAAGGTTGCGTGTCGATACTAGTACATTTTTGGTACGTGTACAAGTACTGAATGCAGGGATACAACACATATAGGGAACGCTAGTCTCGTCGTCTTTGTCCCCGGTTTTCAAATTCCAATTGTAGTTGATTGTGTCCCGTAAGCGCTGACCGACAATTCTGATTTCAACTGATTGCAGATCTCGTAAGCCCCGTCTTCTTCTTCTTCGATTTCAGCTGACCGATTTCAGTTTCGTTCTTCTTCTTTGATTACAGTCGACCGACAATTCCGATAGTTTCTTCTTCTTTGTTTCATCTTCCTCTTATTCCTCTTCGACTTCATCCGAAAGTTTTTCTTCTTCTTTTCTCCTTATTCTTCATTGAATTTTGGTCGACTGGCGGTTCCGATTTCAACTCATTGATTCTTCTTCTTGTTCGATTTCAAATCCCGCCGACAATTTCTTCGTCGATTTCAGACGATTTCAGATTCCGTAGACAGTTTACCTAGCCTTCCTGATATTAATTCTTACTTTCATTTGCCTCTTCTCCAAACTTTTATTCATCCTTCTCAACCCTTTCATCTCTTGATTTGCATATTGATATTGTTTAATTCTATAGCTTCCTAGGATGATTTTATTTTTCATGTTAAATTAATTTCCTCTTTTAATGTCCTATAACTGTTTGGTTATTATGATTAGGTTTTATCAGTTTCAGTTAAATCTCAATCACAGTCTCTTATTATATTACTGCATCTTCTACCTCCGCAACAAGTAGATTAATTTCTAATTATGTGGATAAGGAAAATCACACTCTGCTACGGGCTTATGTATCCCTTATTCAGAGTAGAGAAATTGATGTTCGAAATAGAAAATGGAAATGCAATTTTTGTGAGGTAGATTATAGTGGTTCATATTCTATGGTGAAGAGTCACTTACTGAAATTATTCTGAAAAGGTTTAAGGTATGTGCAAAGGTGAACCAAGAGTATTAAAATGAGCTTAATGAGTGATTTCTGAAGTAGAAGAACCGCATAAGTTGAATCCCAAGTTAATACCATTTGCCTCTTCTCCAGGCTTTTACTCATTGAGAACGACAATGAGTTGATGATTAAGTTTATATGCATAGTAATCTTTTCATGGAGAAGCATGGCTAAACTCTTTTGATGGTGTTGACCTGCTTAGTTTTGCATACTTGTTTATAGACGAACCGGAGATTAAAGATGTGGTGATCTCCAACAATGGAGAAGACGAAGAAGAAAAGGAATAATGAACTGCGCAAAATGAAGTTTTATTTTTGTCTCTTTTAGTTAAACATATAAGAGAGACCATGGAGGTCAACCATGAAAAATGAGTTAGACGAGAGACTAGCATCTCAGAGAATCAATTTGGATTCATGCCAGGGAGGTCAACCATGGAAGCTATACATCTCTTGAGGAGACTCATTGACAACTATCGGGAAAGACAAAAAAATTTGCATATATTGTTTATCGATCTGGAGAAGGCTTGCGATAGGGTTCCAAGAGAGGTCTTGTGGAGAGACTTAGAAAAGAAAGGTGTAAATGTACCATACATTGACGTAATCAAAGATATGTATACAAATTCAGTGACCAGTGTAAGGACATATGGAGGATTAACACAGGAATTTCCTATCGATTTTGACTTACATCAAGGGTCAGTTTAAAGCCCTTATCTCTTTACCCTTATCTTAGATGAGCTCATCGGACATATCCAACAAGTAATACCTTGGTGTTTATTATTTGCAGATGATATTGTTTTGGTCGATGAGACGGTGAGAGTGTAAACGCGAAACTTGAATCTTGGCGAGACACTTTAGAAAAGAAGGGTTTTAGGTTGAGCAGGACAAAGACAGAGTATATAGAGCTTAAATTTAATAGTGAAAGAAGGTCGGATGACTCCGTCATTAAATTGGGTGACCAAGATATTTCCCGCAGTGAGCGCTTTAAATATCTGAGATCGATAATTCAAAAAGATGGATGTGTAGATAAAGATGTAATACATAGAATCCAAGCAGGTTGGTTGAAGTGGAGAGGCGAGTCTGGGATCTTATGTGATCGTAAAGTACCATTAAAACTTAAAGGCAAGTTTTACCGTACAGCAATTACGCCAGCAATGCTCTACGGTTATAAGTGTTGGGTAGTGAATGGTGTACATGAGCAAAAAATGGGATTTGTGGAGATGAGAATGCTTAGGTGGATGTGTGGTCACACGAGACTGGATAAAATTAGGAATGAATGTATCAGGCATAAGACAGGAGTGACGCCAATTGTAAAGAAGATGTGAGAAGCTGGTTTAAGATGGTTCGGACATGTACATGGGAGACCATTAGAGGCACCTGTTATGTATTACCCGTAATTCGTCGAGACCAGACTGGAAGTAAAGATGGCTGAGACAAGTGGAGAGACCGCTCAAAGACGACCAGAACCAGTCAAAGCCAAAGGAGGACCCGGGGAGGGGAAGAAGGGAGTGGCGGGGCAAGTGAGGGAAGCCCCCCACTCGCCCGCCCCCCCTTAGGGCGAGTGGGGGGGGGGGCGCCCCCACTCACCCCCTCTCTGGTTTTAGGGGAAGACCCCTCTCAACCTCCCACTCCCTCTTCCTAGTGGACAATTAGGGGGTGCGAGTAGTATTTTCAAGTGGATATCCGCAGCCCATTTTCAGGAATCGTATAAATAAACCCCCATGGGCACCTTGGAAGGGGTTGGTTGATCCGCTCCCTCGTGTGTTACTTGTGAGCTAGCGCTCCTACCTCCTGTCCGACTAGTCGAACAGGCAGGTGTTCCTTAGTGCTCTCCAGGGTGCCCAGGCTCAGCATTGGCTTGGGAGGGGAAGCTCTCTTTGATCTCCCGGATGTGTGGCGGGACCTCCTCGCTGCATCTCAAGGGGTTTGTTTCAAGGTTCAAGTCTTCTTCGGTGCAAGTTCCTTCGACTCTCCGCGACTGGTCACGTGTTCCAGCTCAGGTCAAGTAAGGGTCAGCCGCATACCCGTTGTGAACGTCGAAGCCAGTTTTCTTGTTTCAACATTATGGTGCGGTGAGCGTGGAAGCAGCTGGTTCGGAAAGCCCTGAGTAAGTCCCATGACTGGAAGGGAAGAGCCAGGGAACTCGCACCCTCCCGGCGAGTGCGTAAAAAAGAGCGGTTTCGACGAGTTTAGAAAGTCAATCCTGGAGACTCTGCGCTTCGCACTCACCTCTACGGGTGAGTGCTCGACTCCACCGGTTCATGTTCTCGCCTCGACTACTCTGGGCGAGACGGCACCAACCGGGCAACTCGGCAAGGAAGTGCAGGTGGAGGAGGATCAGACCCTCCACGCGCGGGTGTTGTTCCCTAGCCCGGCAAGCGCCCAACGTCCCGACAAAGAGGTCGGGCGAGTGTTGTCGACTCGCCAAGTAGGAAGGGAGAGTCCCTTCTGCGAGTTGAATACCTCAGCTCCTGTTCCAGACGGATTCAGGGAACCTGTCCTATCTTACTACACTGGCAAGGAGGACCCTCTCCAACATCTCTGGTGGTTTGAAGCAAGCTTGCAGATGTCGGATGTCGGGGGCACGTTGGTTTGAGTTCATTTCGGTTTTTTATATATCGGGGATATTTCATATATCGGGTTTTAATATTTAATAAATTATCTATATAATTAAATGTTATTTTTGGTATTCATGCCACAATTCTAACTATTTTACAACATATTGAACTTCTAAATATTAAAAACTATATGAAACATTTAACATCCAAAGCAACTACAACCAGCGAGGATGAAGCTACTAGAGAAACAACCACAACCAACAAGGCAGCAGGGCAATAAGGCAGCAAAGCAAAATATAAAAATAATCTTTTTAATAAAATATCGGATATATCGTCGTTTTATTGGGCTGATATATCGGTTACAGCCGATATATCGGCCCGTTTTTTCCAAAACTTTACGAACAAAAAAAATCGGCAACGTTGCGTTTTAGGTCCCAAACCTTTATGTCGGCCGACATGTCGGACATGTCGGCCGATATCTACAACAGTGGTTTGAAGACGTCGTCTCGGTCGGGAAGATAACTGACGCCTTCAAATGTCGACTCTTCACTATCACTTTCCAGGGAAAGGCAAAGAACTGGTTCCACCAGCTCCCATCAGGTACCATCAACAGCTTTGAGGACCAACGCCGAAGCTTCTTGCTGAGGTTCTCCACTCCAAAGAAGAGGAGGAGGGGGCAGAGGCTCTGTTCTTGATTCGACAAAAGCCGAGGGAGACATTGGAGAGCTATGTGAATCAATTTCAGGAAGGAACAAGAAAGGAGGAAGTAAGGAGTCAGGGGCACCAGGGACCCCCCGTTGGGCAGGAGCAAGGCTGGAGGTCTCAACCACCAGTCGCCCGACCAACATGGAGGCCGCCAGGAGGACCCCTTCAAGGCCAAGGAAGAGGCCATTTCCAGGGGGGAAACCTTTAGGGGGGGGGGGGGGGGGGGGGGGGGGGGGGGGGGACGGCACAACCCAGCAGGGTGGCGACCGGACCCAAGGCCATTGCAACCCCAACCCGTGCAGACCATGGTGATTGGCCGAGGACAAAGAAGGTAGAGGAATAGGAGAAGGTGACGAAAGAGATGGCCGAGATGCATGTGGCCGAGTAGGCGCAAGAAGGTGCGTTGTAATAAAAATGTAACATCTTTATGATGAAGGAAAAATATTTAGAGGTATCACATTAGGCAAGGCCCCGAGATGGTTCCGCTGACCGGGCTCCCACTAGCCGACAGGGAAGGTTGACCTCTCGGAGAGGCAAGTTAAAAGGTTGATTGAGAGCCCCGAGATGGTTCCACTGACCGGGCTCCCACTAGCCGGCAGAGCAGGTTGACCTCTTGGAGAGGCAAGGCCCCGAGATGGTTCCACTGACCGGGCTCCCACTAGCCGGCAGGGCAGGTTGACCTCTCGGAGAGGCAAGTTAAAAGGTTGATTGAGAGCCCCAAGATGGTTCCGCTGACCGGGCTCCCACTAGCCGGCAGGGCAGGTTGACCTCTCGGAGAGGCAAGGCCCCGAGATGGTTCCGCTGACCGGGCTCCCACTAGCCGGCATGGCAGGTTGACCTCTCGGAGAGGCAAGTTAAAAGATTGATTGAGAGCCCCGAGATGGTTCCGCTGACCGGGCTCCCACTAGCCGGCATGGTAGGTTGACCTCTCGGAGAGGCAAGGCCCCGAGATGGTTCCGCTGACCGGGCTCCCACTAGCCGGTAGGGCAGGTTGACCTCTCGGAGAGGCAAGTTAAAAGATTGATTGAGAGCCCCGAGATGGATCCGCTGACCGGGCTCTCACTAGCCGGCAGGGCAGGTTGACCTCTCGGAGAGGAAAGGCCCCGAGATGGTTCCGCTGACCGAACTCCCACTAGCCGGCAGGGCAGGTTGACCTCTCGGAGAGGCAAGTTAAAATGAGACGCAACCCAAATTTATTACGTATTCTTTCAGCGGTTTCCAAGGACGAGAAACCTCTTGGAGTGATGGCTGAGTTGGATATAGAAGTGGCACTTGGACTCTTGGGTGTTGGCTGAATAGCTTTGTTTTGACACTTGGCAAGCCAAGAGTTGGTTGGTTTGTCTTTTGGGCTTCTTGAGGTGACACATCTTCTCGGTTGATTTTGGATTGGCCGCTTCTCCCTGTTATTAAAGAAGCCCGAGCCCTGTTCACTGTTCTGCATCCCGCCTCTGCGTCTTCTTTTCCGTTTCTGCGCCTTGCTCCCGTGTCGCTGCTCTGCTTCCAGCCCTCCATTCTTCTCCTTAGCTACTATTCCCTCCCCTTCTTCTTCTGTGCGAGCGGATACCGTACACACAGGGCAGGTTGACCTCTCGGAGAGGCAAGGCCCCGAGATGGTTCCGCTGACCGGACTCCCACTAGCCGGCAGGGCAGGTTGACCTCTCGGAGAGGCAAGTTAAAATGAGACGCAACCCAAATTTATTACGTATTCTTTCAGCGGTTTCCAAGGACGAGAAACCTCTTGGAGTGATGGCTGAGTTGGATATAGAAGTGGCACTTGGACTCTTGGGTGTTGGCTGAATAGCTTTGTTTTGACACTTGGCAAGCCAAGAGTTGGTTGGTTTGTCTTTTGGGCTTCTTGAGGTGACACATCTTCTCGGTTGATTTTGGATTGGCCGCTTCTCCCTGTTATTAAAGAAGCCCGAGCCCTGTTCACTGTTCTGCATCCCGCCTCTGCGTGTTCTTTTCCGTTTCTGCGCCTTGCTCCCATGTCGCTGCTCTGCTTCCAGCCCTCCATTCTTCTCCTTAGCTACTATTCCCTCCCCTTCTTCTTCTGTGCGAGCGGATACCGTACGGTTCTTGTGCCGCTACTGCCGCTGTGCTGAGCCGCTGCTGCCGCTGGTCTGTGCCGCAGATTAGGGATTTTCTGCGGCCGTTTTTGTTGTTGTTTGTGCTGCTTTGTTTCTTCCTCTTGCAACCTTGCTTTAGGGCTTGCTACTACCTTTGGAGTCCTAGGAAGTTTCCGCCACACTCCGGCGATCCCTAAAGGATCGATTGTGCAGCGACTGCGTCCTCCTACTCCCGCCTTTCTTCTTCTCCTGATGTAAGCATTATTCTCCTCACGCTGATTTAGTTTACTGTTTCTTGGACTGTTTTGGACAGCTTTTAGGCTAATTCAGGGTTGTTTCGCCGCTATTTTCTGACTGTTTTTAAGATAATTTTGAGGGATGTTTAGCCCTTTTGATGTAGGCTTTGCTGGACAGCATTTTGAGGGGACGAAAGTCCATTTGGGGGGCTGGTTTGGGCCATTACAGATAGGGGTGAGCATAAAAAACCGCAAACCGCAAAAACTGTCTGCACCGCACAAACCGCACCGATTTTTAAACCGCACCGCGTAGTTTCGGTGCGGTGCGGTTTTGAACTTTTACAAACCGAGCGCGGTTCGGTGCGGTTTTTGGATCTTGAAAACCGCAAAAATCGCACCGCACCGACTAATGACATATTTTCAATTTTAATAAACTTATGACATCACATGCATATAAATAAAAGTAAAAGTTTTAAATTATTAATTAATAATAATTAATTAATTATATTAGCGCATATAGTTGCTTTTTTGTTTAGTTTGTTTATTCTCTATCGATATATTGATGAATTTGAAGATTAGTAAGCTTTTGTTAAGTGCAAATAGTATCATAATGGTTCATCTAGCTGTAAATGCATATTCACTAGATTTCTCTTAATGTTTCAATGTTTGAAGGATAAATAAAGCTGCAATTATGTGGGTGTTGTGCATATCTAGGACTTAAAATCATTTAGATTCATTATATTTGCATTTGATGTGAATTTCATATGCAACTAAAACAGTCATATCATGGGGATTGTATTATCTGAAGATCTATTTTAAAAATATATGTATTACACATTTACTCATGAAAATATAACTCATGTAACTATGTTTTTGCCCAAATTTTACATCTTATTTTGCCTCACATTATCCTTTTGGTGTAAATGCATATCACATGCTAAAAACCGCACCGAAACCGCAACCGCACCGCAAAAAACCACACCAAACCGAAACCGCACCGCGTAATTTTGGTGCGGTGCGGTTTTGCTCGGGCCAAAACCGCGCCCTTGCGGTGCGGTTGCGGTTTGGGCCAAAAACCGCACCAAACCACACCGCGCACACCCCTAATTACAGGCTTTGATATGGCTGTCCGACAAAGTGTAAAGTGATTTGGCTTTTTCCGATTGAGCAATTACGGATTTCCTTTACGTAATATGTTACGATCAAAACGAGACGCAACCCAAATTTATTACGTATTCTTTCAGTGGTTTCCAAGGCCGAGAAACTCGAGGATGGCGTCCCGTGAAAATCGTGGCAATAATGCGGATCAGGTTAAGGGTAAAGGTAACGCAAAGGTGAGTATTCTATTTCTTGAAATTATGGTTAGTCAAGTATTTTCAATTTTGGTTTTTATTTTTTAAAAAGACACTGCATGTGCATATGAGTTTTAACTCAATGATTAATCGCTAAAAAAAAGAAATGTGGGCGAGGGGAAAAGATAGCGATACAAATTTCTGAGGGGAATTTTAATTTTTAAACTTTGATAAATAACAATCATTATAAAATACGGCATAGGGAAATATGAAGGCTTCGAATCCTATGATGTAGAGGCATCTACTGATGGATTCACCAGTAGGGGTGAGCCTACAATTACGCCCTTTGGGGGTGTGGCTAATTCAAGTTTGAATACCTAAGTATTTCTCATTAAATGTAATCTAAATTATGGGGGAATTTCAGGAAAATATTTAAGTAAAAAATTATTGATTTTGTATTGTATGCATATTGTTATAAATCTTTGTTGCATGTATAACTGTTGCACGAAATTGTTGTCTCACATAGTCATATTTTTATGACTAACCCTCGGTGGAACCATGTTTTAGGCAACAGGAGCGACTCCCAGTGCACTGCACAGGATCACTGCAGAGGAGATAGATAAGGCAATCGTAGACGCCCAAGAGTGGCATCGAATTCTTTGTCTCGACGAGTTATGTTTTTTTTGTAAAGAGTAGTTACTCCTGTGTTTTAAATGTAATGAAATCAATATCATGTATGTGTTTCAGAAATAAAATAGCTATGTTGTGTTTTCATACTGTGTTACTGTTGCTACGATACACTATTGAAGGCAAGGCCGATCATTTTGGGAAGAAGCCCGAAAATCGGGTCTTCGCAATTGGTATCAAAGCGAGGTTTTCAATAAGTGTGGTCGTAGGCAATACGACGATATGACACAACAATTAATATGTAACCTACTTATGTAAACCTCGTTTATAGGAACCCGTTTAGGTATACTCCAGTCGACGCAGTTAGGAGAATCGAGAAGAACGCGAAGTTCAAAGAGGCACAATTTTTGAAGGAAGCAATAACGGACATCATCAACGACGCCCCTCAGATTTCGTACTAGCAATAGCGGAAGCGCTTAAATTAGTCTTTCCAACGTTAGTTGTGTTAGAACCCACAATTCCTCCAGTTGATCCTACACCAAGACAGCATCCGATGAACCCTCCTCCTGATCTCCCTCCAGTCGTTGTAGCACCTGCACCCCTCTACCGTCAAATGGACTATGACCTCAAACAATTTATGGAGTTAAAACCACCGACATTCGTAGGAGGCTTGTCTCCTTTAGAAACGGAAGATTGGATACTCCGTATCGAAACGATATTCCAAGTCATGTGCTGCCCAGAGGACCGGAAGGTTGAATTCGCGTCATTTGTACTGGAAGGCGCAGCAAAACGTTGGTGGAACAACATAGTCGCTTCAAAGTTCGTCAGACGTGAAGTTGTGAAGTGGGAAAATTTTCTTCAAGAATTCACGAACTGGTTCGTACCCCGATCGGAGAAACGAGTATTGCACGACAAATTTCTACGACTCCTCCAAGGAACCAAGTCGGTACTACAATACGAGACGGAATTTTCCAAATTGGCATATTATGCAGATTCCCTCGTAACTTCCGAAGAAGATCATTGTCGCCAATTCCAGCAAGGACTGCAAGACGATATTCGTAATTTGCTGGTACCCCTGGATATTTTGGAGTACGAAAAGCTGGTTGAGCGAGCGCGCCTAGTGGAGATTGATCAGGAAAAGTCAAAAGCGTCGCGATAGAGGGAAAAGAAAGATAACAGAAACACCGACTCCAGATGAAACGCCAAGTAAAGATGCAACGTCATTTCAGATTGGCCCATCGATTAGTAATACTTCTCAAGCAACCACAACGAAATGTGTAAGTGTGGCAGATTTCATCGAGGAGAATGCTTGATTGGTGCTTGTTTTTATTGCCGTAAGTCGGGTCACACAAAAAGGAATTGCCCAAAGCTTCTGAATAAAGAAGTTAACTCACAACCTCCTCTGCAGCAGCAATTATATCAAATGTTGGCTGAGTCATTAGCATCAGCACCTGCACCGGCACCTACCCCTGTCCCAATTGCAGCTCCTCCTCCAGATGTTCAGAAGAATGTTTAATTATGCCACGAGCATTTAATTTGGAACCTTACCGGAAGAAATGAGTTGTAATAACTGATTACTTTCTGGTTATGCACATTTGTCGATTTGTAAAGAAACTGTTTAGCTCTTATCAAAGTTTAATTTTCGAGGACGAAAACCCCTTTAAGGAGGGAAGAATTGTGACGATCCAAATTGCGCGCAACAAATTTTTATTTTGTTTATAAATCCCCGATGACGATAAAAGAAAGGCAGTACGGATTTTAAGTATATTTTACACGTTTATTTGCGTTTCATTTTACTACTTGACGTTGCTTTATTTTTGGGGTGCCATAAGTTTTATTATTGGTTAGTTGATGTGGGCTGCCATTAGTAAATTGGCCATTTGGAGTGATGGCTGAGTTGGATATAGAAGTGACACTTGGACTCTTGGGTGTTGGCTGAATAGCTTTGTTTTGACACCTGGCAAGCCAAGTGTTGGCTGGTTTGTCTTTTGGGCTTCTTGAGGTGACACCTCTTCTCGGTTGATTTTGGATTGGCCGCTTCTCCCTGTTATAAAAGAAGCCCGAGCCCTGTTCACTGTTCTGCATCCCGCCTCTGCGTCTTCTTTTCCGTTTCGACGCCTTGCTCCTGTGCCGCTGCTCTGCTTCCAGCCCTCCATTCTTCTCCTTAGCTACTATTCCCTCCTCTTCTTCTTCTGTGCGTGCTGTTACCGTACAGTTCTTGTGTCGCTACTGCCGCTGTGCTGAGCCGCTGTGTCGCTGGTCTGTGCCGCTGGTCTGTGCCGCTGGTCTGTGCCGCTGGTTAGGGATTTTCTGCGGACGTTTTTGTTGCTGTTTGTGCTGCTTTGTTTCTTCCTCTTACTGCCTTGCTTTAGGGCTTGCTACTACCTTTGGAGTCCTAGGAAGTTTCCGCCACACTCCGGCGATCCCTAAAGGATCGATTGTGCAGCGACTGCTTCCTCCTCCCACCTTTCTTCTTCTCCCGCTGTAAGCATTATTCTCCTCCCGCTGATTTAGTTTACTGTTTCTTGGACTGTTTTGGACAGCTTGTAGGCTAATTCAGGGCTGTTTCGTCGCTATTTTCTGACTGTTTTGAGATAATTTTGAGGGATGTTTAGCCTTTCTGTTGTAGGCTTTGCTGGACAACATTTTGAGGGGACAAAAGTCCATTTTGGGGGCTGGTTTAGGCCATTACAGGCTTTGATATGGTTGTCCGGCAAAGTGTAAAGTGATTTGGCTTTTTCTGATTTAGCAATTACGTATTTCCTTTACGTAATATGTTACGATCAAAACGAGACGCAACCCAAATTTAGTACGTATTCTTTCAGTGGTTTCCAAGGCCGAGAAACTCGAGGATGGCGTCCCGTGAAAATCGTGGCAATAATGTGGATCGGGTTAAGGGTAAAGATAACGCAAAGGTGAGTATTCTATTTCTTGAAATTATGGCTAGTCAAGTATTTTCAATTTTGGTTGTTTTTTATTTTTTAAAAAGACACTGCCTGTGCATATGAGTTTTAACTCAATGATTAATCGCTAAAAAAAAGAAATGTGGGCGAGGGGAAAAGATAGCGATACAAATTTCTGAGGGGACTTTTAATTTTTAAACTTTGATAAATAACAATCAGTATAAAATACGGCATACGGAAATATGAAGGCTTCGAATCCTATGATGTAGAGGCATCTACTGATGGATTCACTAGTAGGGGTGAGCCTACAATTACGCCCTTCGGGGGTGTGGCTAATTCAAGTTTGCATACCTAAGTATTTGCCATTAAATGTAATCAAAATTATGGGGGAATTTCAAGAAAATATTTAAGTAAACAATTATTGATTTTGTATTGTATGCATATTGTTATAAATCTTTGTTGCATGTATAACTGTTGCACGAAATTGTTGTCTCACATAGTCATATTTTTATGACTAACCCTCAGTGGAACCATGTTTTAGGCAACAGGAGCGACTCTCAGTGCACTGCACATGATCACTGCAGAGGAGCTAGATACGGTAATCGTAGACGCCCAGGAGTGGCATCGAATTCTTTGTCTCGACGAGTTATGTTTTTTTTTGTAAAGAGTAGTTACTCCTGTGTTTTAAATGTAATGAAATCAATATCATGTATGTGTTTCAGAAATAAAATAGCTATGTTGTGTTTTCATACTGTGTTACTGTTCCTACGATACACTATTGAAGGCAAGGCCGATCATTTTGGGAAGCCCGGAAATCGGGTCTTCACAGGAGTTTCCTCCTCCTCCAGGTGAGCTCGGCTCCCTGGGAGGTGTGGAATTTCCTCCTCCAGGTGAGCTCGGCTCCCTGGGAGGCGTGGAGTTCCCTCCCCCTCCAGGTGAGCTCGGCTCCTTGGGAGATGTGGAGTTTCCTCCCACTCCAGGTGAGCTCGGCTCCCTGGGAGGTGTGGAGTTCCCTTCCCCCTCCAGGTAAGCTCGGCTTACGGGAGAGATGTTGAGTGGAGAAAGGATCTTGCTTCTTACGTTTAATCCAGTTTGAATCATTTTTAGAAAAAAAGATTCAGCCACCGAGTTCTCGTCGTTGGTCTCTCCGAACCACGGGTCATCCATTGTTTTTTCGGGCTCGTGTCGAACCCGAAAAAAGCGGGGATTGTGTATTACCCGTAATTCGTCGAGACCAGACTGGAAGTAAAGATGGTCGAGACAAGTGGAGCGACCGCTCAGAGACGACCAGAACCAGTCAAAGCCAAAGGAGGACCCGGGTAGGGGAAGAAGGGAGTGGCGGGGCAAGTGGGGGAAGTCCCCTCACTCGCCCGCCCCCCTTAGGGCGGGTGGGGGGAGACCCCCCCCCCCCCCCCCTTGCCTGCCCCCTTTGGGAGAGTGGGGGGAGTCCCGCCACTCGCCCGCCCCCCCCCCCCCCCCCCTTTGGGCGAGTGGGGGAAGCCCCCCTACTCGCCCCCTTTGCGGGCCCCCCTTGTGGGCAAGTAGGGGGAGCACCCCCACTCTCTGGTTTTAGGGGAAGACCCCTCTCAACCTCCCTCTCCCTCTTCCTAGTGGACTATTAAGGGGTGCGAGTAGTATTTTCAAGTGGCTATCCACAGGCCATTTTCAGGAATCCTATAAATAGACTCCCATGGGCACCTTGGAAGGGGTTGGTTGATCCGCTCCCTCGTGTGTTACTTGTGAGCTAGCACTCCTACCCCCTGTTCGATTAGTCGAACAGGCAGGTGTTCCTTAGTGCTCTCCAGGGTGCTCAGGCTCAGCATTGGCTTGGGAGGAGAAGCTCTCTTTGATCTTCCGGGTGTGTGGCGGGACCTCCTCGTTGTAGCTCAAGGGATCTGTTTCAAGGTTCAAGTCTTCTTCGGTGCAAGTTCCTTCGACTCTCCGCGACTGGTCACGTGTTCCAGCTCAGGTCAAGTAAGGGTCAGACGCATACCCAAGCGAACGTCGAAGCCAGTTTTCTGGTTTCAACATGTTAGGCGTTGTTAGAGTTTAGTCACTAAACATGTTAAATGGGGGAGGGGTAGACCAAAAAAGACTTGGAATGAAACTATAAGGAAAGATATGTACTTAGGCATTAGTGAGGCTATGATTAAAGATAGGGCACAATGGCGACAAAGGATCCATATAGCCGACCCCACTATGGTGGGATAAAAGCTTGAGTGTTGTTGTTGTTTAGTTAAACATATATGAAGTTAAATTTGATATATTTATGAAGGTTTTATGTTTGAGAACTTCATGTTAAGTTGCATTGTTTGTAGGTGTAACAACCCTTATAAAATCTAATGATAATATTAATATATATCTCTTTCCTATTTATCTAACCGCACCCCCCCCCCCCCCCTCTCCCCCGATAAAATTCGGTCCAGGGTTTTCGATCCCGCAATCCGCAAGCGTCGTCTCCCGCTCCTGATCCCGTCTCCCGCTCGCAGCGTCATCGCCGCATGCCGCTCCTGCCGGCGCCACCTCCTGCTCCTCTTATCATGGCCGACAGCCTCCCTTCTTGAGGCCGACAACCTCTTCTTCTCTTCCTCAAAGTGCCGACAGCACCTCCCCAAGCCAGCAGCCCCTTCTTCTCTTCCTCAAAGTGTCGACAGCACCTCTCCAAGCCAACAACCACCCTCTCCTCCTATGGCTCCAAATTCTCTAGGGTTTTTGCTTGATTTCCCCTCTACTCGGATTTTTGGGCCCAGATTTGGCTCCACGGGCTCAGATTTGGGCTCAGCTTTTGCAATTATGTGCACCAAGTTGCGTATAAATTGCATTTCAGATTTTTGCACAACTTATAATCGTCCAATTTCTAGGTTTTCGTGCTCCCCAGCGCCATTCGTCGCCCTATTTGGCGGGATCTCTCCAAAAGCCCTCTCCGATTTAGGGTTTCTCTAACCTAAACGCCTCTAAGTCTCCATTTCCGCGTGGTAATCTCCTCTCCGCTCACATTTGAGGGAGGTAATTCCTAAACCCCTCCCCCCTCATGTTTAGCTTTTGTAAAATAAAATGCTTGTGCTAGCTTAGGGTTGTTGCTATATTAAATATCATATATGTTGTGCCTGGACAGGTTCGAATTAGGGTTTCTGATTTTTGTTTGCGCCGCTTAGCCGCCGTCGTCAGTTTCAGCCGCACCTTAAGGCAAGTAGAGATCTTTCTCTCTTGCAAACATTGAGTTTAATTATTTTGTATGTTCTTATGATTTTATGGCTTCACTTTTGAATACATGTTTCGTCATATAAGTTTAGATTTTCAATGCCTAAATTGACTTGCTAGTAGTGAGGTTTCACGTGTTTGGAATAACACGAGTTGTGAATGTGAATGATGATTTAATTGGATTTTCACTTAGTTGAATTGTGTCTCATTTGATGGATAATTGGAAGACTAGTTGTTCTTTTTGAGTACGAGCATTAATGGATATAACGACAAATGTTAAGGTTTCTTGCTAGTGAATAAATGAACTGTGTTTTGTGTAAAATGTTCGAATCATACACATGTTTACTTAGAAGATAATAGTGTCTTGGAATGGATTAATCTGACTGAATGCTTGGTATCCTAGAAAATGTTGCATAATAATCTTATCACTCGTAAATACTTGAACCCGCAAGTTTTCAAAACTAGTTTCTTCTGTGTCAGTGAATCTTGTTCCTTCTGTCCGTCTGACTCTAAGACTTGTGCAATTATTGTTCTATGACTTGTTTCCCACCGCTTCATGCTTGTAAATGTTACTCTTGTATATCTGAATCAGTAATTGGTAACATATCTTGAGCTGCTAGGAATCACCAAACTATGAATCATTTAATTCTATTAATAGCATAGGCTAACAATGAAAGTTGGTGTTTAATTGATGCAACTCCTCGACTTGGGTTCCCTCTTGAATCCCTAACGGGAACAAAGGACCGGTCATAGCTAGCAAGAAGTCCCTGGCACAAGGGTGAGGGTTCGAAAGAGCCGCCCCTTAGAGATCACGGGCAGAAATCTTGAATCTCTGACAAGTCTTGAATCTGAATTTGAATCCTTCTGAATCCTGAATCTTGTGCATCAACTAAAGACACCTACACCTTTCATTTGTTCCAGCTTAGGTCATTACATAAACGAACATCTGCTAAACTCTGAAGTGGTCTAATAATTCTAAATATTTCTGCTTGACTCATTTACTTGTTTGTCTTGTTAGTTTGCTTCATGAAAACTGGTACACAAATATTTATGTTTCTCCTGGTCGTACTTTATTTTACTTTGCTCCTGTTTATTTTAATGTTCTGAGGCTTTTTCCTTCTTGTTTTGGAATTTGTCTTATTATCCGTGATTGCGCCGCCTGCTACCTGAGCTGGTTTGTATCAAGCTCCAGCCTATGGATGTTTATCTTCTTGCCGTGATAGGTTATATGTTTATGTTTCATTTCATTTAACTGTCAGATATTTCTTTTATGTAATAATTACGATCAACCATTTTCTCTGTTATCATGGACAACTGCTAGGCTAAAAACCTATGTACTGAAATTGGATGTGTTGCATGTTCATGTTCCCTGGAATTTTCATCGCATGAAATTATTATCAGAACTTTGTATCATGAGTTTGTTAAAATGCATGCGCATCTAATAATCTCGCTGTCATATTTTAAAGTTTCCGCATAAAAATAATTTAGTTTACTCTAAAGTAATCATTTTAAAACTAGTTATCAGTATCTCAGCCTCCGCCTAACAGACATGGAGATTCTTTCCCCTATGCCTGTGGCATCACGACCCGCCCGTAGCACGCTCTGATATTTACTATTAGATGGGTCGTGACAGTAGGCTTGTACTTCAAGTTATGATTTATGATTATTTTTCAGTGTTTTTAGGATCTTTTATTGCCCCTGATATATATATATATATATTATAATGTATCCTGTTGTACCCGTATCCTTGTTTTTAACAAATTTGTACCGCCATACTGAATACATATCGTACCCAGTACCCACACTAGTAACAGACTAACGGTGCTTCCTAGATGGGTATTTACGGTCGCTAAAGCTCAACTGCACCTACATAATTGTGGGGGAATTTTGAGTAAGACATCGTTTTGGAAAAATACAGTTCATAACCGCACCTGCCCAAATGCTACCTACGTTTTTCATAATTGTGTTCACGTCAGCCATCGCTCTCTTACCGCTCTCTTAAGTGCACAACGACCAATTGACAATGAATTTCACGTCTCGACAGCTGCAGTGCCACTTGAGAATGGTGGTGTGGCAATGTTTAGAATTCAACCATGTACATTTATTTGAATTTATATGACCGACAAGCAAAAGAAAGATGTTTTTATCAATTATTATTAATCATGATTCTAAGATTTAAGCAATTATCTCTTTACCCTTATCTTAGATGAGCTCACCGGACATATCCAATAAACAATACCTTCGTGTTTATTATTTGCAGATGATATTATTTTGGTCGATGAGACGTGTGAGGGTGAAAATGTGAAACCTGAATCTTGGCGAGACACTTTAGAAAAGAAGGGTTTTAGGTTGAGCAGGACAAAGACGGAGTATATAGAGCTTAAATTTAGTAGTGCAAGAAGGTCGGATGACTCCGTCATTAAACAGGGTGACCAAGATATTTCCCGCAGTGAGTGCTTTAAATATTTGGGATTGATAATTCAAAAAGATGGAGGTGTAGATAAAGATGTGATACATATAATCCAAGCAGGTTGGTTGAAGTGGAAAGGCGCGTCTGGGATCTTATGTGATCGTAAAATACCATTAAAATTTAAAAGCAAGTTTTATCGTACTGCAATTAGACCAGCAATGCTCTGCGGTTCTGAGTGTTGGGCAGTGAATGGTGTACATGAGCAAAAAATGGGAGTTGCGGAGATGAGAATGCTTAGGTGGATGTGTGGTCACACGAGACTGGATAAAATTAGGAATGAATATAAAAGGGATAAGACAGGAGTGACGCCAATTGTAGAGAAGATGCGAGAAGCTCGTTTAAGATGGCTCGGACATGTGCATAGGAGACCATTAGAGGCACCGTTAGGCGTTGTGAGAGTTAGCCACTAGACATGTTAAGCGGGGAAGGGCTAGACCAAAAAAGACTTGGAATGAAACTATAAGGAAATACATGATGTACTTAGACACTAGTGAGACTATGATTAAAGATAGGGCGCAATGGCGACAGAGGATCCATATAGCCGACCCCGCTATGGTGGGATAAAGGCTTGAGTGTTGTTGTTGTTGTTATTCTAAGATTTAATCCTTTTTGGTTTTATGGCAGAAGTAGTTACAAAGAGAAAGGGGACCTCTTTTCACCCTTTCAGCTATCAAATGAAAGCAGCAATAAAGGTCGACGTCAACTCTTGATGAAGAAACTTTATCCAACTTTACCAGGAAAGTCATTATTTTCAAAGAATAAATGGCCACGATGATGGAATTGATCAACATTCAACAAGATTGATGACAAACAATCAAGAAGGCAATGACTTCCATGACAACAACAGAAATGGGAGGCTGGAACAAGCTAAAAAAATCAACAGAAATGGGAGGCTGGAACAAGCTAAAAAAATCATACTTCCAATACAAGAAAGATTCTAATCCATCATGATGGAGAATCGACCAAAAAACTCCACAATCTAAGAAAAATTGGCACCCTCATATGGCTTCATCATGATGTCGGAGTGTTGAATTTTTGTATTGAGCAGTTGAAAAATTACTTTGTCGCTATGGGTACTCTACTCCAGAAAAGGTAATATTCTTAAAATTCAATCATCGTTCCATGGTATGAGAAAATATCTGCAGCAAGATTACAATGGTATCACTTGTAGGCAGATCAAAAATCTAATCATCTAGAAGTCAGTCATATGGAATATTAAAAAGATAGGCGGAGAAAATGGCACGGGTTGAGATGGGTCAAAGAAAATCTATCTAAAAATTCACAATGGATCACCGACAAGCAATTATATTAGGCATCTTGTTAGAACAGTCTTTCATGTTGATGGAGTATGTGTCCGATCGGTAATCGTCGATCTACAATGACCTTAGATTATTACGTACATAGTCACGTCCATAAAAGAAACAATAATCCTTGCAGGAATATGTCAAGTAACAACTCAAAAGTTGGTCCTGCAAGGAAACAAATTACAGAAAAGGGTGTTGTCAAGGATTAATCGGCCATGTCAAAATCCAAATCCAATCACTATTTCAACTACTAAAAAATTAAAGGTCATGCGCGAGAGAAGTGTTAGAAAGATTACCATGAGCTTTTTCCTGATAAATTCAGAAAGGATGCAAATAATGTACAAAAATAGTGGCTACCACAAACGAATTGAAACAAGCATTGGGTTCAGTGTATCAATCGTACTTGAGTCGTTCTTTGATGGCTAGGTTCAAGGGGAAAAGTGAGAGTTTGACTCTCGTCGGATGAACGGGGAAATATTCCCCTTGT
The DNA here is from genome assembly GCA_033032865.1 of Dactylorhiza incarnata. Taxonomy (NCBI): domain Eukaryota; kingdom Viridiplantae; phylum Streptophyta; class Magnoliopsida; order Asparagales; family Orchidaceae; genus Dactylorhiza; species Dactylorhiza incarnata. The sequence goes on from JAWHQI010000057.1 coordinate 6,382,113, forward strand.
GAATTCAAGTCAAATAGAAATGCCCAAAAAAATCATGAGATGCCCAAAAAAATTTTTCATCTCCGCAATCTTTGTGAAGCAACTTGTAATGTCTGATTCCACCTGTAGCCTTATGCATGTTATCTGCACATAATAATTTCTCTAACTACCAAGCCACGCCCCCTCACATCTGCGTACAAGCACGTCTTCCAATAAACGAACAACAAAAAATAAGAAAATGTCAACACACATACCTCTAGCTACATAACATTAATATATTTAAACTTTTGGTGGATTACCACAGATCTAGCACTTCACCTGCGCTCTAATACGCTCGTGCAACCTTAACTTCTCCAACCTACCCTTGCATCTTAGCTAAGTCAGACCTTTCACACATTGATGCGGCGAAATACACACAAAGATAGATATGGTTAGGCGGGAAAGTACTCAAGCACTAAACCTTTTCAATCCAATATTTGTTTACAACTTTATTGCTCCTGAACTTGGATGGTTACAAATGAGGATTTGATTCCAAATTTTAAACTCTAGATTAAGTTTAAATTTTAAATGGTAGCCGTCAAAAAAAAATTTGTAAAATAATTTTATTCATAAAAATAAAGGAATAAATGATATTTGTCCTCAATCACATTTTAATTACTATGATAACATGACAAAAGTATTGAATCAAAAGCTAAGATAACATACATAAGCGGAGAAGCCCATATTTACACTTATAGTCAGACAATATTCCTAGCTTCATTTGCATTTATGGCCCATGAGGATGAAGTAAGCATTTTTCTTTCCATATTAAATTAATATAAACTTAATTACCGAGGGGTTCATGAGTTCCACTGAACCTTATAGAGTAACTCATACCAACTTGGTGTTTAGAAAGCAATTGAAGATGAGATGAATGATGATTTCTTTCTTTTTTACAAATAACTTTATTTTGATTAAAATCATAACTAGAATATAAGCATTCATATAATAACTTTATTTTGTGAAATACTATCCTATTTCAAATTGTTTACCTTTTTCTTTTCTCCAAAAATTCAGGAATTAAATGATAAATTCCTAATCAGGTTATCAAGAAAGGACAAGAAATTAAGGCACGTGCTTCTCCAACCTCACCATGAAACTATGAAAAGAGAAAAAGAACATGAGCAGATTAAGGCTCCGCTTGGCTCCAAGCGGCGGTGACGGTCATGAACGTGGTGGTTATGAATTGTCGTTCGTGAACGCCTGACCTCATCTAAGGAACTTCATCCATTTTTATGTTCAAAACTATTTTTTTCTTGGTAGCGGTCATAACCCTTGTCATGCCAAACATACATTCTATGACGGTGGTATTTTTGTCAAAACTCACCGGAGCAAAAACGCGGAGCCAAACGAAGTCTAAATCTATAAAAATATCTTACTAGTGCAATAAAGATGATTAATAAAAGAGTTTTGACTATCGATTATTGTACAAAATAGTCAGCATAGCTCGGTATTCTATACACTCAAGTAGTCTTTTCTATGCATGGATTTCTCATAATGAAAGAAACAAACATTCACATACTTAAGAAAAAAATAAAATATTAGTCAACATTCATTGCAACATAGTTTACACAATCCATGCAAGAATCAACAAGGAGAAAAACCAATAAAGCATCGGTATAGCAAGTAACAATAAGACTTCAATTTTTTTCAACTAAGCACAACAAAATTATTTTTCAATACATATGTGCAATATGATAATACCTTTCATGCAAAATGAAAACATCAGTGGGAAGATGACACATTTTTTTATATTTGCAAGAAATAATTAATTTGTCAAATCAATAAGCTTGTAATAGTCATTTTACTCAAAGATTAAACATGCAGTTTTCTATAAAACAAACACACATGTATAGTTAATTATCTGCAAAATAAACATAAGTATATACTTACACTGCTTCCCTCGCCATTAAAGAACAATTTCATCCTTCTAGATGAATTCTCACCATTTTTGAATAAGAATGGCGACCCACTCAGCACAACAACCTCTATATTCTTCTTGGTAAGAAGCCTGTTAAAGAGAAAATGAAAGGAAAAAAATGAATTCATGGAAACTACACATTGGTATAATGTTTCTCATAAAAATATAGCACATCCATCACCTCAAAATATCAGGGCGGTCCCTTGCAAAGCCCAGGCAAGCCTTGGCAGACCTCAAAAACTCCTCCGGCAAGTCATCGTCCACTAAGAATGAGTCATCATCTTCGCCGGATGAAATGCACCGATCTGAGTAACCTTTTTCTACTAGAAGGCCCGACAGCTTCGACCACTCCGGCCATGGATGCGGGTTGTTGGAGCCGGAGAACGAGGTCAATGCTTCGCCGGACCCTTCCTTCACAGTTGCTTCCGCATGGAATTGATTCGTTACTCTGCTCCGAAAAACGAAGTTTGGGCGTGTAAAGGCAAAGTGAAGGCGGACATGGGAGACTGCGGCAGAAGAAAAGGCGGCGACCGGATGGCGAGCGTAGCGGGCAAGGCGCAGCGCGGTGAGATGGCGGAGGTGGAAGGACGAAGAGAGTAGTCCAATAAGATTAGATCCGACGGGCATCGGGTGAATGTAAAGCGGACGGAAGGCTAAACCCTAGCAGAGGATTTGGAGGAAGGGTTTATGAGAAGGAAATTCGGAGAAGACGGGGTTGGCACAGCTCGATTTGATCGAACAAATTGAACTCTAGGGTTTATTTAGGGTCGGTTCGACCAGAGGGAAATGAGTCCTAGGAATTGATTTTGAGTATAAGTAATTCTTCTGTAGGCGTTTTAATGGACGGAATTAACCCTGGGAATTGGAATTCCTCAAAACCCAGGTTCTCATTTTACGCTTTGCCCGATTCTTATCTCGCCCGGCAAATTTTTCACGTTTTCGACTACACACGCAGGAACTCCCCCAGCGTCGCGCAACCCCTTGTTGTCTCACCGCCCTAACACCCTAAATGTCGGCGATTAGGTATGTATTTATTCTTCTCCTCCTTCTCCATTCCCGACATCTTGTTCATTAATTAGTCTAGCTTGGGCATATTATGCGGCAATGACAAGACTGCATGTGTTTTTGTTGCGACAGCAAACGAGGCGGTCAATGAGTTGGATGGAGAGTCACCGAGAAGAAAGCAACATCGCAGCAGAGCCTTCAACTGGAGATAGCAGTAGGCAGAGGAAGGGGAACTCCTGACGACGTTATAGCAAAAGCCAGTCAAATTATTGAAAGTCATGGATCTTCTAGGTGCCAGTCAAGTGAAGTTTGACACGTTCATGGCTCTACCAGATTGCATGAGGGTGGCGTGACTTCACTTGCAGTTTTATGGCTTATGAGCGATCGCATTATGATGTTGTGCTTTTACTTTTGATGCTAGCGGACTATTTCATATTTCGTAATTTTGAATTTTTATTTTTGAGATAATACTATGTTTTTAATTTCATGCAAATGAAGACAATGATCTTATTTTTATTTAAAAATATTTGTTTTCTCTACAATAACATAGCTTATGAATATTGTCTCTCATTCCTATTATTTGGTTTGACCATGAAAATAGAAGTTAAATTATGAAATTACTTTATGTTTACTAGTGTTGCGGAACGCTTAGGGCTCTTGGTAGACCGGTTCACTTGAACCACCTTAGCTCGTGAGCGAACTAAGCGCGCAAACAGTCAATTAGAGATTCGTTGATTGCACTGGGACTTTTTAGCGTGGAAAACCCGGAAAGGGTAAAAAACCACGTGGTCGGAGCTGTGCCGACCAAATTCCACTATCTTCAGGGGGGTTACAAAGTGACAGGCCGCAACTCGTTACAGTAGTAGAGAGATAGAGAGATCCGAAGGCGACAGGCCGCCTCTTGGAAAAAACTAAGTCTTTTTCTCCTTCTGAGAAAGGTGGAGAACAAAAGTGAGCTGCTCCGGGGAACAAAAGTGAGCTGCTCCGGGGAACAAAAGTGAGCCGCTCCGGGGAACAAAAGTGAGCTGCTCCGGGGAACAAAAGTGAGCTGCTGCGTCGCCTTTCGGGATGAAGGAAATCTTCAAGTCCGGAAAGGAAATCTTCAAGCACCGAAGGAGAATTCCGCAAAAGTCTGCAAGGAGCTCTCCCAGGTCCAGAAGTCAAGGTCCCTTCAAATGAAGCCCCAGGGCCCTTTTTATAGCTTTGGCCGGGGGTAGTCTGGTAATCTTGTCGTTGGCAGTTTCCATAAATGTTTGGTGGACGAATCATATTTTCCGGTTTGGGGCACACGGATCGTCATTTTTTCGTAAATGACCACCTTGCCCTTCGGGCAGCTTGGGCGGCTCGGGCAGTTCGGGCAGCTCTGTTGGAGGCGAAAAGGGTGATTGGCCGTTCCTGAAAAGTGAGATACCTGAAAGACAAAATGTGAGACGCCTGAAAGACAAAATGTGAGAAGTCAGGAAGACAGAAAGTGAGAAGTCAGAAAGACAGAAAGTGAGAAGTCAGAAAGACGAAAAGTGAGAAATGCGCGCTCAGAAGCGTTCTGAGCGCGCAACGAGCGAGGGAGCGCTCTGAGCGTGTAATGAGCACGTGGGCGTTCTAAGCGAACGGAGAGGCGTAATGAGCGCGGGAGCATTCTGAGCGAACGGAGAGGCGATTGGTCGCGATCCGAGAAGGAAAACGGGGTCCGTCGTTCCTGGCAAGGAGCTCGCCCGAAAAGGCGCCCCGTGAGTCCCCCTGTCAGAAAGGGGGGAAGAAGGGGGAGGAAACGGTCACCCTCCCCCGCAGAGAGGGAAGGCGAACGGGACGCACTCCCGAGAGACGCGGCCAGGCTGCACCCAAGGGGGGTGCGGCAAGCCACACCCAAGGGGGGAGGGGGAGGGGGGGGGCGGCCAGGCCGCACCCCTCAAAAAAGGGGGGTGCGGCCCGGCCGCACCCCCCTCGAGGGGGGGGGGGGGGGGCGGCCAGGCTGCACCCCACCCGAGGGGGGGGGGGGGGCGGCTAGGCCGCACCCCTCAAAAAAGGGGGGTGCGCCACGGCCGCACCCCGCCCGAGGGGGGTGCGGCCGGGCCGCACCCCTCAAAAAAGGGGGGTGCGCCACGGCCGCACCCCGCCCGAGGGGGGTGCGGCCGGGCCGCACCCCTCAAAAAAGGGGGGTGCGCCACGGCCGCACCCCGCCCGAGGGGGGTGCGGCCGGGCCGCACCCCTCCCAAGGGGGGTGCGGCAAGGCCGCACCCCACCCCTAGGGGGTGCGGCAAGGACGCACCCCACCCGAGGGGGGTGCGGCGGCGAGGCCGCACCCCGAGTTCGGCCGCACCCCTTGCGGGCGTGCGGCTCGGCCGCGCCCCGTGAGGTGGCGCGGTTGCGCGGGACGGCTTCAAGATGGGAGGCGGTCCCGTTGCCATTCTCGGCGTGGCTCCGTATGGCAACTCTGGCTTTATTTCCCTGGATCCCCTGCCAAACTAGTGGGGGGAGCGCTTTTGGAAATATCTGCTGCCATTACGGCTTATAAATAAGAGTCCATTATACGAGCCCCTATCATAAGCCCCCCAAAACCGTCGGAGTCCAGAACTTGTGAAGGAGTGCGAGGGTTTTTGAATCTTTGCGTGGCGTAACGGACGATGCCGGAGGTAAGTTTTCTATTTTTTGAAAAAATGACTTGGAGGGAAAAACGGGAACGACGGCCGGGGGGTCGGGCGGCGGGCGCCCGAGCGGCGTCCGTGCGTGCGCTTGTGCGCGGCCCAGGGCTGGCGGGGGACGCGCGCGGCTTGTGCTTGCGCGCGGTCGGCGCTCGGCGCTCGGGCGAGGTCGGCGTGCGGCCGGTACCCGCGCGCGGTGGCCTCGGAGGGCGCCCGTGCGCGGCGGCTGTGCGCGGCCGGTGCCCGCGCGCGGCCGGTGCGTGGTCGGTGCCCGCGCGCGGCCGGTGCGTAGTCGGTGCCCGCGCGCGGCCGGTGCCCGCGCACGGTGCCGGCGCGCGGCCGGCGCCCGCGCGCGGTGTCGGCGTGCGGCGGGCATCCGCGGGCGGCCGCTGCGCGCGGTCGGAGCCCGCGCGCGGCGTCGGCGTGCGGCGGGCGTCCGCGGGCGGCCGCTGCGCGCGGTCGGAGCCCGCGCGCGGCTGGCGCCCGCGCGCGGCGTCGGCGTGCGGCGGGCGTCCGCGGGCGGCCGCTGCGCGCGGTCGGTGCCCGCGCGGTGCCGGTGCGCGGCTGGCGCCCGCGCGCGGCGTCGGCGTGCGGCGGGCATCCGCGGGCGGCCGCGGCGCGCGGTTGGTGCCCGCGCGGTTGGTGCCCGCGCGTGGTGCCCGCGCGGGGCTGGTTCCCGCGCGCGGTGCCTGCGTCTGGCGGGTGCCTGCACGCGTTCTTGAGGGAAGCCGACGGCGAGCGCGTGTCGTTCGGCTCTCGTGCGTGCTCGAAGTTTGCGCACTGTTTTTGTTTATACAGATGGTGCGTGAATTCGCGCGCTCTTGGCTGGCAGTATGGTTCGCCCCGCTTCGGTCGTTTTATTTGTCTATCTTAGCGCCTGCGTTCATATACATTTCTTTTACAGGCTTCGAAGCAGGGCGGCCACTCGAGGCTGATGCGCCTACGTTCTTCACTTGACGGTGCGCGAATCGAGATGTGGCGCAAGCGGTTCGGATTGCCTCCGAATGTTGAGGTGAAAATCCCGGGAGCGGAGGAGCGCGTCCAGAATCCACCCACGGGTTACATGACACTTTCTGAGAGTTGCCTGAAGTCTGGATTCCGCATCCCTCCATCGGAGGAAGCTATCGAAATATTCCGGTTCTGCGGCGTCCCAATTACCCAGTTTACGCCCGCCGGGATGGCGAACATCATGGGGCTGGTTAAGAAGCTGCAGGAGGCGTATGGTGGAGACAAGGCGCTTGCCCAGGATGCGCTTCGTCAGTTGTCTGAGGCTCAGGGGGAGATGTTTCGCATGGAGGGGGAGCTGGGTTTTCTGCGGAGCGAGGTGGAGCGGCTGTCGTCGGTCGAGCGCAGCCTTGAGGATGCCAAGGCGGCCGGAGTGGCCGAGTTCCGAGATTCTCTTGCTTTTGTCGAGGAGCGGTTCCAGATGGCGGAGGAGATCCGTACCGAGGTCATGACGAAGGAGGTCGAGCCCTTGTTGGAGGACGAGCGCGAAGTCGCCTTCCAACGCGGCATTCAGAAGACTCTGCGCCTGGTGGGGAGGAAGTTCGGGTGTGATACCGCTGTTCTTGGAGCGGGAGACCTTTCGGAGGATGAGCGTTCAGACGCAGTCGAGGATTGACATTGATCGTCTTCTGTTTCCTTGATTTCCATACCATTGTCTGCTTGTGTGTCGTTCTGAGTTGGTTTGTTTGCATTTTGCTTTTCCGCTTTCCGTATTTTTGTCTGTTTTGGGCGCAGCGTTGAGCTGACGTGGTTATCGTGTTTATCGTATTCACTTCCTTGCGTGATCCTGTTAATCTGGTTGTTGGCACCTGTTGGGTTTTTCTAGAACCATACATCAGATGTAGGCGCAGCGGAAATAAACAGAAACAACCCAAAAATGCTTGGATCGGCCATGAATGTTGAATCAAGAAGTTAATAAAATACTAGGTAAAAATTACCTCAATGGGGTTGGATCAAATCCAACCAAGATGCTCCAAGAGTTGATTCCTGTCGGTGGCAAGAAGAGTTCTCACGTAGAATTATGTCTACGTCTCTACAGAAGTCCACACGAGCCGGGAGAACGCCAAATCACGTCGCACGCAACTCGGAAGGAAGAACGGCTGCACCTTGCACTTCCACGAACTGCTAGGTTCGCTCCAGGAAGAACAATGACGGCGACGATCGCCGGAGAAGGGGTCGGCGGAGGCGAACGAACGACGGAACACTTCCGTCTAGGGTTCTATCGGAACTTCTTCCGTCGAGGGCGAGCGGAACCCTTAGGTCGGCTCTTCTTTTCGTGTGTTGATAAGAACCCTAAAGAAGATCTATTTATACTCAAAGCATAAACAGGCTTCTAGAAGAATCGCTATCCGCAGACCACACAGCAGAATTAGGGGTTCTGTTACAATTCGTCGGGATTCCACGGGACACCATTCGTCGAGATTTCACGGGACAATCCGACGAATTCCGACGAATCACAACAGACGGCAACAATTGCCTAGTCAAGGCTCTCTCTGTGATAATTCGTCGAGATTCCACGGAATGACCCGACGAATCCCGACGAATTCCGACGAATCCAGACAGACGACAACACTTTGTCGAGTGAAGGATCTCTGTCACAGTTCGTCGAGTTTCCACGGAATGACCCGACGAATCCCGACGAATCCGACGAATCCAATCCGTGTAAACCCGACGAATTCCGACGAATCCTATCCGTGTAAACCCGACGAATTCCGACGAATCATATCCGACGAATCATATCCGACGAATTCAGACAGCAACATTTGCTGGACTTCCCCATTCTATATGGTGATTGGTAACCTTTACCAACACAGTCAATCTTCCAACTTCTCCACATGCTCTTATGTGCGACCCTGCAGGCTCATATCGCGTTGGCAGTGAGATTACATGTTTGACCACTTCTAGATCACAATGGCAACTCCAACAGTCTCCCACTTGATCTTGAAAGTATCAAACCAAAAACCTCACAAACAATGAGCGGCATCTAGCAATGCATCATTGCTCCCCAAGCAATAAGAGTTCATAACTCATAAGCCTTTATGACCAATGTTCCAGCGTTGTCTTTGTCCCTTTGTCCCTTACATCCGGAAAGAACTAGAGGTATGGACCGTGTCACCCTCTTAATAGCTCAATCCAAGTTTCTTGATCTAGAACGGACTTCCAGAGAATGGTGAGCTCAATATCACATATTGACTCAACCAAGCATGGCCATGCATTTCCCAGTCCAATTCCATCAAGGGGCCCATGGATGCAACTCCTGTTATAAAGGAGGACAAATCCCATATCTGCTCACACCCAAACACCCAAATGATTCGTAACGTACCCAACGACCACCCTTATCATCAACCTTCTTCAAGGAAGACTTTAGATGACATCAAAGCACGCTCTTCCTCACTCGGTGAATGCTGTGACTTCAGGTCAAAGGACCACAACACCATTGTCAAATGAGACCTACTTGTGACACTTTTAAGTAACAATCCACAAAGTAGTCTCAGGTTGGGTCTGTCCAGTACAACTTGTTCACTAACAAGTACCCACGTGATGACTTGATATCACAATATCATGACCTGTGAGAACCGGTCATCAGTCAACACACATGCTAGTCTTAATGTATCATCATCACCCTTAGCTTCTACGATGATACCTCGACCAGGGACCTTTTAAGAATGAAGCTTCGAAATCATAGGCTCTCACATTCAAGTCTCGTACTTGATGTCCTATGGAAGCGAACATTCTAAGAGTATTTATCACGAATTTTATTCTATCATATAGAAACAGTATATCGTAATAAAAGAACTTGCCATTAATCGTAAAAAGAAATAATTGGTACACAATTCATCATATGAATAAATTTTAAACATCCAACAGAATATTTATTTTACATGCAACCCACAAGACTCCCACTAGAGTTGATCATTCAGGTATCGCATACCCATTGATCTAGTATGACCATCATGCTTTCTCTACGCGAGAGGCTTTGTCAGTGGATCTGCAATATTCTCCTCAGTCGGCACTCTGCAAATGTTCACATCTCCTCGTTCGACAATCTCACGAATAAGATGGAACCGCCGAAGTATGTGCTTGGAGCGCTGATGGGATCTAGGTTCCTTAGATTGTGCAATTGCACCATTGTTATCACAGTAGAGAACTACGGGACCAACAATGCTAGGAACTACATCTAGCTCGCCGATGAATTTCCTAATCCATACAGCCTCCTTCGCTGCATTAGCTGCAGCGATATACTCGGCCTCAGTTGTAGAATCAGCAACTGTCTCTTGCTTGGAACTCTTCCAGCTCACAGCTCCTCCATTCAGGCAAAACACAAACCCTGACTGAGACTTTGAATCATCCCTATCAGTTTGGAAGCTGGCATCCGTGTAACCACTTACAACGAGCTCTTCCTTTCCACCATACACCAAGAATACATCCTTAGTCCTTCTCAAGTACTTCAGGATATTCTTTACGGCTATCCAGTGACATTCACCGGGATCAGACTGATACCTGCTAGTCATGCTCAAAGCAAAAGAGACATCGGGTCGAGTACATAACATTGCATACATGATTGACCCAATTGCCGAAGCATATGGAATCGACTTCATGCGGTCCTTATCTTCGCAAGATTTTGGACACTGGTCCTTAGAGAGATTCACACCATGAGACATGGGCAAAAATCCTTTCTTGGACTCAAGCATGTTGAACCGCTTCAACACCTTGTCAATGTACGTACTCTGGGTCAAACCCAGCAACTTCTTCGATCTATCTCTATAGATCTTAATACCGAGTATGTAAGTCGCTTCACCCAAGTCCTTCATAGAAAAGCAGTTCCCTAGGTTGTTCTTAACAACTTTCAGGGTAGGTATGTCATTCCCGATCAGCAGTATGTCATCTACATACAATATCAGGAAGACAACAATGCTCCCACTGATTCGCTTGTAAACACACGGTTCATCTTCATTCTTGACAAAACCAAACTCTTTGATCTTCTCATCAAAACGAAGATTCCAACTTCTAGAGGCTTGTTTCAATCCATAGATGGACCTATTCAGCTTGCATATTTTAGTGGCTTCATTTGGGGATACAAAACCCTCGGGTTGTGTCATGTACACTTCCTCAAGGAGGTTTCCATTTAGGAAAGCCGTTTTGACATCCATCTGCCAGATCTCGTAGTCATAATACGCAGCAATAGCAAGCAATATCCTAATGGACTTTACCATGGCAACAGGGGAAAAGGTCTCATCATAGTCAATACCATGAATTTGCTTGAAACCCTTAGCCACCAGTCGCCCTTTGAATGTCTGTACATTCCCATCCATGTCGGTCTTCTTCTTGAAGACCCACTTGCACCCTATGGGTCGTACCCCTTCAGGTGGTTCCACCAAGTTCCAAACTTGGTTTATATACATGGAGTCCATTTCGGATTTCATAGCCTCAAGCCATTTGTCGGAGTCCGGTCCATTCATAGCCTCTTGGTAGGTTGCTGGTTCATCATCATGATCCATAAGCAACACATTACCTATTTGAGACACGAGAAATCCATATCTCTCAGGCTCAAATCTTGGTCTACCAGATCTACGTAGGACTTGTGTTTCGTGAGCAGGTTCTCTAGCTACAACATCTTGTAGTCCTGGCTCAGAATCCAACTCTGGTTCATTCACTACTTGTGGTTCTTGAACTTCTTCAAGTTCTACCTTTTGCGTCTTTCTTGATAAGAACTCTTTCTCCAAGAAGACACCCGTCCTTGCGACAAACACTTTGCCCTCAGACGGTAGGTAAAAGTAATATCCCTTCGTTTCCTTAGGATATCCCACCAGATAACACTTATCTGATTTGGGTTCCAGCTTGTCAGGCATTTGACGTCGTACGTATGCCTCACAGCCCCAAATTTTAATGAACGACATACTAGGACGCTTCCCAGTCCATATCTCATATGGTGTCTTTAGAACCGTTTTCGTCGGAGCGCGATTCAGTGTCATTGCAGCAGTCTCTAAAGCAAAACCCCAAAAGGAAACAGGCAAGTCTGCATGACTCATCATCGACCGTACCATGTCTAACAGAGTACGATTTCTCCTCTCAGACACACCATTATGCTGCGGTGTCCTAGGTGGAGTGAGCTGTGATACAATACCACACTCTTTCAGATGATCACGGAACTCATGACTCAGGTATTCGCCACCTCGATCAGATCGGAGTGCTTTAACCTTTTTACCCAATTGGTTCTCCACTTCATTCTTAAACTCTTTGAACTTTTCAAAGGTTTCGGATTTGCACTTCATAAGATACACGTATCCGTATCTACTGAAATCATCAGTAAATGTAACGAAGTAGAAATACCCACCTCTAGCCATAGAACTCATGGGTCCGCATACATCACTATGTACAACACCCAAGAGATCCTCAGCCCTCTCAGTATAACCAGTGAAAGGGGCTTTAGTCATCTTGCCTAATAAACAAGACTCACATCGCTCAAATGATTCATAATCAAATGAGTCCAATAGTCCATCTTTATGGAGCTTGGATATGCGCTTCTCATTTATATGGCCCAAACGACAATGCCAGAGATATGTAGGATTTGAGTCATTTGTTCTTAGTCTTTTATTATTATCTACATTATAGATCGGATGGTCCAGGTTCAAAACATAAAGACCATTAAACAATTGAGCTACAGCATAACAAACATCATTCTTAAATATAGAACAACAATTGTTCTTAATTATAAAAGAAAATCCAATCATGTCTAAGCATGAAATGGATATAATGTTTCTAGTTATGGCCGGAACATAATAACAATTATCAAGTTCTATTACAAGCCCACTGGGCAAAGAAAGACGGTAAACCCCTACGGCTACAGCAGCAACTCTTGCTCCATTGCCGACACGTAGGTCCACCTCTCTTTTACTCAGCAATCTCCTCCTTCCTAGTTCCTACACATTTGTACAAATGTGAGAACTACATCCGGTATCCAATACCCAAGATGAAGGAGCAGAAAGGTTTATCTCTATAACATAAATATCCGAAGCGGAAGTCATACCTCCCTTCATTTTCTGCAGACCCTCAATGTACGAAGGACAATTCCTCCTCCAATGACCAGCCTTGCCACAGTGGTGGCATTTCCCTTCCTTCACGGTGCTCTTCCTTTTCAGCGCAGAAGATTTGGGCTCAAGATGTGACTTAGGTCCCACCTTCGTCTTCTTGAAGCCCTTGGCCTTACCCTTGCCTTTATGTACCATCAATATGGGACTAGCAGGCTTGGCCTTCTTCATGTTTATTTCGGCAGTTCGCAACATGCCTAGGAGCTCGGGCAGTGTCTTGTCTATTTCATTCATGTTATAGTTCAAGACGAACTGCTCATAATTATCCGGCAACGATTGCAGGATAAGATCTGTGGCCAACTCTTGACCCAGAGGAAAACCCAGTCTCTCCAGGTTCTCTATATACCCAATCATCTTGAGTACGTGAGTACCAACTGAGTCTCGAGCTCTCATTTTGCACTGAAATAAGGCCTTCGTGACATCGAACCTCTCTTGACGAGCTTGCCCTTGAAACATTTTCTTTAGGTGCTCGTCAATCTCCTTGCACCCCATGTTCTCATGTTGCTTCTGAAGCTCAGAGTTCATGGTGGCAAGCATAAGGCACTCGACGTCTAAGGCGTCATCGGTATACTTCTTATAAGCATCCTTTTCAACACGGGACGAGTTCCCGGTCGGCACCTCGGGGGCTTCTTCTTCCAAGACGTAGAGCTTTCGCTCTTGCCTGAGAACAATTCTCAGGTTCCTATACCAGTCCATGTAATTCGTCCCACTAAGCTTGTCCTTCTCAAGGATAGCTCTCAGGGACAAGGTGGAATGTGAACCACTTGCCATGGAATTCTACAAGAATTCATGCAGAATCTAATTAGTACCAAAATTCCAAAATACAATTTATTTTAATTTGGACTTCAATTAAATACTCCCACTATTTTATTCAAATTGATGGCCCTCACTATCAATTCGGAGAGTCCATGCGAGCTACTCTCTTAGTGGACAAGATCCGTATTTCACCAACACCACGAGTCCGCTTTGGCGTTCCTCTCATAATGCGGTTATTTAGGTAGGCAACGCTTGCCAATTGCATCCTCATGCAATTCTTGTATGGCTGGTGAATAACTCCTTATTCGCATCCATCATATGGAGCATGCCAACCCTATGCCTCTAGGCACTCAACCTTTGAGGTCACCTAGTTAAGTTAGACCCGATGTCGACAGTGGGATATCACAATTATCCGCTCGCACCCTTACCAAGATAGATTAATGCACCTTGCTTTGGCAAGCCCACACTTCATCGATCGAGGCAGGAAGAGTGTCATCCATCGGAAGGCATCCGAACACTTAATATTTGATGAAGGGATTTTAATTTTAATAATAGGTTAACACTTAACCATGATCAACATTTGATCAAAGTGCACATCCACAGAAAAACAAGCTTTCTTAAATCCACATGCATCCCTTATGTGCACAACATAAGACTATCAACCTTTGATAGACGAAAAGGCTAAATCTGGACATTTAGAACTCTTCCAAATCTTCAGATTTACATGCATTGGACAAAGGCAAAGACAACTCGACTTAAAGCAGTAGACAAGCTCGTCTCTCATTGTTGGATTCAAAATCCAAAACAATATAAGGGTTCATTAACCACTTGAGGGACGGTTACTGCTAAGGAGACAACAATTTCTAACAGTTAGAAATTACCACGAAATCCCAGACGTTCCTGGCGGGGTTCCAAGACCCCTTTTTAAAATCATCAACATTTGATGTTCCAGGAAGAAATCTTGACATTTAGAACACTTCTAAATACCTAGATTTGCACGTACTGGAATAACCAAACTTCTGAAACAACATCCAAGACCAGAACCTCGCTTTGATACCACTGTTGGGTTTTTCTAGAACCATACATCAGATGTAGGCGCAGCGGAAATAAACAGAAACAACCCAAAGGGAAAACGCTAGCGCGGGCTGAAAAGCCCCGAAGATGTTTGAGCAAACAAGAAGAGTAGACTTTCGCCTGGAAGAGTTGTGTAGACTTTCTCTACCCGAAGAAATGGGAGACCAGAGTCAGAAGATAGGAGGACCATTCCTGGAAGCTTTCACAGGACGCCTTTTTCTACTCTCTCCATAATCATATGAGAAAGTTTCTCCCATAAGAAACAACAAGTAGGGAGACAAAGGATCACCTTGCCTAAGACCCCTGAGTTCAGGCAAAGACTGACAATTGGTGAAGATGAAAGAACTCCGAAGATGTTGCTTGGATCGGCCATGAATGTTGAATCAAGAAGTTAATAAAATACTAGGTAAAAATTACCTCAATGGGGTTGGATCAAATCCAACCAAGATGCTCCAAGAGTTGATTCCTGTCGGTGGCAAGAAGAGTTCTCACGTAGAATTATGTCTACGTCTCTACAGAAGTCCACACGAGCCGGGAGAACGCCAAATCACGTCGCACGCAACTCGGAAGGAAGAACGGCTGCACCTTGCACTTCCACGAACTGCTAGGTTCGCTCCAGGAAGAACAATGACGGCGACGATCGCCGGAGAAGGGGTCGGCGGAGGCGAACGAACGACGGAACACTTCCGTCTAGGGTTCTATCGGAACTTCTTCCGTCGAGGGCGAGCGGAACCCTTAGGTCGGCTCTTCTTTTCGTGTGTTGATAAGAACCCTAAAGAAGATCTATTTATACTCAAAGCATAAACAGGCTTCTAGAAGAATCGCTATCCGCAGACCACACAGCAGAATTAGGGGTTCTGTTACAATTCGTCGGGATTCCACGGGACACCATTCGTCGAGATTTCACGGGACAACCCGACGAATTCCGACGAATCACAACAGACGGCAACAATTGCCTAGTCAAGGCTCTCTCTGTGATAATTCGTCGAGATTCCACGGAATGACCCGACGAATCCCGACGAATTCCGACGAATCCAGACAGACGACAACACTTTGTCGAGTGAAGGATCTCTGTCACAGTTCGTCGAGTTTCCACGGAATGACCCGACGAATCCCGACGAATCCGACGAATCCAATCCGTGTAAACCCGACGAATTCCGACGAATCATATCCGACGAATCCTATCCGTGTAAACCCGACGAATTCCGACGAATCATATCCGACGAATCATATCCGACGAATTCAGACAGCAACATTTGCTGGACTTCCCCATTCTATATGGTGATTGGTAACCTTTACCAACACAGTCAATCTTCCAACTTCTCCACATGCTCTTATGTGCGACCCTGCAGGCTCATATCGCGTTGGCAGTGAGATTACATGTTTGACCACTTCTAGATCACAATGGCAACTCCAACAGCACCTGCATAGTTTGTTTTGTTTTTTTTAAATGAGCTTTGCACGAGATGGAGCCCGCGGCTTTCAAATGTATACATATATAAAGAGTTAGTTTGCGCAAGTCTGTGCCTGCGGCTTTCTTGCACGAGTCTGTGCTCGCGGCTTTGGTGCACGAGTCTGCGCTCGCGGCTTTGGTGCACGAGCCTTTGCTCGCGACTTTTTTGCACGGTTCTGTGCCCGCGGCTTTGGTGCACGAGCCTTTGCTCGCGACTTTTTTGCGCGGTTCTGTGCCCGCGGCTTTGGTGCACGAGTCTGTGCTCGCGGCTTTAGTGCACGAGCCTTTGCTCGCGACTTTTTTGCGCGGTTCTGTGCCCGCGGCTTTGGTGCACGAGTCTGTGCTCGCGGCTTTGGCCGGTGAATAGCGGGTGTATTCAAACCGAGGGTGAACGCAGGGGGGCAGGCCCCCACGACACCGGGACTCGACGGCGGAGGAGAAGGGCGAACCTTCAATCGACGGCAGTGCAGAGTCCCCGGGGCAGGGCCCCGAAGTGGTACCTACAGCAGAATGGATTGGAGCAAGTAGAATTTTATTAGAAAATAAATACTGATACATGCGCAAGTGTAATCTTGCGATCCCGGGGTTAACAAGTTTCTGAGTCATGCTTTATTAAGAGAGAAGATAGCGTTGAGCTTCGTTTGCGTTGCGCTTGCTCGAGTCTTTTCGGCCGTTCAGCTTGGGGGGCGATAGTGGCCTGGCGGTTGACCTTCGCTGGCCTTTTCCTGTGTCTCTTCGCGGAAGGCTTCCAGGTATCCTAATTGGACAAGGCGTTCGATTTCAGCTTTCAGTCGGGCACATTGCTCCGTTCGGTGCCCTCGACCTTTGTGGAAGTGGCAAAACTGGGATTGATCTCCCCTGAGCAAGGAGAGCTTTCTGGGCCAGTGGATGATCTTGCTATTACAGATTATGGACAATATATGCTCGCGTGGTGTATTCAGCGGGGTGAAGCTCTGGGAGCCTTGACTTGCTGGCTCTCGGGGGCGGTCTGCTTGGTTCTGAGCGGGCAGTTCGGCTTCCTCGAGCTGCTGCTGCTGCCCCTTTCTCTTGCGGCTTGTATCGAAGGGCGGCGAGCCTGTCAGTGTCTGAAGTTTGTCTTTTCCAACTACTGCAGGAGTCGCTTGGCCTTTCCGTGCACCCTGCTTCTCGGACTTCGATTTCAGCGACGGGTTGCTGTTGATCCAGGGGAGCCTGGAGGCGGGTGTGTCGAAACCATGCATCGTGCTCCTGAGGATATTTCCTTTGCTGGCCATGCGTCCGGACATGAAAACGTCGTGGTCCATGGCGTCCAGTAGGAGGCTCCCGAATATTGCGTCGTAGGGGGAGTCTGCTTCGGCGACGACGAACTGTACATCGTACTGGACTGGTTCTGCGTGCGCCCCTACTTGGACGGGGAGGGTGATGATTCCTACGGTGGGTACCGTAGTTCCATCAGGGAGCTCTGCTTCGCTGGCCCTAAGCTTGAGGTTCCCGCTTAGGAGCTTGAGCCGAACTATTGCTGCTAGGAATAGAACGTTGAAGGAGATGCGGTGGGTTATCAATGCTTTCTTCAGCTCACAGGGGGGACTCCCTATGCTTGTGTCCAAGATGAAGTCCATCCATGCGCAGGGGCGCTCTTGGTGAAAATTTGTGCCGATTTTCTCCGATTGCTCGTTCCGCTCTTCCTCCCCTAGGAGGGGTGGTTCGCTTGCACCGGGCTTTTCTTCTTCTTGGATCTTTGTCGAGTGTGTCTCGTGCTGCTCGACGAACAGTTGGGACAACTCGGTGAAGTTGTGTATTGCTCTGCTTGGCAGGGCTTGATATCAGCGGAGGGCGTCTCCGCGCAGTGTCTTGGTGAAGATCTTGCATCTGATCTGGTCGGGAAGTCCGTGTATCCGCATCGTTACCAAGAAATGGTTAATGTGCTCGTAGGGGTCTTCTACTCCGTGGAACTCCTTATAGTGCAGGAACTTTAGCCATGACGGAACTGGGTATGCCAAAATTGTCTTTGACAGTGGAGATCGCTTTTGTTGATATTTGTCATTGTTCGGATCCTGCCCTCCTGCGGGAGGGGTCGGTTTGCCAGACGATCCAGGCCAAGGGGGCCGGATGGGTGCAGCGATGAGCGCTCCTTTCACCGGGCTCTCTGGAATTGGGGAGCTGTATGCGTCGGATAGTTCAGGGGAGGTGTCCACTCTCGCTGGTTCCGAGAATTCCGGCGAAGCGGGTACTGCGCTCGGGAATGCTTTGCTTAGAATTTGGGAATCCATTCCCACAGACGGCGCCAAACTGTTGTGGAACGCTTAGGGCTCTTGGTAGACCGGTTCACTTGAACCACCTTAGCTCGTGAGCGAACAAAGCGCGCAAACAGTCAATTAGAGATTCGTTGATTGCACTGGGACTTTTTAGCGTGGAAAACTCGGAAAGGGTAAAAAACCACGTGGTCGGAGCTGTGCCGACCAAATTCCACTATCTTCAGAGGGGGTTACAAAGTGAGACTTAGAACTCGAATGCGACAGGCCGCAACTCGTTACAGTAGTAGAGAGATAGAGAGATCTGAAGGCGACAGGCCGCCTCTTGGAAAAAACTAAGTCCTTTTCTCCTTCTGAGAAAGGTGGAGAACAAAAGTGAGCTGCTCCGGGGAACAAAAGTGAGCTGCTCCTGGGAACAAAAGTGAGCTGCTCCGGGGAACAAAAGTGAGCCGCTCCGGGGAACAAAAGTGAGCTGCTCCGGGGAACTAAAGCGAGCTGCTGCGTCGCCTTTCGGGATGAAGGAAATTTTCAAGTCCGGAAAGGAAATCTTCAAGCACCGAAGGAGAATTCCGCAAAAGTCTGCAAGGAGCTCTCCCAGGTCCAGAAGTCAAGGTCGCTTCAAATGAAGCCCCAGGAAATCTTCAAGCACCAAGGGGGGTGCGGTCGGGCCGCACCCCTCAAAAAAGGGGGGTGCGGCCGGGCCGCACCCCACCCGAGGGGGGTGCGGCCGGGCCGCACCCCTCCCGAGGCTTGCCGCACCCCACCCCTAGGGGGGTGCGGCAAGGACGCACCCCAAGTGGGGTGCGGCCAGGCCGCACCCCACCCGAGGGGGGTGCGGCCGGGCCGCACCCCATGGGGGTGCGGCGGCGAGGCCGCACCCCGGGTTCGGCCGCATCCCTTGCGGGCGTGCGGCTCGGCCGCGCCCCGTGAGGTGGCGCGGTTGCGCGGGACGGCTTCAAGATGGGAGGCGGTCCCGTTGCCATTCTCGACGTGGCTCCGTATGGCAACTCTGGCTTTATTTCCCTGGATCCCCTGCCAAACTGGTGGGGGGAGCGCTTTTGGAAATATCTGCTGCCATTGCGGCTTATAAATAAGAGTCCATTATACGAGCCCCTATCAACTAGGTAGAGACTAATAGGTAAGGTTTAGTAATCTGTTTTGCTTAAATTAAGGCAAAACTTCTGTTTTGATATTTAATTTTTGTGAATGAATTCCTTCTTACAATCAAACAATAGAATTGGTCAATTCCAATTCGATCTGGTTGCTTAATTTCATCATGCAACCAAATAACATAACTCGAATTGGAATTTCTAAATTCCAATTCTTCAATTTCAATGTCGTCGAACCGAACCGACCTTTAAATTTGTTCGTATTTTAATTTATACGCTTTCGAAAATTTTAAAAAAAATCTCCTGTGAAAATAGGCAAAATACTGGAGTTAATTTGCAGTTGAGATAGATCTTTGATTTTTTTCAGTCCAAAACAATTAGGTTATACTTGGAATGAGTCCATAGAATAACTTTTATTAGGTTTTTAACAATTTTAGATGATACGATATTGTAGAGTCAGTGATGTGACACTGATGTAGATATAGTATTACTATGACACCTAGAGAATCTAGAAGCTGGAAAAAGAAGTCAATCTCCATAGTGCAGCCCTAGAAGTCAGACGGCTCCTCGTATGAGTTTGCGACGTACAATCAGAGTTAAGCTATTGATGCGTTCAGCCGTCAATCATTTGAGATAAACCTAGATTCTTGCCTACCCCCCCCCCCCCCCCCATCCGTCGTCCGTCGTCACAGAAAACTTTCCTGATTCCGTCGTGGAGCGCTTCAATGGCCCATTCTCTATTGTAGAAAATTTATTGATGTCTTACAAGTACATCTCATCACTACAAAGGCTCCACATCAACTAAAATGTTAAAAACTTAATGAAAGTTACTCAAATGACCTATCTCAAGCATAGCATAAACCTTTTGGACTGATATGTGCGGGAAAAAAATTCAATGTCATATTTCAAACATAGGATAAAGTTGAAGGACTAATTTGAATATTTTGCCATCAAAATTGTACTTGTAGTTTTTTGTTAAACATGTACTTGCATTGTAGAAAAGGATGGTGAGGGAGAGTGAGATTAGAGTATGTGAGAAACATATCTGAAATTAACCAAGTTTTTGTGTGTCGGAGACGCAGACTAGTGTTGGGATTTCTCACAATCCTCAGGACAGTCACAATAACCGTATGGGTACAAAAACACACAATAATCTCAAGAAAAATTCACCGCACGATAATTAATCAAAAACTACAAATAGAGGAGATGAAAGTACCGTTTTGATACAAGTACACCGCAGATGAGACAGATTAGCTTAATCCGCGTGTGGACAATGATCTTGGACTGCAACCCTTAAAAGGACACACAAGGTTCGCTCCGGCAAACCTTCGTCGTCGTCAGACGACCAAACACCACTGCCGCCACCGAAGAAGTCAACGCGGAATAATGCCCAGCTCGTGTGTAAGCCCGTTGCTCACTGCGCTGCTTGTCCCACTACAGCCTTGCCACACTCACTACAGCCCGCCGCAACCTCACCTTCTTCTTCTCCAAGGATCATCCTTCAAGGGCCTCTTTCTCCAAGATGAGAATCGGTGGTGTGTCTATCCAAGCCATAACCTAACCATTTATATAGTCATTTCATTTGCCTTGGCCACTTTCCTAGAAGTTTTCATGCATGTGAAACACATGGGCGGCTTGGAGAGTTAGCATCGGCGGCCAGTAGGTGGAAGCATGATACACATGGATTTGAAAGATCAAACCAACTCAACAATTACCACCTTGGTTTGAATTTCAAAAATACCATATTTTGCATCAAACATCAAACTGCACCGAGCATCTGCACGAAGCACCATCTGCACGAAGCATCAAACTGTACTGAGCATCTGCACGAAGCACCAAACTATACTAAGCATTTGCATGAAGCACCGTCTGCACAAAGCACCAAACTGCACTGAGCATCTGCACAAAGCACCACCTCACTGCGGAGGTGTCAATCTACCTTCTCCAGTCGACTCCATCCTGCACTGCTTAACCCGAGAAAGTCGACGCTACCGGGTTGTGAAAACTGACTCGTCGAACCCGAGTCCACAGGGAAGGCGATCTGATGCACCACCATGACTATCAATCATATTGCCATCAAAAATCATGGGCTCACCACCTCGCATTGCGATCCCCATCAGCCAGTATAGTCTACGCATTGTATAGCTCATATGAGTACGGTGCACCCTCACATCACCGTTAGAACTCCACGCCTGGCTGCCCAGCTACAACCTTCCGAGTTCAATCTACCCAACGATACCAGATTCTTACGCAGCTTGGGCACCAGATGCACCATCTCAAGCCTACGAATAACTCCATCATGCATCCGCAAGTCCATCGTCCCTATCCCCATGACCTCTCATCTCGAGTCTTCACCCAGTATGACCGACCTGGCCGCCATCTCTAGTGAACTGAACATCGAGGCATATGAGCAAGCGTGTTGTGATGCACCGGAATCAAGCATTCAGCTGTCAGAGTCACCCCGACTCTCAGTGACGCAATAAAAGTCGTCATCTACTGCCAAGTCCAATGTCACCATGCCCGCATCCTGGATGTCACATGATGTACTAGAACTCCCAACACGCTACAGACAATGTCTCCTAATATGACCAACTTGTCTGTAGTGGAAAGACGTCACTGCCTTCTTCGACGCCGACCGAACCCGTGCACCGCTCGATCCTTTATCGAAACTCCTCCCCCGTCCATGCGCTACCAAGATCTGGTCACCCCTAGGAGTGGGGTCCTTCATCATCTGACTAGATAAAAGCGCTGACGTGACTTCTTCCAGCCCCACCGTATCATTCCCATACATGAGCGTAGTCACCATGTGCTTGTATGATGCTAGGAGCAAGGTAAGAAGCAAGAGGGCTTTGTCTTCTTCCTCTACCTTTGAGCCAACCACATGTAGTTGACTCAGAAGACCGTTGAACACGTTGAAGTGTTCCTACGGGTTGCCACCGTCCTGCATCTTTTGCGCATAGAGGCGCTACTTCAGCAATAATCTTGTCGTCACAGATTTTGCCAGGTACAGTCGCTCCAACTTCTCCCAAAGCCCGACCGTCGTCTCTTTAATCCCAATGTTGAAGAGCACCTGGTCAGCAACGCACATCCTGATTGTGCTCGTGGCTCTTTCATCAAGATCTTTTCAGTCCTCACACTTTATTGTCACGGGCAATTTGTCCCCCCCCCCCCCCGCAAGACTCGAATCAAACCCTGCTGAACCAGCATATCTTTGACTCGAATCTGCCATAGACTAAAATTCCCGCCACCATCAAATTTCTCCACTGAAAATCTCTCTAGAACTATGTTCTTTCCTGCCATGACTTTCCTCGACAAACTAGAAGACCTGATTTATTTAAAGGTCGGATCTGAAAGAGTGGGAAGAGGACCTAGTCCTTTACCACTGCAATCAAACCCTTCATAGAAAGTCCAATCACTATCGTCTACCGAACCTCGCTTTGATACCACTTGTTGGGATTTCTCACAATCCCCAGGACAGTCACAATAATCGTATGGGTACAAAGAACACTCGGCTAGATCCTGAAAGCTCCGATGTGCGCGGACACCGAAGAAGCACAGAGCACCCGAAACTCCCACTTGATGAAGCAAATGTAAGGAAAATGAAGCACGTAGAATATTCTTCGCAAGAACAGCGAGCAAGAGCGCAAAACGGTTTTTTTCTGAAAAGCGTATAAAGAACGAAGCAGAAAAAACTCCTATATGGAGTCTCGTAAAAAGATGAGATATTAACACGTAATAAATGTCAACGGTTATAATTGGTAAGTGATAATCGGGCAGATAAACGTTGAATATTTCCAACGTAAGGAAGTAATGGCGAGAAACACGCGTGAATGAGCGATTAGAAAACACGTGTAATAACTGTAAGAGAAAACGCCTACGAAAAAGGTCACGTTGAATACATATTGACGCAACGTCGAAATCAAAACAAAGCAACTCGACGCTACGTCGAGTTCTTATCGACACAGGTTAAACCGGCGGGCTAATTGTCAGACAGCTCATCGACGCAAGGAAGTTGCTTTGAATTCTTATCGACGTAACTCCAGTCGACTCAAGTCGGATGCGTCGAGTTCTTTTCGACGCAACTCCAACTAAGACGAATTTTTCGACTCTACTTCGAGTTCCACTCGACGCAGTTTGGACTTTTATTCGACGCAACTCAGAATAAAAAAAGTCTGAAACTCTTTTGTACAAAAATTACAATTCAATTCAATTATTCCCTAAATCCCCATCCGGATCTGGTGCGGCACGCGCGCGCGTGTGGTTCATAATTTCTCCTTATGTTATTTTGAACAAATAAGGAGTGAAATCACTTATATACTCACTAACAAGAGAGAAGAAAAGCAAGGTGGGACTAAAGGGATTATCCTTTCATTCATGAAAGGTTTCCCTCCAAATAATTTGGATTCCCTCCATCTTTTGGTTTTGGAGTTTTTCATCAAATATGAATAGTCATACACCAAACACCATAAGGGCTCCAATAAAAAATTATAAAACAAATGTTTTATTTATAAAATTTCTAACACAAATGATACTGACACGGTGTGGGTGACTTAAGCATTGTCGTGATATATATTTTATGGCGCAAAAAATGTTGAAGCTTCCAAAACACTATAGAGATATCCTGAAGATGACAGAAGATTCTAGAATAATGTAGAGTTTTCTACGAAATTCTAGAGTGTACAATAATATAGAATATTCTAGAAGTGTGTGAAACATTCTAAAGAACTTTATGTGTGTGTAGATGTATCTAGAATGGTGCAAAATTTTGTTTAAGTATGGAGTAATCTAGAATAGTCTAGAGTACTCTTGATTCTTGAATATTGTAGCATGGTGTGGAGGCTAGTGCATAGTCATGTGAGGAGTGTAGAATAGTATTGAAAAATCTATTGTAAAGAGTTTATAGATTCTTCTCTTGGTTGAAGGGAAAACTGCATTGATGATATAAAAAGGGGATGGGTGGTCATTTGGGCCAAGCAATCTTAAAAGCTATCAGAGTTGTAAAGTTTTGAAGTTGTGAATAGAAGTTTTAGTGTTTTTGAGTGTTCTCCTCATTCGACCATATAGTTGTGTGTGTGCGCATAATTCTGCTGCTAGAGAAGAGGTGAAGAATGACTTAGCTATTGTGAAGAGCACAAAAAGGAGATAAGGCCGCGCAGATCAAGGTTTAGGCACGAGTCCAGCGTTGTGTGTGATGAGTGTGATTTTTATCTGTTTTCCACCCCGCTTTTCTTGTCAAATTCACCCATGTGTGTAATGTTTTGCTTGGTTTTAGCTTCTATTTTATGTTTATGGTATATTTGGACTGCGTGGTTGGATGTCCTTCACAGGTGTGGACTTTTCGGGCGATTCTGAGGAGTGTAGGTCAAATCTGTCTCACGCACGCCCGTGCAGAATTTCCGCACACGCATGCGCTTCTGTGTCGACGAGAGTGTCATTTTGTCGACGGGGGTGTCATTTTGTCGACCTGAATATTGGGCGTGCGGAACTGTCGCACGCCCGTGCGCACATGTGCAATCGCGCGTGCACAGTCTATTTTGTGCTCCCAACACCATTTTGGGTGATCTGAATTTGCCCATGCATTATTTACGCATGCCCGTGCGTGCGCGTGTAATCGTGTGTGCGCAGTTTCACTCCAGTGGATTTCATCTCTATTGACCTTGAGCACGCGCGTGCGCATCGCGGCGCACGCCTGTGTGCCCTATTTTAATATATGTTCCCTGCAGATTTCCGCGGAGGAAGATGGGCTGGAAGCCTTTAGGTTGCCGTTTTCTGCCTTTTTCGACTTGGAGCTCCTCTCCAAGTTAGGGGATGATATTATAGAGATCCTTTCTTTATCAAGAGCTTGAAAGTGAAGGTGTTTCCCATCCTCTTCTCTGCAAAGCAAGGTTGAGCTTGAGAGGAACGTGGAGGGCGTAGACAATCAAGAAGACGGGTAATATAGGAGGGGTGACATCTCTCCCGAACCCCGGACGCAACCGTTGACAACATGAAGAGCTCAGATTGACAACCCGGGATCTCCTTCCCTCTCTACGACAAAGACTTGATCTCCGTCTGTATTTCTCCTTTTCTCTTCCGCCCATCTAGGTGTATTGGTAGGGAACAGTACTCTTTATTGTTGATGAATATGCTTTGTATTGAACTCATAATAGCTTTTAACGCATTTTAATCATTTTGTGTTGAAGCAATGTTGTGTTCATGCTTAGTATATGGGCTTGCTTGTTTGATTAGTTGCTACAAGCTTTGGGAGTGTGAGATTTTGATGCTAGTAAGCGAAGTGGTGTCGTCGACCCTCACCACTTTCTTGTGTTGCGAAGCGGTGAAGGCGACCCGCACTTGTGCTTAAGTTTGCGAAGCGGTGCTTTCGACCTGCATTTTCTTTTATGTTATTTACTTTTCTTGCACTCAACCAAACCAACTCTCCGATTCATTTTACACTCCACGATTAAAACTCTTAACATTAAAACATTTCCCCCCAGCCCGTATTCCTCGAGAGATCGATACTCGGGGAGCTACTCCTCGTTGTATATTACTTGAACGATCGGTGCACTTGCCATAATCGCATTAGTGTGTCACATCCTGGCCCGGTAAGCTCGAGTTAACGAGACAGGAACAGTAAATGTGATTTAGGAACTCTTACAGTTACACAGATCAAGAGCAAGAAACTAAACATATTTTATTGATATCTCAAAAGTTTATAAGTACATAATCATGTATTACATTTCTATACTAACTAATCTTTCTCACTGTTCTCCGGCGCTCATATGTTCGTCGGTATCTCGTGCCCCGCGCGACAGTGCACTTGGGCCCCTCGAGTGACAGTGCACTGGGGGCCCCTCGTGCCCCGCCGACAGTTCCCGGCCTCTGATCGGCGGGCTTCTCCCGCCCCAGATCGATGCATTGCTGTGGGCTTCGCCCGCATTCAAGCTGACCAGTTAAATCGATGTGTTGTTGTGAGTTGCGCCCGCATCAAGGCGGGCTCTGCCCACATCAATTCGGGTTGCACCCTTAACATATACGTATGAGTACTAAAAATGACCGTAAAAAATATAAATTAAAATTACATTTTTTATTTTAAAAAAAAATTTACACTTATAGAAAAAAATTTATTTTTATGCATCTCTCTCCCTTTCTCTCTCTCCTCTTCCTCTTTCTTCCGCCATCTCCCTCTCTCTCCCTCTCACTTTCTTTCTTTCTCCCTCTTTCTTTCTCTCTCTCCACGTCTCTCTCTCTCCCTCTCACGTGTGCCAATTTTTTTTCTCTTTTGTTGGAATCGGGAATGAGGAAAGAGAATGAGGGAGGTGAGAATTTTGATCTAACGTTCCCTATTTATCACATCATAATTGATGGTACAGATTTTTTCCATGAATTTTTATTTCGAGCTATTAGCAGGCCGCAGTATTTCTTTTTAATATAGTATATATATACAAAATTTCCAGGTAAGATATACGGTGGAAGCAATAATCAGTAATTTAGATATACACATCAACATATGTTTATCTGTTTGTCAAAATATATATTTTTTTATCAAAAATAGCTCATTTATTAGTTTTCACTTACAGTACGCCGATGGGCCGAACCGGAGGGAAAACTTCCTTTTCAATCCAGATTGGACCAACCGTCCTGCGGAGAGCGAGTATGTTAGATAGGAGCGCCACTCTCATGATATATGTCATATAAGATAGAGCCAAACGCCCTCAGATTGCGGGTGGCTAAACCTGTCAGATGGGAGCGCTAATTCTGAGATGTTCCCCCTCAAAATATAGGAGACTCTGGTAAAAGAGTCAAATACTGGGCTAACATAATAATACACATCATCAAACAATAATATTTTACTATTTTAAATAATATCGTGCACGTCTTATCATCGTATCTCAAATTATTGTCATTGATTTTATACAAAACCAATCGGGTAGTCACTAATCAGTCTGGTCTCGAAAGACCCCTCATATAACTGATGTAATTGTTGGAATATTTTCTTCTATATTCCCATATTAATATACAAAGTGATATATTTTCGTTTTAAAAAAAAAAACTTTAACAGAAACAGCAGATCTCTCTCTCTCTCTCTCTCTCTCTCTCTCTATATATATATATATATATATATATATATATATATGTGAATAGCAATATTAATATAATTGCATGAAGAGGATGAGAAATAAAATAGAGTAATTTATAGTTCAGAATCGAGCATGGGTAAGGCGTGTGGTCACTGCCCTAAAGAAGTTGCACCACCCTCCGGCAGGGCTTTCACCGATGCTCACTCCTCCAAGGTACAACACCCGGCTAGATCCCGAAACTCCGATGTGCGCGGACACCGAAGAAGCACAGAGCACCCAAACAACCACTTGATGAAGCAAATGAAAAGAAGAGGAATCACGTAGAAGATCGTTAAAACAGAGAGAGCAGAAGAGCATGTGAGAGCAATTGTTCTTTCTGAGAAAAACTACAATATATAAAGACAGAAAATCTCCGAAAAAGGAGGATCTTAAAAACGGCAATATTAAAACCATAATAAGTATTGATGGTTATAATTGGATGGATCATAATCGGGAAGATAAACGTTGAATATTTCCAACGTAAATAATGGCGAGAAACACGCGTAAAAGAGCGGTTAAGAAAGCGCGTAAAACGGCAGAACGCGTGAAAGCAATTCGACGCAGCGTCGAATCCCAATCGACGCAGCTTTGAATTCCACTCAAAGCAACACGACGCGAAGCGGGTGCGTCGAAATCAATTCGACGCAGCTTCGACTGGAGACTACCCTATCGACGCAGCTTTGAATGTCAGTCGACGCAGGTTCGAGATCTGGTCGACACAGCTCTGGCAGTGGACGCGACTTCGAGTTTCACTCGACGCAAGTCGACTTCTATTCGACGTTATTCTGAATAAAACTCTAAAACTATTTTGTACAAAAAATACAATTCAATTCTTCCCCAAATTCAAATCCGGATCCGGTGCGGTGTGGTGCGTGCGCGCGCGTGCGCGTGTGGTTCATAGTTTCTTCTTATGTTCTTTTGAACAAATAAGAATGAGTGAAAACATATATATACCCTCTAGCTAGAAAACAAATGAGCATGGTGGGACTAATGAGTTCATCCTTTCATTTATGAAAGATTTCCCTCCAAAATATTTGGGTTCCCTCCAATTTGGTTTTGGAGCTTTTCATCTATAATGAGGAGACAAACACCAAACACCATACAAGGCTCCAATAAACATTTATGAAATGAATGCTTATAATTAAAATTTCTAACAATCTCCCATAAAAGCGAAAAACCAAAAAACGAACTTCATAAATATGATATTACTAATAATAAATAAAATTAAATACAAATTTACTTCATCAAGTTGTATCTATTGTAATGAGTATAGGTGGAATGGTTACCTTGATCCTATACTTAGTACTTATTTCCTCTACCGAAGAGTATAATATGCCAGAGGCTTTGAATTATAAACTTTGGACCGGTAAGTTAGATAAACACACAAAAGATTGGTTGTTCTTGGGTTATGGCGGTGGGCGCGTTAATGGCCATGCACATTCTTTGATTTTTCATGAGAGTTATTTTGGGTTCAGCCCGGATCCCAAAGTTGCGGCCTCACAACAACCCCCATATAGGTGGTGCCTCAAAAGATATTCGTAACCATATCTCGCAAAGGTATATGTCTTTGACAACCATTAAGAACTTTACGTTCATCCTATCTTGTTACGTAGAGCACAACATCATAGGAATGGGGAGAAGGTTTTCTCAACCTTTTAAATTTGTGCTCCCAATTACGCTACATCAACGGCTTCGTTTCTACCACATTGAACCCACTTCATGGGATCTCCAATCACATGGGTTGGGTGTCCACCGTTGGTAGCAAATCATGTGGGCTTAAGCCTCATTCCCCTCGATGACAATAAAATCTCCCTTCGGGACAATCCCTTTGATGCAGCACGCCCGGACCCGCCCCGGCCGGCGGAGTCACACCTGCCAGCGGAACACGAACTGGCACGCGCCGCGAAAGGACTGCAGCCCAGACACCCCAACCCATCTCCGCACCTATTCTCAGCGCGGCGGGTTGTTGAGGCTGGGGCTCGATCCCCAGACCACCTTGATAAGCACCTTTCCTAACAGGCCTCATCACCAACTGACCTGCTAGGAAAGGTCAGTTAGGAAAGGTGCTTATCAAGGTGGTCTGGGGATCGAGCCCCAGCCTCAACAACCCGTCGCGCTGAGAATAGGTGCGGAGACGGGTTGGGGTGTCTGGGCTGCAGTCCTTTCGCGGCGCGTGCCAGTTCGTGTTCCGCTGGCAGGTGTGACTCCGTCGGCTGGGGCGGGTCCGGGCGTGCTGCATCACCCTTGGTAAGATTATCAGCCAGATTCAATTCTGACTTTACATAGTTGAGTTATATCACTTTTTTTCTTCTTTGCTTCACGGACTTGTACCTGATTCTCATGAACTTATTCATTTTTGCATTAGTGTTATTTGAAGCAGTTAAATCAATCACATATTTATTATCTCAATGCAAAGAAATAGCAGGTATGGGTTTTGCAAGTAAAGGAATTTCTGAAAGTAAATTCTTAAGCCATTCGGCTTCGGCACACGTAGTGTCTAAAGCTATCAGCTCGGATTCCATGGTACTTCTTGAAATCACAGTTTGTTTTGTAGAAGCCCATGAAATGGCGGCTCCTCCAAGGAGGAATACATATCCAGTCGTTGACTTAACGTCTAACGAATCAGTTACCTAATTGGCATCTGAATATCCTTCTAAAACTTCGGGATAACCCGTATACACTAAGTTATAGTCTAAAGTTCCGCGAAGGTATTTAAATATTCTAGTTAAGGCTATCCAGTGATCATCACTTGGATTACTAGTATATCTACTAAGCCTGTCTACAACATATGAAATATTGGGTCTAGTGCGATTAGCAATATAAAGCAGTGACCCTATCATTTGTGCATACCTATGTTGGTCGATAGGTTCACCTAAATTTTTACATAACTTAATGCTAGCGTTATAAGGAGTAGAAGCAGGTGTGGAATCAAATAGATTGAGTTTATGTAACATTTTCTCAATCGAGAGAGAAAGAGATAATGAAACATTAGAATCTGATTTCGCTAATTTCATTCCCCAAATGACATTAGCTTCTCCTAAATCTTTCATATCAAATTTAGATGATAAATTGTTTTTAGTGTTATTAACAACTATAATTGAGCTTCCAAAGATTAAAATGTCATCTACATAGAGACATAAAATCACATATTCATTTTCTTCTTGTTTTGCATAAATGCATTTATCATATTCATTAGATATAAATCCAAATGATAATACTACGGAGTCAAATTTTTGGTGTCATTGTTTTGGTGCTTGTTTGAGACCATGCAGAGATTTAATTAACTTACATACTTTGGTTTCTTGTCCTTTAACTACAAAACCTTCGGGTTGAGACATATAGACTTCTTCATCTATGTCTCCATGCAAGAAAGCGGTTTTTACGTCCATTTGATGAATAATTAATTTATGGATCGAAGCTAAGGCTACTATAATGCGAAGGGATGTAATCCTAGCTACGGGAGCATAGGTGTCCAAATAATCTATCCCTTGTTTTTGCGCATAGCCTTTAGCGACAAGGCGAGCCTTATATTTTCCTATGGAGCCGTCAGGATTTAATTTATTCCTGAAGATCCATCTACAACCTATGGCTTTGGTACCGGTAGGAAGATCAGTTAGAATCCAGGTTTTGTTTTCTAGAATAGAATTAATTTCAGCATTTATGGCTTCTTTCCAAAGAGGAGAGTCAGATGAGGTCATAGCTTCCTCATATGAATTTGGATCTCCTTCAACTAGGTAAGTGAAGTAGTCCTATCCAAATGTTCTTTCGGTTCTAACCCTTTTGCTTCTTCTAGGTTCATCATTTTCTAATGGATCCATAGAAGAGGAAGGTTGAATAGAGCTAGAAGATGGTTGAGATGAGTTGTCTATTTTATATGGGAATTTATCTTCAAAATAAACGACATCTCTGGCTTCTATTATAGTATTGTTTGATATTTCACTAATTAGAGAGTTGGTGATAAGAAACCTGTTAGCACTACTATCGGAAGCATAACCTATAAAGATGGAGTCTAATGTTTTAGGTCCTATTTTCTTTCTTTTAGGTTCAGGAATTGCTACCTTAGCCAAACACCCCCACACTCGAAGAATTAGGAGGTTAGGCTTCCTTAATTTAAATAATTCAAAAGGAGTTTTGTCATTATGTTTTGAGGGAATTCTATTCAAGATGAAAGAGGAAGTGAGCAACGCTTCACCCCACAGATTTTTTGGAGCACCGGACTCGGCTACATGGCATTGAACATGTTCATCAAGGTCCGATTTTTGCGTTCAGCTACACCATTCGATTGGGGAGAATATGGAGCAGTCACTTGATGAATAATCCCATGTTCTTGGCAAAACTGGGTTAGTTCACTTGAAGTGTATTCTCCACCTCGGTCAGATCTAAGAATTTTAATCGATGATCCTAATTGATTTTCTACTTCCGCTTTGAAAATCTTAAAATATGAAAAGACTTCATCTTTAGTTTTTAATAAATATATGTAACAATATTTAGTGAAATCATCAATAAAGGTTACAAAATATTTATTTCCACCTCTAGTGGGTTGGCGGTTCGAGTCACACACATCCGAGTGAATTAACTCTAAGGGTTTTGAAGTTCTTTCCACTGCTTTAAAAGGTTTTCTAGAAAATTTAGATTGTACACATATTTCACATCTAGAACTTGGCACAGTATTAAATTTCGGAATTAAATTTAAAGACATCATTCTTTTCATAGAATCTAAATTTACATGTCCTAACCTAGCATGCCAAACATCTGAATTTGAGTATGAAACAGAAGAAGATGAAATCTGATTTATTTCTAAATCAGCAACATTTAATTTAAATAAATCATCACATATATATCTTTTACCAATAAAAACATCATTAAATGTTATTACAACTTTATTTGACTCTAAGACAATTTCATAACCCTTCTTCACTAGCAAAGATCCGCTCACAAGATTCTTCCTAACTCTCGGCACATAAAGCACATCTTGCAAGGCTAGTGTCTTCCCGGATGTCAACCTAAGATCCACTCGCCCGCGTCCAAGTATTTGTGCCGAAGAAGCATCTCCTAAGATCACGCTTCCTCCACTGATGTCCTGAAAGGTGGCAAAGCAGGAACGATCAAAACAGGTATGAACATTTGCTCCGGAATCAAGCCACCAATCTGATGAACAAGTGAGAAGAAGACTTGGAGAATAATCTAACCTGAAGATAGGTTGATCCGGTGCTTGGATCATGTTGGCCTGAGGCTTGTCTCTACGAGACTTGCCAATCACGGGTTCTGTCTTTTTGTAGAAGCAGTTGGTAGACAGATGGTTTGTGCGGCCGCAGATAAAGCACCATTTCCCTTTACCTGGTTTTGGTTTGAAGGACCAGGCTTGGGATGATTTGGTTTCTGATGGCGTGAACCTGGACGGAAAGGCTTCTTATGGATCTTGTCTTTGCCTTTGAAGTGATGGTTGGAGGAAGGATTGCCATGAGATTCGGTTAGATTAACTTTAGAAGCATGGTCTTTGGGAGCTTTAGAACTCTTAGACTTATGTTCCTCCTTTATGCGGATAGCATTTTAGATTTGAACGTAAGTAAGGTTTGATTGATCATGCCTTAGTCTAGTGCTAAAGCCGGACCAGGAATCAGGAAGTGCATCAATGAGACATGCCACTAAATAATTTTCGGAAAGAATTGAGCCATCGGCTCGGATCTTGGACAACATCTCATCAAGTTGATGGAGTTGAGGATTTATGGACTTGGAGGCATCAAGCTTGAATTTGTGGAGGTTAGAAACGTTGTAACGTTCTATACCCGCATTGTCTAGGTTATAACGTGCTTCAAGAGCATACCACAAATCCTTGGCTGTACGATATTGAAGGAAGACATCGTAAAGGCTATCGGACAAAGCACTTAGGATTCGATTACGACAATGATATTCAACATCTACCGGATCTCTATAAGGAAGACGTCTTACGTAGGTTCTAGTGGTGTTTGCAGTTAAAGATGAAGACGATGGTAGAGTCGAAGCAACTGCATTTGCAGCGCTAGGGATTTCAGTTTCCGAAGGAGGGGCATCGAAGATGGCAGACAAAAGACCTAGGGTATTTAACCAATATTCGACCTGTGCTTGCCAACGACGAAAACCGCCACCGTTAAATTTCTGGGGTTTGATCCCGGCAGAATCCTCAGATCTAGATGCCATTACAGATTTCTGGAATTTATAAAACATATAGTAAATAACAGTACATGTAAACAATAAAACAGAGATAATCATTTTGATTATTTGATTTTATTTATTCTGTTGATGTGGAATTACAACTTCTTTAGATTGTTGGAATATTTTCTTCTATATTCCTATATTAATATACAAAGTGATATATTTTCGTTTTTTTTTTAAACTTTAACAGAAACAGCAGATCTCTCTCTCTCTCTCTCTCTATATATATATATATATATATATGAATAGCAATATTAATAAAATTGCATGAAGAGGATGAGAAATAAAATAGAGTAATTTATAGTTCAGAATCGAGCAGGGGTAAGGCGTGTGGTCACTGCTCTAAAGAAGTTGCATCACCCTCCGACAGGGCTTTCAACTGATGCTCACTCCTCCAAGGTACAACACCCGGCTAGATCCCGAAACTCCGATGTGCGCGGACACCGAAGAAGCACAGAGCACCTGAACAACCATTTGATGAAGCAAATGTAAAGAAGAGGAATCACGTAGAAGATCGTTAAAACAGAGAGAGCAGAAGAGCATGTGAGAGCAATTGTTCTTTCTGAGAAAAACTACAATATATAAAGACAGAAAATCTCCGGAAAAGGAGGATCTTAAAAACGGCAATATTAAAACCATAATAAGTATTGATGGTTATAATTGGATGGATCATAATCGGGAAGATAAACGTTGAATATTTCCAACGTAAATAATGACGAGAAACACGCGTAAAAGAGCAGTTAAGAAAGCGCGTAAAATGACAGAACGCGTGAAAGCAATTCGACGCAGCGTCAAATCCCAATCTACGCAGCTTTGAATTCCACTCAAAGCAACACGACGCGAAGCAGGTGCGTCGAAATCAATTCGACGCAGCTTCGACTGGAGACTACCCTATCGATGCAGCTTTGAATGCCAGTCGACGCAGGTTCGAGATCTGGTCGACACAGCTCTGGCAGTCGACGCGACTTCGAGTTTCACTCGACGCAAGTCGACTTCTATTCGACGTTACTCTGAATAAAACACTAAAACTATTTTGTACAAAAAATACAATTCAATTCTTCCCCAAATCCGGATCCGGATCCAGATCCGGTCCGGTGCGTGCGCGCGCGCGCGTGTGGTTCATAGTTTCTTTTTATGTTCTTTTGAACAAATAAGAATGAGTGAAAACATATATATACCCTCTAGCTAGAAAACAAATGAGCATGGTGGAACTAATGAGTTTATCATTTCATTTATGAAAGGTTTCGCTCCAAAATATTTGGGTTCCATCCAATTTGGTTTTAGAGCTTTTCATCTATAATGAGGAGTCAAACACCAAACACCATACAAGGCTCCAATAAACATTTATGAAATGAATGTTTATAATTAAAATTTCTAACAGTAATAATATTAATATCGGTCAAATTATGATAATTTCACATATGTGATATCCTCCAATTTTATTAATATTTTCGCACTATATTTTTTTCAAATATGCTCATGATATCAATATGTATGCAATCTAAAACTCAGGGTCTTTTTATCGCTTGAACATAAGAGACTCGACCCTTTGTTATATCTAATGAATTATCGAAATAATTTCGACATTATTTAGACATAACAATTATTATTAGAGGTGTTGCAACATAAAAGCTAGCGCAAGATATAAATATTGCATTATTTTTCACCTACCTCGATTTTGGTGCTTGAACTAATGTCGGACAGTATTTCAGCGCTTTTTAGGAATTTAGTCTTGACTTCAAAAATGAGTACTTGGGCAACATTTCGACACTAATTAAGGCTAAAATCTCTCTCTATAAACTTTCCCGAAGCCTTCCCAAAATTTTCGCACCGTTCTGACACTTTCGCTCCTCTCTCTCCTTTTTCTCTTGATTTCAGAGAAACAGAAAAAGTATTTGAAGTGATTTAAGCATT
The DNA here is from genome assembly GCA_033032865.1 of Dactylorhiza incarnata. NCBI lineage: Eukaryota > Viridiplantae > Streptophyta > Magnoliopsida > Asparagales > Orchidaceae > Dactylorhiza > Dactylorhiza incarnata. The sequence goes on from JAWHQI010000057.1 coordinate 6,417,618, forward strand.
CTATTGGATCCATATTTATAATATCTTTCAAATACCACCAAAATCGCCTAAATATGAGCTCTAGAACTCCCAGAAATCTCAAGAAACCAAAAACACCATTTACTAGGCTTCTACGGGAGTTACACGTGGCGCGGGGCGCCATGTGTCGGCGCCACGAACGCCAGCACTGGTGCGTGACACGGTGGCAGCATAGATGGCAGCCATATGGCGGCCATGCAACAACAACCCCTCCATGGCGGCAGCGCTGCGTGAAGCGGCGTCGCGTGGCTGCCATGCAGCCAGCATGGTGGCGCGGAACGCCACGTGGAGGGGAAACAGCAGCTAGGCGCTGCATTGCAGTGCCACATGGCACTGGATGCCACGTGGTCTGTTGTTGTGTAGCCACGTGGCAAAACCTGCCCAACTCCTTTTTGGACTCTCTTTTTTTATTTTTGGGTCCTCGAAAATTTACGAAAATACCTACCCTAGGATTTTGTCGACGTTCCGAATTCGATTCCCCATTTCTCCACTTTCTTGATGATTCTTGCCGAATTTACATTTTTTTCATACGGATGCCGATTTCAACTATTAATATATTGATTCATATCCTGATTCATGGATATTTTGATGTTCACAGTTGAACTGTGGGCTCCATTTCTCGAAATTAGCATCAGTTTACATTGAAATCACACTTTTTCATATGAACTTCGATTTAGGCAAACGATATGTCGATTCATAGCTATTTCGACGTTTTAAGCCTAACTGCTGACTCTGTTTTTCCAAATTATCATCGGTACATGCTAAAATTGCATTTTTTTTCATACGAGCTCTGATTTCAGCAAATAATATATCATTCTATGAGTTTTTTGAAGTTCTAAGCCAAACCGTGATCTCTGTTTTTCGAGATTCAGCTTCATTTGTAAATTTTAACACCAAATTCTATTATTTTTCAAAGTTTGATTATTTTTATTACTACTTGTGCTTGCATATTTGTAGGATCTTGCATCGTGTTTTTAACAGTCTGCTTGACCTATCCATCTCATGACCCATGTGCTTCCATCAAACGAAAAAAAAAAACTTTTTTGCTTCTTAACAAAGACGAATTGGGGGTGGATCGGAAGGAGAGAGCTTGATTCATTGCACGTGGGTTCACAATGCTGAGGAAGAAGATATGCCACTTGCTCCGTCTGTACAAGTCAGGGAAGGGGAAGCAAGTTATGTTCTTAGCCGTAACCTAGAGCCGCCAACACTAACTCCATGTTCCTTGTTGTAACCAATTTCTTCTTCTTCCACTGAAGGTGAGCCACGTCGGCTCTCTTATGGGAGGTCTTGCGTCCAACATGGAGGAGTGTCATCAGCGATGTCGTGTGTGTTGCGGGTCGCTTAGGGCTCTTGGTAGACCGGTCGAATAGAACCACCTTAGCTCGGGAGCGAACCAAGCGCGCAAACAGTCACAGAGAAATTCGTTGAGTACACCTGGACGTTTTAACGTGGAAAAACCCGGAAAGGGTAAAAAAAACCACGCGGCCGGGGCTGTGCCGATCAAACTTCACTATCTTCTGAGAGGTTACAATCAGGTGTTTAGAATTCGAGCGCGACAGGCCGCCGCTCGTTACAATATTAGAGAGAGAGAGAGAATAAGTTCTGAGGGTGACAGGCCACCTCTCGGAAAAAAACTAAGTCTTTTCCTTCTGAGAACGGTAGAGAACGAAAGTGAGAATGCTTTGTCCGCTTTCGTGAAGACGAAAGTGAGAGCGTTGTGCCCGCTTTCGTGAGAACGAAAGTGAGACCGCCGAGTCGCCTTTCGGACGAAGGAAAACTTCAAGTCCACGAAGGAGAACTTCAAGCGCCGAAGGAGAAATCTGTGGAAATCTTCAAGGAGCTCTCTCTGGTCATCAAGGCGGGGTCCTCTCAAATGAAGCCTATGGGGTCTTTTTATAGCTTTGGTCGGGGGTAGGCCGGTAATTTTGCCGTTGTAACCACCACAACCACCTGGGAGGACGAATCATATTTTCCGGTTTAGAGCCCACGGATCACCATTTTTCGTAAATGACCATCCTGCCCTTCGAGGAAAGGCGACAAGCTGTTCCTGAAAAGTGAGAAACTGAAAAGACAAAAAGTGAGCGAGTCGAGTCAGAAAAGTGAACGAGTCGGAAATGTGAGCGAGTCGGAAATGTGAGCGTGCTAGAAAGACGAAAAGTGAGCGTGCCCGAAATGTGAAAGTGCTCTGAGGGCGTAACGAACGGGGAATTGCTTTGAACGGAGTCCGGAGCCCGAAAAGCGGGCGGCGAGCCGGAAGAGGGGGGACTCACCCCAGCCTTACTACGGGGGAGAGCGGTTGGACCGCACCCAAAGGCGGGCGAGGCGCGGCCGCACCCGGGGGAGGGACGCGGCTTGGCCGCACCCCACATGGGGTGCGGCTTGGCTCAGCCGCACCCAAGGGGGTGCGACCTGGCTGCACCCCTCATGGGGTGCGGTTTGGCCGCACCCCCGACTATGGGGGGTGCGGCTATTCGCACCCCACTAGTGGGGTGCGGGCTATTCGCACCCCACTAGTGGGGTGCGGGCTAGTCGCACCCCAGTAGTGGGGTTCGGTTATGGCAGGGCGTAACGTGCGTTTTGTGCATGTTGTCGGTTGGCGGCGGAAATGGCGGCTTCAGTTTCTTCAACTTGGGAGATCATGCGGTGACCGCTGGCCCTACCTCCCGTTAGTGGAGTTTTTCCTAGACGCACCCCAAAGCCTCTACGGATATGTAACATAAGCCCCCCAAACCTTCGGAGTCCGGACTTCTGCGCGGAGGAGTTCGGAGGTTTTGATTTTTCTGTTGTGACTTTGATCATTGTTATCTTCGTGGCGTGCTGGGGATCGTTGCTCGGCCTTTGTTGTGAGCGAAACTTTTATCTTGCCTTGATAGGTTGCAGGTGTGCTGTTCAGCGGTTGTGTTGGAGGTTGCGGTGAGCCTGTCGTTTCAGAGTCGGTACCTGAGTAGCTTGATGGTCGTCCAAAAAATGTTAGATAAGTATGCGTGAGTCTGGGCTCACGGCTTTTCATAAATTTGCGCAAGTCTGGGCTCGCTGCTTTTATATAATAAATTTGGCCGGTGAATAGCGGGTGTATTCAAACCGTAGGCGAACGTAAGAGGGGCAGGCCCTTACGACGTCGGGACTCTACGGCGGAGGAGAAGGGCGAACCTTCAATCGACGGTGATGCGAAGTCCCCGGGGCAGGGCCCCGAGATGGCCGGTGAATAGCTGGTGTATTCAAACCGGGGGCGAACGTAAGGGGGGCAGGCCCCTACGACGCCGAGACTCAACGGCGGAGGAGAAGGGCGAACCTTCAATCGACGGCGGTGCGAAGTCCCTAGGGCAGGGCCCCAACATGGCCGGTGAATAGCTAGTGTATTCAAACCGGGGGCGAACGTAAGGGGGGCAGGCCCCTACGACGCTGAGACTCTACGGCGGAGGAGAAGGGCGAACCTTCAATCGACGGCGGTGCGAAGTCCCTAGGGCAGGGCCCCAACATGGCCGGTGAATAGCTGGTGTATTCAAACCGGGGGCGAACGTAAGGGGGGCAGGCCCCTACGACACCGAGACTCTATGACGGAGGAGAAGGGCGAACCTTCAATCGACGGTGGTGCGAAGTCCCTAGGGCAGGGCCCTAACATAAAGATTTTTTCTTAATTGGATATAGGTGTCAAAGCACATTCTTTATAGTAGAAAATCATTTTGCGCGTAGTTTTTATAATACAAGATAAGTTCGCACGAGTCTGAGCTCGCGGCTTAGTACATAATATGTAATATAAGATAAGTTTGCATGAGTCTGCGCTCGCGGCTTTTCGCGTGATAGAAGACTTTGTATTACTGGTAAAAGCGGCGCAGGTCCTGGGCGTTCCAGGTGCGTGGTAGAGTCTTCCCTTCCGCTGTTCTGAGCCTGTAAGTTCCGGGCTTTACGACCGTAGTGACAACGTATGGGCCTTCCCATGTCGGTGAGAGCTTATCTCCTTGGGGGCCTTTTCCGGCTGCTTCGATGCTGCGTAAGACGAGATCTCCCACGTTGATTGGTCTGGGCTTCACCCTCTTGTCATAGATTCGGGCTACACGCCTTTGGTAGGATGCGACACGTTGGGCGGCGTCGTCCCGGACTTCGGGGATTAGGTCGAGATTTTCCCGAAGCAGGCCGTCATTCTTGCTGGGATCGAAGGTTAGTACTCGAGTGCTCGGAACGCCGATGTCGATGGGGATGACAGCTTCAGTACCGTAACAGAGGTTATATGGAGTCTCCCCTGTAGGAGTCCTCTTTGTTGTTCGGTATGCCCATAGTACGTTTGGGAGTGCGTCCACCCATTGTCCCGCAGCTTCTTCCAGGCGCGTCTTCAACCCTTTGAGGATGGTGCGGTTCGTGACTTCTACTTGCCCGTTGTTTTGAGGATGTGCTACAGCAGTATGACGAATGTTGACCTTCAGGTCCTCGCACATCTTGGTGAAGGACTTCCCGGTGAATTGGGTGCCGTTGTCGGCAATGATTGTTGCTGGGATACCGAAGCGGCAGACGATGTTCTTCCAGACAAATTGTTTAGCGTTCTCTTCTGTGATTTTGGCTAGGGGCTCCGCTTCTACCCACTTGGTGAAGTAATCGATGGCTAGGATGATGAACTTCCTCTGCCCGGATGCTGGAGGTAGGGGGCCGAGGAGGTCGATTCCCCATTGCGCGAACGACCACGCACTTTGGAGTGTGGAGAGCGCGACTGGGGGCTGATGAGGTACGTTGGCATGCAGCTGACAGCTCCTGCACTTTTGGACTAGCTCGGTTGCGTCCCTCTTCATTGTTGGCCAGTAGAAGCCTTGGCGTAGTATCTTTTGTGCCAACGCCTTCCCGCCTAGGTGCTCTCCGCAGACTCCCCCGTGCACTTCTCTGAGGGCGTAGTCTGCCTCGCCTGCCAGTAAGCACTTTAGATATGGTCCCGAGAACGACAGCTTGTAAAGCTCCCCATCTACAATAGTGAATGATGCCGCCCGCATCCGTAATCTTCGCGCTTCTAAGCGATCTTCAGGGAGGTGTCCGTGCTCGAGGTAAGCTCGTAATGGGGTCATCCAGGATGACTCTTCCTGGTGGATGGTTGCGATCTCCCATGGCCCTTGAATACTTGGAACTACGATCTCTTCGATCCGGCGTCTTCGAGACTGGTAGATGGAGGGTGAAGTGGCGAGCTTGGATAGAGCATCTGCCCTGGAATTCTGCTCTCGGGGGATGTGTAGAATTTGATATGATGAGATCTTCTGAAGGAGTAATTTCGCGAACGCGAGGTACTTCGCCATCTGGTCGCTCTTAGCCTCGTAGTCTCCTTCGACTTGCGAGACTACGAGTTGAGAATCTGTGTAAATCGTCAGGTTATCTGCTTTGCAATCGATGGCGAGCCGGAGACCGGCGATCAGCGCCTCGTACTCTGCAATGTTATTTGTTGCGGGGAATTTCAACCGGAGACCGTAATCCAAGGTGATCTCATCGGGACTTATGAGAAGCAATCCTGCTCCGGCCCCTTCAGCTCCTGAGGCACCGTCGACATAGAGGGTCCAGCGGGGTCTAGTGGCGTCTTCGACAAGAGTTGTTTCTGGTGGGATAGTGTACTCTACAACCAAGTCGGCGAGTACTTGCGACTTGATGTCAGGTCGAGGCAGGAATTGGATGTCAAACTCGCCGAGTTCTACGGCCCACTTTACTAGTCTCCCTGAGACTTCCGGTTTTTGGAGGATTGCTCGTAGCGGGGGCTGTGTCAACAGTACTTTTACTGTATGAGCCTGGAAGTAGGGCCGAAGCTTCCTTACTGAGAAAACAAGAGCCAAGGCTGTCTTGTCTGCTGCCGGATATCTGGTTTCGGTGTCGGTGAGGACTTTGCTGAGGTAGTAGATTGGTCGTTGCACCCCTCCTTCATCTTTCACGAGCACCGAGCTAAGGGCCGTAGGTGATACTGCCAGGTATAAGAACAGAGTTTCTCCGGGGATGGGCTTTGACAGAAGCGGTGGCGAAGCCAGGTACTGTTTGAGAAGTTCGAAGGCTGCCTGGCACTCGTCAGTCCATTGGAAACCGGAGTGGCGCGCTCCCCGGAGGATTTTGAAGAAGGGGAGGTACTTGTCTCCCACTCGTGACAAGAAACGGGATAGCGCAGCGATCCTCCCGTTCAGGCGCTGCACTTCCTTAATTGAGCGAGGTGGCGACATATCCTCCAACGCCTTGATCTTCTCGGGGTTGGCCTCAATCCCCCGATGGGTTACCATGAAACCTAAGAACTTTCCCGCCGTCACACCAAACACGCACTTGCTGGGATTGAGCCGCATCTGGAAGCGACGGAGAAGTTGAAAGCACTTTCCCAAGTCTTTCAAGTGGTCGCAACGGTGGACGCTTTTCACTAGCATGTCGTCCACGCAAACCTCCATCGTTTCCCCGATGAGATTCTTGAAGACCTTGTTCATTAGCCTTTGATAGGTGGCTCCGGCATTTTTAAGGCCGAAAGGCATCACTTTGTAGCAGTAGACTCCTCTGTCGGTGCGGAAGGCGGTATGCTCCTCGTCCGCGGGGTTCATCCTTATCTGGTTGTAACCTGAATAGGCATCCATGAAGCTGAGTAGCTCGTGGTCGGCCGTCGCGTCGACGAGCTGGTCGATCCTCGGGAGGGGGAAGTTGTCCTTTGGACATGCCTGGTTCAGATTGCTGTAGTCGATGCACATTCGCCATTTCCCGGAGGCCTTTTTCACCATGACCACGTTGGCAAGCCACGTAGGGTATTCCGCTTCGCGTATGAACCGTGCCTCGAGGAGTTTAGCTACTTCCTCCTCGATCGCTTTCAGTCGCTCGGGGGCAAAGTTCCTCTTCTTTTGAATTACAGGCCTATAGGCGGGGTTGATGTTTAAAGAGTGATAGATGACTTCAGGATCCACCCCGGGCATGTCTTCCGGGCTCCAAGCGAAGATGTCCTCGTTCTCTTGCAGGAAGGTTGTGAATTCTTCTTGTTCTTCTCGTGACAGGAGTGACCTGACCTGAACGGTCTGAGTCGAGTCTTGCTGGGAGAGTGGTAGTTCCACTAGTCCTTCAATGGGCACTCCTCGCTGCAGAGTGGCTTCATCTCGCAGGTCGAAGTTATTGATATTGAGAGCGGTTGCCTTCGCTGGTTGAGCCTGCTTCAGATAGCAGTTTCTGGCTGCCTCTTGGTTTCCTCTTACGACCCATATGCCCGCGGCGGTTGGGAACTTCATAGCCAGATGCGGAATGGATGGGACTGCTCCGAAGATAGACTGGAGCAGTCTCCCGAAGATGGCATTATAGGCGGAGGTGGATTCCACCACCACGAACTGGATGTTGTACGTTGACTGTCTTGGAAACTCGCCCAATGTGACTGGGAGAGTGATCATGCCTTGAACTGGGACAGGTCTGTTGTCGAAGCCGTAGACGGGCCCGGCTGCAGGGCTGAGCTGATCTTTCGTGAGCTTTATATTTTGCAGAGTGGAAAGAAACAGGACATCAACTGAGCTTTCGTTATCTACCAGTATTCTCTTCACATTGAAGCAAGGATCCCCAATCCCTGCGCTGATCACGAGTGGATCCTGGTGCGGAAGCCGCAACTCTTGCAAGTCTTCTTCTCCAAAAGCGATTGTAATATCCTGCTTGAGCTTCTTGTCTTCGTGGTCCCTCGGGGGTTTGGCTATCGAGAGGATTTGCGCCGCCAGGACGGGAGGTCCAGCGATCGTTTCGATTTCTCCCACCATCTGCCTTCCTCCTTGCGCGCCCTGGGGAGCGGGAGGATGTTCCCTTGCATCCCTAGGCTGCTGAGGCTGATTGGGAACCTGGCCTTGTAGGAATCTCCCTAGGAGTCCCTGGCGGATGAGGCGCTCGATCTCGTCTTTAAGTCTGGTGCATTCCTCAGTGGTATGCCCGATTCCTCGATGGAACTCGCAGTACCTGGACTGATCGCCCCTTGGGTTTGGGGCTAACGCCCGAGGTGCGCGGAGTTCTGGGTTGTTTTGGATGGCGTAGAGTACATTCGTTCTAGTAGTGTTCAACGGGGGGTAGGTCCTGGGCGGTTGCGGTCCCAGGTCTCTTCGGGGGTCACGGCGACGTTCGTCACCACGGCGCTCCTCGCCGCGTCGTTCTTCTCGTCCGCGAGGGGCTTGATCTGATCCCCTCTTCCTTCCTTGGCTTCCTTCGAACTGCCTACGGTGCGCTTCGATGGCCTCGTCAACAGCTATTTGAGCTTCAACTCGGTGAACGAGGTCAGGGTAACTTGGTACGGTTTCTCTCATGAGAGCTGAGTAGAAGCCACTTGGTTGGAGTCCTCCAAGGAAAACTCCCCGCAGGAGCTCATGGTCAACTCCTGGGATCTGTCGAGCCTCCGTAGTGAAGCGTCGGAAAAAATCTTTGAGTGTCTCTCCGTCGTTTTGGCGAATCCCTGAGAGGTGGGAGGGATCTCGGACAATTCTGCGATTGGCTATGAATTGGTCCACGAACTGCTGCGCCATTTCGGTGAAGTTGTTGATGGCCCCATTCCGCAGAGAGTGGAACCAAGTGCGCGCCTGCCCCTTCAAGGTTGCCGGGAACACCTGACAGAGGAGCTGATCAGGGGCACTGTAAATCCTCATAACGGTGGTGAAGTGATTGATATGTTCCAACGGATCGTCCGTCCCATCGAATGTCTCGACGCTGGGAAGCTTGAAACCATTCGGAATTGGATGTGCCAAGACTTGAGGCGACAACGGGGAGCCGTGGTGTGCGGGACGGAGGGCGAGAGTTGCGCGTCGTCCTGCTTGGGCGTACTCTTCTTCTATCATGTCACAGATTTTCTCTCGCGTGGTTCTTTCCACTGCTCGAACGGGAGCAGCTCTTCCTTGGCGGGGGTAATGGGGGTCAGCCTCCGGTCCTCTGACCGGCGGAGCAGGATGAGCGGAGCTTGCAGCGTCGGAGAAATCTTCGGAGACTTCATCTTCCCGAACGGCTCCCTCGACCGGAGCATGATTCGGAACTGGGGGTGGCGGAGCGTTTAATGCTGGAGGCAGAATGGGAACTCGAGGTGCCCCCAGGTTTCTCACGAGAGCCAGCATCTCGGCTTGTTGCTCTTCCATTTGCCGAATGCGCCCTTCCAGCACCGTCGCAGGCGTAAGCACTGCCTCTTCTGCGAGAGGCGCATTGATGAGTGAGTGGGAGGGAGCTGGGTCGACGCGCCCCTCCGGGATTGAACCTTCAGTGGTGCGAGCACTTCTTCTGGCCATTGCAGTTGGCGGTAAGTGTCACTTTTAGTAATCTTTGCTGAACTTTGGGAATTCCTTCCCACAAACGCCGCCAAACTGTTGCGGGTCGCTTAGGGCTCTTGCTAGACCGGTCGAATTGAACCACCTTAGCTCGGGAGCGAACCAAGCGCGCAAACAGTCACGGAGAAATTCGTTGAGTACACCTGGACGTTTTAACGTGGAAAAACCCGAAAAGGGTAAAAAAAACCACGCGGCCGAGGCTGTGCCGACCAAACTTCACTATCTTCTGAGAGGTTACAATCCGGTGTTTAGAATTCGAGCGCGACAGGCCGCCGCTCGTTACAATATTAGAGAGAGAGAGAGAGAGAGAGAACGTTCCGAGGGTGACAGGCCACCTCTCGGAAAAAACTAAGTCTTTTCCTTCTAAGAATGGTAGAGAACGATAGTGAGAATGCCTTGTCCGCTTTCGTGAAGACGAAAGTGAGAGCGCTGTGTCCGCTTTCGTGAGAACGAAAGTGAGACTGCCGAGTCGCCTTTCGGACGAAGGAAAACTTCAAGTCCACGAAGGAGATCTTCAAGCGCCGAAGGAGAAATCTGTGGAAATCTTCAAGAAGCTCTCTCAGGTCATCAAGGCGGGGTCCTCTCAAATGAAGTCTAGGGGTCTTTTTATAGCTTTGGCCGGGGGTAACCCGGTAATTTTGCCGTTGTAACCACCATAACCACCTGGGAGGACGAATCATATTTTCCGGTTCAGAGCCCACGGATCACCATTTTTCGTAAATGACCATCCTGCCCTTAGAGGAAAGGCGACAAGCTGATCCTGAAAAGTGAGAAACTGAAAAGACAAAAAGTGAGCGAGCCGAGTCGGAAAAGTGAGCGAGTCGGAAATGTGAGCGAGTCGGAAATGTGAGCGTGCTAGAAAGACGAAAAGTGAGCGTGCCCGAAATGTGAAAGTGCTCTGAGCGCGCTCAGAAGTGCTCTGAGCGCGTAACGAACGGGGAATTGCTCTGAACGGAGTCAGGAGCCTGAAAAGCGGGTGGCGAGCCGGAAGAGGGGGGACTCACCCCAGCCTTGCTACGGGGGAGAGCCGTTGGACCGCACCCAAAGGCGGGCGAGGCGCGGCCGCACCCGGGGGAGGGACGCAGCTTGGCAGCACCCCACATGGGGTGCGGCTTGGCTCGGCCGCACCCAAGGGGGTGCGGCCTGGCCGCACCCCTCATGGGGTGCGGCCTGGCCGCACTCCAAGGGGGTGCAGCCTGGCCGCACCCCTCATGGGGTGCGGCTTGGCCGCACCCCAAGGAGGTGTGGCTTGGTCGCACCCCTCATGGGGTACGGTTTGGCCGCACCCCCCACTATGGGGGGTGCGGCTATTCGCATCCCACTAGTGGGGTGCGGGCTAGTCGCACCCCAGTAGTGGGGTTCGGTTATGGCGGGGCGTGACGTGCGTTTCGTGCATATTGGCGGTTGGCGGCGGAAATGGCGGCTTCGGTTTCTTCAACTTGGGAGATCATGCGGTGACCGCTGGCCCTACCTCCCGTTAGTGGAGTTTTTCCTAGACGCACCCCAAAGCCTCTACGGATATGTAGCAGTGTGCATGGAGAAACATTGCCTATGTTTCTCTATGCTTCAAGAGAGATCATATTGAGGCTGGAGATTAGGTTGTCTTAAAGATAAACCTACTTTGTTTGCTCCTAGCTTGTGGAAGATCCCATGTGCAACTCCTCCTATTCAATGGAACAGAGGAGTCACTATAGAATTTTATCAACTATTGGATTCATCATCACAACATTAGGGTCGTCGGTTCTGCCCAAGCTAAGGTGGAGCAGTTATACGCGATCTCTATTTTTGAGAACAAGAACAAGCACATGCCAAAGCAATATCTACTTAATCTTCTAATTCATCATAGAAATTCCAGAGTTATTTTTGGATCTTTATTTCTAGTATGTTAAAGCATGTTTGGAGTTGCTTTGAAGGGGTGATTATTTTTGGCACGTTTGGAGATATTGTTTGGGATCGTTCAATGACATTGGTGTGGGAATGCTTCACCACACGACTTGGATCTTTATTGATTGCAAGGATTTGTGGAGGCTCACTAGAGAGAATTTCTCATATCCGCCTCATTCTCACATGCTGGTAGCTTGCGCATTTGTTCTAGTACTTACCATATGCGTAATTTTCATATCATAGTGAAGTGTTGAAATTTTGAAGTGAAGTGGAGGTGTCCGGACGGTCTAATTTTGGGTGACCGACGAGACCGCGCGGTCTGTGTTTGTATTCTGCCGATCTGGCTCTGCCGGTCTGTTCTGGCGGTCTGCTGGTTCTGCTGGTCTATTCTTGATTGCTGAGGTCTGTTCCCGAGTTGGTATGCTGGTTGGCCTGTCTTCTTTGTTGGAAGACCGGGCGGTTTGTTCTTATGTGACCGCCTGTCCGGGCGGTTTGTTCTGGCGATCTAACGACTTGTTTGAAGTCGGTCAGATGGTTCGTGGTTTGCTCCAGGTGGTCTAAGGAAGGAGCGATCTTGTGCCCGCGCGGTTTGTGCGCGGTCTCGTGCTCGCGCGACTTATGCGCGATCTGCCTGCTGTTCTGCGGTCTTGGTCGGATGTTTATCCAAGATGTATGATTGCGCGGTCTGCCCTGTGAAACCGCTGGTGATCTGACGGGTGGTGACTGTATCCCGATTTGTGCGGTGACGACATCCGTCTACCCGCCTATAAATAGGGGTGCATGGCCCGTCATTCATAACGAGAACTGTAAGAACTAGAGCCTGGGTTAATTCGTGCGGTCTCAACTTTGAGGTCGGGCGGTCTCAGAAGCGAGTTGACTGTTTGTTGTGTTCGCAGGTTTGCGGTCAACAGGTTGCGGTCTCCTTCCTTGGTAATTTCCCAGCGGCTTGGATATCAGGTCGGCAGCGGCTTGTCTGCGATCTAGCTCTTGTGCTGTTCGCAGCGAACTCGGTGATCAGGCGACCTTCCGCGGTCAGGGGATCTGAGTTGCGGTCTGGCGACAACTTCAGTTCTTTGTTCAGTGCAATAAGCTTCAGTTCGTGCGGTCTGAGGTTGCGGTCTTGCAGTGCAGGCGACTTGTCTGTTTTCTGTTCGAGCAGTCTCAGGTCAAGCCGGGCGATCTCTGAAGTCGAGCGGTCTGTGCGGTCTCTGCTTGTCAGACCGTCAGTTTTGTTTTTGGTGTGTTTGTTCTTCTCTCCTTCGTGATTCTTATGAATCATGTCTCGCACTGTAAATGAAGTTTGTGATTTAATTAAGTCTCTTGTGTTGCTGTGTGACATTGTGGTTGTTTGGCTATAACTCAGTTGATGCAACTCCTGCTTACTCCTAAACGATTCAAATCAAAAATTTTAACATGTTATCAGAGCTAGGTTATTGGAGTGGATAAGCAGTGATCAACTTGAGTTGCCATCGTCTTTGTGAAGAAGAGACCACTTAGATTGCCATGGAAGGTGGATACGCAAGAGGGCTTGGTATTGAACTCCTTACATCGACTAACTATAAGAAATGGAGCTCATGTATGAAGAGTTTCTTACTTGGCGAGGATCTTTGGGAGATAGTTGGAGGAGATGACACACAAGATGTGTTACTAACAGGAGATAATATGGCATAGGTGGGACTTTGGAGGAGGACTAATGCTAAGACAGAGTTCACACTCAAGAGGGCTATCTCACAAGAGCTGTTTGATCACATCATTGGATGTAAATCTGCTGCTGAGATCTGGACGTCTTTGGACGGGTTGTTCAATAAGAAGAATGTAGCTCGGCTACAGTTTCTTGAAAATGAGTTGGCGAAAGCCTCTCAAGGTGATCTTTCTATTTCTATCTTCTTTCTCAAGATGAAGAACCTCACAGCAGAGATTTCTGCATTGGACCCTGACGAGCCCATCTCGGAGGCAAAACTGAAGAGGCATATTATCCGCGGGTTGCGAAAGGAGTACCTTGCCTTTGTGACTTCAGTTCAGGGTTGGGCAAATCAACCATCTCTGTTGGAGCTGGAGAACTTACTTGCTTCGCAAGAAAGTTTGGCAAGACAGATGGCGGGGACTTCTATCTCTGGGGGAGATAGTGATGTGTTGTTCTCTGGGAAGAAGAAGAAGAAGTGGGAGAAGAAGAAGCCGTGTTATGATGGACCCTCTACTTCAGGTCAGCAGAATAGGGGTTATGCTCCTAAGTCTGATGGGAAGAAGAAGGGAGATGGACCAAGGTGCTTCAGGTGCAATAAGACCGGCCACTTCAAGAAGGATTGCCGGGTTAATCTTCAGCCGGGACATGCAGCGGAGAAGGAGAAGCCAAAGAATGAAGCTGGATGGGGAGGAGCCTTTGCGGCTAATATGACGGCTATGCCCGTTAAGGCCTTGGCTACCATCAACTTCGAAGAGGATTGGATTGTTAATTCAGGGTGTGGGCATCATCTCACTGGGGATGAATCAAAGTTCTCTTCTTTGGCGCCTTACTCAGGTAACGATGCTATCATAACGGCTGATAATTCTGTTTATTCAGTAGAACAAGAAGGAGTTGTCTTTCTGAGCAGTGATAAGGGTCCACTCACCTTGAGGAGTGTTTATCACGTGCCTGGTATGAAGAAGAATCTCTTCTCTGTGACCAATGCGGTCGATGCCGGTTATCACGTTCTGTTTGGCCCAACATAAGTGAAGTTTCTTAAAACTCAACCGGAGATAAAGGGAGATGTTATCCATGTTGGAAAGAGGGTGAAGGACTTGTTCGTGTTATCGACAAGTACCTATGTTGATAAAATGAAGACCAAATGATAGCGCGGCTATCTGGCATGAAAGGTTGGGGCATGTAGGCATGGACAAATTGAAGGCTATGGCGGTAAGGGGCCTTGCCAAGGGCTTGCCTAGCTTGTCCTCCTATGGAGACAGTAATGTTTGTGCGGGATGTCAGTTTGGTAAGTCTCATCGACTTCCATTTGATAAATCGCAAACAAGATGCAAAGCGCCGTTGGAGTGCATTCACGGTGATTTGATGGGACCGACTGCCACCCCAAGCCTTGGAGGCAACATATATATGTTGGTGTTGATTAACGATTACACCAGATATGTCTGAGTGTATTTTTTGAAAGAGAAGTCGGAAGCCTTTGCGAGGTTCATGGAGTTCAAGGAGCTGGTTGAAGGTCGGTTAGGCCTGCGGGTAAGAAAATTGAGAACTGACAATGGTGGGGAAATCACCTCTGGTGAGTTCTCAAGTTTTTGCAGGAAACACGGCGTTCGGAGAGAGCTCACTTGTGCACATACTCCACAGCAAAATGGCATTGCAGAATGGAAGATCCGTCATCTGACGGAAACTTGCAAATGCTGGCTTCATGCCAAGAGTATCCCAAAGTCCTTCTGGGCGGAGGGAATGTCTTGTGCGGCTTACGTCATCAACAGGATGCCTCTAAGTCCTATCAACATGAAGACCCCTCACGAACTGAAGTTCAAGGAGAAACCAAGTGTTGCACACCTTCGTGTGTTCGGGTCAACCTGTTATGTGCATATTCCTGATGCTCTTCGGACAAAGCTAGATGTGAAAGCAAGGAAGCTAGTCTTTGTTGGATATGATGAGCGGAAGAAGGGATGGAGATGCATGGATCCTAAGACTCGAAAATCTTTTGTATCTTGGGATGTGGTGTTCGATGAGGTGACTTCCTACAGGGGGAGTTCAGGAGTTGAACTACCGGAGAACAGGGTTGATGAAGAAGGGAAGGCTGCAGAAAATCTTCAAGTAGAGTTGCCTGTTTCACCAGGAGCTCCTGTTGTGTCGAGCTCTGAGATGGAGGCTTCAGGTTCTGGAAGCAGGGGGAGCGATGCTCCAAGTTCATCTGGAAGAGGAGCTAGCACATAAGAAGCAGCTGAGGAGGTGGCTAGTCAGGTGCAACCTCTTAGGAGGTCGAAGAGGACTATTAAGCCACTGGATCGATACACAGGAGGAAACATGGTGAGCTTCGTCTCTTATTTCATCGCTGGTCCCTTGGATGAGAGGGAGCCGTCGAGCTTTGAGAAAGCCAAAGGCGTGAAGCAGTGGGATATTGCTATGCAAGAGGAGATGGATGCCCTCAAGAAGAATGAGACTTGGTCTCTAGTGCCCAGGCCCAAGGGCATTACCCCTGTGACATGCAAGTGGGTCTATAAACTCAAGAAGAAAGCTGACGGTACGATCGAGCGATACAAGGCTCGCCTTGTAGCTCGCGGGTTCTCACAGCAGTATGGTGAAGATTATGATGAGACGTTTAGTCCAGTGGCAAAGATGACTTCGGTCCGATTTGTTATTGCCTTGGCGGCATCTTGTGGATGGGAGATTTGGCAGCTCGATGTGAAGAATGCTTTCTTATACGGAGAGATTGACAAGGATATCTTCATGATCCAGCCGCCGGGTTTCATCTCGGAGGATCGACCGGACTACGTCTGCAAACTGAAGAAGGCCTTATATGGGTTGAAGCAAGCGCCTCGGGCATGGTATGGGAAGATCGCGGAGTATCTTCTATTCTGCGGTTTCTTTACTTCAGACTCTGATTCTAGCTTGTTCGTCAAGAAGGAGGGGGCGCTTCGGGTTATTGTGCTGCTGTATGTGGATGACATGATTGTCACCGGGAACTCGAAGGAGGCGGTAGCAAGGCTGAGAGCTGAGCTTGCTATCAGGTTCGAGATGAAGGATCTGGGGGAGCTTCACCATTTCCTTGGACTCGAGGTTCAGAGGCGGGAGAGCGGAGTGCTCGTTTCTCAGGAAGGATATGCGGAGCGGATCATTCAACGATTTGGCATGGAAGAAGGGAAGAGCAGCTCTATACCTCTGGAACAGCATCATAAACTTCGGAAGGATGAGGGAAGAGTTCTATCTGATCCGTTGGTGTTCCGAGCTCTAGTCGGGAGCTTGATTTACTTGACCATCACGAGGCCTGATATTGCTTATGCAGTTGGCAAAGTGAGTCGGTACATGGCGGAGCCACGGAAGCCTCATCTTCTAGCGGCAAAAGGAATTCTGAAATATGTGAAGTCGACCTCTGATTTGGGTCTCCTATATAGGAGAGGGTCAAGCTTGGAGTTGCTTGGATATATGGATGCTGATTACGGGGGAGACATGGATGATCGGAGATCAACGTCTGGTTTTGTCTTTATGACGGGCCCCACAGCTATTTCTTGGTGCAGCAAAAAGCAGGACTCAGTGTCTGTATCTACCACAGAAGCGGAATACAAGGCTTCGGCCTTGGCAGCTCAGGAAGTCGTTTGGCTCAGGAGGTTGGTGGAGGACGTTCATGAGGAGGTTTGAGGTCCCACTATGCTATGCGGGGACAATGAGAGTGCTCTCAAGCTGGTTAATAATCCAGTCTGTCACGCGAGGACCAAGCATATTGAGATTGAGCACCATTTCATTCGTGAAAAGGTGTTGGGAGGATCTCTTATGGTCGAGCATGTTCGGAGTGAGGACAATGTCGCAGACATCTTCACAAAGCCGCTGGCGAAGGGATCGTTTACAGGGTTGCGGAGTTTACTCGGGCTTGTCTCCACTTCCCACTTCAAGGGGGAGTGTTGAAATTTTAAAGTGAAGTGGAGGTGTCCGGGCGGTCTGATTTTGGGTGACCGCCGAGACCGCGCGGTCTGTGTTTGTATTCTGCCGGTCTGGCTCTGTCGGTCTGTTCTGGCGGTCTGCTGGTTCTGCCGGTCTATTCTTGATTGTTGCGGTCTGTTCCCAAGTTGGTCTGCTGGTTGGCCTGCCTTCTTTGTTGGAAGACCGGGCGGTTTGTTTTTATGTGACCGCCTGTCCGGGCGGTTTGTTCTGGCGATCTGACGACTTGTTTGAAGTCGGTCAGATGGTTCGTGGTTTGCTCCTGGTGGTCTAAGGAAGGAGCGATCTTGTGCCCACGCGGTTTGTGTGCGGTCTCGTGCTCGCGCGACTTGTGCGCGATCTGCCTGCTGCTCAGCGGTCTTGGTCGAATATTTATCCAAGATGTGTGATCGCGCGGTCTGCCCTGTGAGACCGCTGGCGATTTGACGGGTGGTGACTGTATCCCGGTTTGTGCGGTGACGACATCCGTCTACCAGCGTATAAATAGGGGTGCATGGTCCGTCATTCATAACGAGAACTGTAAGAACTAGAGCCTGGGTTAATTCGTGCGGTCTCAACTTTGAGGTCGGGCGGTCTCGGAAGCGAGTTGACTATTTGTTGTGTTCGCAGGTGTGCGGTCAGCAGGTTGCGGTCTCCTTCCTTGGTAATTTCCCAGCGGCTTGGATATCAGGTCGGCAGCGGCTTTTCTGCGATCTGGCTCTTGTGCTGTTTGCAGCGAACTCGGCGATCAGGCGACCTTCAGCGGTCAGGCGATTTGAGTTGCGGTCTGGCGACAGCTTCAGTTCTTTGTTCAGTGCAATAAGCTTCAGTTTGTGCGGTCTAAGGTTGCGGTCTTGCAGTGCAGGCGACCTGTCTATTTTCTGTTCGAGCGATCTCAGGTCAAGCCGGGCGATCTCTGAAGTCGAGCAGTCTGTGCGGTCTCTGCTTGTCAGACCACCAGTTTTGTTTTTGGTGTGTTTGTTCTTCTCTCCTTCGTGATTCATATGAATCATGTCTCGCACTTTAAATGAAGTTTGTGATTCAATAAAGTCTCTTGTGTTGCTGTGTGGCATTGTGGTTGTTTGGCTATAACTCAGTTGATGCAACTCCTGCTTACTCCTAAACGATTCAAATAAAAATTTTTAACATGAAGTGTTGTAGATCATGTGTGAATCAAAGAGGGAAAACATGTATTGTCCTGTGTGTTTTTACCTATTTTTGTAGTGGCAGCTTTTCGGGTTTGTTGCGGATCGCTTAGGGCTCTTGGTAGACCGGTTTACTTGAACCACCTTAGCTCTAGAGCGAACCAAGCGCGCAAACAGTCAATTTGAGATTCGTTGAATACACTGAGACTTTTTAACGTGGAAAACCCAGAAAGGGTAAAAAACCACGCGGCCGGAGCTGTGCCGACCAAACTTCACAATCTTCTGGGGGTTACAATCTGGTACTTATAACCCGAGCGCGACAGGCCGCCGCTCGTTACAATAATAGAGAGAGAGAGAGAGAGAGCTCCGAGGGTGACAGGCCACCTCTCGGAAAACTAAGTATTTTTCCTTCTGAGAATGTTGGAGAACAAAAGTGAGAAGGCTCCGGAGAACAAAAGTGAGAAGGCTCCGGGGAACAAAAGTGAGAAGGCTCCGAAGAACAAAAGTGAGAAGGCTCCGGAGAACAAAAGTGAGAAGCGGTGTCGCCTTTCGGGACGAAGGAAACCTTCAAGTCCGCGAAGGAGATCTTCAAGCGCCGAAGGAGAATTCCGCAAAAGTCTGCAAGGAGCTCTCCCGGGTGCAGAAGGCAAGGTCCCCTCCAATGAAGCCCTGAGGCTCCTTTTATAGCTTTGGCCGAGGGTAGTCCGGTAATTTCGCCGTTTGTAACTTCCATAAATACCTGGCGGACGAATCATGTTTTCTGGTTCGGGGCACACGGATCGCCATTTTTCGTAAATGACCATCTTGCCCTTCGGGCAGTTCGGGCAATTTTGTTGGAGGCGAAAAAGACGACAAGCTGTTCCTGAAATCTGAGAAACTGGAAAGATAAAAAGTTAGCATGCTGAAAAGACAAAATGTGAGAAGTCGGAAAGACAAAAAGTGAGTTGAGCGGGCTCAGAAGCGTTCTGAGCGCGCAACAAACGGAGAAGCAATCTAGGCGACTGGGGAAGCGTTCTGAGCGCGCGTGAGCGCGGAGGCGTTTTGAGCGCGCTCAGAAGTGTTCTGAGCGTGCACGAGCGTGGGTACGGAAAAAAGGGAAGTCGCGCCCCCTGAGGGGGAACTGGGTTCCGACCGGGCACTCCGCAGGACCCTAAGCAGGAGGGGGCGGTCTGGTCGTATCCGCACGGGGTGTGGCCTCACCCCAAGGGGGGTGCGTCCCGGTCGCACCCCAAGGGGGGGGGGGGGGGGGGTGCGGCTCGGCCGCACCCCTAGAGGGGTGCATCGGCTTGGCCGCACCTGAGGAGGGGTGCGGCTGGGCCGCACCCGAGGAGGGGTGCGGCTGGGCCGCACCCTAAGAGGGGTGCGGCCTTGGCCGCACCCCTAGAGGGGTACGGGTTTGGCCGCACCCGAGGTTGTACCGCCACATGCGTCGTGGCGGTGGCGCGCCCGCTACCCGCGCGCGGTAACGCGCGCGGTAGTGCCTGCAGTTGCGCGCGGCAGCGCCGCGCGCGGAGCTGGCGTGCATGGTTGAGTGCGGCCCCGCGGCGCGCTCTGCGTGCGTCTTTGCACGGGCGGTTGGCTGAGGAGGTGTGCTGAGGTGAGGTCCCCAAATAGTGCCGAGGTAATGCGCCCAAGTAGCGGCGAGGCAAGGTGCCCAAGCAGCGTCGAGGCAATGCGCCCAAGCAGTGCCGGGGCAGTGCGACGAAGCAGCGCCGAGGCAATGCGCCCGAGCAGCGGCGGGGCAATGCGCCCGAGCAGCGGCGGGGCAATGCGCCCGAGCAGCGGCGGGGCAATGCGCCCGAGCAGCGGCGGGGCAATGCGCCCGAGCAGCGGTGGGGCAATGCGCCCGAGCAGCGGCGGGGCAATGCGCCCGAGCAGCGGCGGGGCAATGCGCCCGAGCAGCGGCGGGGCAATGCGCCCGAGCAGCGGCGGGGCAATGCGCCCGAGCAGCGGCGGGGCAATGCGCCCGAGCAGCGCCGAGGCAATGCGCCCAAGCAGCGCCGCAGCAATGCGCCCAAGCAGCGCCGAGGCAAGGCGCCCAAGCAGGGCCGAGGCAAGGAGCCCAAGCAGCGCCGAGGCAAGGCGCCCAAGCAGCGCCGAGGCAATGCGCCCAAGCAGCGCCGAGGCAATGCGCTCAGGCAGCGCCGAGGCAAGGTGGTCTTTTGGGCAGACCTAGTTGAAATTGTTGTACTTGATGCTTATCCTCCACTCGCGAGAGGTCTCTTCTCTTCACCATGTTGGCGAATTTGCTGCTATATTTAAGTATCGAAGATCGTGGGCTTAACTTTCGCAGCTTTGTTTTAGAAAATTTGCGTTGCTGATAGAGCCAGAGAATAACTGTGCTAATTTTAAATACACAATGAATACATGTGCACAAGTGGAATCTTGTGGCTTACTGTTTTAAAAGCAAATAACTGGAAGAAACAAAAATAGAAATTGATGATAGATGAGACGTGGGCTGTGCGCGCTTTACTAGCTAGGGGAAAGTTCCCCTGCCCAGTACCGCTCGCCTATCCGCGTCGAGGTATGACATTGTCCTCTACTGGGTTGTCAGTCTGCGGTCCGTGCTGGTTCGGGACCTGGTTTAGTAAAAACCTTCCGATGATGCCTTGTTGGATAAGACGCTCAATTTTCTCCTTCAACCGCTTGCAGCTTTCAGTACTGTGTCCATGCCCGCGATGGAAGTCGCAATATTGCGACTGGTTTCTTCCGCTCGACGTAAGCGGTTCGGGCCTGCGGAGCGCGTTGCTATCCCGAATGGCGAGAAGAACGTTAGTCCTGGTAGTGTTCAAGGGAGTGTAGTCCTGATGCTGGCGAGATCTTCGATCTCGACTGGGGTTGTCGGGATGCTTGTTGTTCTTATTGGGAACTGTCTGCGGCGACGATTCCTCTTTCTTCCTCTTCGAGCTCCCCTCGAATTGTCGGCGGTGTGCTTCGATGGCCTCGTCGGCGGATATCTGAGCTTCAACTCGGTGAATGAGGTCTGGGTAACTTGGTACAGTTTCTCTCATGAGAGCTGAGAAAAAGCCACTTGGGCGGAGTCCTCCAAGGAAGACTCCCCGCAAGAGCTCGGGATCGACTCCTGGGATCTGTAGAGCCTCCGTAGTGAAGCGTCGGAAAAAATCTTTGAGTGTTTCTCCGTCATTTTGGCGGATCCCTGAGAGATGGGAGGGATCTCGGACAATTCTGCGGTTGGCGATGAATTGGTCCACGAACTGCTGCGCCATTTCTGCGAAGTTGTTGATAGCCCCATTCCGCAGGGAGTGGAACCAAGTTCGCGCTTGCCCTTTCAAGGTTGTCGGGAACACCTGACAGAGGAGCTGATCAGGGGCGCTGTAGATCCTCATGACGGTGGTGAAGTGATTGACATGTTCCAACGGATCGTCCATCCCGTTGAATTTCTCGATGTTGGGAAGCATAAATCCATTCGGAATTGGATGGGCCAGGACTTGAGGCGATAGTGGGGAGTCGTGGTGTGCGGGACGGTGGGTGAGAGTTGCGCATCGTCCTGCTTGGACGTATTCTTCTTCTATCATATTCCGTATTTCTTCTCGCGTGGTTCTTTTGATTGCTCGATCAGGGGCAGCTCTTCCTGGGTGATGGTGACGGTGGTCATCTTCTTGGTTTCTAGCTGGCGGGGCAGGGTGAGCGGAGCCTACTGCGCTGGAGGATCCTTCTGAAGCCTCTTCCTCCCGAATGGCCTCTTCGTTCGGGGCATGACTCGGAGCTGGGGGCGGCGGCACGTTCAATGCCGGCGGCTGAATTGGAACTTGAGGAGCCCCGAGGTTTCTTATGAGAGACAATATCTCGGCTTGCTGCTCTTCAATCTACTGCATGCACCCTTCCACCCCTGCCGCGAGCGCAGGCACTGCCTCTTCTGCGGGAGGCGCGTTGATGAGCGAGTGGGAGGGAGCAGGGTCGATGCGTCCTTCCGGCATTGGTCCTTCAGTAGTGCGAACACTCTTTCTTGCCATTGTAGTTGGCCTTCAAAGAGTTTTGGGAATATTCCCACAGACGACGTCAAACTGTTGCGGGTCGCTTAGGGCTCTTGGTAGACCGGTTTACTTGAACCACCTTAGCTCGGGAGCGAACGAAGCGCGCAAACAGTCAATTTGAGATTCGTTGAGTACACTGAGACTTTTTAACGTGGAAAACCCGGAAAGGGTAAAAAACCACGTGGTCGGAGCTGTGCCGACCAAACTTCACTATCTTCTGGGGGTTATAATCTGGTACTTAGAACCCGAGCGCGACAGGCTGCCGCTCGTTACAATAATAGAGAGAGAGAGCTCTGAGGGTGACAGGCCACCTCTCGGAAAACTAAGTATTTTTCCTTCTGAGAATGTTGGAGAACAAAAGTGAGAAGGCTCCGGAGAACAAAAGTGAGAAGGCTCCGGAGAACAAAAGTGAGAAGGCTCCGGAGAACAAAAGTGAGAAGCGGTGTCGACTTTCGGGACGAAGGAAACCTTCAAGTCCGCGAAGGAGATCTTCAAGCGCCGAAGGAGAATTCCGCAAAAGTCTGCAAGGAGCTCTCCCGGGTGTAGAAGGCAAGGTCCCCTCCAATGAAGCCCTGGGGCTTCTTTTATAGCTTTGGCCGGGGGTAGTCCGGTAATTTCACCGTTTGTAACTTCCATAAATACCTGGCGGACGAATCATGTTTTCTGGTTCGGGGCACACGAATCGTCATTTTTCGTAAATGACCATCTTGCCCTTCGGGCAGTTCGAGCAGTTTTGTTGGAGGCGAAAAAGGCGACAAGCTGTTCCTAAAATATGAGAAACTGGAAAGATAAAAAGTGAGCATGATGAAAAGACAAAATGTGAGAAGTCAGAAAGACAAAAAGTGAGCTGAGCGCGCTCAGAAGCGTTCTGAGCGCGCAACGAACGGAGAAGCAATCTAGGCGATTGGGGAAGCGTTCTGAGCGCGCGTGAGCGCGGATGCGTTCTGAGTGCGCGTGAGCGCGAAGGCGTTCTGAGCGCGCGTGAGCGCGGAGGCGGTCTGAGCGCGCGTGAGCGCGGAGGCGTTCTGAGCGTGCTCAGAAGTGTTCTGAGCGTGCGCAAGCGCGGGTACGGAAAAAAGGGAAGTCGCGCCCCTTGAGGGGGAACTGGGTTCCAACCGGGCACTCCGCAGGACCCTATGCAGGAGGGGGCGGTCTGGCCATATCCGCACGGGGCGTGGCTTCACCCCAAGGGGGTGCGGCCCGGTCGCACCCCACCCCAAGGGGGGGGGGGGGGGGGGGGGGGTGGCTCGGCCGCACCCCTAGAGAGGTGCAGCGGCTTGGCCGCACCCGAGGAGGGGTGCGGCTGGGCCGCACCCCTAGGGGGTGGGTTCGGCGCTACCGCGCATGCTAGCGCGCGGTAGCGCCGCGCGGTACCGCGCATGCTAGCGCGCGGTAGCGCCGCGCGGTACCGCCACGCGCGTCGTGGCGGTGGCGCGCCCGCTACCGCGTGCGGTAACGCGCGCGGTAATGCCTGCAGTTGCGCGCGGCAGCGCGCGCGCGGTGCTGGCGCGCATGGTTGAGTGCGGCCCCGCGCGCGCTCTGCGTGCGTCTTTGCACGGGCGGTTGGCTGTGGACTGGGCGGCGGTTTCTTCAACTCGAGCGATCATACGTTGACCGTTGACCCCACCTCTCTTTAGTGGAGTTTTCTCTAGACGCGCCCCAAGGCCTTTATGGGTGTATAACAGGGTTGAACTCAAATCGTTCTGCGGATATACTTCTTCTCTTTCCCGGATCATGTAGAAACAACTCTACATCAAATACAAACCCCATTATAATATCTTGAATTTGTGGTGATATTGAAGGAGATCATTCTCACTATCATCGAATGGAGAAGAGAAAAACTCCATATTCTCACTATATTGAATTGGAATTTTACATGTTGAAGAAGACTCTTGTGATTTTAACTTCTTCTGAAACATGAATGCGATAAGGCTAGACTTTTTTTCTGATTGCCCATATTAAATTTTCACCAAATTTACATCAATTAAGAATATATGTTTCTTGAAAAGATGAAGCAATGTCCATATTGAATAACATTTAAGGCACGTGGCATGAAAACGAAGACAATAAACATAGGCTCTGTTTGGGGCTGATGATGTTGATGAGAAAATTATTGTGAGAATAGAGCTGTCAGAAAAGCACTGATTAGAAAGTTGTAAACTGTTTGGATGCTGATCAAATAGAACATTCTAATTTAACGGTTTGGTAGAACAGCTGTTGGAAAGATGTTTTCTTTTATAACAAAAACATTGATACGTATTTTATAACAGAAACATTACTGTTGGAAAACAGTTGCCCGAGCGAAAATGTGCGCCCAACCGAAAAAAGCGCTCACGATGAAAATGTGCGCCCAATCGAAAATGCGTGCCTGACGTAAAACGCGCGCCCAGAGAAAATGCTCGTCCGACGAAAAAAGTGCGTTAGGCAAAAATACGCATCCGATGAAAACACGTGGTTGGCGAACACACGCGGCCGACGAAAAACACGTCTGTAGGTGAAAAATGTGCCCTCGACCAAAAATAAGCATTCGACCGAAAATGCGCGCCCGGTGGAAAATGCTCGCCCGGCGGAAATGGGCGCCCGGGCGAAAAATGCGCGCCCGGGTGAAAATGCGCGCCCATTCGAACATGTGTGCCCTGCCAAAATCATGCGCCCGGCCGAAAACGCTCGCCCAGCCAAAAATGTGCGCCCGGTTGAAAGGGAGAAAACACATTCTCGGGCAAAAAATGTGTGTGCATGGACAAAACCGCGCGTCCGGGTGAACACATGCACCACTCAAAAATGCGCGCCCGCTTGAAAATCAGTGCTCGAGCGAAAATACTTGATTCAAAAATGAATTGTAAAAAAATAAAAATTTGTGAAAATATTAATCCAGCATTGTAAATTATGTAGCGAAGTGGAATTAATAAAAGAGAAAAAAACTAGAAGCAGATAAAGTGATTTTTAGAAAGCAATGTTAGAACAAACGCTCAAAAAGGCTCCAAAACACCTTTCTTGTAGAAGCTCTTTTGAAAAAGCTTCGCATTCAAGCAACTACAAGACAGCTTTTGCGGTTCGAATAGAACTTTCTGAATAGAAAGAGCTGCCTCAAACAGAGCCTGTAGCAACCTACAACTTAGTTTTTTCAGAAATATTACTCGGGCGTGTTGTCACACACATAACTTCATTAGAAGGTGTGTGCGGCACTTGGCTAGTTTTTCCACAAACTTGTGATAATCAACTAAGTTTTGCTTCAACAATGCAATCGAATGAAGAGAAATCATTTGATTATACTTCTAAACAAAGTTACAAGACAATACATTAGACAGTTAACCGAGACATACAAAGATCAATACATACAACAACACTCAACACTAACAAACACACTCAACTCTCACAAGAGGAGAATCGCAACCACAACAAGTCCAAACTATGGATGGTCGAAATGATGAGAGGTCTTCCTCTTATGTAGGCATCCTCGCCTTTTCCCTCCAAAACCCATGAAGGATCTAGATTTCTCCACACAATTAAATATTAGATTGTTTCATACTCTTCTACAACATTCCATATCTCACATACATTATTATTCTCTATCATTATTTAATGTTCTCAACATGTTCAGACTAGTCTAGAAAACGGGTCACTTAGCAATTGAGTTAATCTTAGCATCATGGCATTCTCTCCCCCCCCCCCCCCCCCCCCCCCCCCCCACAACCATTGAATCCATGCATGGTCCTCGATGTATCCATCATTTCCATCCTCATTTCACAATTTTTATTTATTTGTGGACCTCATTGCGGAGAGGATCTTACCTTCTTGCCCACATAGTCGCCTTATCGGCACCAAGTAGGTAGTCAAACCATCAATGAGATGTATTTCAAATGTGGGGCAAATAAAAATTCGTTGAAAAACTGATCAAGAAAATTCATCCCAATGACAACGGCGTAGTCTCCAAAGGGAATAACTTCGTTAAGCATCTTACCCTTCCATCCTCCAGGACGAACGTCAACATCCGGTGCAAGGCCAATTGTTTTTACTTCTTGAGAATTAGCAAATTTATGCCGTGTTTATCCAAATTTGATTGGTAGTCCAATTCTCGTAGGGGCTGTCTTGGACATGAAGAAGTCAGTTGCGCATGTGTCCACTAAGGCTCTCATTTTCATGCCCTTGATCTCCACATCCACCATTATCTGTCCTTTACTTATCATCTTTCTTCTAGTAGGGGTTGGTTCAAACATCCTAGGTTGAAACCGCATATTTCCCCTACTTGATCAGTGGGAATTCTTATTTTCTCCAGGGTTGGGCAATCATTGACTTTGTGCAGTCATTCACAAAAGAAATGCCTCAAAGATAGTCGACTTATGTAGGAGCTTCTTGTTCTTTCACATACTCCTCGAGTAGACATGACATTAAAATGTTGCATGATACTCATCATTGCCACTTCTTTTGGCTCATCCTCATCCATACTTGTTGTTTCATCTTTCTTCATCATAACAGTCAAGGATCCAAGCTCGTATGATGGGGTCCCTTGCGTACAAAGCATGTGAATGGCCTTTCTTTCCTCAAATCTCCTTTGACGAGGTGCACAATTTTTTGATTCAACTTGAAAGTATCTAGTTGCGGCCTAAATCACCTAGAGGGGGGTGAATAGGTGGTTTCTATAGTTTTTTGCGGAATTAAAAATATAAGAAGTAGAGCACACAGAAAACCAAAGAGCACAGAACACACAAGGATTTATAGTGGTTCCCCGATCTCGGGTAGTCCACTTTGCACCTCACCTATCTAGCACGATCGGCTAGACTAGGCTATTTCACTAACTCGGATTATGAATAATCATACAACTCTGAGTCACCACTCCTACAAGCTCGGAGCAAAACAACTCCTACAAAAACTCGGAGCAAACCGCTCCTACTAAAAACTCGGAGCAAAACAACTTCTACAAAAACTCGGAGAACAATCTTCTCCTACTTAAACTCGGAGCAAACAACTCCTACTAAAAACTCGGAGGAAAACCTCCTACAAGAATATGTAAAAGATTTTTACAAAACTTTAGATTGAAAAACAATCTTCTTGAAATCTTCTGGAGACTTGACTTGATCAGATCTGAAAATGATAGAACTTCTTCTTCCTTAAAAGAATAGAAAATCTGGATCTAGAGAGAGGAAGAAGAAACCTTTTCTTGAATGCTTGATCTGAAACTTAGAGTCGACTGGATCAAAATGAGAATGAATCTTTTATTTGTGTTGATCTTGTCGACTGCACTTGGCGATGAAGAATCGCAAAGCACTTTCTTGTTGGAGGAGAAGAACTTCCGTGAGAAATAATATCATCCAACAGAACAAGAGAGAAAGAAAATCTGTATAAAATATTTGCACTCCCTTTTCACCATTAGTTCTGATTAAAAAATCAGAGGGAATATATATTGACAGCTCCTCTTCAACGGCTAAATAAAATAAATAAGGAAGATTTCTTTTCAATGGCTGTAGCAAGAAATTAGGAATATGTAATCTTTCTCCAACGGCTATCAGCAAATAATAAGGCAAATAATCTTCTAACGGCTGGTTGCAAGCAGAAATTAAGGAAGACATTCCTTCTCAAACGGCTATAATCAAGAGATAAGGAATTAAATCAATTCCAACGACTGTCTGCAATAATCAAGGGAAATTTTCCATGAATGTTGTATGCGGTAGAATCTTAAATGGAAAGCAGACATTAAGAAACCCAGCGATTTGAATTTCGAAACAGCGCCAGCGAAAATTCAAAATTTGTCAAAATTTCGTCGAACGGAACTGCGATCGACGAACTTCCTTCCTTTCGTCGAACGGAGATCGGCGAGCGCGATCGACGAAGTATATATATAAATAGCGGTCGATGAAATATATTTATGAACAGCGGTCGACGAAATATAAGCAAACAGCGGTCGACGAATTAAATAATTACTGCGTTCGACGAACTACTGATTCCCTGCGTTCGACGAACTGCTAATAAGCTGCGTTCGACGAAATGTCTTCAGCTAACGGCAAACCAGAGATTGATGAAATACATTCACTTAGTAGAACATCGCTCGACGAAATGCTTCAGTTCGTCGAACAGGGATCGACGAAATGCCAAAGCTCTGCGTTCGACGAACTACTTCAACTAACAACAAACCAGAGAACGACGAAGTATATTTACTTCGCCGAACGGCGTTCGACGAATTCTTGCGTTTAACTAATTCTTGCGTTCGACGAATTCTTGCGTTCGACGAAAAGCTAAATACTTAGAAAAATATTTCTTCCTTCTTTCTTCCAGCAACTTTCTCTTAGCAGCAACTTTCTCTTAGCCTTCATTTGTGCTTGAATAAAAAGTATACCCCAATAGAGAGATTTCACATAAGTTAACACTTTGGTCTATACCATGAGGAATTACATAGTATAGTCCTGTGTTTAACAACTTATTGAAACCTAACATTGGTTTGTACTTAGTCATTTATAATCTGCAAACACATAACTAGAAAACAACATCAAATACAACTCAATTCAACTTAGTTCAAAGGAACACTTCTTCAAATCAAGGTAATTGTGGCTACAATACCCAACAATCTCCCGTTATTTGAAGAAGTCAGAACCTATGTACTGAGTTGAATTGCACTTAGATAAATATATATCAAATAGATAAGGAGAGTTAAAATCTTAGCTTTTTCAACTTTCTCTTTCAACTTTGCCAATTCTAACTTTGCCAATTCCTCCAAACTTCAAATTCTCTTCCAATTTCAACTTCTCTCCCCCTTTCTGACTACTTCAGATAGGGAAGAAAAAGCATGAGAGCTCAAAGCTCCCTCACACCAACAGCATAGGAGTCCTCATTTAGGAGTAGAAAATATTGAATCAGCTCCCCCTTAATCTTTTCTCCCCCTTAATCTTTTCTCCCCCTTAGTCTTATCTCTCCCTTAGAATTTCAGTGCCTGGACTGATTTCCTAAGCTTTTCAGCAACCTTACTATATACTTCTATGTTCTGGTCAAGTACCATGAACATCCACTGTCCAAATGCCTGATTAGAGCTTTGGTTGGCCTTTGGACATACCTGCAAGCACAGATTAATTTCCCTTAGGAACCCAAAAGAATTTGGGTCCTAGATTTCTGGTTAGATCAACACCACTCGGAGTGTTAACATTGCAAGGGGTCATTCTTACATTGTTAACCCGTGGAGTCTTATAATTTCTGGGGTTAAACCAACAATCTATGGCAAAGTGACCAACCTTGCCACAACACCAACAATCAAATCGATTGTATCTTCTCTTGTTCTCCTATTTTAACTTTTGAACGAGGAGTTTAACAGGAGCAACCTTCTTAGAAGTAGAAGCCTCGTGGTTGCAACACACACATGACTCCTTCTTCTCTTCAAGAGATTTAACAACAATAGATTGGATCTTTGGTGCTTTCTTAGCAACTGATCCATGTACAAATGAACCATGATCCTTGAGGATTACTTCTTCATAAGGTGCCTTGAAAGCAGTTGTTTCGAGGCTTCAGAGATGGCTCCATCCTTGGTTCCTCTTACTTGACTCAACATGAGTTGGTCTTGTAAAGTGACCATAGGATGCTTTAAGATCAAATGGGTTTGTCGGAAAAACTACCTTCATGAATGAAGGTTGACTTTGATCAGCCTTTCCTTTTCCTTTCACATCTCTCTTCTCAGCGGCCTTACTACTTTCAGCCTCATGACCAAGGTCACTACCCTTCGCAGGAGCAGAAAATTTATCAATGAGTGGAAGAATAGTCTTTGTCTTCGAGAAGCTTTCTACGAGCTTCCTTTCCACCATTAACTTATCTTCTAGTTCATTTAGAAACTTCTTCTTTAGATGTAATAGTTCTGTTGAGCCTTTAAGTTCATCTTTCAAGATTTGGACTTCATCTTTGAGAGGAGTTAATTTTTTAATTTCCTCCCTCAAATTTGATTCCACCGCCTTGAGAGATTCAATCTCTTTTGCTTGAGATTTGACTATCTTGCGGCATTTGTCAAATCCCACCAATAAAGCTTTATACTGAACCATTAGATCTAAGTCTTCCTCAGAAGAGTAGCCTTCTGTAAGACCCCATTTTTTTTTTTTGCAAAAACCACCGGGTCTTAGGCCCAGAACCGCCGCTTTGCGGTGACACCTTCGCTCGGGAAGGTCGCCACTACAAAACGCCGATTCTGCCGGCCAACTCGATCACTAAGAAGAAAGTAAATAAAAGAGTAAGACAAGTCCACAGAATCACAGGAATTATAAATGTCCACATATATTAACTGAATAAAGAGACAAGGGTTACAAATAATAAAAGGGGCTCTTGCCCTGTACAACATTTCCCCACTACAAAAATCACTCGCGGAAGCTAACTCCTAAGCAAAACTAAAGCTAATCGTCACCGACACTGAAACGGGAGCACTCTGACCTGACTGACCCATCCCTGCAGACTCCGGGCTCCAATGGTGCTGCATCACTGGATGCTTCTTCTCTTTTGGCCTGCGGTTGCTGCCTCGCAATCCACGTCTACGTCTTCGCCGTCGGTCTCCTGATCGCTGTGCCGGAGGGGTTCCACTCATCATGGGACATCTGACCCGTGTATGTCCTGGCTGGTGACAATGGTAGCATGGCCGTGGGATCCACCACGTCGGATCCTGCTGTACCTGTTCCTTGAAGGGTGCTGCATCTCCTCGAACTCCTAAAATGATAAGGTCCACCGACCGTCAGTCAAAATGACTCAGCCAATTCCCCACCCCTCCCCCAATGGCTCCTAGGCACCGTGCGGGAGGATAAAGCGGAGGACAGCAAGGGGTAAAAACAAGAGCAGGTGACGGCGGAACTAGAGCTACACAGGTGTATACATAAATATGAAGCATGGTAACAAGTATAAAAAGATCAGTAAGCAGCAAGTAAAGTAATATAAAAGCAACCATTGATTTATAGGAATGCCCATACAAACCTATAGACCAAGGGGTCGTTTAGTAGGGCCTACCGTATAAGAAGTCCCATAACCGACTTATACGTTAGGGGTAGGTTGAATGCAATGTTTATGCTATGACATGCAGGTATGCTGTTATGCTATGATCATACAAGTGCAACTCACACACCACGACTCTATGCGCATAGACCTTTAGTTCCCCCTTTTTGGAGCGAGCTAGACTCCCAGGATACTCCCGTAGTGGCAAACGGAAGCGGTGGGTTGGGCCCCGCCCACCTCTAGGTTGGTATTCACACTACCCAACCTAGACCTATTGTACGCCTCCACTATACCCGCGGAGCGTCTGCGTACTCTTGCTGACTGGACCGCCAGACTATCAAGGCTAAGTGTAAAACCACACTTGCCGAGTCAACGTATTGGCGTCGGTGTGAACGACCGTCCAATACCGAAGACCCACCACCTTCAGTGCGCATGCAACATGTTCCACTTTCTATCTCTGAGCCATGAGTTCCCCGGGCTAACCTGCCCGTCATCAGTAACCTTCCGAGCCAAAAGCTCCCCAGACTAACTAGTCTGCTGCAACAACCACCGAGCCCACCGCTCGGACAACCAATCCAACTAAACTTCCGAAACCACCGGGTGGATGAGTGTGTTATAGTGAATCTTGTACAATGTCTTACTCCTATGAGTTAGGGTTAGTCTTGGACTTCCCGAGGGTTACCCTGGGAAGGGCTCGCTACGGTACGAGGAACCACTATGGGATGACACCCCAAAGTTCCCACTCCCAAGACACTTAATTTTATTAGTTACTACCCTTAGGAAACCCTCTTAACATTTCACCTGGTCTAAACCTAAGTGCTTTAAGACACTTAGGGGAAAAGACGATCTTTCGCCAAGTCCCAAGATGACCCACCCCAGGGAGGCACCCCACCATCCCAGAACTCATCAACCTTAAATATCTCCAAGGGTCCTCTCATACCATACAATCACCATTCAATTCCCACATCTCCAATCAATGTATTCCAAATTGGCCTGTAACTCCAAAACTGCCAATTTACTAAACGCAGACCACCCTTAACGTTTTGATTCTCAAGAAGGGAGGTACTCTAAATACTCAACTCTAGGACCTACTGGATTTATTAGGAGTCCATGCTACTTAAATCAGATCAAATCCAGGGTTTCCTAATTTTCCCCATAATATTAATATTTTTAAACAATTTCTCAAAGGGCAATTTTCTCAAGTTTGAACTACAAGTGCACTTTTCTGACTTCCAGTGCCTACCCCAATTTTTACATAAATCAAGAGTACCTAAAAATCAGTAGGTATAAACCTGTAGGAAAAACCAGCAAGATTTATTATTTTTAGAAATTCCAAAACTCATTTATTACCAATAAATTCCAAAGGAGGTACCCTCATATGATCTCTAAACCTTATGCAAATTTATACAGAGGTGTCTCCTACTAAAATATTCAGGTCTACCAAGTTTGACCACATATCACAGAGGTTACATTTGTAAATTCCTCAATGGATATATTTGTAAATAATTCCAAAATGAACTAGAGATACCAACAATATTAATCCATAAATTATGAGAAAATTACAGTGGGTACATATTGGTATGAAAAGACATCTTGCAAAGTTTCATGCAATTACAGTAATTTAACACCCTAAAATTGATCCTCCCAAAAATTGTCTACAATGTGAAATATTACACTTTGAACCCCAAAAAGTCTTCACATGGTCTAACAGATTCTTCCAGAGATCAATAGCATTAAAACCAAGTTTGTGACAGAAAATCGTAAACCATTAGGTAACATTTCTCCCTAAAACCCAAAACCCTAATTATTTACAAATCTACCCAAGAATTAATTACCTAGGTTTAACAACTCCAAACCTCTTCAAATTAACAGGGGAGGTTCCTCTGGTCACTATGACCTTCCCTCCAAAATTTTAGGTCAAACCATTAAGGTTTGACCCTACTTCCTTCATTAGCCTCTAATTGCACCCCATTAGGGTTTATCCTAGGGTTAGGGTCTAAACCTATCCAAATCCTCCCAAACCTCTTGTGAGGGTATCATATCACTTATAAAAGTCAGAGGAGTCCAACACACCCCTCTCCAAGGACAAACTCCCCTATGTCCTTCACAACCCCAAGTTCCACCCCATAGGGATCAACCCTATGACCTTGAGCAAAACAACTCCAATGCTCCCCAAACTCCCCATGGGGTCTCAACTTCATCCCACTGACCTTCCTAAGAAGTCTCAAGACTCAAAGAACCTAATTGGCCAATGGACCATAACTTGGCTAAATGCACCCCAAATTGCTCCTACTCCATGTCCTAGGGCAAACCAACTCCTCATGACCTCATAACTTTCTCAGAGGTGATTTGGGTGCCCAAAAGGGCAGTGGCTAAAGTCCCACTCCATTAGGAGGTAATTTGACCATGAAACATTCCAATTAGCCCTCATTCACAAAATTCCCTTTAAAGGACAAAACTTTGGCCTAATGATTACCTAACCAAAAGAACTCCAAATGAGTTGATTCTTTAACCAGGGGCTTTACATGTCCCTAATAACATCCCACCAAAGTTTGGTGGAGATTGGAGGTCATTTGACCCTCCAATTAAATTGTGCAAGGATTATTAAATTTCTACAAAAACTTTAGGAAAAAGTTCTCCAAAAATTCTCATTTTTGGATATGACATAGCCCTAGGTATGACTCACCACTGGTCCAAATCTCAAGTCATTTGGACAAGTGGTTTGGTGTGGGCATCCATTCAAAGTTTATTCAAACTTTGCACTAGAATGAGTGCTGAGGTCAAACCAGGGCTCCAAATTGAGTGAAGTCAATTTTGTATGACTCTAGGGGTCAAGGCCTACAACTTTCATGTTGGGCACTTTTTCTGTAGAGGGCTCTATATATTTTCTATAATTAAAATAAGAAAACTGCATATAAACTACTATTACTAATTATATATATATAACAGATTTTGTTTTATTATGCAGGATCGGACGGCGCCCGGTTATCGTCCCCGATAAACCTGCGGCTGGGATTGCCCGCGCCTGGGCATCTTGCGAGCCTATTTCCGGCCACCGGAGGTCATTCCCGGCCAAACCCCCAAGCCACCACCATTGTGGGGGTCGGGGCTGTCGATTGCCGGTGACAGGGCGGCCGGAGGTGGCCGGAGTTGGTCCCCCGAATCTCTCGTTTTTCGGCCAAGAACATATAAAAAATCCGAATGGAGGGGCCTCCAATCTTAATCGATTTTGAAATGGGAATAGATGAGATCTATCCAGAGGAGAAGAGATGGAGAAGTGGACCTGAGTGGTGGCCTGAAGTCGCGTCGGTGGTCATTCTTCCATGGCCGGCCGCCATTTTTCCCAAGCTCTGCAACCACCACTTAGGAGGGCTCGACTCCTTCTGAAAACAGGGGGTTTTTCCTCCTCTCCGGCTTCTAAAGGTGCTTAAGAAGTCAATTGGGGGAGGGGAAGAGCCATGGCATGAATTGCCATTAATGGCCATGAAGAGGGAATTTCGGCCATTGTGAAACTTCTTGGCATTCACCTCTGGGAGGCCGGGAAACGGCTGGAACCTTCTCCCCTTCCCTTGGGGAGTCGAATCCAGCCATTAATGGGGAGGAATGGGGGGGTTTCATCTTCCTCCATTGATGGCTTCATTTCTCTCTCTCCTCCACATTGGATTTTCTCCCTCCTAGTCATCAAGGCCGACTCATTTCTCTCTCCTGGGTTAATTAGCAGTCAAGGGTGCTGGTCAAGTGGTCGATTTGGGCTTAGCCCAAAGGGATTGGGCTAGATTCAAGAGTTTTGACCTAAATTGGGCAATTTTGACTTTTGGTCAAATTGGCCAATTGGGTGACCCTAGGATGGGGCTTTTGGGTCCATTGGACTCCAAATCAAGTTTAGAAACTATTGGTGGGGTCAATTTGGTCACATGAGTCTTGGTTGACCCAATTTAAGCTAATTTGACCAAAACAGGCTAAGTTGACTTTGGTCAAATTGAGCCCTAGGGTTGACCCAGTCAAGGGGCTTTTTGGTCCACTGGGTCCCTTATGATATGATAACACTATGGGTAAGGTCAATTTACTATGGTGATGGTCAATTAGGGTACTTTGTGAAGAATTGCCATTTTTGACCTAAAGGGGCATTTTGGTCAATTTGCACTATTGGGGGTCCCATGATGGGGCTTTTGGGTCTACTAGGTCTCTTATAGTATTCTAGACCTAGGAGAGTGGTCAATTTGGCATGGTGAGGGTTAATTGACCCTAATTAGGCTACTTTGACCAATTTAGGGTTAGGGTTGACTTTGGTCAATTTGGCCTCTTTGGTTGACCCCAATGTGCCCTTGGTGCCCTAAGGGGACCCCTAAAGGGTTAGGGATACTATAGTGGGGCCAAATGGTTAAGATGAGGCCCTAAAATCCAACCCTAAGCTAGGTCACTAGAAATTGCTATTTGCAGTCCAAGGCACTTTCAACCCTAATTTGCCTAAGTTAAAGGGATTTCTACTCTACCAAGGCCTTGTCATGACCTTGTCAGGACAGATTCACCTGGGGGGTCTAGCTGTCTGGGGGATGTTACAAATCCCAATAAACAAAAAAAATAATTTCGTCCTCGAAATTCAGGTTAGGCTTGCGGGGTTTTCACCGCGAGTGACTGAACGTAACATCCCCTAAGAGTCAAAGTTATTCCTGGCTCGAAGAGCACCGACTATCTATGCCACACCAACTTTAGTGGCTCCAAGTTGTGCTCCTCCTGACCCTAATTTTACCACAAATCTTAACCTCTGGAATCTTCTTGCGCCGCAAGACTCGCACCGTCGCATCATCTATCCTGACTGGGGTGACCTAGCTACCTTGGTCAATCTAACCTCGAACTTCCACTCTAACCTGGGCAGACTCTTATGCCTTTAAAGTTTTCTTCTCGCATTCAAATTCTTACTCCTTCAGGTACGTCCGAGTAATCAATCGTCTCCAATCTACAACTTTTCTGGTTCTTACTATTGACGGATCTAATCAAATCGTTTAGCGTCCCAATCCCATCCTTAAATATTAATGGGGGTGCACCTGTGAACTTTTATGAGTATATGCTAACCAATCATGATGATGAGATGACTCTCAATCACTTTCTTCATGAAATTCTATTTATAACGACAAAATTTTGATACCTTGGGGTTTTTCACAATTCAATTTCATCAAGGAAATAATATCACGTTCATTTCTCCAAAGTCCTGTCACTTCCACTTATGCTAGTCTTGATCACTCTCAAATGGTCTAAAGCGAGATAAACTTAGATCATTCTTACCATAGTGAAATCAAACATTATATTCCAAATCTAACAAGTCATCGTCTAAGATCTCTGGTTATATATCATCAAAGCTCACAAGGTATAAAGCTATTATTGTAGATAAAATTTTCTACCATGACAGAGCGTGGTTTCTAACAAATCGTAAGTTAATCACTTCCGAATTCCCCCAACCACAGGAGCTTTCAAATTTACTTACTACTTATAAGATCTACTTTCCGCTCTTAACTTCTATACATCAACATCCCTAATTGATTAATCCTGACGTCTTTACGCTTTCAAAGATTCAATTAAGGCCAAGTTGTTGTCCTTTTCAAATGATGTCTAACCATTGTCCTGGTAATTCCTACTGATCATTATTCCAAACATATTGTTACACCATCTCACCTTCTTCCAAGTAACATCGAGTAAGATCGACTTCAAAATCATAGTGTTCACGACATAAAATTTTTCTAACTTAGGTCTAAGGGAAAGCTAAGTCCGACCCTGACTTGCCCAATAAACAAAAGGGTAAGCCCCAATAAACAAAGGACAAGCCCCCAATAAACAAAAGATTAGCCTCTACCTATCTTTGGGCGAAGTATCTTCAATATCACCAAGGTATATTCGTCCCAAATATGCAAACAATTCTTAGGGCATACAACCTTAGACTTGGGGTTCTATCTTGGGGCTCACTGGTGTACTCCATACCTTAGGCTCTTCTAGGTACCTTCTACGACAACCTTATCAGGGTCAATATGTCACCCAATCCCAAACGGGTCCCTTCTGGACTTCAATTTTATCCGACCCTCGGTGTTTGTCACAGTGGTTGTCTTAATATAATCTTGTCACAAATACGATGATTGAGCCTATGAGTCCCATACCATTCTGCTTTATGTGTCAATCCCTCTTTCTCTAGCCTCTTTGGGGTATCCTCGTACCTTCGCCAAAAGCTATACCTACGATCTATTTCAGACTAGGTCATGGTATAAATTGCCAAAGTAAGTCACGTGTCCTAGCGGGGTTGAGTCTATCACATTGACTAAAACACTATCTAAAGAGTTCTTTTGCAGCCGGAGGTATTCCCTGCTGGGGTGGGGTTCGCCGCAGGCTACAAAAGGAAACTTGACACTCGCGGGGGAAATTAACTAAGAAGATTCAGTTAAAAGTGGACTTTTCCCTGTGATTTCCCATATGGGCACACCACTGCTTCCGCTGCTTAGTTTGTCCTCAAACTAAACTCGGACGGGGTGGCCCAGGGTTTGTGGACTTCTTTTCTTCGGATCGAGGTTTGCCTCTGATACCACTTGTAAGACCCCATTTTTTTTTTTTGCAAAAACCACCGGGTCTTAGGCCCAGAACCGCCGCTTTGCGGTGACACCTTCGCTCGGGAAGGTCGCCACTACAAAACGCCGATTCTGCCGGCCAACTCGATCACTAAGAAGAAAGTAAATAAAAGAGTAAGACAAGTCCACAGAATCACAGGAATTATAAATGTCCACATATATTAACTGAATAAAGAGACAAGGGTTACAAATAATAAAAGGGGCTCTTGCCCTGTACAACATTTCCCCACTACAAAAATCACTCGCGGAAGCTAACTCCTAAGCAAAACTAAAGCTAATCGTCACCGACACTGAAACGGGAGCACTCTGACCTGACTGACCCATCCCTGCAGACTCCGGGCTCCAATGGTGCTGCATCACTGGATGCTTCTTCTCTTTTGGCCTGCGGTTGCTGCCTCGCAATCCACGTCTACGTCTTCGCCGTCGGTCTCCTGATCGCTGTGCCGGAGGGGTTCCACTCATCATGGGACATCTGACCCGTGTATGTCCTGGCTGGTGACAATGGTAGCATGGCCGTGGGATCCACCACGTCGGATCCTGCTGTACCTGTTCCTTGAAGGGTGCTGCATCTCCTCGAACTCCTAAAATGATAAGGTCCACCGACCGTCAGTCAAAATGACTCAGCCAATTCCCCACCCCTCCCCCAATGGCTCCTAGGCACCGTGCGGGAGGATAAAGCGGAGGACAGCAAGGGGTAAAAACAAGAGCAGGTGACGGCGGAACTAGAGCTACACAGGTGTATACATAAATATGAAGCATGGTAACAAGTATAAAAAGATCAGTAAGCAGCAAGTAAAGTAATATAAAAGCAACCATTGATTTATAGGAATGCCCATACAAACCTATAGACCAAGGGGTCGTTTAGTAGGGCCTACCGTATAAGAAGTCCCATAACCGACTTATACGTTAGGGGTAGGTTGAATGCAATGTTTATGCTATGACATGCAGGTATGCTGTTATGCTATGATCATACAAGTGCAACTCACACACCACGACTCTATGCGCATAGACCTTTAGTTCCCCCTTTTTGGAGCGAGCTAGACTCCCAGGATACTCCCGTAGTGGCAAACGGAAGCGGTGGGTTGGGCCCCGCCCACCTCTAGGTTGGTATTCACACTACCCAACCTAGACCTATTGTACGCCTCCACTATACCCGCGGAGCGTCTGCGTACTCTTGCTGACTGGACCGCTAGACTATCAAGGCTAAGTGTAAAACCACACTTGCCGAGTCAACGTATTGGCGTCGGTGTGAACGACCGTCCAATACCGAAGACCCACCACCTTCAGTGCGCATGCAACATGTTCCACTTTCTATCTCTGAGCCATGAGTTCCCCGGGCTAACCTGCCCGTCATCAGTAACCTTCCGAGCCAAAAGCTCCCCAGACTAACTAGTCTGCTGCAACAACCACCGAGCCCACCGCTCGGACAACCAATCCAACTAAACTTCCGAAACCACCGGGTGTGGATGAGTGTGTTATAGTGAATCTTGTACAATGTCTTACTCCTATGAGTTAGGGTTAGTCTTGGACTTCCCGAGGGTTACCCTGGGAGGGGCTCGCTACGGTACGAGGAACCACTATGGGATGACACCCCAAAGTTCCCACTCCCAAGACACTTAATTTTATTAGTTACTACCCTTAGGAAACCCTCTTAACATTTCACCTGGTCTAAACCTAAGTGCTTTAAGACACTTAGGGGAAAAGACGATCTTTCGCCAAGTCCCAAGATGACCCACCCCAGGGAGGCACCCCACCATCCCAGAACTCATCAACCTTAAATATCTCCAAGGGTCCTCTCATACCATACAATCACCATTCAATTCCCACATCTCCAATCAATGTATTCCAAATTGGCCTGTAACTCCAAAAACTGCCAATTTACTAAACGCAGACCACCCTTAACGTTTTGATTCTCAAGAAGGGAGGTACTCTAAATACTCAACTCTAGGACCTACTGGATTTATTAGGAGTCCATGCTACTTAAATCAGATCAAATCCAGGGTTTCCTAATTTTCCCCATAATATTAATATTTTTAAACAATTTCTCAAAGGGCAATTTTCTCAAGTTTGAACTACAAGTGCACTTTTCTGACTTCCAGTGCCTACCCCAATTTTTACATAAATCAAGAGTACCTAAAAATCAGTAGGTATAAACCTGTAGGAAAAACCAGCAAGATTTATTATTTTTAGAAATTCCAAAACTCATTTATTACCAATAAATTCCAAAGGAGGTACCCTCATATGATCTCTAAACCTTATGCAAATTTATACAGAGGTGTCTCCTACTAAAATATTCAGGTCTACCAAGTTTGACCACATATCACAGAGGTTACATTTGTAAATTCCTCAATGGATATATTTGTAAATAATTCCAAAATGAACTAGAGATGCCAAAAATATTAATCCATAAATTATGAGAAAATTACAGTGGGTACATATTGGTATGAAAAGACATCTTGCAAAGTTTCATGCAATTACAGTAATTTAACACCCTAAAATTGATCCTCCCAAAAATTGTCTACAATGTGAAATATTACACTTTGAACCCCAAAAAGTCTTCACATGGTCTAACAGATTCTTCCAGAGATCAATAGCATTAAAACCAAGTTTGTGACAGAAAATCGTAAACCATTAGGTAACATTTCTCCCTAAAACCCAAAACCCTAATTATTTACAAATCTACCCAAGAATTAATTACCTAGGTTTAACAACTCCAAACCTCTTCAAATTAACAGGGGAGGTTCCTCTGGTCACTATGACCTTCCCTCCAAAATTTTAGGTCAAACCATTAAGGTTTGACCCTACTTCCTTCATTAGCCTCTAATTGCACCCCATTAGGGTTTATCCTAGGGTTAGGGTCTAAACCTATCCAAATCCTCTCAAACCTCTTGTGAGGGTATCATATCACTTATAAAAGTCAGAGGAGTCCAACACACCCCTCTCCAAGGACAAACTCCCCTATGTCCTTCACAACCCCAAGTTCCACCCCATAGGGATCAACCCTATGACCTTGAGCAAAACAACTCCAATGCTCCCCAAACTCCCCATGGGGTCTCAACTTCATCCCACTGACCTTCCTAAGAAGTCTCAAGACTCAAAGAACCTAATTGGCCAATGGACCATAACTTGGCTAAATGCACCCCAAATTGCTCCTACTCCATGTCCTAGGGCAAACCAACTCCTCATGACCTCATAACTTTCTCAGAGGTGATTTGGGTGCCCAAAAGGGCAGTGGCTAAAGTCCCACTCCATTAGGAGGTAATTTGACCATGAAACATTCCAATTAGCCCTCATTCACAAAATTCCCTTTAAAGGACAAAACTTTGGCCTAATGATTACCTAACCAAAAGAACTCCAAATGAGTTGATTCTTTAACCAGGGGCTTTACATGTCCCTAATAACATCCCACCAAAGTTTGGTGGAGATTGGAGGTCATTTGACCCTCCAATTAAATTGTGCAAGGATTATTAAATTTCTACAAAAACTTTAGGAAAAAGTTCTCCAAAAATTCTCATTTTTGGATATGACATAGCCCTAGGTATGACTCACCACTGGTCCAAATCTCAAGTCATTTGGACAAGTGGTTTGGTGTGGGCATCCATTCAAAGTTTATTCAAACTTTGCACTAGAATGAGTGCTGAGGTCAAACCAGGGCTCCAAATTGAGTGAAGTCAATTTTGTATGACTCTAGGGGTCAAGGCCTACAACTTTCATGTTGGGCACTTTTTCTGTAGAGGGCTCTATATATTTTCTATAATTAAAATAAGAAAACTGCATATAAACTACTATTACTAATTATATATATATAACAGATTTTGTTTTATTATGCAGGATCGGACGGCGCCCGGTTATCGTCCCCGATAAACCTGCGGCTGGGATTGCCCGCGCCTGGGCATCTTGCGAGCCTATTTCCGGCCACCGGAGGTCATTCCCGGCCAAACCCCCAAGCCACCACCATTGTGGGGGTCGGGGCTGTCGATTGCCGGTGACAGGGCGGCCGGAGGTGGCCGGAGTTGGTCCCCCGAATCTCTCGTTTTTCGGCCAAGAACATATAAAAAATCCGAATGGAGGGGCCTCCAATCTTAATCGATTTTGAAATGGGAATAGATGAGATCTATCCAGAGGAGAAGAGATGGAGAAGTGGACCTGAGTGGTGGCCTGAAGTCGCGTCGGTGGTCATTCTTCCATGGCCGGCCGCCATTTTTCCCAAGCTCTGCAACCACCACTTAGGAGGGCTCGACTCCTTCTGAAAACAGGGGGTTTTTCCTCCTCTCCGGCTTCTAAAGGTGCTTAAGAAGTCAATTGGGGGAGGGGAAGAGCCATGGCATGAATTGCCATTAATGGCCATGAAGAGGGAATTTCGGCCATTGTGAAACTTCTTGGCATTCACCTCTGGGAGGCCGGGAAACGGCTGGAACCTTCTCCCCTTCCCTTGGGGAGTCGAATCCAGCCATTAATGGGGAGGAATGGGGGGGTTTCATCTTCCTCCATTGATGGCTTCATTTCTCTCTCTCCTCCACATTGGATTTTCTCCCTCCTAGTCATCAAGGCCGACTCATTTCTCTCTCCTGGGTTAATTAGCAGTCAAGGGTGCTGGTCAAGTGGTCGATTTGGGCTTAGCCCAAAGGGATTGGGCTAGATTCAAGAGTTTTGACCTAAATTGGGCAATTTTGACTTTTGGTCAAATTGGCCAATTGGGTGACCCTAGGATGGGGCTTTTGGGTCCATTGGACTCCAAATCAAGTTTAGAAACTATTGGTGGGGTCAATTTGGTCACATGAGTCTTGGTTGACCCAATTTAAGCTAATTTGACCAAAACAGGCTAAGTTGACTTTGGTCAAATTGAGCCCTAGGGTTGACCCAGTCAAGGGGCTTTTTGGTCCACTGGGTCCCTTATGATATGATAACACTATGGGTAAGGTCAATTTACTATGGTGATGGTCAATTAGGGTACTTTGTGAAGAATTGCCATTTTTGACCTAAAGGGGCATTTTGGTCAATTTGCACTATTGGGGGTCCCATGATGGGGCTTTTGGGTCTACTAGGTCTCTTATAGTATTCTAGACCTAGGAGAGTGGTCAATTTGACATGGTGAGGGTTAATTGACCCTAATTAGGCTACTTTGACCAATTTAGGGTTAGGGTTGACTTTGGTCAATTTGGCCTCTTTGGTTGACCCCAATGTGCCCTTGGTGCCCTAAGGGGACCCCTAAAGGGTTAGGGATACTATAGTGGGGCCAAATGGTTAAGATGAGGCCCTAAAATCCAACCCTAAGCTAGGTCACTAGAAATTGCTATTTGCAGTCCAAGGCACTTTCAACCCTAATTTGCCTAAGTTAAAGGGATTTCTACTCTACCAAGGCCTTGTCATGACCTTGTCAGGACAGATTCACCTGGGGGGTCTAGCTGTCTGGGGGATGTTACAAATCCCAATAAACAAAAAAAATAATTTCGTCCTCGAAATTCAGGTTAGGCTTGCGGGGTTTTCACCGCGAGTGACTGAACGTAACATCCCCTAAGAGTCAAAGTTATTCCTGGCTCGAAGAGCACCGACTATCTATGCCACACCAACTTTAGTGGCTCCAAGTTGTGCTCCTCCTGACCCTAATTTTACCACA
Organism: Dactylorhiza incarnata; assembly: GCA_033032865.1. Lineage (NCBI taxonomy): Eukaryota > Viridiplantae > Streptophyta > Magnoliopsida > Asparagales > Orchidaceae > Dactylorhiza > Dactylorhiza incarnata. The sequence goes on from JAWHQI010000057.1 coordinate 6,460,684, forward strand.
AATCTTAACCTCTGGAATCTTCTTGCGCCGCAAGACTCGCACCGTCGCATCATCTATCCTGACTGGGGTGACCTAGCTACCTTGGTCAATCTAACCTCGAACTTCCACTCTAACCTGGGCAGACTCTTATGCCTTTAAAGTTTTCTTCTCGCATTCAAATTCTTACTCCTTCAGGTACGTCCGAGTAATCAATCGTCTCCAATCTACAACTTTTCTGGTTCTTACTATTGACGGATCTAATCAAATCGTTTAGCGTCCCAATCCCATCCTTAAATATTAATGGGGGTGCACCTGTGAACTTTTATGAGTATATGCTAACCAATCATGATGATGAGATGACTCTCAATCACTTTCTTCATGAAATTCTATTTATAACGACAAAATTTTGATACCTTGGGGTTTTTCACAATTCAATTTCATCAAGGAAATAATATCACGTTCATTTCTCCAAAGTCCTGTCACTTCCACTTATGCTAGTCTTGATCACTCTCAAATGGTCTAAAGCGAGATAAACTTAGATCATTCTTACCATAGTGAAATCAAACATTATATTCCAAATCTAACAAGTCATCGTCTAAGATCTCTGGTTATATATCATCAAAGCTCACAAGGTATAAAGCTATTATTGTAGATAAAATTTTCTACCATGACAGAGCAGACCAAAACATCGATCTGTCCGCTCGGCTCTACAAGCGGCGGACTGTTCGACACTATTTAGGGTTGACGCTGAAGGAATGTCTCATCTTCACGTCAACTCTAAATTATAGGCAATAAAGAAGGAAAGGCCAAAACACCGATCTGTCCGCTCGGCTCTACAAGCGGCGGACAGTTCGACACTATTTAGGGTTGACGCTGAAGGAATGTCTCATCTTCACGTAAACTCTAAATTATAGGCAATAAAGAAGAAAAGGCCAAAACATCGATCTGTCCGCTCGGCTCTACAAGCGGCGGACAGTTCGACACTATTTAAGATTGACGCTGAAGGAATGTCCCATCTTCACGTCAACTCTAAATTATAGGCAATACAGAAGAAAAGGCCAAAACATCGATCTGTTCGCTCGGCTCTACAAGCGGCGGCCAGTTCGGCACTATTTAGGATTGACGCTGAAGGAATGTCTCATCTTCACGTCAATCTCTAAATTAAAGGCAATAAAGAAGGAAAGGCCAAAACACCGATCTGTCCGCTCGGCTCTACAAGTGGCGGACAGTTCGACACTATTTAGGGTTGACGCTGAAGGAATGTCTCATCTTCACGTCAACTCTAAATTATAGGCAATAAAGAAGAACAAGCCAAAACATCGAACTGTCTGCTCTGCTCTACAAGAGACGGCCAGTTCGGCACTATTTAGGATTGACGCTGAAGAAATGTCCCATCTTTACGTCAATCTCTAAATTAAAGGCAATAAAGAAGGAAGAGCCAAAATCTCGAACTGTCCGCTCTGCTCTACAAGCAGCGGCCAGTTCGACACTAAAACATAATTAAGGTGCAACATAAGCAGTAATAAAGGCTGGAAGCAGGGGCCGAAATAACAGGACCAATACGAGACTGGAGAATTGAAAGTACAGAAAGCAGTAAAATAAAGGACCAGTGCGAAACTGGAGTAATTGAAAGTACAGCTGAAAGCAATAAATGCAGGACCAGTACGAGACTGGAGGAATTGAAAGTACTAACTGAAAGCAGTAAATGCAGGACCAGTACGAGACTGGAGGAAGTAAATAAATAAACAGGTTAGTAGTCCAATCACTCCATAACAGGAGGTTTCAAAGTCGACTCCGTTTTTAGGAGGAAAGTTCTGTTCCATCTCCGTTCATAGGAGGAAATTTTGTTCCACCTCCGTTCATAGGAGGAAATTCTGTTCCATCTCCGTTCATAGGAGAAAATTCTGTTCCAAGGAGTCTCTTCCAAATTCTGTTTCTTTGATTAAATTCCGATCTTGAGTTTTAATTGCAACCTTTAAGCATGACTTAAACGGACTTGAGGAACGATATTATGAGTTCCTTAAATCCTCTGAAGAGACGGCTCCCAATGTCCGAGCATTATTCTAATCGCAACTCGTTGAGTTGTAGGTTAAGCTTCAGTCGGTCTTTTGGATTACTTTGCGATCAAGCCCAAGCCATCCACATAAGTGGCATGTTTCCGATAAGGCACATTTTGCCAACATGGCACATATTTTTCATGAGGAGCATAAAGATATCACTATAGCCATCAATTTTCCCATCATAATCTCTCTTCATGATATATCACCTTGGAACCACTCCCGTAAGGATAGCTCTTACTAGCGATGAAAACCATCATGGTACCGATCAATCAAACGACTTAACATCAACTTTAAAAGAATAAATTGAAGTTCAGGGAAATGTTGAAGGTGGAGAGAGGCTAATCTCAAATGAAAAATGCTTTAACTATCAAGCCCAAGGCTGTCGGCCTATAAACCCCGTCCCTCATCTGACCTATCATTAGTCCTACTAGAGAGGATAACAACTCAATTTGTTTTCAACATCAGGAATTTTAACGCCATTATAATTGTTGGACTCCATGGTGTCCAAATCTCGTGTGATAGAAGGATTTCAGTCATAAATCATATTTACTTCTAGCTGTGAAATCAATTCTCAAATACCTACAGGACCCTAAATCTAAACAAGTTGTAAGTAGACGCCATTCACCTCAAGAGTTACCAACTTACGGAACCTGATGAAGTTCAACTGAAACCATTTCTTTCGCGGAATAGTTCGTCCAGACATTATCATGATTTCTGAATTCAAGGACTGGCCAAGAGCAGAACATGAGTTCCGAAAACGAGAATAGGGAATCACATAACTTCTCCCAGTTATTAATAAAAGAGAAAAAATAATAATAATAATAATAATAATAATAATAATAATAAACCCATCGCCTTGACCATAGGAGAGGGAAGAGGAGAGAGAAAGAGAGAGAAACTTCATTTCCTCCTTTATTTTTCCTCCATTTGCCGTGAACTAGAGAGAGAGAGAGAGAGAGAGAGATGGTATTTTGATTTCTAGATACTCTTCTTCTTTCCCAATCATGTGCTTGATTCTTCTCCCAAAATAGAACAGGAAAAAGAAAATTTATGTTTAAAGATTACCCCAATCTCAAGGCCCCTCAACAATTAACCTTCAGATACCTGGTAGAGAGAGAGAGAGAGAGAGAGAGAGAGAGAGAGAGAGAGAGAGAGAGAGAGAGAAACTTCGTTGCCTCCTCTATTTCATTTCATTTGCCCTGAACCAGACAGAGGGAGAGTGAGGGAGGGAGAGAAAAATTGGAAACTAAAATCATCCTAAATAGGAGCAGCTCCATTTCTCCTAAATCGGTGCAGCTCCACCTCGACAGAGGAAGAGGTGGCAGATCTGTGCCATTCCGAGGAGGAGGGGGAGATGGGGAAAAAGGGGGTCATCCCCCCAGAGCTTGCCCCCTCCCCCCTTAAATAGTCGCAATCAACAAATCTCCAGCCTCCACGATCTCCCTGCGATGGTGATGTGGCTTTCATCCACGGCCGACGAATCTCCCCCGGAACCTGTCCAGGAGAAACGTTGTTGTCCGATCGTACTCCCCCTACTGCCCGAGCTCAATCCTGCTCATTTCCGCCCTAGATTTTGGCCGCAAGGTTTGTCCGCCCGTTTCTTTCGCTGACCAGTTTAGGAATTGAAAACTATACATTTATATTCCGGTATATATATAATATTTATATTCCAATATTTATATATAATAATCTATATATATATATATATATATATATATATATTTCAATATATATTCATAAATATATTCCAATATATATTTATATATGTATGCATATATATTTACTAAGTAGCCTCTAAGTTAAACGTGGAAAAATTGTTCGGAGGGCGTCGTTGTGTTCGTGTCAACCATACGAAGCTATTAGAATCACCGAAGTTGATTCCGAGTTCTACTCGTAATTATTCGCTCGAATTGATGCTTAGGTCACCATAACTCATTTCGGCTAATTTTCTTGAATCTTATTGGATTTGGATGAAACGAATTTCATCACGTTTGTATTGATCATGTGAGTCTGATGTCCTAGACTAGGATCAATTCAGAGCTTATTTGCTCAAAATGACATTTCAGGGTAACCGTGCCGAACAACGTAGCTCAAATGGTCACTTTCGTTAAACAACTTCTGATTCAAACAAAACGAGTTCTGTTGCACTCGTATCGACTATACAATTCTAAAACAACTGACGGAAGTCAAATCGGAGCATGTATGCTCACTATACTAAAATAGCGTCGTCGTGATGCGCTACGGTACTCAAAATGGTCATTTTCAACCTATGACCTCGGATCGAAACGAAACGAGTTCCGTTGCACTCGTATCAACTATGCGAGTCTAATGTTACTGACGGAAGTCGATTTGGAGCACGTATGCTCAATAAATAATTTTGACGTTGCGGCGAAGCACAATGCTACCCAAAACAGTTATTTCTCCAAATGACCACCATTAGGTGGTGAAGGTCGAGTCGTGGTTGTCCTATGACCCAGCCTAAGCTCTTCCAAGGGTTCAACCGAACCGGCTAGACCCCTTTTTAAAATTGGGTTGTTACATATCGTAGTTATCCGAATCTGAATTTGCCAGATGAGGTGTGCCATCATTTTCTGATGAGCTTGTTTCAGCTTCAGAGTCTATAACAGACAGAGGTGCCCTTATGCATACTTGTTCGGGATAGGTTTCATCTTGGATTTCCTCTTCTGACTCAGATAGCACAGTCAGAGCAAGAAGTGTTTCTTCATCTGAGCTTGACTCATCCGAGTCGCTGTCGCTCAGAGTCTTGGTCTTCTTTGCTAAGAAGCTCTTTTTCTCTTTCCTTTTACTCTTAAAGGATATTTTCTCTTCCTTCTTTTTGTATGGACATTCCGAACTCAAATGTCCTGGCTTATTACAACAATAACAAATGATATCAGTCGAAATATGTTTATTCGGTTTAGACTTATACCTGTCATTGTTGTAATCCTTTTTTTGATGTTCAGCGTCACGTCTTGATCTTCTGTGATTTGATGAGGAGGATTGACCTTTCCTTTGCTTCCTTTTATTTAGCAATTTCTTGAATTTCTTGGAGAGTGAAGAGAGCTCTCCATCAGACATATCGGAGCTTGAGGGGCAAGCATCTAATTCATCATCTTCATCTGAGGATTGTCTCCTGACAGATGATGTAGCTTTATATCTTCTTGACCCTTCGACTCTGAATGCTACAGACTTCTCTCTTCAAGAAGTCGAGCATCCTTCTTCTTCTTCTGCCTTTCTGATGCTCAGCTTGAACTCATGTGATAGAAGCTTTCCAAACAGAATCTGTGGCTCCATCGTAGCCAACTTTCCGAATTCCCGGATGGCAATTGCCTTGGTATGCCATTCTTTCGTCGGGGATCTCAAGAACTTGTCATTTAATTCTCCGACGGTGAATTCCCGATCATAATTTCTAAGACCGTTTACGATATTGAAGAACTTTTCATAAGTGTCTGAGATGGAGTCTCTCGGATCTTGCTTAAATGCTTCATACTCTTGATTCAGCAAAGATCGTCGATCATCTCGCACTTCTTCTGTACCTTCCATGAGAACCACTAGGGAATCCCATATTTCTTTTGCAGATTTGCAATGTGATCAGATTTTGCAACATAGAATCATCCACTGCACCGGCAATGATGTTCTTGGCCTTTTTATCCAAAGCGACGAGAGCAATCTCATCCTTTGTCAATTCCAGCATTTTCTTGGCTATTTGAATATTAGAGTTTATTGAAGAAGGTTTCCTGGGGACATGAGGGCCTTCTTCCACAATCTGAAAAATTCTTGGATCTGCAGCTTCCATGAAGAATTTTATTCTTTCTTTCCACATCGAAAAATTTTCTTTCGAGCAGACGGGCAGCTTGACGGAATCCTTGGATTTATCCATTCCGGACATACTGTCTCTTGCAATCTAGATTTAGAGATCTTGTTCAAGGTGTTAGCCTTTTCACGAACAACCTGCCTCTGATACCAATTGAAAGTATCTAGTTGCGGCCTAAATCACCTAGAGGGGGTGAATAGGTGGTTTCTATAGCTTTTTGCTGAATTAAAAATATAAGAAGTAGAGCACACAGAAAATCAAAGAGCACAGAACACACAAGGATTTATAGTGGTTCCCCGATCTTGGGTAGTCCACTTTGCACCTCACCTATCTAGCACGACTGGCTAGACTAGGCTACTTCACTAACTCGGATTATGAATAATCCTACAACTCGGAGTCACCACTCCTACAAGCTCGGAGGAAAACAACTCCTACCATAACTCGGAGCAAACCACTCCTATTAAAAACTCGGAGCAAAGCAACTCCTACAAAAACTCGGAGAACAATCTTCTCTTACTCAAACTCGAAGCAAACAACTCCTACTAAAAACTCGGAGGAAAACCTCCTACAAGAATATGTAAAAGATTTTTACAAAACTTTAGATTGAAAAACAATCTTCTTGAAATCTTCTGGAGATTTGACTTGATCAGATCTGAAAATGATAGAACTTCTTTTTCCTTGAAAGAATAGAAAATCTGGATCTAGAGAGAGGAAGAAGAAACCTTTTCTTGAATGCTTGATCTGAAACTTATAGTCGACTAGATCAAAATGAGAATGAATCTTTTATTTGTGTTGATCTTGTCGACTGCACTTGGCGATGAAGAATCGCAAAACACTTTCTTGTTGGAGGAGAAGAACTTGCGTGAGAAATAATATCATCCAACAGAATAAGAGAGAAAGAAAATCTGTATAAAATATTTGCACTCCCTTTTCACCATTAGTTCTGATTAAAAAATCAGAGGGAATATATATTGACAGCTCCTCTTCAACGGCTAAATAAAATAAATAAGAAAGATTTCTTTTTAATGGCTGTAGCAAGAAATTAGGAATATGTAATCTTTCTCCAACGGCTATCAGCAAATAATAAGGCAAATAATCTTTTAAGGGCTGGCTGCAAGCAGAAATTAAGGAAGACATTACTTCTCAAACGGCTATAATCAAGAGATAAGGAATTAAATCAATTCCAACGGCTGTCTGCAATAATCAAGGGAAATTTTCCATGAATGTTGTACACGGTAGAAGCTTAAATGGAAAGCAGACATTAAGAAACCCAGCGATTTGAATTTCAAAACAGCGCCAACGAAAATTCAGAATCTGTCAAAATTTCGTCGAACGGGACTGCGATCGACGAACTTCCTTCCTTTCGTCGAACGGAGATCGGCGAGCGCGATCGACGAAGTATATATATAAAAAGCGGTCGATGAAATATATTTATGAACAGCGGTCGACGAAATATAAGCAAACAGCGGTCGACGAATTAAATAATTACTGCGTTCGACGAACTACTGATTCCCTGCGTTCGACGAACTGCTAATAAGCTGCGTTCGACGAAATGTCTTCAGCTAACGGCAAACCAGAGATTGATGAAATACATTCACTTAGTCGAACAACGCTCGACGAAATGCTTCAGTTCGTCGAACAGGGATCGACGAAATGCCAAAGCTCTGCGTTCGACGAACTGCTTCAACTAACAGCAAACCAGAGAACGACGAAGTATATTTACTTCGCCGAACGGCGTTCGACGAATTCTTGCGTTCAACGAATTCTAGCGTTCGACGAATTCTTGCGTTCGACGAAAAGCTAAATACTTAGAAAAATATAAGCTAAATACTTAGAAAAATATAAGCTAAATACTTAGAAAAATATTTCTTCTTTCTTCCAGCAACTTTCTCTTAGCAGCAACTTTCTCTTAGCCTTTCTTTGTGCTTGAATAAAAAGTATACCCCAATAGAGAGATTTCACATAAGTTAACACTTTGGTCTATACCATGAGGAATTACATAGTATAGTCATGTGTTTAACAACTTATTGAAACCTGACATTGGTTTGTACTTAGTCATTTATAATATGCAAACACATAACTAGAAAACAACATCAAATACAACTCAATTCAACTTAGTTCAAAAGAACACTTCTTCAAATCAAGGTAATTGTGGCTACAATACCCAACACAACTTCAGTGCATCCATCATTATCAAGATGTTCTGTTTCTTCTTCTATGTGGAACTCGTTGAGTGATTCAGCTGTCGTGATTTCCTCATCGACAATATGGGGGGTCCTTGTCATCGTACTGCTTACTTTACCCATGCTTGCAGTCCAACAACAAAGTAGAACTTCTGGACCATCCTCCATCATGTCAGAGATTTGTAACATGAGCGTTATAAACTCATTAACGCACTATGTTATTGCTCTTCTCTGCTTCAGCTCCCTCAACTTCTTTAATGCTTGATACACAAAATTTTCTAAGTAGAAATGGAGTTTGAAATCTTTCGTGAACTCCTCTCATATGTCTAATCAACACAATCCTTTTACAATATTCGCTTGTTTTATTTGTCATCATAACACATCATTATCATCGAGGAATTAGGAAGTAGTTCTTACCTTGGCTTTATCATCTTTTAGATGGCTTCCCTCGAAGTAATTCTCCATAAGAAGTTTTCAACTTTATTTGCATCTTGTCTGTCTACAAATATGCCTGGCTTGGGGATGTCTAATCTTGCCCCGAAAGCAATGGTATTACCACCAATGTCAATAGTCTTCTTGTAGATGTCTAGTTCTTCCTCCAGGTGTACCACCACTTTTTTTTTCTTAGCTCGCTAGATTGTTCCTCCAACTCATCGAGACGTTCTTGTAATGTTGCATTATCATCAAAAGCATATTGGATTTTTGTCTCTACCTCCTCTCGAATTGCTTCCTACTCTCTATGTACCTGGCTGTTATTGATTTCCATGACCTCCATGCGTTTTTCTCAGCCCACCATAACAAGCTTTAAGTGGCTCTCTTTGCGAGCTCGACTTTGGTCCCGGTTCTTCTTGCCAATATAGTGTATAGTGTCTCTACCTTGCCAATATAGTGTGTAGCTCTAAGTGCCACCAACCACAAACTTGAGTGAACATATCTCTGATACCAACTGTCACGCACACAGAACTTCAGCAAAAGGCGTCTGCGACACTTGGCCTAGTTTTCTCTACAAACTTGTGTTAACCAAGTAAGCCTTGCTTCAACAATGTAGCGAAATAAAGAGAAAATATTTGATTATACTTCTAAACAAAGTTACAAGATAACTCATTAGACAGCTGACCGAGACATACAAAAGATCAAAACATACAACAACATTCAGCACTAACAAACACACTCAACTCTCACAAGGGTAGACTCACAACCACAACAAGCTCCAAACCATGAATGATCGAAATGAGGAGATGCCTTCCTCTTATATAGGCTTCCTCCCCCTTTCCCTCCAAAACTCAAGAAGAAATTAAATTTCTTCACACAAGGAGGAGACTAGATTATTACACACTCTTCTACGTCATTTCATATCTCACATGCATAATTCTTCTCTACCATTCTAGAATATTCTCAACATATTCATACTAGTCTAGAAAATTGGTCACGGGTCAATTGAGTTAACTTTGCACCGTGACAACATGCCCAGGTATGCCCTCACATGGTTCTGCACATAGCCACGAGGTCTCCATCTATAATATGCGGCTGCGATAATATCAGATCATCACTCGAATGACACGCCTAAGTTAAAAAAAAAACTGAGAGTATGTAAGTAGAAGATTGAAACCTAATTAGTAATTACTTAGATTCATTTAATGATGATATTTTAGTACATGATTATCCCATTTTATATAAATAACTAAATAAGTACAATATAGCATATAAATTAGCAGTAAATAATTTTGATTTATTTTTCATTTATTATATTACTCAATTTTTTATTTGGTAAAGCATAATGAAGTGGGGAAGGAGAGAGGCCAAGGCAAGTCTAGTTCTCTGATTTTCTCGGCGACTTCTCCTGCGCGACGAAGAAGGCTATTTGATCGCGGCTATACCTCGCCGGAATCTTCGCTGAGGTAAATCGCTTATCCTTCCGTTTTCTCTCGATTTTGAGTTTTTTACCCTTTTCCTCCTCAAATCGCCATTTATGGATCTTCCGCTTATCTAGGGTTTCGTAAGGGTAGTAGGATTGTTTTTGCCTCTTGAAAATTTTATCTCAGACGTGAGGTCGTGGTGCGGAGAATTTGAGTTATGTTTTATTTTTGGTTTTAGTCGCAAGATTTCTTCGAATCTCTTTTTCATGATCATCAATTTCTTGTGGTTAGATATTTTTTTCAGATGGATCCCCTTTGTAACCTGTAACTTACTCAGATCTACTGTTTCTAGGCTTTCTGTGTACATAAACATTGGATTTTTAGGTCTCCAGTTCCACGGTTGATACTCGTCGATTCTTCTCATCTCTTTGATATTGTAGTTGAGGCCAAAGAGGAGATTTGACGATGGCTGGCTCTGCGGCCACTAGCTTCTGGTGCTACATGTGCCGGCGAAGAGTGAGCCCGATCATGGAACTTGAGCTCAAGTGCCCTTTCTGTGTAAGCGGGTTCGTGGAGGAAATTTCTGGCAGGGAAGTGCCCGAAACTGAAGAGGCGGGATCCGAGCGAGCCATGTCCTCATGGGCTTCAGTCCTGGCGGGGATGATGGGCCATACTTCTCGCCAACTCCGGGGCCAGAGATTTCCGAGAGTAGAAGACGGTGATGACTCCGATCTGGAGCGAGAGCTCGAATCCATCATGTGGACGAGGCGGCATGAGACAGACGAAGATGCATGGCGGATGAGGATCGAGGGGGGTGATGAGGAGTCCGATAATGAGCATCAGCTGGAATCTACTGCACAGAGGAGGCAGAGTTCTGCTGTTCTTCAACTTCTTTACAGTCTCAGAGAAGATTTCTGGCGGGAGGAGGCTAACGAATTTGAAGGGGAGGCGGAGAGTGAAGGAGACGGACTGGTTCTCATTAATTCGTTCAACGAGGCAGTCATCCTAGACGGACCCTTAAACACCGATCAGAACCCCAGCCATGAATCAGATAGCACTGCTGCTGGCGCCTCCATTGGAGATTACTTCGTTGGGCCTGGACTGGAGATGCTTTTGCAGCATTTGGCTGAGAACGATCCCAACTTTTATGGAACTCCACCTGCCCAGAAAGAGGCTGTTGATGCCTTGCCCGTAGTGAAGATCAAGGAGAATATAAACTGTCCTGTCTGTTTGGAAGACTTCGAAGTTGGAATGGAGGCGAGAGAGATGCCATGTAAACATAAGTTTCATAAAGATTGCATTTTTCCATGGCTGGAGCTCCATAGCTCCTGCCCGGTTTGCAGGTTTCAGTTGCCCGCCGATGAATCGAAGATTTCGAGTGGTTCGGCGACGGCAGTGAATAGGGAGGGCGGAGTTGGTAGTGATAGCGGTGTTCGAGGAAGGAGGAATAGATCCAGGGCTCCTCCTTCGTGGCCCTTCAGTGGAATGTTTTAGTTTTTGGGTTCTTGGTGCACTTGTTCTCGGAATCCAATCACCGATCTCTAGACGGTGTTTAAAGATGTTTCTTTTAACGGTCAGTTTCCCCGACATTTGCTTTAATCCTCTGATGTATAGTGTTGTAGTTTTCCATGTCTGAATTCCGTCCTTGATCTTGTTTGAAGCGAGCGGGTTTACTTAACTGGCTTGAGTTTTCTCATCAGCTCTGCGCTTCTTTTCTTTGTGGTGGTTAGGAGGCTTCGCACTTTGAGTCTGGTAATAAGTTTGGGAGAGGATCAATAGTAAGCATTTGTTGAAATGGAGCTTTTTGTTTGTAGATTTGGACTATCCTTTCTGTTGTTGTTGTTGTTCAGTTTCTGTGGACATGCTTGATGTGAATATTTATATGTAATAATAAGCATCTTCCAGTGCTAATTTATGGCATGGGATGAAGTGATTTAGTGTTTCTTGCGAGAGATTATATGATGTGATTGTGTTTTTAGTTGCCAATTTAAGTATTTCTTGCAGAATCTTTGGAACAATCATACATGAAGTGCGAGGTAGTCTTGAGAATTGTCGTGAAATATCACGTGATGAGGTTGTGAGGAAAAGATATGCGCTCCATTTTTACCTGGGTGTCGTTTTGTTTTATGTTTTTTTCCTTACAGGAGAAATGAAAGATGTTTGTGTAGCCTCCATTTTTAAGCTTCGGTTCGGTGGGAAAGAACAAGAACTTCATTTTCCGACGAAAGGTGGGAGCTTTCTTTCTCACCGGAGCTCCATGTTTCGCCGGAGTCATTGCCACCGCTCTCCCAAACGGGATGTGAAAGACAATAGTATGCTAATTGCTCAACTCGTCTGCAAAACACAGGTGGGCAAGAATTTTATCCTACTTTTCACATGAATCTTATCAATTTTGTTAACTATTGCTATCCTTAAAATTGGTTTTACTTCTTGGTTGTAAAAATCCTTTACATTGTATGCATGATATCAACTTTACTGAATTTGTGATTTGATCTATAGTTTCTTATTAGCATGATATCAACTTTGCTGAATTTGAAATTGAATTAGCTTGGAAATGCTGTTTATTACTTTTACAGCTTTTAGCAAAAAATGCCCTCTGCATATACTTTAATTTGTTTATTACTTTTACAGCTTTCATCAAACGTCTTAAAAGGTTTCGGAATGTTTCAGCATGCATTAATGCAAGGAATAATGAAAACTCTTACAAATTCAAGAGTTCTAATGGAAACGGATTGAGAGGTGCGAATTTGAATCGTTGGATGATGAAAATGTTGTTGACAATGCCAATACCGCTACCATTGATATAAGGCTCCGTTTGGCACGGCGGTGGTGGTCGTGAACATGGTGGTTATGAACTGTCGTTCGTGAACGCCCGACCTCACCTAAGTAATTTCATCTACCTTTCTGTTCAAAACTAGTTTTCTTTTCTTGGTAGTGGTCATAACCATTGTCTTGCCAAACATGCATTCTATGTTGGTGGTGTTTTTGTCCAAACTCACCGGAGCAAAAAGCCGCGCCAAACAGAGCCTTGGTGTTTAAACTTTGGGTTGAACTGACATTACTCCATATAATCTTATTGACACACAGGTGTTGAGTTGGGTGGCAATGACATCTAACTTCTCTTGCTGTCATGATTAATATAAAGTTTGCCTAAGTTTTTGTTTTTAAAGAGTTGAGAGTATTTTGTTCTTAGGAATAATCACCAAAACTTCCCTTGGAAGTTAGCATAATTACAAGTTGCATCTCTCTTGCTTTCAAATTACAAAAACCTCCCTTGTAAGATTACATTTCCTAACGTCCACGCACAAAAACACTCCATTGGACTAAATTTGTCGGGGGCATTTTGTGCATGGATGTTATGAATGTAAACTTATTTGGGAGGTTTTTGTAATTTCAAAAGTAAGAGGGGTGCAGCCTGTAATTTATCAAACTTAGAAGTGAGGTCCAGGTAAATGGCCCTTTGTTCTTATTCAACACTTTGCATCTCCCTATTTGTTGTTTTTTGTGTGACATTGTGTTGGGAATTGATAGGGTTGTGTTGGTTCTTCAAGTCGCGTGTTCCCTTCATTCCGCGCGGGATAGTAGAGCACTAATATTCGTGGATTTGAAGTTTATGGTTTGGATGAAGAGGGATAATAAGAACACAAAAGAATTGTGTTTCAATCTTCTACAATACCGCGCAAAGAGTCGAACTTAGTTAGCCATGTCAAATCAATACGGATAAAGTATCACTAAATTGGGTACTGGACTTGACATCTTTCCGTGAAGTCGACGACGATGGAAATCAATCGTCATCCCGACACCAAAAAGTTATTGTGAGTATGAAATGAGGCTTGCACGAACACGGTTGAGCAAGTTTAAGTATAAAGAGAGAACCTTGTCGATGTGGAGTGAGAGAAACTTCTTCGAGGCTGAGGTGAAGGCCAATATCAAGGAATCTGAAAGCTTCAATTGGCTGTAGATATATTTTGATCTCATCGTATACATTTCTCCCAGAAATTTAACTTTTACCCCCTCAAATTTTCTCTTCGTGCGCTACTTTGACGAGTTTTTTTTTTGCTCGTCATCCAATCCACAAGAACACGCAACCAAGGGGTGTGCAAAAGTAACTGAAAAATCGAGAACTAGACCGAAACTGAACCAAACCGGTCGGTTCGGGTCAGTTCTAGTGTGGCTCGGTTCGGTTCGGTTCGGTTCTGGATATAAAAATTATAGAACTGATGGTTCGGTTCTTGGTTCCATAAATGGTTTCCTCTTTCTTCCTCATACTGCAGTAACAACACTAATGAAAACAATCAACATTAATGCTTTTTTTCCTTTCTTTTTTTGTCACAGATGTATGATACTGGAAATGGGAGAACAAAAGCTCCAAAGGTTGGCGCTGTCTGTGATGGTTTGCAATGTTTATTCACTCTTCTATGTTATTTGTTATTTTTCCTTGTTTTTTTTCCTGTTGAAAGAACATCAGAGAGAGCGCGAGGAGCCGAGGACAACATTCTTTGTCATTTGTCTCAAATGATGGTAATATATTTGAAATGTCCAGGGGAGGCGGCTAACATTGTTTATAGTATAGCTAGAAATGAGAACCGAACCGAGAACCGTGCCGAATTTTTTGGTTAGGATTCGGTTCTATACCTTGAGTATATGGATTAGTTCTGGTTCCAAAAAGTCAAAATCGAACCTATACGAATCGGTTTTTGGTTCCAAGTGAAACCAATCTGAACCGATCAAAGTTGCACACTTATGAACCAACTGCCCGAGAAATGTGACTTCAATATCTCTTATCCTTATGAACTTGACTAGATGCATGATGAGGTAGAAGTCATGTTCAAGATATTATGAGGTGGTGTGAGAAAGTCATCCTCCTTCATTAATGTAGTATTCTCACTCATCTCCTTGATGGAGATTTAGGCTCCGTTTGGGGGGACTTATTTTCACCGGTCAGGCGGTCACGACCGCATGAACCGGACCTTAATTAAGGTCCAGTTCATGCGGTCGTGACCGCCTGATCGGTGAAAGTAAGTCCTCCCAAACGGAGCCTTAGTCTAACGTTCTCGTTAAACACACAAAAAACTTCTTCGTTACTTTGACATGAACCGCTTTGACTTAAAGATATATCTATACTATATTAAAAGGGAAAACATGTCTTTGGTTAAACATTAGGACTTCCAAAATTACCCTTTAAAAAAAATATTACTTTAAAATAGAGAAGAGAGAAGAGAGAGAGGGAGAGAGAGAGAGGGAGGGAGAGAGAGAGAGAGGAGAGTGCCGTAGAGGGAGAGAGAGAGAGAGGGAGGGAGAGGGAGAAAAAAAAAATATTTTTAAGTATATATATATTATTTTTATAAAATAAATAATATTGATGTATATTTTTTACGGTCATTTTGAGTACTCATATATATATGTTGCGGGCACAGCCCGCAGAAACATCGAGCACGGGCTTTGCCCGTGCGGAGGCGAGCGAAGCCCGCCTGGATGTGGCCAAAGGCCGCCCGACAGCATAGCGCCGGGGGCGGGCGAAGCCCGCCGTTGCCGGCCGGCTACTGTCGCGCTTGGTCGTAGGGGCGGAGCCCCGTGTCGGGCACTCGTAACTACTATATACAAGAAGTTGCCTTTGGTGGAACATTCAAAATTACCAAATATAGTCTCATTCTTTTACTCCAATGACTTAACATATATTATGGCTAAAAATGGCTATTTATAAAATATAATGGCTATTTATGTAATTACATTATATCTCTATAATAAAAATAATGGTGGAAATTCATAAAATCCAAAAGCATTTTAGTAGACCTTCTACACCTACTATGATAGGTAATCATTAGACCTCCTAAATCTACTTTAAAATGATTTTTTGTTAAAATATAAATGCTTTTGAAAAAAAACAATTATAAAATATTAATTAAAATTTTTGTGCGGTCATTTTGAGTACTCATATGTATATGTTGTGGGTGCAACCGGCTTGATGCAGACGCAACCCGGAGCGTCATGGGCATAGCCTGCCGGGGGCGGGAGAAGCCCGCCGTCGCGGGCCGGGTACTATCGCGCTTGGCCGAGGGCGGGGGAAGGCCGTCCGCGCGAAGCCTGCCGTCGTCGGCCGCGTACTGTCGCGCTTGGCAGTAGGGGCGGAGCCCCGTGCCTTCACTCGTGTGTGTGTGTGTGTGTGTGTATATGTATATACTTATAAAGAAATATTGTGACATGAAATTTAAAAGTCATTGAGAAAATCAGATCCGACAATGATGACATGATTAATACGGACCGTCCGATTACTTATAGCTTTTTTTACTAGAGCTCCTACACCTATACTATGATATTGTGTTCTAGGCTTATAATAAGGTGTGGGATACCCTACAACATGAAATTACGATTTACCCATAAATTTATTGAAAAATGAGAGTCATATGACTAATTTTTAATCTCGCAAAAATTGTCAATTATGAGAATTGAACACAGGTTCTCACTATATCAAGCAAATGTGACAGCCATCACACCTTAAGAGTTTTGTTGAATAACATTGCATTATGTTTTATATATACACATAAATATGAATCGCCCCGGCCTAATTTCGCCACTTTCGCCACCCCCGCAGAATGTCACCGCCCGCACGGGGGCCTCGTGCCCTGCCACTCCTGTGTGTGTATATTTATACGAGTGACAGGGCACGGGGGCCCCCCGTGCGTGCGGCGACATTCTGCGGGTGCGGTGATATTCGGCGGGGACGACGACATTCAGCACGGGCGACATTCGGTGAGGGCGGCGACATTCGGTGAGGGCGGCGACATTCGGCAGGGGTGGCGACTTTCGGCGGCGGCGATCTATATTTATATAAATATATATATATAACTTAATTCAATTTTGTTCAACAAAACCATATGGTGTGATGATTGTTATCTTTGCTTGACATAGTGGAAACCTGAGTTCAAATCTCACTATTGATAATTTTTGTGAAATTAAAAAACGGGTCATGACTGCTTTTTCAATGAATTTAGTGGTAAAATCATAATTTCATGTTGTATGGTACTTTACACCTTCATAGTTTTAGGTCACCCCCTAGTAGGTTTAGGAGACCTATGAAAAAGTGGAGAGAGTGAGAATGATTTGATCCGACAGCTGATGAAATTTCATGCCAAATTCGACGGCCACAATCATTTCAACGACTTTAAAATTCATGAGTTTGATATTTCTTTATATATGGTAAAGATATATGTATATATGTATAAATATTAAGAGCTCTATAAATAACATGGGTGGCGGCGCCCTAGGCGGGCGTGGCCTAGGGCGGCCGCGCCTTGGCCGGGGCGGCCGGCCCTTGCGTGACCGGCCGCGGGCGTTTGGGGTCGCGCGGGGATCGCGGCCTGTTTGCGGGATTTGGTGCGCCGATCGCGCAGGGCGGAGCTTTCCTTGCGGGGAAGATTCCATGAATATTGAGTTTCCTTGTTTGTTAATCCTTCCATAAGCGGAGATCTCCTATTTAATGGGCTTGACCCCATCAAACATGAACCTGATTTATTGGTTCTCGTCTTCAACTCACGCTCCCCCGACATCACCCTCGTCGCGGTCATGGGGCCCATCTCAACCCTGCCCAACAAATGCACGCATTCTTTCTATGCCATAGCTTAATAGAAACAATATTTATTTCACATTCATGCATCAAAGCAATATTTTCAGAGGGACAAAGCATTTCTATAGCAAATTATAACTTGGAACATGAGCATAGAAGTCATTGTTTGACTCAATCATTCATTCTCACAATGTTCTTAACTCCTGAATCCTTGGGACATGTACATGGAGAGTTCATTCTGCAACCCTTTCATGATAATCCAATGTAAATCATACCAATTTGAGAAATGAAATCGAGATCAAAGAGAAGGCAAATATATGAACTATTTTTTGTATTAATTACTCAAACCCTTTCATGAGTGGAGAGTTCATTATGCAACCCTTTCATGATAATCCAATATAATGCAAATCATACAGATTTGAGAAATGAAATCGAATTCGTAGTTGGAATCGAGATCTCGCTCAAAGTGAAGGCAACTATATGGATTTTTTTCATTCTATATGGATGGCACGATTTGTAAAAGTCATGATTGCGCGTTGTTCGATCTTTCCTCTCTTTGGAGGAAACAGAAGTTCGTTCAAAATGTTATCAAAATTTGAACTTCCACTTGATGAAGCATACTCAAAATAAAATAAAACTCTAAAGATAGAATAAACTCGAATAGAATGGAGTAGAAGTGGTATTCTGTTTCTATAAGACTGTAAATATCGGGGAACAATGACTCGTATGTATAAGCTTTCGAAAATAACAGAGATTAATTCAAGTAATTAATATAAGCTTCTATAAAATAAATATGATTATCATCGGATAAGCTAGTTTTCAACATAAGAAAATTAATTATAAATGGAGAGTTCATTATGCAACCCTTCCATGTTAATCCAATGTAAATCATACAAAATTAAGCTCAAGCCATTAAATGAAACCGAAATCATAGTTGGAATGGAGATCCCGCTCAAAGAGAAGGCAAATATATGGAATATTTTTTCTATTAATTACCCAAACCTCCCCTGGGGGTTAGCATAATTACAGGTTGCACCCCTCTATCTTTTGCAATTACAAAAGCATGCACAAAAATGGGTATTTTTTTGCATGCATGATAAGAAATGTAGACTTGTAGGAGAGATTTTTAAAATTTCAAAAGATATAAGGGTGCAATCTGTAATTTTGCAAACTTAAAGGGGAGCTCCATGTAAACTACCAGTATTTTTTTTCATCCGGTATGGATGTCACGGTTTGTAAAAGTCATGAGTGTGCATTGTTTGATCTTCTTTCTCCTTGGAGGAAACGAAAATTTGTTCAAATTGGAAGTAAAATCAAATTAGTTATCATTCTTGACTTCAAGTGCCATGTCACATGAGAGGTTTTTCATTTGGAATAATACCACCTTAACACCATAATTTACACACATCTCTAACTATTTCAACAAAACTCCTAACAAGATTGAAATTAAAGACTTAAATCATCAATTGAATATACCAAAATGAGGTAAATCTTATTGTTAGTGATCCACAATCACCCAAATTGCATAACAGGTTCCGGTAAATCAACATATTCACACGTGGGCTTACTAGTATATTATAAGTTTGACACTATTTGGTCATGTAAAGTCATAACAAAATGTTTCTATAATATTATTTCAGAATGCATCAACTTCAAACATAACTAAAGCATGCACATTTGGCCATTTTTGGGGTATCTTGAATGACTGACTAACTAAAAAAATTCACTATTTAGGTCAAACGAGTCAAATTGGTTAGAATAGTGAATTTTGCGAAATTGAATAACCAAATTTGCTCGTAACGCATTAACAAGTCTGTCAAAAGCCGATTTATAAATACTTTTGATGATGGAAACCATCAAAAATTACTATTGATTGGATGCGATCAACCTGCCCAAAATACTCGTTTGGCCGTACAATTGGTGAAATGTCATATTAAGTTCACCTGATCGATCCTAACACGAGTACTAATTGTGTCATCCTTATTGTCATAGTAAGATTTGCAATGTATGTAACAGTGGAGTGTGTTACATGTGTTGGATCTTATGGCGCCCTTAGAGGGGGGGGGGGGGGGTGAATAAGGGAATAAAATTCTTTTTATAAATTTTAAGATAATTACTATATTGTTTTGATTAATGGGAAATAATAATGACAATTTAGTAATAACAATTTGCAATAATGAAATTTTACGCCAATTGAGAGAAATCAAAGTAAACACAAAAGAGACATGATTATATTATATGAAAAAGTGTTT
Organism: Dactylorhiza incarnata; assembly: GCA_033032865.1. Classification (NCBI taxonomy): domain Eukaryota; kingdom Viridiplantae; phylum Streptophyta; class Magnoliopsida; order Asparagales; family Orchidaceae; genus Dactylorhiza; species Dactylorhiza incarnata. Next base: position 6,480,392 of record JAWHQI010000057.1, read on the forward strand.
ACATAAAATTTGATTTCTATATCGCTAGAAACCGGAGACGTACAAATGTAGATTTCTTTTCCTTTTCTATACCGACTTGTATCCCCACAAACCGGTTGGCTTTAGTCTATCATTCCCCGGATATGGCCTCAAACCGCTCTAGCCAATCCTTCCCCGGATATGGCCTCGAGCACCCCCTAGATCTAATCCCCTAGACCTAGTCGCCAACTCGCGCGGCGAATTCCCCCTAAGCCGCGCAAGGACCTAGTCGCCAAAAACGAGGCGATTTCACTACAAGATACAAATAAAGAAATGAAGTAAATAACAAGCAAACTCCCTCTTGAGATTTCTGGAGATGAGGATGAAGGATCGCTGAAGCACAAGCGAGGTCGAAGCGATCGTTCTTCGGATGCAGCGTGATGGCTTCCTTCTCCAGAATTTCTTCTTTGGCTTTGAGTGGGAGATGATGTTTTGGCAGAGTAGCAGCACGAGAGTATGGGCACAAGTAATATCTCTGGAAGGTCTAGCCAAAACGAGAGAGAGCCCAGCTTTTTATAGAACTTGGAGCTAGCGCCTGCGGTAGTGGCTAGCGCCTGCGGTAGCGTTCGTGTGGAGCGGTTGTGCAACCGTCGGCGGTGTGGCGCTGTGCACGAATTGGAGATAGCGCCTGGCGGTAGCAATAGCGCCGGCGGTAGCGGGAGATAGCGCTGGCGGTAGCGGGAGCGGTAGCGGTTACGAAACCGTCGCGTGCACGAACTCGAGATAACGCCTGGCGGTAGTGATAACGCTGGCGGTAGTGCTGGCGGTAGCGGTAGCGGTAGCACTAGCAGTAGCGCTGGCGTTAGCGATAGCGTCGGCGGTAGTGTTGCTCCTTTCAAAAGTTTGTTCCAAGCTGCTTTCTACCTGTGGAGTATTGCACCTATAGTTCCTGCACACTATAAACACACTACAAGCAATATCAAATACAATATGTGATTTGTTATTCTCAAACAAAGGGATGTGACACACATGTCCAACAATCTCCCCCTTTTGATAATAACAAATCCTCTAAGCAAGAAATCAGCAATAGTATTTATAGATAAGATAAGCAAGATAAAAGTGCAACTATAGTAAATGATATGCATGATAATGTGCATACTCCCCCTATCTTAATGCTCCCCCTACATAAATGCAATTTATATGTTACTCCCCCTAAATGATAGATTTCATGAATTTATTCTCCCCTTAATCTTCTATATTTCTTCCATATAGATTTCTTCAATTAATCTTCCCCTTTTGGTATTATCAAAAGAAGGTGAGGTGAAGGTAGTAAGGAGGCATTAATATATCATGATCGAGCTTTTCGAAATATAAATAATGATAAAGAGTTTAAGCATAGCATATATAAGAGATTTCAAATATAAAGATAAAAGTTGTAAGCAAGCGGAAGAGTATAATAAACAACTTTTTGTAAACATGAAAAGCATGAGTAGAAATATGAGTTTTGGTTCAAAATTGAAAGATGTTTTAACCTTTTTGAAATCTCAAAGTTTTTCATAAAAATACCAAGCATGAAATGAACATATCAAAAAGAGAGATTAAACTACAATGTTGCTCAATTTGTAAATTCAAGAAATACCAAAACATTGTAGAGATCATGCTATGTTATCTAGTGCATTTTTATATAAAGAGTAGTATAGATAAAGCATTAGAATCCAATACTCATGAGAAGAAGTGTTATGAAAGATAATGATGTGCACATAAGTGTATTTTGGGCAATGTTAACAATTGATTTAAATCACAAAATACAAGACATATGCAAAGTAAAGTGCACAATAAAACACAAGTAAATCACTTTCACACACTTTTAATGCACATAGTTTTTAACAAAGTGGTGTAATAACTAAGGTTTGCACAAGTAACTTTACTATTCTTTCCAAGGTGCTCAACCTCACAATGCTTATGAAGACTTATCAGGAGGTTCAAGTAGTGCTGACGTACATCTATATGTTTGGATCTAGAGTGGTGTACCGGATTATTTGTGAGATCAATGACACTTTTGTTGCCACATTTTAATTCAATAAGTTTTAGATGAAAACCAAAGTCCTCTAAAGTTTGGCTCATCCAAAGAGCTTGTGCACAACAACTCCCTAATGCAATGTATTCGGCCTCCGTGGTGGAGAGTGCAACCGAATTTTGTTTCCTACTAGACCATGCAACTAATGAAGGTCCTAGAAAATGACAAGTACCACTAGTGCTTTTTCTATCAAGTGAACAACTGGCATAATCCGAATCGGAATAGTCATGCAATGTAAATGAATCATTATGCGGGTACCATAATCCTAATCTAGATGACCCAATGAGATATCTAAAAATTCGTTTTACTGCTTTTAAATGAGATTCATTTGGATTGGCTTGAAATCTAGCACATAAGCATACGACAAACATAATATCGGGTCTAGTTGCACTAAGATAAAGTAGAGATCTTATCATACCTCTATATAAAGTTTGATCTATAGAAACTCTTGATTCATCTTTTCCTAATTTTAGTGATGCACTCATTGGTGTAGAAGCATGTTTAAGGTTTTCAAATCCAAAACGTTTAAGCATATCATGGACATATTTAGTTTGACATACAAAGATACCATCAATTCTTTGTGATATTTGAAAACCAAGGAAATAAGAAAGTTCTCCTACAAGACTCATTTAAAGCGGTTGTAACATTTTTTGGTTCAATTTCGGAACAAAGCAAATATTTGAATAAGATTCATGAAGAGAAGAGCGAGTTCTTACCCCGATGGATGGTTCATCAATTATCAATTCCCGTGGATGATCCTTTGTGAATTTTAAGATGCTTGGAGGTACATATTCATCTTTCTTGGCCTCCTCTTCTTCTTCTTTGGAAGGTTCTTCATCACCATGCTCCAAAGGAGGTAATAGATCATCATCTTTACCTGCGGAAAGTCTTTCTGAACAAGGAACAAGCTCATCAAATTTCACATTAATTGATTCTTCAACTTTTCTAGTTCTTTTATTAAAAACTCTATAAGCTTTACTAGTTGAAGAGTATCCAAGAAATGTTCCTTCATCATATTTTTCATCAAACTTTCCAAGCTATCTTTTGTATTTAAGATAAAACATTTACAACCACAAACTTTGAAGTAAGACACATTAGGCTTCTTTTGAAAATAGAGTTCATATGGTGTGAGATTTAAAGATGGGCGAAGCATGATTCTATTTATAACATAACATGATGTGTTTGCGGCTTCGGCCCAAAAGGACTTAGGTAATTTATATTCACATAACATAGTGCGTGCTAGCTCTTGAAGTGTCCTATTCTTTCTTTCTACAACACCATTTTGTTGTGGTGTGCGTGGTGCGGAGAACTCATGTTTTATGCCTAACATATCACAATAAGAAGTAAATTTTTCATTTTCAAATTCTCCTCCATGATCCGAGCGAATGCATTTAATTTTTAAATCACTTTCATTTTGAATACGAGTACATAATTTTGAAAATTCACAAAACGCTTCGGATTTGGATGAGAGAAATATTGTCCAACAATATCTAGAAAAATCATCTATTAAAACATATGTATACAATCTACCACCAAGACTTGCGGTGCTAACGGGGCCAAAGAGATCCATATGAATTAATTGCAAAGGTCTTGTAGTAGAAATAACATTTTTACTTTTGAAAGAGGATCTAGTAATTTTACCTTTTTGACATTGTGAACAAAGTGAAGGTAAATTTCCATTTAATCTAGGCAATCCTCTAATTAAATCTCTTTTGGCAAGTTTTACAATAAGCTTTGTGCTAGCATGTCCTAGCCTTCTATGCCAAAGATCAAGTTCATCATTTTTGGTAATAAAACATTTTAAAGATGATTTTGAAAGATCATGAAATGAAACAATATAAACATTGTGTATCCTTGGTGCAGTTAGTAAAATATTGTTTGTAGTAGGATTAGATATTTTGCATAGATTAGTAGAAGATTCAAATAAAACATCTAATCCTTTATCACATAATTGGCTAATTGAAATAAGATTATGTTTTAGCCCTTTTACATAAAGAACATTTGATATAGTGAAGGATTCGTTGCCAACTGTACCAATTCCCATGATTCTTCCTTTTCCGTTGTCGCCAAAAGTTACAATCCCTCCCTTCTTCCTTTCTAGGCTAAAGAACTTTGATTTATTGCCCGTCATGTGCTTGGAGCATCCTGAATCCAAGTACCACACGTCTTCATTGTCCTTAGTCTGCCTGCACATCTAGAAAGAAGATGAGAGTAAAGATCCGGATACCCAAGTGGAACCTCCCATAGAGTAAGTGGAAGCCTTAGGTACCCAGATTTGCTTTAAAGTATTTTGTTTTATTTTCCTGCAAGAACTAGTTGTGTGACCCAACCTATAACAGTTTGCACATGAAATAAAGGGGGTTGAGACCCTTTTCTGTAAAATTTTCTTGCTGGAATAATTTTGATTTACAGAAGGAAAGCATTTTGAAAAAGAAATTTCATGTTTCTGGTATGAGGTGCTAGCGCCGGCGTTAGTGGCTAGCGCCGAGCGGTAGCCCTCACCTCGATATCCGAGCCCAAACTTTCCAGATCCATGGCACTGGTACCCTAGAATCATTTCCAGTGATTTTTGGCATATACCAAATTCTTTAATGGCCATGGTGAGATCATGAACTTGTGCTTTAAGTGAAGAATTTTTTTTCACAAGCATGACACACCTATTTTCAAAACCTTTCTTATTATTTTTGATTTGCAAAAGAGAGGCTTCCAATTTTCTTTCTAATTCCCCCTTCTCTTTTGTAAGAGTTTTGGCATGAGAGAGGGCTTTAGAAAGTGACTCTTCTATATCTTTTGCCAATTTTGTGGAGTGATCACATTCTTGGCAAGAAACCTTTCTCTTTTCTAAAACAATCACCTTTTTGGAAAACTTTTGATTTTCTTTAATAAGAGATTCATTTTCACGATTTAATAAAATACTATCTTTCATATTTTTATCAAAAGCTTTGCAAGTTTCAAGAAATTCATTATACAATTCATCATAAGTGGGAGGAGTTACCTCAGTGTCACTAGGAACACTGGTGTCGTCGCCGTCATTTTCATGTCCCATGAGGCACATGTTTGCTTCCTCATCTTCGCTTGATGAAGACCCACTTGATTCTTCGGAGGAAGAGGAGGAAGAGTCATCCCATGTTCTAGCTTTTAGTACTTTCTTCTTCTCCTTCCCTTTGTGCCGTTTTTCTTTCTTCTCCTTCAAGAACTTTGGGCACTTGCTCTGAATGTGCCCCGTCTTCCTACAATGATAGCATTCCGGTGGAGGTCTCTCTTCTTCATTGTCGCTATCTTTTTCTTTCTTTGAAGATGACCCTTTCCATCTTTCACCCTTTTGGAAATATTTTCGAAAGGTGTTTCTCCTTTCCGGATTGCGCATGAACTTTCGGAAGTTCTTTACCAAAAGACTCTCTTCATCTTCATCCTCATCCTCTTGGCACTCCTTCTTTGATTTTAATGCCAACGCCTTCTTCTTTGGCTCCTTGTTGTATTCATCATGTTGGATTTTGAGTTCTACCTCATGGGTTTTGAGATTCCCAATGAGGCTCTCAACTTGGAGCGTCCTTAAGTTGTGCGACTCCGAAATAGCCGTCACCTTCGGGTTGAATTTTGGAGGAAGAGAATGAAGGATCTTACGGAGCAAGTCGCCATTTGAGAAGGTCTTTCCAAGAGCTTTTGAGGCATTGATGATCTTGGTGAAGCGCGTGTACATACCATCAACATCTTCGCTTTCATCCATTCAGAATTTTTCATATTCCGACTCCAGTTGGAAAAGCTTGGAATCTTTAACCTGCGATGTACTTTCATGAGTAACTTCCAAATGATTCCAAATTTCATATGCAGTAGTACAAGCAGAAATTATATTAAATTCATTTCTATCTAACGCACAAAATAGAGCATTCATGGCTTTTGCGTTATTTTTACATTTGAGTTTATCCCGATCATCCCATTTATCTTTGGGTTTTTCTAACATAACCTCTCCAACTACAAATGTAGGAGGAGTGTATTCTTCTTCTACCATGTTCCAAACCTCAATATCTAGGGTCATTAGAAAACAACGCATCCTATTTTTCCAATAATTATAATCTGACCCAGTAAATAGTGGAGGTCTACTAATTCCCTGACCCTCGGAAAAAGCGAGATCATAAGACGCCATTATTCCTGGTTTTTAAACCGTTTGAAATAACCTGTCCTCTGATACCACTTGTTGGATCTTATGGCGCCCTTAGAGGGGGGGGGGGGTGAATAAGGGAATAAAATTCTTTTTATAAATTTTAAGATAATTACTAAGTTGTTTTGATTAATAGGAAATAATAATGACAATTTAGTAATAACAATTTGCAATAATGAAATTTTACGCCAATTGAGAGAAATCAAAGTAAACACAAAAGAGACATGATTATATTATATGAAAAAGTGTTCACATAAAATTTGATTTCTATATCGCTAGAAATCGGAGGCGTACAAATGTAGATTTCTTTTCCTTTTCTATATCGACTTGTATCCCCACAAACCGGTTGGCTTTAGCCTATCCTTCCCCGGATATGGCCTCAAGCCGCTCTAGCCAATCCTTCCCTGGATATGGCCTCGAGCACCCCCTAGATCTAATCCCCTAGACCTAGTCGCCAACTCACGCGGCGAATTCCCCCTAAGTCGCGCAAGGACCTAGTCGCCAAAAACAAGGCGATTTCACTACAAGATACAAATAAAGAAATGAAGTAAATAACAAGCAAACTCCCTCTTGAGATTTCTGGAGATGAGGATGAAGGATCGCTGAAGCACAAGCGAGGTCGAAGCGATCGCTCTTCGGATGCAGCGTGATGGCTTCCTTCTCCAGAATTTCTTCTTTGGCTTTGAGTGGGAGATGATGTTTTGGCAGAGTAGCAGCATGAGAGTATGGGCACAAGTAATATCTCTGGAAGGTCTAGCCAAAACGAGAGAGAGCCCAACCTTTTATAGAACTTGGAGCTAGCGCCTGCGGTAGTGGCTAGCGCCTGCGGTAGCGTTCGTGTGGAGCGGTTGCGCAACCGTCGGCGGCGTGGCGCTGTGCACGAACTGGAGATAGCGCCTGGCGGTAGCGATAGCGCTGGCGGTAGCGGGAGATAGCGATGGCGGTAGCGGTAGCGGTTACAAAACCGTCGCGTGCAAGAACTCGAGATAACGCCTGGCGGTAGTGATAGCGCTGGCGGTAGTGCTGGCGGTAGCGGTAGCGCTAGCAGTAGCGCTGTCGTTAGCGATAGCGCCGGCGGTAGCGCTGCTCCTTTCAAAAGTTTATTCCAAGCTGCTTTCTACCTGTGGAGTATTGCACCTATAGTTCCTGCACACTATAAACACACTACAAGCAATATCAAATACAATATGTGATTTGTTATTCTCAAACAAAGGGATGTGACACACATGTCCAACAACATGCCTACATTGATGCTCGCATTTGACAAGTGGATGATTTAAGTATTAAGCTGGGTTGCTGACCTCGAAGAATCTGTCATCACGCATGAGTTTAGAGTTGTGAATTAGATTGTCGGTTGCTGCATGAACCTAGCGATTAGCCGAGGAGAAATTTCGTTCTATGAGGAGGACCTTTTTACTGAGCTTAGAGGATTTAGAATGACGGCTGTATTGGTCATTTGTATGAAAACGTTGATTAAGTTGTCATAATCCTCTTTCTACCCCAAAAGAGAGAGGCCTTTTTACTGAGCTTCCCTTTTCTTTACATTTGTTTCATCAAGTGGGAGTTCGGGTGCTCAGTGCTTCTTCGGTGTCCGCGCATATCAGAGCTTTCGGGATCTAGTCGGGTGTTGTTGACATCACTTCATTTTGAAGTGATGAAGCTCCTTATTTTGTTATAATCTTTGATCTAAATGTGAGAGAAATGCGTTAATTGAATAAAAAATACTCTTAATATATATTTATGTCCAACACTGATTTATGTTGACATTTTCCATTATTTCTTGCTAGTTTTATCGAAGGAACTGAATCGGTGGTAATCTGGGACGTGATATGCAGTTTTGTTGAATTTTTGACAAAGGTGTTGCAACACAAAAATGGGGTGTTGTAACTTTTTACTCTCTGAATTTCAATGGAGAACTAGGTGTTGCAACACCTAAAATTGGGTGTTGCAACATATCTGCGAATTTTTAAGTCCGAATTTCAGATTCGTAACCGCCGAAATTATGAATGATGGGACATGTCTTTTCAGTTTGAGAGGGCAGTTATTTGGTCGAAATTGGGGCTGGAATATAGGGGGTTGGACGTGATTTTTCAAAGAGGGATGATTGGAGTTAGAGTTTTGGAGAAGAAGAGGGGAGATTTTCACCATTTTTGAAGGAGGCTTCTTCGAGACGGATAGGTCAGACATCAAAGGAGAAGAACACATCTGAAGCGGATCCCTTCAGCGCTCATATTTATCTAAAGATGGCTAGTAAGATCTTTCCATTTGTGTGGTTAAACATTTCCTCCATGAACTAATTTTTCAATGTCTTGTATGATGTGAGTACCGTGTTTATTGTGATGAATTGATGTTAATTTCCTCTTCGTGGTTGAATAATTTTCTTTCTTTATTGGATTTATGTTCATTGTTGTGGATATTTTGAGCAAGTATTCTTCATCTATTTAGCGTGACGAGATTCGAGAGAGAAGTTGCGCTAATCTAGGGTTGAATCCTTTATTCTACGTGGCGAGATTCGAGAGAGGAGTCACGTATTTCTTAAATCAAAATTCCATCTTTTTACTACGCTGCAAGATTCGAGAGAGGAGTGGCGTAAGTGTAGCATAAATTCTAATTTAGTTTCAAGAGAGAAAGAGATTTCCTCGTTGGCTAACAACGGTGATTTTACACCTAAATGTTGTTTTATTTCGTCCTAAGTTAGAGATGACTATGGGGATTTAGAAGGGCAGATATCGGAGATCGAGAGATGACGATATCCAATTAAAAATCGTTGTAGGAAAGGGATTAATCAATTCATGAGGATTATGTTCGAGATTTCATCATAATAGACGCGGGAAAACAAAATACAATACTATTTTCCCAAAATTTGAACCAAAGGTCTAGTAGTAGTAATTAAATAGTTTTATTTTCTCGTTGTAGTCTGATAATTATTATCGAAATTCACCTTAAAATTGCCACTTGAATTTAAAGAAAAGAACGATCTAGTAATTGCAAGCACTAATTCACTCACTTCCTCGAGGGAACGATCACTTCTCACTCTTTATTACTTGGTTCGGCACGTGCACTTGCGTAATACTATTCACCGCGTATCTAGTCGGGTGTTGTACCTTAGAGGAGTGAGCATCGGTGAAAGCCCTGCCAGAGGGTGGTGCAACTTCTTTAGGGCAATGATCACACGCCTTACCCAGGCTCGATTCTAAATCTTATATTGATCTCTTATTTATTTCTCACCTCCTTCATGCAATTTTATTAATTTGTTGATTTATATATATATATAAATATATCAGCTACCCTGTAAAGTTTTAAAACCGAAAATATAGTATTTTCTATATTAATATAGGAATATATGAAAATTATTCCAACAATATGTTAACATTTGCACTTTGATTTGATTAACTATATAAACAAGAGTACAATATCAAGCAACAAGAACTATAAAATGAGCAAAATTATTGAATTTAAATCAACGTTGTATTCGCTACGATTATCTGCAACAAAAAGGAAACACAAAATCAGTCAAATACTCACAATAAATCCTGCAATAAGAAAGCAAAACAAACATAACAGTCAAATACTCACAACAAAATCTGCATAAGGGAAGCAAAACGACCAACAAGAATGTGGAAGATCGGCCTTCTGCTATCTGAATTGATCAAACCAATCCAAAATTTGACTATGAATCCTCTTAGTTGATTGCTGAGAAAGGCAATTGCATGCTTGGAATTGCAATATACATTCCACAACTTTGACTAAATGAAGGCGTCGTCGGATTCAAGCAATTCTTTCTCTACCTTCTGCCCCTTTGTCCTGATTTTTCACATATAAGGCAATCAACAACAACTCAATAATTGTAATGTACATCTATACAGTATACAAACGGACAATATCCATTCACTACCTCTGAGCTTGTTCCACCAAAACGAAGCATTAGCGTATATACGTGCATGCATGCATTCATCCACAAAAAACATAAACAAATAGAAGCAACCCTAGTACAAATACCCCTAATGAACACGTCTCCATCTGTTTGTACATCTTTAGCAGAAGACTGACAATTTTGCCGGCATAAAATCCCTTCAAAATTGGATGTTGAGTCTATAGAGTATGAACATACTCCTATGTGGGTCACTCCATGTTCTGATTCAGCCGTTGACAACATGAACCAAGTTAATATAAATGAAATTCGATCTTGCCAATTCATAGTGTTAATAAAAGAATGCAATACTCTGAATAGATAATAACGGTACACATCATGATCACTGAAGAGATGATAACAATGAACGAAAAAATATTAGTGATAAATAATGACAATATTAAGTATAAAATTTAGATGCCACATGTAAAGAGCATATAAATAGAGCAATGTTACGTGCACACCAAGTTTGGCTATGTGCACCCAAATGTTATGTGTGCACACAAAAATTTTATTTGCAATCAAACATTATATGCGCACCCAAATTGAAACATAGAAAAAAGTATTTTAAACATAATTAAAGAGTTATGCAATAGTCTATATAATCTCCATATTACATAACATTACTCAAAACTATAATAACTTTTCAAACTTAGTAAATATCACATAATCTTAGAGATTTTCATTCTCCAAAAATTGTCCCAAAATCTTCAAACTTTAAATGTTTCCTTGAAATCCTCCTGCACAATAAAGAACATTTGTGAATGAGTTTTCTTTATTGAAATCAATTATCTTGAATACATGTATTTTCAAACAATTTTAAAAAAAAATTGAAGACATAAAACTTGTTGAATGTTGCGTAGATCCCTTCATTGAAATCAATGCTCTCAAAATAGTTTATGTAATGTCTGCATGAGAAAACAATTTAAACAAAGAGGTTACATTATTAAAATAGCAATATGAAAAAAATGATTTGACATACCTTTTAAGGATCGGCTAAGTTGAGGACGTCATTTTCCGACTCCTTGGTTAAATTTCATTTTTCTGCTACTGATTCATGATATCTCAACCATGGAGAGAAAACAGGTGGTAATAGAGAGTCTTCTTTCACCAATAGCTGGATGAAATGATTATTGTTCACATATCCAATATAAATTGTCATTCGATTCTCTGGAGGCGCAGAATGCAAAGGCAAAAATGTGAAAGACTGATATTTTGAGTAATGAACCACGACGACATTATAGCATGATGCAACTACTAGCCCAATGTCAGGCATCATCATTCACTTTTCAAGAGGTGCTGGAATTGCATTACAATCAAGAGACAACATCAAATCTGACCGCCTTCCATTGCCAAATATGTTAGTGTACAAAGTCTCGTTATTTTTCATTTCCATAGTCAAATCATAACGCACTTGTACTCAATTGTCTCCCATATTTAAAGCATGACTAATAGCCCTATATCCACAATGCCCGTCACCCACCATATCTATTGCATCAATTATATTTTTTGAAATATACGAGGGCATTTCCTTACGAATATTTTCAAGAAATCGTTTACCTCTTGAAGCATATTTTTTTTCTACTATGTGGGTCTACATTTTGATGTTCGGCCATAAGAATATGCTCAAATAGGGAGGGATCTCTTTCTTGTAAATTTGAAGTCATTCCTCACCTTGTTTAGGCTCTCTCTTGGTCTTCCTTTTAGCCTTATTGAAGAAGAGGTTCTTTTGTCTGACTTGTTGTTGGATCCAAAAGCTCACGAAGTTTTCGCTTCAATTCATTTTTCTGAATAGTCGTAGATTTGTTATATTTGGAGAGTATTTCATCCAACTCCAATTGTATGTCATGCATTGGCTCATTTTCTTCTTTAACCTTGCATGTATCTTTTGTATTGCACACTAAAAGTAATTGTTGTCAGTGCTTATGGATCATCCATAAAGGAAAAGAGGTCGAGTTAGTAATGTACGGTATTAACTCGTGCCCGCACGGTAAGCCCATTGTGAGTCTCACTTTATGAGTGCAAGTTGTCCAATTATGTCTCCCACCCTTTACCAATTCTTCCTCCTTTTTAATTACTTCTAATGCAGCTACGGAAATAGTGTCAAGCAATTCAGTGTACAAAGAGCTCCTATAGCCTGTATTAACTTGTATGGAACTTTGACCAAATGAATGTTTAATTCCCGTGTGTTGAAGATTAATCATTTGATCAAATGTTTTCCAAATAGTTGTCAAGTTTCCAATCGAAACTTCAAGAAATCGTTTAAGCTGACTGTGTCTACTTTCGACCTGATTTGTTGTGCAATTTCCAAAGTGCAAATATTGATCCACCCAAGAAGAAATAAATGATTCTTTATACAGCTCAATCCATGTTGTAAATACATATTGAAGTACATCAGAATATTTCTCCTCATAAGTACTTTGCAAAGAATGGAATCGATCATTGAAATCGAGCAGTGTTGGCAATTTACAACCTTTTGCCATGAAGATAGAAAACTATCAAACTCTTTTCCTGCTTTAAAGTATTTCTTGCAATGTGCAAGAATGTTCCTGTTAATATGTACCTGACATACGAGCTTGGGGGAAGACAACCTTAATAGCATTCTATAATGCTATTTCTCGATCTATCACAAACACACCTGGTATTGAAGTTTCATCTAACATACCTTTAAATCTTTCAAGTGCCCATGTGTAACTTGATTCAGTCTCATTTGACATGAAAACAAATGAGGAAAAAAGGATAAATTTGTTGATGTCAAACCCACAATAGAAAGCAAAGGCAATCTGTAACGATTAGTCTTGTATGTGCAATCTAACATAAAAATGTCTGAAAACATGTTACTTAGTTGCACTGCAGTTGGATGAGCAAAATACAAAAATTCCAAGCTTTTAGTACTGTCATTAACATGATTGTAACTGATATAGCCGGCTTCAGTAATGCACCTGTAGAGAAACTGTATAGGGGTAGAACCATCTAACTCTTTCTTGGACAATCTAACTTTTTCATTATAAATTGTTCTCATAACTGAACAATTGTTTGGATTTTTTTTTTCAAAACAGAAAGAATTTTTCGAAGTTTCACACCTGATGTGATCATTTCTTGAACAACCTTTTGTACATTATCATCTAATCTCCCTGTGTATGCATGTGCCTCTAGATGAACAAAACTATGATTATGGATTCCACATTTTACTTGTAATTTCCATTCATCCAAACACATATCTCGTTGGCCTTGTAATGCAAAAGGACATCCACAACGCTTGGAGCTTGTTTTCCTTAAATTCTTTTTTAACAAACCCTTTACTACGCTGATTTTCTCGAGGTAAACCACCTCTATCACAACCCAACATAATCCTTGGTTTACCGCGCGCAACAATCTTATCGGCTTTTTGAATGGTTATAACAAACCCTATACGTCTTGCAACAGTACGAGCCCATTCAACCAAATTATCTCTACTTGGAAAAAGAGTGTCGGTGATAAATTCATTTCCAACATCTAAATGTGTAGAATTACTAGACTCTTCAAGCAATGTCAAATCTTCGTTTGAACACATTATTAGCACAATTAGAAAAACCTGAAAAAATAGGTTAACCAAAATTTACAAACAAAATTAGAACACACATAAATTCTATTTTTTTACATATTCGGTCTTCCCCCAAGCTAGAAACTTTGTACATGTTGGAACATGTTGGAGAAAACTCATTCCCTGTACAGAGTTGGAGAAAACTCTGATTGTGATAATGGTGAAAACTCAGAGTTGGAGAAAACTCTGTACGTCTTCCCCCAAGCTTATTTTTTCTGATAGAACATGTTGGAGAAAACTCATTCCATGTACACCCAGTGAACATTCCAAGAAAACTCATTCACAAATTAGGGAGAAAAATTGCCATGAAGATAGAACACACAAGACAACTGTGAACACCCAATGTTGAAGATGAATAGTACCTTCCAGGAAGAGTGCGAGGAGAACGGCTACGGCTCAACAATGGCGGAGGAGAGCGGCGGAGGAGAGCGGCGGAAGAAGACCTAGTTCCCAAATCTGCCTTCATCAATGGCGTAACAGATCGCCTGTGGCTCGAAGAAGGGGGGTCGCTGACGGAGGAGAAGATGGGGGTTTTCGCAAATCGCGATTTTCTGCGCTTAGGGGTTTTCGATCGCTGCGGGTTTGCCTGCGCTTAGGGCTATCGATCGGGGGAGAGGAATAGGAAAAAACCGTAAAATAGAGTTTATTTTATGTGTGCATATAGCGAAAATAGGTCTGCGTTTAGCATTGCTCTATAAATAAGTCCATGTATAGGAGGAATTTGAAAATGAACATGAAGTTTGTGATGCATGTCAACAGCCAGCAGATGCTCAAATATGTCCATTGGGTACACTTTTGGCACTTTCACTAGAATCACCACAGCAAAAAAGTAAAAAAACATCAAATAAATAATCCTTTCACTCACTATCTAATAAAGTACTTTGTTTGTACAAATACCCCTAATGAACATACTCTTGAACCCTTCTTGTTGTAGCAAAAAAACCTACAATTACCTTTCTTAGCATTATTACCAGATGGGATAGGGAAATGAATCATCTTTCACTCGATTTCATCATATATGAGGGATGGGGGAAAACAAATAAACGATGTCAAACAGGATGAGTTCAAGACATTTTGATATAAAAGTTATTATATACAATAATCAGATATAAAAGTTCGATATAAATGTGATGGGAACACATTTCCTAGTACCAGATGGGAACACATTTCCTGTCAATGAGCATAACCCGTGAATCAACACATTAGTATAACTTGGAATGAGCATACAACATGAAGTTGAGATTATTCTCAGCAATCAAACGAACGAGAAGTATTGTCAGCTCTCAAAAACACATTGCTCTATGATCGTTCAGAAAGTAACATATGCAGAAAGTTATATTCATGTGAAAATACCATTATTAATCATAACATAGACAATGGCAACAAAATATTTCTGAGACCATATTAAATCACCTTACATCTCAATGGACTCCAATTTGCAATCATATTAAGGACAATACATAATTAGTGCCTTCTTCAAAACTAGGGTAATATCCATACCAAAAAGAACCTTCTGCATTAACCAAAAAATATATTATCCTTCACAAAATTAGGTAAAATATCAACCGATAATCTTTGGGGTAAAATATACCAATTTCTTCTCACATATCCAGCTCCAGAAGATCACCTTCACAAAAATCAAAACAAGTTGCCCAAAACATTGACTATTTCAACTTCATACCTTGCCAACATGATAAAATATATAATTATAAATGTAATTCCTCAAAAAAGCGCATTCCTATCGTTTGCATCTGTATGAAGTGAACAAAGAAATAGCATCCAAATCAATGTGATGCAGGACGACGCATAGGGTTTACGCGCATGTCGGCTATTTCTAGGAAACCCTAAATGCATGTAATTAAAAATTAAAATTTGAGCGGGCGTGCACGGACTTAAAGAAATTAAGCAACTAGGTTTTATAAAGCACAAAATTACTATTTTGTTTTAAAAATGAATTTTCCTGAAATATGGTTCAATTCTAGATCCGGGGAGAGAGTTCGCAACTTTCGTTCCGTTCCCCTTGTTGTAGCAAACGGATGTCGTGAACTCCAAATACGTTTCCGTTTGGAATTTTCGACGTAGCGTTTGCTGACAAAATTCCGAGCGAAAACCCACAATGAATCTAATATCCTAAAGAGAAAATTTAGATGCACACAAAGAAAGAGAAAGGAACAAGTTACCCACGGAAAGAGGCGTCTTTCCGCAATCGAAGTCGACGGCGATCCCGCGAGGAATTCCTCGTCACCTTCGATCTCCCACGCCGAGGTCGGCCGCTATAGCACACGGGCACCCCGGAATAAATTCGCTCACTCTCACACTAAGTGGTACCACGGATTGTCAAACACTCACTAGTGTACGGAAGCCACAAACTAAACAACCTAAATTCACTCACTCTCTCACAGGGTGGTTCCAACGAAATCTCAAATCAAGTGGAATGAGAGACACAACTTCTCCCTTTAAACTCACGGCAGCAACAAGCCAAACAACACAATTTATATAGAATAATTTCACTATTCTCCTTCAATAAGTCTAAGATTCAAACAGTAACATCAAAGTTACTGTTGATCATCTTTTCTATAACTTGACAACTGGGCTCGAACAGAAGCGATGGTAAAACTCCATCGGAAAACAACTTACAGCATCTGGAATCAACTTCTACTCCAAGAAATCAAACATAGAATCACACGAACAGGAATGTAAACAGAGGGTATTCTAACGTTAAACGCCACTGTTCATCTTCTTCTTCGACGGGATTTCACACAAAAAAAACAACCACCAACTTCAACTTACAGAATTCAAAACTCATAATCAAAGTCAAAATCAAATCCTCTCCAGAACTCAAACCGACGCGCCCTCAATACCTCTCCTCGTTCCTCTTTATACTGCCACTGTTCTTCGGAACGAACAGTTGAAGGATGCGGCCATGGCAGACGCGCGAGTAACTGCTCCAACCGCCTAGAGACGTCGTGCTCTTCAATCGCGCATGGACACAACAGATTCGTGGGCGGATGAAGCGTTGGCGGCGGGGGTTTGTAACTGCCGATCAATCCGTGAGCGCCATGAACCGGAGTTTCTTTCCTGCGAGCCCTAGCACGGGAACCGCCTGGCGTGCGACAAATGCTGACCGGCTGGGAGGGTTTTAAAACAGGGGAAAAATTTATTTATATATATATATTAATAAATGTGTATATATATATATAATTTTCTCAGCAATCACACACATTACAAAATGACACAAAATAAAAGCACAAATTGATGTCAAGGCCGATAAAGAGCTGGACGGGTGCGGCGTCGGGTACTTTTGCGTCGACCTGATCTGGGCTGATCTTCACCACAATGTCTTATGGAAAAAAGTACATTGAATTTATACAAAATTGTAATGCTTACCTTCACTTCATGAGTCACCCAAATTAGCAATAGAACATGGCGACTCTATACATTCCGTAGCTCTAAACCGTGACATATATGGTGCGTCTCATGCTTATGCTACCGGACCATGATATCTTTGCCACAATGATAAAACAGGCGGTAGTAGTCAGTTTTCATCAATTAATAATTGAATGAAATGATTATCATTTACAAACTCAATAAATATCATCTTTCTAACTTCCGGCGGTGCAAATTGTATAGGGAGAAGCGTGAAAGACTGGAATCTCGAAAAATGAACCAATGCAATATTTTAGTACGACGCTATGACGAATGTCATATCCGGCATGGACATCCATTTCTCCAGTGGTGCGGGCATTACATTACAAGCAAGAGATAGTGACAATTGTTGCTTTCTTTCACTTCCATACACGTTTGTGTATAAGTTCTCATGATGTTGGAGTTCTAGTGAAAGTTCTTTGTATTGGATTTGTATTTATCCTGTAATTATGTGTATGGCTATCTTGTAAATATGAGGATTATGAATATATATATATATGGAGATCTTGTAATTATATCTCCTATTTGGAGATATAACTCTTTTTCCAATTCTCTACATGGTATCAGAGCAAGTAGGGTTTCCGCCGAGCGTTCCGATACTTGCGTCTTCGGCGAAGCCCGTTCGTTCTTCCTGCATCGAATCCTCCAGCGCTCGATCGTTCTTCTGTTAGCACTTCCTGCTTCTCCCTCCCGATCGTTCTTCCGTTAGCGCTTCCTGCTAGCATCGATCGTGCTTCTCGCTCCCGCCGGCTACGCATCCCGTCAAAGTTTCCGTCGAGGCCTCCAGCGCCTCTTGCGCCTCCTGCTTCCAGCGCCCGCAGCCCGCATTCCAGCTTCCGTCAAGGCCCGCATTCCGCAGCCCGCATTCCCGCATTCCAGCATTCCGCATTCCGTCGTTTCAGATCGTGCTTCTCGTGCCCGCATCCCGTCGGCTTTCCTGCGCCTCCTTCTTCCGTCAAGGCCCCCAGCACCCGCATTCCAGCTTTTGAAGCCGCCTGCCGCTTCTTCCGCCTTCTTTGATCCCCGATCTCCTTTGCGGGAGGGATCTTGTTGTTTCCCGACGTTATGGATTCCACTGTCCCTCTACTGTTGCCTCGGTTGACTCAGTCCTCTACCATTGCCTCGACTTCCACTGTCCCTCCCTCCTCAGGTATCCCGTTTGCTTGCTCCGTGACCACGGTTGATCAGGATGCGTCACCCTAGGTGATTGATTCTGGTGCAACCGATCATATGACTAGAATGTCCTCTTATCTGCTTCAGGTTGTCCCCTGCTCTCACCGGGATGTGCGCCTTGCTGATGGATCGATCACCCCCGTCCTCAGCCGGGGAACCGTCTCTCTCTCTCTTCCTCTTTCTCCCTTGACTCTGTCCTTCTTGTCCCTCAGTTGGCTCTCAATTTACTTTCTGTTAGTAGAATTACTCGGACTTTAAACTGCTCAGTAACCTTCTTTTCTGATCGCTGTGTTTTTCAGGACCTGAGATCCGGGAGGACTATTGCTATGGGATATGAGAAGAGTGGGATGTACTACCTGGATATACCTCCTCCCATTGCTGCTTCCACTGCCACCTGCCCACCTAGTCCTTCTGATGCTCCACCTGTTTCGTCATCCAGCTCACTTTGGCATGCTCGTCTTGGCCATGCTAGCCCCTAGCGGATGTTATCTGTTTGTCCTGATGTATCATTTATTTTTTCCTTTTCATTGTGATGTTTGTGAGCTTTCGAAACATACCCGTAGCACATATGTGTCTTCTGTTAGTCATTCTACCTCTGCTTTTGAGTTGGTTCATTCTGATGTGTGGGGTCCTGCCCCTGTTGTATCTTTTGATGGTTTTTCGTACTTTGTGACTTTTATTGATGACTATTCTAGATGCTTATGGGTTTATCTTCTGAAATATAAATCTGAGGTCCTGTCGATTTATTCTCAGTTTTCTCGAATGATACAAACCTAGCACGGCAAGTCTGTCTATATCCTCCGCTCCGACAACTGCGGGGAATATACTTCTCGTTCCTTTGATATTTTTCTTCGGAGTGCGGGCACCCTTCATCAATTTTCTTGTCCGGGTACCCCCGAGCATAATGGAGTAGCCAAACGCAAAAACCGCCACCTTCTAGACTCGGTTCGTTGTCTTCTTCGGGGAATGAATGTCCCTAAGCCCTATTGGAGCGCTGCTCTTCTCACCGCCACTTTTCTTATTAATAGGACTCCTTCTCGTCCTCTTGGTGGAGTTACCCCCTACAGCCTCATTTATCCTTCAGTCTCCGCCTTTCCTATTCCTCTCCGGGTCTTTGGTTGTGTGTGTTTTGTCCAAGATCATCGACCTTCTCGGACTAAACTTGATGACAAGGCCATTCGTTGTTTCTTCCTCGGGTACTCCACTACAACTAAGGGTTACCGTTGCTATGACCCTCAGTTACACCGTGTTATTTACTCGCGGGATGTGAATTTCCATGAGGAGGTTCCCTTCTTCTCTGTCGTGGATTTGCCTTCCCCTGATGTCTCAACTATAGTGCAACCTCTCCCAGTCGTCCTACCATCACCAGCCACTACTTCGCCTCCTGCCCCGCCTGTCCTATTGACTTACTCCCGTCGCCAGCGTACACCCACTTCTCCTCCAGTCCCGGATCAGCAGACTCCCCCGGTCGCAGGTACCTCCGTGGAGCCTCTTCCCTCTCCTTCTTCTGCAGACTTACATATTTCCCTACGTAAGGGCCAGCGTACGTGTGTTCGCCCCCCCCCCCCCCTCATTACTGAGCACACACTAGCTAGCGTTGTTTCCAACCTGCATTTCTCACCTCTTACCAGGCTTTTGTGGCTGTTGCTGATTCCATTCGTCTTCCTACATCGACTGATGAGGCTCTTCTTGACCCACGGTGGGTTCAGGCCATGCAGGAGGAGATGTCTGCTCTCCACCGCACTGGGACATGGTCTCTGGTTCCTCTCCCTCCTGGGAAACGCACAGTTGGGTGTAAATAGGTCTACACTGTGAAGTGCTCTGTTGATGGTAGCATTGACCGTTACAAGGCCCGTTTGGTGGCCAAGGGTTTTACTCAGGCTCCGGACGAGTTTGGTGCCACCTTTGCTCCCGTGGGGAAGTTGACCAGTGTCCGCCTTCTTCTCTCCCTTGCGGCCTCTCGAGCGTGGCCGCTCTTTCAGCTCGATGTTAAAAATGCATTCCTGCACGGGGATCTCAAGGAAGGAGTCTATATGGCTCCTCCTCCGGAGTTTGCCCTTTAGGGGGAGTATTCGGGGAGAGTCTGTCGGCTTCACAAATCCCTATATGGCCTAAAGCAGTCCCCGCGCGCCTGGTTTGAACGGTTCAGTTCCGTTATTCTTCAGTCTGGCTTCACTCAGTGCCGTGCAGACCACACTTGCTTCATCCGTGTCACTCCAGAGGGTCATCGTGCCATTATCTTGGTCTATGTGGATGATATTATTCTCACAGGGGATGACCCCTCTGGCATATCTGAGGTGAAAGCTACGCTTCGCTCTGCCTTTGAGGTGAAATACCTTGGGCCTCTCCGTTACTTTCATGGGATTGAAGTTGCTCGTTCACGGCAAGGTATCTCCATCTCGCAGCGCAAGTACATATTAGATCTTCAGGATACAGGTCTACTTGGGTGTTGCCCTGCGAGTACTCCTATGGATACCAACCATCGCCTTCATGCCGAGTCTGGTGATCCTCTACCAGACCCCTCTCAGTACCAGCGACTTGTTGGCCGCCTGATATACTTGACCAATACCAGGCCTGACATCAGCTTCTCTGTGGGCGTGCTGAGTCAGTTTATGCACTCTCCCAGGACCTCTCACCTCGAGGCGGCTCGACGTGTCCTTCGTTATCTTAAGCGTGCTCCTGGCCTCGGACTATTTTATCGGGCGGATAGTGCCTCTACTCTCTCCTGCTTCACTGATGTGGATTTTGTTGGCTCTTTGACTGATCGGCGCTCCACTTCCGGTCTCTGTATTTTTCATGGTGATCATCTTGTGTCATGGAGGAGTAAGAAACAACCTATCGTATCTTGCTCGTCGGCTGAGTCAGAGTATCGTACCATGGCACATGGTGTCACTGAATTGGTTTGGCTCCGATCGCTGCTGAATCAACTTGGTCTAACTCTCGTTGCTGGCTCGACCCTCTACTATGATAATAAGTCGGCCCTCCTTCTTACCCAGGATTCGGTGCTCCATGAGCGCACCAAGCACATCGAGATGGATGTTCATTTTCTGAGGGACCACGTTCGCACTGGGACTGTCCTTCCTGCTTTTGTCCCCTCGGCTGACCAGGTTGCTGATACCTCCACTAAGGCTCTTGGCCCTACTCGGTCTGATTTGATCATTCCCAAGCTGTGCATGATTGACATCTTTGCACCAGCTTGAGGGGGAGTATTGGATTTATATTTATCATGTAATTATGTGTATGGCTATCTTGTAAATATGAGGATTATGAATATATATATATGGGGTCTCCTGTTTGGAGATATAACTCTTTTTCCAATTCTCTACACTTTGCGCACTTCCAACCAGTTTTTCCTTTAATCTAATGCAAGACTTAGAACATGATATCTACAATGACCATCACCGATCACATTTATTGCATCCACTGTATGATTTGAGATGTATGATGGCATTTCCGCACTAATGATCTTTACAAAATTATTAAAATTTTCTTGTGCAATCCTTATTTTACCCTTCTTGTTCTTTAAAGGAGCTTGATCTTTCAAAAAACATGTTCAAATAAAGAGAGTTCTCTCTTTTAGTTTACTTGTAATCCACATCTTACTTTTTGGTGCTTCCCTTCGGCCTACCTTTAAGCTTTCTCGGTATTATTGGTTCAAATGTTTGTGATGTTATCGGATCCATTAACTCATGTAGTTTTCTCTTTAACTCATTTTTATGAATATCAGAGGTTGTTGTTGTATTTCTTAAGAATGCCATCTAACTCATTCTTTATGTCATTTCCGGCTCTTCCTCTTCCTTCATATTTGTTGAGTGTTCAAATGTTTCTGGTAATCGCAGTTGTTTCCAATGCTTGTGGACCATCCATAAAAGGAAGGCACTAGAATTTTTTATATACATAACCAACTCATGCGAACATGGTAGGCCCATTGTGAATCTCATTCTATGCAAGCATTGCACTACATCCGGACAACCCCTTTTAACCATTTCCTCTTCCTTCTTGATAACATTCATAGACGCAAGTGATATAGAACCAAGTAATTCAATATACAAAGGTCCCCTAAACCCAGTGATTACTTGAATTGAACTTTGACCAAATGATCTTTTAATTTCAGTGTGTTGAATGTTTATCATTTGGTTGAAAGTTTTCCACACACTTGTCAAGTTTCCAACAAATACCTCCAAAAATCTCTTTAATTGGTTGTGCCCACTTTCGACCAGGTTTGTTGTTGAATTACCCAAGTGAAAATACTTGTCCACCCAGGCAGAAACAAATAACTTCCTATAAGAGTCTACCCAAGTAGTCACCGCATAGCGTAATACGTCCGGATATGCTTCAGAATATGCAACAACATATTAAATCATGAATTGTTGGAGAGTTTGCTAAATGTTGTCACTCACATAAAAACTCTTCGCACTTTTTCACTTCTTGAAATATTTCTTACTATGTGCAATGATATTTCGAGTGCTAATTCCTTGTCTATGACCAACACATTTGGTTGAGAAGTTTGATCGAGAACACATTTGAAACATTCAAGAGTCCATGTGTAGTTTGACTCAGTTTCATCAGACATAAAGCTAAATGCTGAAAAAAATGTTAGATTAGTTGATGTTTGCGCAACTATAGAGAGAAGTGACAGTCGGTATCGATTTGTTTTGTACGTGCAGTCCGTAATGAACACATCAGGAAACATGTTACTAAGTTGAATAGATGTAGGATGTGCAAAAAATAAACTCTCCAATTTTTTAGTGAGACTATTCACCTTGTTGTAACTCACATATCCGGCTTGACCAATACACTTATAAAGAAACTGTATCAGTGTAGCACCCGGCAACTCTTTCCGATAAAGTATATTTTTTCATTGTAAACAGTTCGCAACTAGTTGAGTTGGAAGGATTTCCATTTTTCAGTGCAGACAATATTTTCTTAGGCTTTACCCCAACTACATACATGTCTTCAACTATTTTTTGCTCATTTATATCTAACCTGCCCGCATAGAAGTGAGCCTCTAAATATACAAACTCATGGGTACGAAGTCCACACTTAACCTGTACTGTCCACTCATTTAAACCCAGTGATTTCTGTCCCTGTAAAGAGAATGGGCAATCACATCGCTTAGACCCGGTCTTTCTCAAATTTTTCTTCACCCAGCACAAGTAAAACCACCTCTGTCACACTCAAGTTTGACCCGAGGCTTAGGCCTAATCCAAGTCGTCGGCCTATATCGAGCCCATTCAAGCAATTCCTCTCTGCCACAAATATTGTGTTGGTAACAAAGTGACTCCCAACATCTAATTGTGAAGACAATTTCTGAACCACAAGATCCATTATGATTATGCACGACCAGATGATTCACAATACCCTGGTGACATAAAAAAAATTCAAAACTAAATACCCTACAACCCCAATTTCATTAAAATTTCAAGGAATGGATGAGAATTATACACAACAATGTGCTGGAATCACCTACTAAAATGCAGGAATCACATAATAAAATGCTGGAATCACCTGGACCATCAAAGAAAATGGATAAGAAGCCACATAAAAATTCACTTAAGGAAATGGATTATGGAATAGGGTTTCTAGAATCACAAAATGTGCTCCTTAGGGTTACTGGAATATCAATGCGTAGGAGAAGTAGGAGGATTTGGTACCTTGGCGCCGCCGTCTGCTGGAAGCGAAGTAGTCGGCAGGATGAAACGAAGGATCAACGACTGAATTTGAGATGAAATGACAATGAGGAAGATGTAGTCTCCGGAAAAAGTAGAGTTGCTGGAAACATCTGAAGAAGTGAGGAAGAAATGACTAGTAGCAGCAGCGGTCGGCGTGAGCCCTGGTGAGACTGGATCCGACGGAAAAGGCAGCAACAACGATAGAATCTGAGATCGACGGTATCTGAGCGGTGGGGAGTGGAGATCGACGACAAAGGCAGCAGTGATGGACCACTTGATCGATGGGGGTGGAGGTCGATCGACGGAAACCCTAGAAAAGGGCGGAATCACGCACGGAATATGCTTGCGGGCGCAACCTGTTTGCCTGCGGGCGAAGCCCGCTTGAATGCCCACAAAATGTTCAAGAGGGCTTCGCCCACACGCCGCATCGAGCACGGAATTTAGGTTGATTATGATCCTAAAATAGGATTATTTGATTAATTTGAGCCTTCTGATTTAATATAATCTAAATAGTCATTTTGTTTCGATGGTGAGGGTTGGAGTGGTGGGAATGAGAGCGTTAACAATGGAGCGATGAGAAATGCAGGTGTGGCTGCGGTCTCCAAAAAGGCCAAAATGACGTTTTTGAGCGGTGGGTGTAGAAATTGAAAGGGTTACCAAACCAATTTTTAGCGTTGACATTTTCTCAAATGGAGATGGAGTAGAAACGCCCAAACAAACAGAGCTTAAGGCATTATTTGTTTAGCCGGTGGCGGGTTGAGACGTAGTTTTGGGACTGGAGGGGGAGGCGGAGATCGAAACAGAGGTTTCGGGGGCTTTTCCTCTATACAGCGGGTGCAAATGGAGCAAACGACACCTGCGCCCGTTTATTTACCCGTCGTCCGACGGCGTTTGCTCCAAACGCCCAGTGAAAATGCCAAAACAAACGAAGCCTAAGTATAGTCACCACATATTAATACTTAAGCTCGTGGAAAAAAAAACATTTGTCTTCCATATTGCTCGTGGGAAATTATTCTGCCTATATTAGCTTCTTTTAATTAATTAATTACTCATGTTTTATTTAGGGAGTTGATATTAGCAGTTCGGAATTGGCTATTTGCAGTCCATCGCTATTTGTAGTCCACAAATTTTATTTGTAGTCCAAAATTATATTTGCATCCCACACTCATCCCAAATAAACGAAGCACTTTGCCGATTTATTAAGCACTAGAAGTCTAGAGAAACATCTTAAAGACTCTAAAACAATTTAAAAATCTAGCAGGAAAACAAGTTAAATGACATGCACAGAGGAATCAACTCTAAAACAAGTTAAATGACATGCAAACCTTCCTCTAACTAAAATACTGACTACTTTTTTGGGATTTTCGCCGGATAATTTCCTTCTTTTTGAAGAAGGTGAATCTAAGAGGGGGAAAGACGACGCAACCGGTAGAACTACGGCTAGGGTTTAGGCAATGGGAGGAGGAGGTTATTCGATGGGGTGCGATTAGCGAGAATTGGACTGCGAATATAATTAAGATTTTCACAATTTTTGGGGTGCGAATAGCGAGATTTGGACTGATATATCAACTCTCTTTATTTATGGCATTGTTAAATGCATCTCACTTTTGGCTATGTGCGTATGTTCAAGAGGGCTTCGCCCACCGCGGTATGCTAAAAGCACACAAAAATGTTAGAAGCACCGCATTTTTGTCTAAAGACGCATACTTCAACGGTTCAACATAGTGAAATCTTGAGAAAAAGAACTCTCCTTAGTCTCCGAATATGCGATTTAGATTGTGAACATCATACTTCTGCAACTTGATTGTCGAACTTTGGCAGAGATCGATGAAAAGGATAGGTGTCGGCTTCATTATTCTCCAGAAAACTAAAGTAGAAAGGCGATGCAGTCTTTATTGGAGATAGTCTTAGCTCTGACAGACTTGATCGGCATGAAGTTGGAGAGGTTTCACATATCTTCTCTTGTAATGAAAGCTTGAAAATAAAGCATGTATCCACCGATTTCTCGGAGCTTCAAGACACTGAGATCGCTGACAATGGAGACGCGATGTGAACAAAAATTGAAGGCCGGGAGGAGCGGCGTCGAGGAAGGCAGCGATCGGGATGAATGGAGTCGCAGGGAGCTAGGTTTCAAAATCGGGAGACGCGGAAGAGATACAGGTGATGTGCGCTTATTAGAGTGCGCATAGTATTTTATTAGACAATGATTTTAAACCTAAATTGTTACGAATTTGATGTGCAAATAGTCAAAAGTGTGGTGTGTTTAACAAGTGCCTTTATTTATGGGGATTGTTATCCGCAGATCGAAAATGGCTATTCGCAGTTCCAAAGAAACTTAAATTTGTTATTCGCAGAGATTATTGTTATTCACAGACCAACATAAGAAAAAAAATACTTTTGAAATGTTAAATGCAAATATATCATCCAGCAAGAAGAAATCAGTGGAAAAAATCTGGATTATTGCTGGCGGGCAGAAGTTTTTAAAGGAGACGACGACGAAAGCCTTACTCACCGGCGAAATCAGACGAACAGATGAGATCCTTCTTCGTCGGCAATGTTAACTGCAAATATATCATCCTCCAAGAAGAAATCAGTGGAAACAAATCTGGAATAGTCATTTTCAGACACCCAAAAAAGGCTATTATTTGTCTGCAAATAGCCATTTTCGGACGCAAAAAATTTTAGGTGAGTATCTCGCACCTAGATCACGGTGAGAGGAGTGCATCTCAGCCATTGATAGCTCTAAACATTGCTGTATTTATGAATAATAAATAATGTCAGTATTTTTCCTACCGTCAGATCTAAGATCATACGGCTGTATTTTCCCCTCACCTGGAACTAGGTGCGAGATACTCACCTAAGTATTTCTCTTTTCGGACACCCAAAAATTGGGCTATTATTGGTCTCCGAATAGTCATTTTCTGTCTGCGGTTAACAATTCTCTTATTTATTTATTTATTTATATTAGAAAAATAAAAATTTTGTCGTTCTGAACTATTGAAATTTGGAAACCGCGGGAAATAAAAAGGAGGCGGCGGCTATTTTCCTCCGATTTCCAATAAACCCTAGCGGCGCGTGCTCTTTCAAAAAACCGCGAAATCCTGCTGATCCCAAATTTCATAATTTAGAACCTCAGCCCTGCTGCTCCTTTCAATCGCTCTCTCCCCATTTTCTCATCTCCTCTGACCGCACCGGAAATCCCCGCCGTCTTCGTCAGCCGATCGCGTATACGGCGGATCGGCGAAACCCTATCTGGCCATGGAAGCCGCGACATTCGCCCAGCCGTATCCACAGATTGTACGCGCTCTCGGTATTCTGCTGTTTTCTTTGAAAGTTTTCTCGATCTGTTACCACCGTTGTCTCTTCTTTGTTGCAGGGCCCTGCAGCGGAGAAGTTGGGAATCTCTAATCTATCTCCGCTTTCTCCGATATTAAACCCCACTCCAGTGGTAAGGATCTGCTCATCTCGTCCGATCATGAAGGAAAACTTCATTATTATGACATGTGTGTTTTCTCTACAGGGGGCAGCGCTTAATAATCTTGGCAATACCTGTTTTATGAACGCCGTTCTTCAGTGCATCACCCACACAGTTCCTTTTGTTGAGAAGTTGCACGCCAATAATCACAGCCCTGCGTGTTCCGGTTTGATTTTCTTCCACTTTACCGTGTTTTTTCAGGAATTACTGCTGTCTATTTTGAAATTTCTGCCCTAGCATTTCTCCTAATTTCTTTTATTTGTTTGAATATGCAGATAAAGATGGCGACTTCTGTTCCTTTTGTGCATTGAGGAGTCATGTTTATGAAAGCATTGTGAAATCTGGATTGGTTGTCACTCCGAGAAATCTAGCCTATAATTTAAGCAGTATCCTCCATCAAATTTTCTATTTTTTTGATCCCTTGTTTCCCACATTAATCTACTTTATGATCTTGTTCACATTATGCTATTTATACTGCAATTTTCATGCTGCTATTGCATTTTTTTTCTAAAACAGGAATGAATCTTAGATTGTCTATCCTTGCAGTCATGTGAATTTAATTATATTAACCAAATACTTTATAGATTTTTGCTGCCGTTAGCAAATGTCCTCTAGCTGGTAAGCTGGTTATCTTGTTTAAACCGTCGACTACATTTATTACCACAATTGCATGCCGACACATTTCAAATAACATAGTTGTTCCAAACAGGGCTTTAAAACTCATTTTAAGGTTCGAATAGTTTCGGGTTATGTGAATCTTCCCATTCTTTGAAGAGGATAAATAGCTCGAAAGCGCTAAATCACTAGTATGCTTCACAAAAAGTGCACTTGATTGGTTTAATCCATGACCATGCAATGATGTCAATTTTTTGTTCATTTAAGGTTCTCATTTATTACATGATTTCTTGTTAGTGAAACCTGATTTTTCTCATCTTGAATTTTTTTGCTATTTATGCATTCATGAATTGACCCACCTTACATATAATGGAAGCTAAAGTTGCTAGATGCAATTTCTTAACCAAATAACTTTCAGAAATCTCAGCTTACTTCCTGCCTGGGGAACAACAAGATGCACATGAATTTCTCAGCTGCCTTTTGGACAGTATTCATACCAGCTACTTAAAACCCATCTCCAAAGACCATCATCACTTGTCTTATAGAGGAGACAGTCCTGTTAATCAAGTATTCGGAGGCCTTCTCAGAAGCCGGGTACTCTCCCGGGCATACTAAGACCTTGTTTTCTATATTTTGAATCTAATTATTTTGTTAAATTATTTTTTATTTGATTGATTTCAGTTGCGGTGCCTTGATTGTGGTCATTCTTCAGATACATATGAAGCTATTGTTGATCTCAGTTTAGAGATTGATGATGTAGACAACCTCACCAGTGCTCTAGAGTCGTTCACCAAGGTAGAAATGATTGACGACCCTGATATCAAGTTCACCTGTGAGGGCTGCAAATCTCAAGTGTCTGTGGAAAAACAGCTCAAAATCGAGCAGCCTCCCAATGTCATCGCACTGCATCTGAAGAGATTCACGAATATCGAATCTTCTGCGCTCAAGATAAACAAGTTTGTGAAGTATCCGATCGAGTTGGACTTGATGCCTTTTGTGAGCTCCCCGAGAGAAAATGTAAGTGGTATACCAAAACAATTTCTAGAGATTCATATAGAACTTTCAATTACTTCTCTAACACTCTGATTTGCAGGACCAATTTATCTATGAGCTATATGGCATTGTAGTGCACAGTGGTTCCTGTCATTATGGGCATTACTACTGCAATATCCGGACCTCGCCTTCTTCTTGGTACCAAATGAATGACTCACTGGTAAGAAGTTATTATCTCTATTGAAGTTTTGATTCATGTTCTTCATATTGTTTAGTGCTTTTTGATGATTGCAGATGGATGTGACATCAGAAAGTGATGTGTTGGACTTGGAAGCATATATACTATTCTATATAAAGAAGGACTCATCTCCCTGGTTTACGTGTTTTGTGGAGTCTCAGAAGATTCCCAAAATGGACGTTACAATGAACGGCTCGCCGTCATCGGTGCTGGATTGCGAGGATAATGATGATACTTCGTCTTCTGCCAGAGAGGCTAGTAGTAGCAACTCCAGGGAAATGGTTATGGAGATACTCGAAAAGGGTGAAGTTTCCAGCCCTCATGCTAGAGGTTCACCAGATCTTCGGAGGGATGAAACAGAAGCAAATTCTCCAGTTTTTCAGAGGGATGAAACAGAAGCAAATTCTCCAGTTTTTCAGAGGGATGAAACAGAAGCAAATTCTCCAGGTTTTCAGAGGGATGAAATAGGAGCAGATAATACCACATCGCACAATTTGTCCAGCGACACTAGCGACAAAAAGGGTGCTATGGATTCTCCGGGTAGGAGATTTTTGTTGCAGCCCACCAAGAAACCTTCAGATGATCATATCAGCCATACTCTCTACCATGAGCCCTTGGGTATGTTTTTATTATTCAGTAGAAAGGATAAAGTCATCCATTTTATTCATTAGCATTGATGATTAATAGTCTTTTGTTATACTAATGGTCCTGCGCAGGGTCTCCTGTGTGTAACGACCCGGCCCTCCCCCTTAGGGGCCGCGTAGGCACGTTACCGTGCTGCACTCCCAAGCCTCTCCACGCCTATTTCTCAGCGGCGGCACATTGTTTAGGCCGGGTCTCGAACCTGCAACCCTCTTGATAAGGAGTTTTCAAACCCCCTTGAGCTGCATTGGCGATGAGGAGTGGTTTGAAAACTCTTTATCAAGGGTGTTGCGGGTTCGAAACCCGGCCTCAATAATGTGCTGCTGCTGAGAAATAGGCGCGGAGAAGTTTTGGGGTGCTTGGGCTGCAGTCCGGTAACGTGCCTACGTGGCCCCTAAAGGGAAGGGCCGGGTCGTTACACTGTGTGCCCAATACGGTAATACCTGATTGTCACTTAATGTCCCTCGTACTTTGTGCGGTGAAAATGATTTTGCAATTAGATACTGAGTGACGGCTGGGTGTTGTTGCAGCTTTTACTGGGGGGACAGCGCACTGCTGTAGTTTTAATTTCTTATTGAATAATTCATATGTGCACACATGAAGTATTACTATAAATTTAGAACACTAATTTTCATAAATGATTACTTTCATAAGATTAACTTAAAAAATATATTAATTTTTCATTCTTTCCCTAATCTGTAATTTGCAAAATCACATTTCAGTTAGCACAACATAAATAATAATATATTAAATGGAAATAATGTGCATGCATATTCCATATGATTTGAGAAATAATACTTATATATAATATTAATTATTATTATAGATGTAGTTAAGACATACAATTATGAGAAAGTTATAGAAGGCAAAGTTGGAATGAAAAAAAAAACAGTTTATTTTTTGTTTTGTTCATCAACAGTTTTGGATCAAATGTTCACCCCCACCCCTTGTAAAGTAACATTTGCATTGAGCCCCATTTGATCTTTCTTCATTTTGATCAAATTCAGTAGCAGAAGATGAGAGAAGAACTCACACAGCTGCACAAAAACATGTGGTTTCAAAAAGCAACAATCAAAATGGCAAATTTCTCCTGGAAAATGCGCACAAGCCAGACAAATCTCTCACAAGAATAATGAGAACTATGCCTACTTCTCGAAGAACAGGCTTCCTGGCATGCCTTCAGAACTCCCCCGAACCCTCCAGGAAGCGGCCTCTCGCCTCAAAGAGTGATCAGCCATTAAAGAGGAGGCAGATAATGAGCTCACACTCGGATGGGAAGGGCGGCTCTCATCCTGGATCAAGTAAAGCGAAAAGCCTCAGCCCTCGTTCCTTGCGGAGAATCTTGATCGAAGACGACTCCGAATATAGTTAACTAAGAGGGGGAGAGTAAAAATATTTGTAGTTACCACACATTCCTTGCTCCAGCCCCCAAGTTTTTTTTCCCCTTGAACAAATGATATTATCATTTTGTTAGCTGTGATGATGATGTAGATGTGATGTGCAATGTTATGTTTCTTGATTGAAATCATAAATGTTGCTATTTTGTAGTCTTGTTTAGAAGAATTGTATGTTTTTATTGAGCTGCAAGATCTTTTGATGAAACATTTTTGAAATTTTATTTGTTTTAAAACTGGCACCTGAGCATGCTGTCCATCTTGCACAATATTTTTCGTGCATTTATGTCGTTGAAGGTTACGGTTTCGAGTTCTGGAAGCAGCCTCTTATAAAAATGCGAGAGATTCTTGGGTACGGGTCCTGGACCCAGATTTTTCTGGGTCCGGGACATCTCCGATACCTCTAGGATACCTTTTTGAACTAAGGAGAGATATCTCTGAGAAATTTGGGATGTGCGAAACAGTAAAAGGCTACCATACATTTTTGTGTGGGCCCTAAGTTGGCTTATGTGGTGGAACATCACTTGTCCTGGATGGTCCGATCCGCGGACCTAAATATTTTGCTAAAAATGTAGGGTAAGGTTTGTCTTACCCTTCCTCGTACCCTCGCTGCACGGGGATGCTTTGTGCATCGGGCTGCCCAATTATATGACGCTGAAGCCGTGTCTGTGGTGCTTTGATCGTAGCACAATTGGAGGGTGGTGCTACTTGTAACCATTTGAAAATAAATAATTTTAAAGTTTTATTTTAATTTGAAATCATTGTATTAGTTGTAATATAATTTGAGATTTTGATGAATTTGATGGTGTCATTACCAAATATGAGAGGTTCATTAATATATAGTATAGATTATGAGATGCTTTGCTTAACTATAAATGTATTTTTAATAGAAACATTTAAAATTGATGAATTATTTGATGTTTTTCATTGGGGTAAAAACATATATATTCAATTTTGAGTTACTTCAAATAGGAGAAATAAGATTGAAAATACATTATGTTCACAACTTTTTAGACTCACCAAGATTTGTACAAGCATTTAGTTATTCTATTTTCCGAAGTTAAATTATATCATTTGAAACATAATGATATTGCGGAGTTAAATTATTGAGGCTCCGTTTGGGAGAGCGGTGCCGGTGGTGGCCTTGGTGGAACACCGGGCTACCACCCTTCAGCTGGAAATCACGCTATTTTTGCACTTCCATTTCTTCGGTAAGGCGAATCAAAAATTCCAGCAGAGCAAAAAATGAAATACGAAACAGAGCCCGAATGAGACTCTCTTCGTGCCAAAGAGAGTGAAGCACGCCGTCTATTTGCGTGATTGCACATACACGGCTCAAAGTGTCTAACTACATGAATCGGGTGTTGTCGCCCGCACCTACTTCTCTGCCCCAACTTCCTCTGCCCTCTTCCCGAAGCTCGTGTGATCTTAAGTTTCTCCAACTATGAAGATAACGCATTTCTCATGCTTTGGGCTATTGTAATTTAGGGCGGCCTGATCATTTGGACGCCCGTTGATCCACCATTTGTTTTTTTTTTCTCTCTCGAGGCAAGAAACATCAGGGATCCGTCTTTCGATCCACTGCTGAAGCCGAGTACACGATACGAATATCTCCGCTGCTTCTTCAATACACATTTATTGTGATTAACATGTGATTGCTAGTGCCTCTCCCCAATGAATAGTTCACTGAGGATATACATGTATTTTTTTTGGCGATTGTTAACCGCAACCGTATTTGGCTATCCGCACCTCAAAATTTTAAAAAACACATTATTTTTTTGTTTAATCACAGCCCGAATCTTAAAACTCTAGCCCTCACTATGTAGAATGAGATTTCTCTCCTTTTATATAGCCGGCTATGTAGAAATATCATTCTACATATTACACTAGCAATAAAGCCCCCAGTAATAATCTTCTTCATATTAAAATTCGGGTTGTGACAAGCCAAATATCGGATTGCGGTTAAATGTTTTTCAAATTTTTGGGTTGCGGTTAACATTGGGGTGCCACAAGCAAAAAATTGGGTTGCTGTTAACAATCGCCTTTTTTTCCATTTCTTTCCTCAAAGGTTCAAGTAACAGCATTGGCTCCCATGTGGGGCCAGCCCCAGGCACAAAAGTGAATTGCGCACGGCGAAAATGTGCTGGCCGCAGATCTTTCGGGATCATGACACAATAATTTTACAGTGAAATGGCTCCTTTGAGGAAGAGGCATTTCTCTACAGGTGCATTTGCACGGATGAAACAGCCATTATTAAGCATCTGCCAAATGCCTTATTGGAAAAGTTACAGAGATTTTCAGAAAGAATTCAAGGTTATAATCATCATGGATGGCTTACCAGGTGTCATGAAACAAAAATTTCCATAACTGTGAAGCTGAAAATAAAATTCATTTACGCGGTTCATGATCGGCGTGATACAAAACTACGCTCTCGAGGGAGACGGTGTCGGCAGTGGGGGAGAGCACGAGGGAAGAGCGAGGCTGAGAAGAAATTTCAAGACAACTATGTTGGACCAGCCTTGGGGCGGAATGAGATTGCTCCAAAGATGGTTTGGAAATACAACAAGGGCACGAATTTAAGAATAAGGTAATTCCGGGTATGATCAACCGGACGGTTCCGCTAGTTCGCCTGCTTCGGCTCGGCGGCGAGTGTCCCTTTGCGTGTGTATAGCAACCAAACGTCAGTCTGTCTCCTTACGGCTGTTTGAAAAATGTATCTGTAAGGTGGTGCTGCCAGCTCAGGAGAACCTGGTCTTCGGAGTGAAGTTCAGGGTGTCGTTGTTAGCTAGCTGTGTTGGAAGTGTGTTGTTGTCGTCTGTCGAATGTCGTCGATTGCCTTCTTTAGCTAAGAGACGTGGAACGCGGAATGGATAGGACTCATAGCTGGAAGTCGTAGGCGGTAAGCCATTGTTTAAATGCGCGCCACAATCGGAAAAGGCCCATTACAATGTGTCGGCGTGCACCATAATCGGAAAAAGCCTATAATAACGTGCCGAAAGTTACGGGTGAGCATGGTTGACAGCTGAGATGGTATGGCTTTGGTTGAAGGAACATTTCTTTGGGTAGGTGATCCGGCCAACACAAGCGGTTAACGCACAGATTAATTATCTATGAGGATCTGAGTAAACAGGCGGTGGCATATCGACAAATGACATTAATGTTACGTCGACCACCGGGACATGAGGCTTTCCCGGGGGACGGATCCGTGGAGATGGGTTGGGGTCACAATCGATAAAATTTTTGGGAAGGTTCAAGCTGAAAATAAAATTCATTTAAGCTTCCTGTCTCTTAGAAAGAGCTGCTAAACGATCGGACCAGACGGATGCAGGTAGCTCGACTGCGTTACCCGTCATTGAAACACAAGCTGGAGACGTATCGATCTATATCCCCACCAATGTGATCCCCGTTACAGATGGACAAATTTGTTCAGAAACAGAGCTCTTTTATCGCGGAATTGCCGCCAAGATACCAGTGAAAAACACCAAAATGTACTTATGAAGTACTGTACGAAACACATCATTCATCGTGACTTAAAATGTCATGATTGCATTCGTCAATCCAAATGACATAATGAGGACCAGTTCAGAGCTCCCTTATCCAGAAGGTCTGGGGTTCAAGCCCCGGACTCAACAACCAGTCAATGGAATTAGCGGCTGCGGCCAATCAGATTCGTGGAGATGGGTTGGGGTCACTGGTCTGCAGAATTATAGTGCACTCACGGTAGACCGGGGCGTTACAGGTCGTAGGTCCAACTTGGAAAAGGAAGCGGCGTCGCAAATTCATCCAACTCTTAATGACAAGGATGAAATATTTGTTCTCGACGGTGGCCTTGTTAAGTTCACAGTTGTTGAAACCAGAAACTGGTTCCTTGTGGAGCTCGGGGCCCCCGACAGGTTGGGGGGCGACTAGCACTTACTTATCCCGTGGAAAAAGTACGTCGGGGTCTCAGAACTTAACACAGACCCTTAACTCAGCAGGGAGATCCCACCACACACCCGGAAGATCTTTAGATTGCTTCCCCTCCAGAGCCGAAGCTGAGGCCCGGGCACCTTGGAGAGCTCAGAGGAGTCTCGGCAAGGATAGCCTAAGGAGAGAGAAGCCAAAAACTGGAATCCCTCCAAAGGTGCCCTTTGGGTCTTATTTATAGTTTTTCTGAACGGGTCTACGAATAGCGGAACTCCGCCTTTCGGTTTTGCTATTTGCACCCCAATTTGGTCTGCTAACAGCCAAACTCCGCTGTTCGGGGTGGCTATTTGCAGGCCTCCAGGGGCAAGAAGGTAATTCTAACTTCCTTTCCCCTGGAAGAGGGGTCTGCGAGACCAGGAATGCCTCTTGGTCTCGCCCTACTGTATGCGAGGGTTCCTGTCGCCTCTGCGACCTCTGGAGTCTCGCAGAACCCATGGCATGACACATCTCGCCGGGCACTTCGGCGAGATCGGTTCTCATCCTTCTAGCTCTCGCCCTACACCAACTGCCGAGACCACGCCCCAGCGCTCTCGCCTATGCTTTCTGGTAATGCCGCTCTGCGAGGTCTAGTGGGTGGAGCTCGGGGCGAGATCGGTTCTTACCCTAAACCCTGCGAGGTCTAGGGGGTGGAGCCAGGCGAACCCCGGTTTGTACACAATCACCGCTCTTTGCGAGTTTATCCTGAGCTCGCAAAGAATCATCCAACACTAGGGTGTTCGCTTGGCGACAGCTGTCTTGTCAGGAATCTTTCTGTGGGTCCCACCGCCTGGCTATAAATACCATCCGGACTGAAGGGTGCCCTCATTTTCTTTTTCTCCTCACTCTTCTCTTTACTGTAGCTATCCTCTGATGCCTCTCTCCAAAGAGATGGAAGCTCGCCTGAAGGCCTCGAAGGCTCGCGAGACAGCGATGATGTTGAAGCCCCCGGCCTGGATGGACCGTACGTCCGCCTCCCCTGCGCCACAACTGAAGAAGGCGAAGGCCGTTCGCCGACTGGGGGACGACACTGTTGACCTCGACTCCTCCCTCGGCGAGAAACCCGTTGAGGAGGTATGGATTGTTTCCTTCGGGCGAGAATACCTAACTGTCATTTTCTAAACTTCGCTCTCGCAGGTCACTAAAGCTGTCAAGGATGTCGGCGGGCCCTCGAACGAACTTCTCGCTACACCTCGGGAAAATGCGAATACTGCCGGCGAGAATCCTCCTGGTACGCTGCCTGATCTCGCCGTGCCTCGTTTTAAATCTCTCCTTGATGATGCTTATTGTTCCTTCACTTTCTTTTTGTAGTTTCGCGCCATGCGACGCCGGGGGAACGGGGTTAGCGAACTCCCTCACCCAAATGCCAGGACGCGAACCTCTTAGCGCCAAACTTTAGGCTTCTTGCCAACGAGGATTCGGGTGGCTCGCGTCCGCCGGACGCCCCCCTTACCGGTGCTGCGAAATACCCCCCTGGCAAGGGGAAAACTCAGCCCCCTTACTATGGCACCACCTTTGATCCTCCGCCTAACACTTTTAGCCATCATACGGGTAGTCTTCTCGCCTCTGATATTTACTCTGAATTATCTTTCCTAACCTCGCGTGCGACCCTTCTTTGTCAGATGGCGAGACCCAGCTCACCGACTCCGAATTCGGGGATGACGAAGTGTCCCCATTTCCAGAGCGGGTGGAAGATTTCCTGGGTGATACGCGAGACCCTGAAGTGGTGAAAAAGAGAACCGCGGAGTTGTTCCAAAAGCAAAACCAGATGTTACAAGATCTTAACATACAGGCGAGAGTGGATAGACAGGCCGCCGAGAAGAGATACGAATCCCTGATGGACGAGTGCGACAAACTTCGTGCGGCGATACCCCTGGATCCTAGCGAATGCGAGACCTCCCAAGAGACACTCATAGCGAGGATGAGAGACCACGCCCAACTGATCGAACGCGACGGTCGCGCTGCTGCCGAATTCCACAACCCCCGGAGGCCGCCGAGGAGGGGGCCGCGAGGTGGCGGTAGATGGCAGTGGCTGCCTTACTGATCTCGCAGCCTTGCGTTCTCTATTTTATGAACAATTCGCTTTTGTTTCTTTTATTGCAACAATCTCGCCAGACCATGGCCCTTAGTGATTCTCGCTCGCCACGAATATCGGACAATTTATTAACTACGGTTATCGCTCGCGAACTTATAACGCCGCTTTTCCTTTACCTTGCTCTCGCATGCCTGTGACATTTTCGCTTGCAAATTATTTTATTCTAACCTATCCTGCAGATTGATCTCGCTCGCCAATGATTGGCGAAACAATTTTGTTTGGTGTGTCCCAATGATGTGACGTTTTGTCTGACTGCACCCCGGCGCTTGGGCTTCTTCCCGCCGTTTTTACTTTTCTATAAATAGCCTCCCCATTAATATCATTTACCTACCGCCTTCCTCTTCTCCCAGTTGCAGAGCTCTCGCCAGCTTTGTTCTCGCCTCCTTCTACACTTGTTCTCGCAGGTACTCGGGATGGTGAAACCCGCGAAAGAGCTTCCCGAGGCCGAAGGCCGGCTAAAGTGTGCCTGGGCCTATTGCGAGCACGACTTCTTCCACTGTAATATGAGCGAGGAAGAATACCTTTCCTCCATCGCCGATTACGTCCCCTCCGATTTCACCGCCCGCCGGCCTGAGAAGGGCGAGGTGATTAACACCTTACGGGCCGACGAGATTGCCATCCCCATCGCGCACTTCGCGGTGGGCCTGCGCCTTCCCCTCTGGCCCGAGGTTCGCCAGGTATACTTCCTTCCCACCTTCATCATTCTCGCGAGATTGATCTCGCTCGCTTCACTTTTCTTTACTTGCGGTTTTTCAGGTTCTCCGGCACTATGGAGTTGTTCTCGGCCAGCTCACCCCCAACGCGATGGCGATAATCGTGGGGTTCGCTTGCTTCCTCCGCGAGGAGCGAATTGAGTTCAGCCTTCCGGTTTTCCGGAAGCTGTTCTCCTTCCGTGCCTATTCTGAGGGCACGGTCTACTTCGTAGGGTCGGGCTTCAAGGTCGTCGAGACCGTAAACAAAGCTCATTTCTGGGCCCAGAAGTTCCTCCTGGTAAAGGGGAACTTCGGCAACATCCCGATCTCGCCAATCCAGTACAACGACACCGTCTACCGTCCTCCCCCTCTCGGCGGTCACGATGCCGACCTCTGCCAGTTTTTTCAGAAGAAGAACTTCGAGGTAGGCCATCTCCGCCGGAACGTCGACATTCTTCCACCGGTGCTCCCTGGGGAAGGTAAAGATCTCGCCTCCACTACCCGCTTTATATTTGTTCTCGCTATTCTCCCTAACACAATTCTTAAACAGGTGAGCGAGACATTCCCCTCCACCCACCTTACGCGAGCAACATCAAACCCTCTGCTGACTTCGCTCTCGCCACGATGGGGGCGGCGGCCTGCCGAGAAGGTCATTCCCCCCCTGCGGCTGCCTCCAAGAAAAGGACGGAGGCCTCGGGAAGCAAGCCTTCCCACCAACCCACTTCAAAGAAGCCGAAGATAGGCGCGAGCCCGCGCGCCTCTGTGAAGGGAAAGCGCCCTGCCGAGTCCTCGACTCCCGGGGTCGATGCTTCCTCGCACCCCGAGGTTCGGGAAGTCGAACCAACCGAGGTTGCTACCAGGACCTCGGCATTGCCTATTCCAACGAAGCACCCACACTTCGGCCTTGGGGTGCGAGCCAAGGATGGAACCGGCGAGCGCTTAGTGCGCTGGAGGGAGGAGGCCAACCGGGTCGACGTCTCCTCTGTTCTTCCCACTTGGGTGGAGATGGACGAGGTGACCTCCCATGCCTTCAATCTATCCTATGTCTTATATGGCCGCGAGGACGCCGCGGCCTATACAGAAGCGACCGCACGGGGTCTCGCTTATGAAAGCGCGAGGTCCCAGTTGCGGTCAGTGGAACTCGCCCACATGACGGGCCGCAGGTGCCTGGAGCTGGAGAACGAGTGCGCCGAGCTCGCCGAGGCCCTCAAGGTCTCGCAGGCGAAAGTGGGTGATCTCACGGACAAGTTAGCCTCCGCCGAGACCGGAGTGGTGAGTCATTCATCAACCCTGCTTCTCCCTTTTTTCCTACTTTTTTCCTTACGCGTTTTTTGCTTCCAGGATGCCGAGATGGCTAGGTTGTCGGATGCTCGGGTCCTGAGCTTGGAGGGTGAGGTTGCCGCGTTGAAAGCTCTCAATCGTGATCTCACTCGGGCTGCCCTTCCCCCTTCTCCTCGCCGGTTAAAGGAAGAGAGGCGCGATCGCGACGAAGCACTTCGCGTGGAGTCGACGAATGCGGCACGCTTCGTCTTTCAGGACATGAAAGGTGCTGGGTTGCTGGTTGCCGAGGCCGAGAGCGTGACGGTCGAGGATATCGTGCCGGAGCTCTTCCGGCCGCTTCCGCCAGTAAAGAATGACGATGACGACGAGGAGCTTTTTGGCGAGGACTAGAGAGCGCAACTCCTTCTGTTTTTATTTGTCGTAAATTTTGGAGCTGGCGAGATCGCCGCCCATTTGTAACTAAACTCTTCTCTTGGATGGAAATTTTGTGCATCGCTTCCTTTTTTCACTTAGCCTTCCTTAGATTTTATTTTCATACTAGTTTATCTTATATCTGCCGAGAACCTTTTCTCTCACCACGCGAAAGGTCGTCCCCTCATTTTCTAAAATTTCGGAGACCAAACATTTTCTCTTTGTTAACATGTGCCGAGGACCTTCCTTCTCGCCCAGCGAGAGGTCGTCCCCTTATTTTCAAAACATTTCGGAGACCCAAACACTTTCTTTTTGTTAATTACTGCCGACGACCCTCCTTCTCGCCCAGCGAGAGGTCGTCCTCTCATTTTCAAAACATTCAGGGACCCCAACACTTTCTTTTTGTTAATTACTGCCGAGGACCCTCCTTCTCGCCCGGCGAGAGGTCGTCCTCTTATTTTCAAAACATTTCGGAGACCCAAACACTTTCTTTTTGTTAATTACTGCCGAGGACCCTCCTTCTCGCCCAGCGAGAGGTCGTCCTCTCATTTTCAAAACATTCAGGGACCCCAACACTTTCTTTTTGTTAATTACTGCCGAGGACCCTCCTTCTCGCCCAGCGAGAGGTCGTCCTCTCATTTTCAAAACATTCAGGGACCCAAACACTTTCTTTTTGTTAATTACTGCCGAGGACCTTCCTTCTCGCCCAGCGAGAGGTCGTCCTCTCATTTTCAAAACATTCAGGGACCCAAACACTTTCTTTTTGTTAATTACTGCCGAGGACCCTCCTTCTCGCCCAGCGAGAGGTCGTCCACTCATTTTCAAAACATTCAGGGACCCAAACACTTTCTTTTTGTTAATTACCGCCGAGGATCCTCCTTCTCGCCCAGCGAGAGGTCGTCCTCTCATTTTCAAAACATTCAGGGACCCAAACACTTTCTTTTTGTTAATTACTGCCGAGGACCCTCCTTCTCGCCCAGCGAGAGGTCGTCCTCTTATTTTCAAAACATTCAGGGACCCCAACACTTTCTTTTTGTTAATTACTGCCGAGGACCCTCCTTCTCGCCAGCCTCTCCGCGAGTTCAACCGGCTCTACCAGCTAGCGAGAGCCTGGTAGCGGGATCGTCCGGGGCAATCCAGCATAAAGAGCTTATCACCTTGCCAGCCTCTCCGCGAGTTCAACCGGCCCTACCAGCTAGCGAGAGCCTGGTAGCGGGATCGTCCGGGGCAATCCAGCATAAAGAGCTTATCACCTTGCCAGCCTCTCCGCGAGTTCAACCGGCCCTACCAGCTAGCGAGAGCCTGGTAGCGGGATCGTCCGGGGCAATCCAGCATAAAGAGCTTATCACCTTGCCAGCCTCTCCGCGAGTTCAACCGGCCCTACCAGCTAGCGAGAGCCTGGTAGCGGGATCGTCCGGGGCAATCCAGCATAAAGAGCTTATCACCTTGCCAGCCTCTCCGCGAGTTCAACCGGCCCTACCAGCTAGCGAGAGCCTGGTAGCGGGATCGTCCGGGGCAATCCAGCATAAAGAGCCTATTACCTTGCCAGCCTCTCCGCGAGTTCAACCGGCCCTACCAGCTAGCGAGAGCCTGGTAGCGGGATCATCCGGGGCAATCCAGCATCCTCATTTGTTACTTGGAACTCAGGATTAATATAAGACACTGCCTGTGAAAATAGTTCATAGAGATCAGGTTACATGAGAACTTCATAGATAGAAACGCTTCAAGTCGTCCCCGTTCCGAGCTCGGCCGAGAGGTACCCCTTCCACATCCTGGAGGTGGTACCCCCCCGACTTCAGCACCTCACTTACAATATATGGGCCCTCCCAATTGGGATTGAGCTTACCCACTGTGGCTCCCCTTCCCGCCGCGTCAACCTTCTTCAGTACCAAGTCCCCCTTCAGGAAATGCTTTACTCGTATGTACTTGTCGAAGTACTTGGCCATCCGCCTCTTTACCTCTTCTTGCCTAATGGTAGCCAAGTCTCGGAGTTCCTCTATCAGGTCCAAAGACAACTGTTGGCCTTCTTCGTTGCTTACCCTCCATTCTTCATCTCCTTCTTCCGCGGCGGCCACCCTAGGCGTCTTGACTTCAAACTCGACCGGGAGGACGGCCTCGGATCCGTGAGATAGCTTGAACGGGGTTTCCCCAGTGGCTGTGTTTGGAGTGGTCCTCAGAGCCCAGAGGACCGAGGGTAGTTGCTCTACCCAACTTCCTCTAAGATTCTCGATCTTCTTTTTGAGAAGGTTCACTATAATTTTGTTCGCCGCCTCCACCTGCCCGTTGCTCCTTGGATGATGGACCGACGCGAACCTGAGATCTATGCCAAGTTGGGTACAGAAGCTGACGAATTCATCGCTGGCGAACTGTGGCCCATTATCCGTGACAATGGCGAGAGGGAGCCCGTGCCTGCAAATGATCTCCCCCCAAACAAAATTCTTTACTACCTGAGTGGTTACCTTGGCTAGCGCCTTTGCCTCGATCCACTTGGAAAAATAATCGATCATCACCAGCAAGAACCTCCTTTGACCGCTTGCCAAGGGGAAAGGTCCTACCAGGTCCAATCCCCAAATGGCGAATGGCCAAGGGGCCGTGATCGTTCTCAACCTCTGAGCTGGGAGGAGTTGAAGAGGAGCGTAGAGCTGACACTTGGGGCACCTCCTGGAGAACTCGGTCGCATCCTTGCTGAGGGTGGGCCAGAAGTAACCTTGCCTCAGAACCCTCCCTTCCAGGGTCCGGCTTCCCGAGTGGCTGCCACACTCCCCCGAGTGGATCTCTTCCAGGACTCTCGGGACTTCTTCCTCTGAGACACAACGGGCTAGGAGCCCTGAGAGTGTCTTTCTATAAAGTGTCCCTGCATGCAAGGAATAGTAGGCCGATTTATACCTGAGTCGCCGCTTGTCAATTTCCCCCTCGGGGAACCTCCCCGAGGCTAGAAAAACAATAAAAGGGTCCATCCACGACGCCCGCTGATCTACTTCCATGAGCTCTCCTTCCTCAATGGAGGGTCGGAAGAGTTCTGTCAGGGCTTCCCCACCCTGAGGGCCAAACTTAGCCAAGAAGTCTGCCTGAGTGCTTTCCTCTCTGGGGACATGCTTGATGGAAAAAGTTCGGAACTGCCCCACCACCCCCTTGACCTTTTCCAAGTACCTCTGGAGGGTCGGCTCCTTGACCTCGAACTCTCCCTTGACTTGACAAGCAACGACCATGGAGTCCGTCGAGACCTCCACATCCTGTACTCCTAGCTCCTGGGCCAAGCGGAGACCTGCTATCACCGCCTCGTACTCTGCCTGGTTATTGGTGAGGGGAAAGTGGAAATGGATTGCTTGCTCTATCCTGGTCCCTTGGGGACTGACCAGGATCACCCCTCCACCAAAGGAATGCCTTCCGGATGCTCCATCTACCAACATCTTCCAAGGCACCGGATGGGGTAGTTCTGACTCGTCCACCTCAGTAACGTAGTCCGCCAGGAAATCTGCCACCGCCTGTGCTTTCATGGACACCCTCGGTACATAAGAGATATTGAACTCGCTCAACTCTACCGACCACTTAGCCAACCTCCCGGAGTGTTCTACTCCCTCCATGATACTGCGGAGGGGGTGGTCGGTTACTACCTTTATGGAATGTGCCTGGAAATAGGGTCGGAGCTTCCGGGCCGACACTACCAGAGCGAAGGCCAGCTTCTCCAAGATAGGATATCTAATCTCGGCCTTCCTCAGCACTCTACTTACGTAATAGATCGGCAGCTGTTTCCTCCCTTCTTCCCGGACAAGCACCGAACTCACGGCTTCCAACCCTACCCCCAGGTACAGGGATAAGTCTTCCCCTGACCTCGGCCCTTGCAGTAGCGGAGCCTTGGCCAGTTGTTCCTTCAACGCTTGAAAAGCCTTATCGCACTCGGAGGTCCATTCGAACTTTTGATTACCCCGTAACACCTTGAAGAAAGAGGAGCATCTCTCCCCTGCTTTGGAGAGAAATCTACTTAACCCAGCCAACTTTCCCGTCAAGCGTTGGACCTCCTTAGCATTTCTTGGGGGTGCCAACTCGAGGATTGCCTTGACCTTATCTGGGTTAGGCTCCACCCCAGCCGGGGTGAGCATGTGGCCCAAGAATTTTCCTCGACTGGCTCCGAAGACACACTTCGACGGGTTGAGTCTCATCTTGAACTTCCGTAGGGTTTCGAAAGTTTCCTCGAGGTCGCGGAGGTGGGATTCAAAACCTCGGCTCTTGACCATGAGGTCATCGACATAGACCTCCAGGTTTCTCCCCCTTTGCTCACGGAAAACCCGGTCCATCATCCTTTGGTATGTGGCCCCCGCATTCTTGAGCCCGAAGGGCATCATCCTATAACAGTAGCATCCCTCCCTCGTGATGAAGGAGACATCCTTGATGTCAGGGGGATGCATGCGGATCTGATGATAACCTGAAAAAGCATCTAAGAAAGACA
The DNA here is from genome assembly GCA_033032865.1 of Dactylorhiza incarnata. NCBI lineage: Eukaryota > Viridiplantae > Streptophyta > Magnoliopsida > Asparagales > Orchidaceae > Dactylorhiza > Dactylorhiza incarnata. Next base: position 6,524,575 of record JAWHQI010000057.1, read on the forward strand.
TCATATGAAAACCGACGGCTGAGTCAACCAGCGCGTCGATTCTAGACAGGGGGTAACAATCCTTCGGGCATGATTTATTAAGCAAAGAGAAATCGATACACATTCGCCATTTACCTCCACCTTTCTTTACCATGACGACGTTGGAGACCCAGCCTGGGTACTGGATCTCCTTTACAAAACCTGCTTTCAGAAGCTTTTCCACTTCCTCGCGGATGGGCCCTTCCAGCTTGTCTGCAGTGGGCCTCCTCCTTTGGCGGATGGGGCGGGCGCCGGGCTCGAGGTTGAGGCGGTGACAGGCCACATCCGCGTCTATCCCGGGCATCTCTGCGGCACTCCAGGCAAAGACGTCCACGTTCTTCTGGACGCAGGCGAGGATCTCCGCCCTCTCCCCCGAGTTGAGCTCTCCGCTGACCCGGATCTTCTCCATCACCCCCAGTCGGGTGACGACTTCCAGCTCGATGACCTCGTCTACGGCCTCCAGCCGCGACTGCTCCCCCCAAGGCCTCTCCTCCTCTCCTTCGTCGGCGAGCTCCTGGGCTCCTCCTTCGTCCCCTTCCATCTCCTTCACCTCCTCCACCCTTCTCTTCTCGGCCTTTCCTCCTTCTTTTCCTCCTTTCTCCGCCCAGGGCCCTACCTCGCCCCCTTCCCGGGCATGAACTTCCTCCCCCTTTTCTCCCTCTTCTCCTTCATCCTCTTCCCCTGCCTCGGTCATCTTCTCCATCCTCTTATCCCACTCCTCCGCTCCCCCCATCCAGGAGATGGTGTTGACAGCCGTCACGTAGCACTGCCTCGCCACCTTGGGGTCTCCCCTGACTCGGACCTGGATTCCACCTGTGTTGAACTTTAGGCACTGGTGTAGGGTGGAAGGGACGCATCTAAATGCGCTAATAAGAGGCCGACCGAAAATGGCGCTATAGCTGCTTGGGGCGTCCACAATCACGAAACGGCAGTTCCGCGATTGCCCCCCGAGAGTTACGTGGAGTCCTACTCCTCCCTCCACCTCCTTTCTCTCTCCCGAAAAACCAAACAAAGGGCCATCCGAGGCCAACACTCGTCGGGCCTCTACCTTCATCTCGTCAAACGCTTTCTTGAAGATAACGTTGACCGAGCTGCCGTTGTCCACCAAGATCCGCGAGACGGTGAAGTTTTCGATGGCGGTTTGGATAACCAGCGCATCGCAGAACGGGTCTTCATGACCGGGCATGTCCTTTTGGGAGAAGGTGATCCTCTCCACCGGGGGCGGGGCTTGGGATGTCGAAGCTACGCTCCGACGATACATAGCATGGAGGCTCGCCTTCCGGGTCGCCTCAACTCCCACCCCTCCGTGGATCACCCCGATTCCCCCCCGGGCTCCTACGTCCACCCGATCTTCGCATCTTTCCTCTTCGTCTTCCTGGGCGAGGACTTCTTCGATCCTTACCGGGCGCTGCTGCGGTTGTGGTGCTGGTCCCCTTGCCCCTCTCATTTCTAGAAACTCCGGGCAGGTGGCGGTCGCGTGGCCTTCCTCCTGATGGAAGTCACAATAGGGCAGCGCCGCCACCCTCCCCTCGACTCCTACTCCTCTGTGCCTCCTTCTGGGACCGGCTCCTCCGGCCCCCGCCCCCCTTCCTCTTCCCGCTCTTCCTCTCCCGATCTCCATTGCTTGATGGGGCGGGGGAGGAGGTGGCCTTGGGCCTTGCCTCCACCCCAGCTGATGGGGTCTCCCCTGTCCTCCCTGGAAGTTACCTCCTCCGTGGTGGAACCCCCTTCCCGGGCCCTGCATTCCACCACCTTGCTGTCTCCACCCCAACTCCGGGGCCCTGACCTCCTCCCTTCTTCTTCCTTCGGGGTGCCTATTCTCCGGCTCGCTCAGTCGTGCCAATCTCTTTGTGAACTCGGGGTTAGCTGCCTCCCCGTCTACTTCCTCCGCCGCTCGCTCCATTAGTTCTTCATAGGAAAGAGGGGCCCTCCTCTTGAGATCCATCTTGAAGAAACCCTCTCGCAGCCCAACCGTAAAGGCCAGCTGGAGTGTGTGCCCAGGTACCTCTTGAATGAGGAGGACCTCTTCCCTGAATCGCTCCAGATACTGGGCTAGAGACTCTCCTTGTTTTTGCTTGATACTGAAGAGAGACTCTGGGTCTTTCTTCCTCTTCTTCAAGGTGGAGAAACGCAGCAGGAACCCCCTACGCAAATCCTCAAAAGCATAAATCGAACCCGAGGGTAACTGGTAGAACCAGTCCCTCGCCTTCTCTTTCAGGGTGGTGGCGAAGAGTCGGCACTTGAAGGCGTCCGACATGGGCCTGATCGAGACCATATCTTCGAACCATTGCAGGTGGGGAACGGGATCGCTGTTCCCAACATACAAGGTCATGGCTGGTTCCCTGAACCCCTCGGGGAGTGGTGCCGAGAGCACCAACTCACAAAAGGGACTCCCCCCGTTCACCTTCTGAACTGGCTCTACTCTTCCTGCAGAACCTCCTGCCGAGGCTCCCTCTGCCACCCCTGGGTTTGCCGAGAACACCGTTGCCGAGACCCCTCCTGCCGAGACTACTCTGGTCGGGATCTCGCTCGCACCTACTGGATTGGGGAAGAGCTCGCGACCCGAGAGATCTCGGCCTGCCTCCTGGGCCACTGCTTCCTTGCCCGCTCGCTGGCCTGGGGCGTTCTCGCAGCCCCCGGATGGAGGAGCCATCTGAGGGGCCGGGGTAGCGAAACCACCCAGCGCCGAGGCTATGGCACTCTGAAAGGCTCCAATCATATCCCTCTTGAGCTCGGCCAGCATATCCATCGTCACTGGCGACCCTGCGGGTGGCGAACCTCTGAACCCTGCATCTCGCTCATCCTCGCCCGCCATGCTTTCTCCTAGAGACTTTCCTGTACTAGCCACACTCCACGCTCACCGCACCAAGAATGTTGAAACCAGAAACTGGTTCCTTGTGGAGCTCGGGGCCCCCGACAGGTTGGGGGGCGACTAGCACTTACTTATCCCGTGGAAAAAGTACGTCGGGGTCTCAGAACTTAACACAGACCCTTAACTCAGCAGGGAGGTCCCACCACACACCCGGAAGATCTTTAGATTGCTTCCCCTCCAGAGCCGAAGCTGAGGCCCGGGCACCTTGGAGAGCTCAGAGGAGTCTCGGCAAGGATAGCCTAAGGAGAGAGAAGCCAAAAACTGGAATCCCTCCAAAGGTGCCCTTTGGGTCTTATTTATAGTTTTTCTGAACGGGTCTACGAATAGCGGAACTCCGCCTTTCGGTTTTGCTATTTGCACCCCAATTTGGTCTGCTAACAGCCAAACTCCGCTGTTCGGGGTGGCTATTTGCAGGCCTCCAGGGGCAAGAGGGTAATTCTAACTTCCTTTCCCCTGGAAGAGGGGTCTGCGAGACCAGGAATGCCTCTTGGTCTCGCCCTACAGTATGCGAGGGTTCCTGTCGCCTCTGCGACCTCTGGAGTCTCGCAGAACCCATGGCATGACACATCTCGCCGGGCACTTCGGCGAGATCGGTTCTCATCCTTCTAGCTCTCGCCCTACACCAACTGCCGAGACCACGCCCCAGCGCTCTCGCCTATGCTTTCTGGTAATGCCGCTCTGCGAGGTCTAGTGGGTGGAGCTCGGGGCGAGATCGGTTCTTACCCTAAACCCTGCGAAGTCTAGGGGGTGGAGCCAGGCGAACCCCGGTTTGTACAACAGTAGTCCACACAAAAATGCCAACTATGGTCCTTGCAGACAAGAAACACCATAATAGAGCAAGGACTGAAGCTCAGTCGAATTGGGGCCCTTCGCGATCATATCTCAGACCAATCGCTCAATCTCATCCATATGCACATGGCCGCAATGGTAAGGGTAGACAGAGAGAGACTAGATCACTGGGGCAAGGGGAATAATATGATCTATGAGGCGACGTGGAGACAGTCCCCGTGAGGCAAAAAACACTCCGCGAAAAGTAACAAGGGATGCGTTAGATCCTGGGTATTATACAGAATGTCATCGTTGTATGGAGAAGTGTGGTATCGCCGCATAAAGTCAGCAATTACTTGGCTTGCGCTAACATCATCATCATACGTCTCAATTGATGTTGGCATCCCCAAGTGTGTGTAACCAAGCGACGCCCGAGATAGGGTCGATGCCACAAAACCCAAAAGCATGGAAGTTTGTTGCATTTCAAGGGCACCTAATGCACACTGGAATTACACGAAACCCACACATAATTCATGTGAAACTAATTAATCAAAAAATTTAAATTATATCTGCAATGAAACAGTAAATCCGATTTCGTTTAGGAGTTTGTCAAAGACCGAATGCAGAAATAATACCCGCGTCTCTATCAATATACATATGAACATATGAAACTTCAACATAGTCCGTCCAACGATCTCGTGCAAGGAAGAAGATCACAATTTTATGGCATGATGTACTAGCTTCATGTCTAAAGAGAATATCTCTTTCAATCTCCTTTGTTTTTCTCTCAAGTGGCGTTTGGTTCAGTTGTTGGGGCGCGGTGCGGTTTGGAGAAAACACCGTTTAGGGTAAAAGATGTGTTTGGGTCGGCTGATAGCTGAAACCTCGTTTAATAATAAACGCATTTTATACTATGCTTCCAACCGCCGCAGGTCAGACCTGCTTTTCTTGCGGTCCAGACGCCCGCGTCTGCGAAGGCGAAGGCGGAAGGTGCCAAAGCTCTGGCCTCCTCTCTCTGCTTTCCTCCAAGGCGAAACCCTAACCCTCCAGATCTACTTATTCGTCTTCCTCACTCTGCTCTCCTCCTCTCTCTGTTTTCCTCCAAAGCTCTGACTTTTTCAGCCGCTCCAGTTTTTCCACATAACCATCTCCATTTTCACGAATCTATCCCGCACCAGTTTCTCTGCTCTGAACACTCCAACTGAAATGGAGAGCCGGTGGCTACCTTTCCTTCTGGTATTTGTTTCGACGGTGATCGTTGGAGTTGTCGCCTCAATAACAGATCTCACTCAAAAGATATGGAAATTCCAGATTTTCACTTAAGAAGATATGGAAAGTAGTTTTGGAATCATATATTTTAGTTTTTTCTCCATGGATGTGAGGATAGATTTGTTCTTGGGTTTTTTGGCATTTTTTCTCCATGGCAATGAGGATGGATTTGGGATCTGCAATGGTGTAGATGCAAACAAGTTGATTTTAGTTGATCTGCATTGAGAGTCGTGTCTTTTTTTATTTTGTTATAGGTTTTAATTAGATTTTATTATAGTTTTAATTTAGGTGTAAATTAATTACATATTAGCTATAAAATATGATAATTAATAATGATAATAATGAATAATATTGCATGATATAACGATTGCATACAATTGCAGCATTGGAGATTCTACTTGCAAAAATTTAACAGCAGACCTACATTTGCCCATGGGATGGTCAGAGCATTCATGAAAATTGGCCCATGGGATTTTTTTATTACAGTTTATCAGATCCACATTAGAAAATTTGTTGTGATAACTTGAGTAACTTGAGTTACAATTCTGAAAACCTTCTCCCCTAATGTCGGCTTGTTACTTGCTTGTCCAGTCGAAATTAGGGGTTTACCCTTCTTAAAATGTCTTTTTTCTATTTTTTGTATTCGTTGTCATTTTATGAAGAAAAAAATTCACCCAAAACTCAGTTTTGTATCCAAACAACTTTTCAAAAACTCTGTTTTACAAACTTCATTTCACCCAAACAGTGTTTTAACAAAACTCTGTTTTTCAGAAACAACATTTTTCTCAAACTCCATTTCCTATCAGCGGTTTTTCATCAGCAACAGCCCAGCCAAACAGAGCCTCAGTCTCACACTCAGAGATCCAGTTCTCTGAATCTTCATAAACACGCACGTGAAAGGAGTCACATGCACTTTCTCAAACTCCAACCTTTCGTATCTCTTCAAAAATAGTGTTCGGAAAATTCACTACAGAAGAGGAGTTATGGACATCCAAAATTCGATAATTCAATTCCAAACTAAATGGCGCTTCTACGGTTCAAAACCAGAATCAATAACTCAAACATTAATTAATTCTAAATTAATTATTATCAATTAATACATTTCAAATCTTGAGTTAAATTAAAATTCAGCTTAGATTAAACTAAATCAGATTATTCCAACTATTTTGGTATATTCTTAATGCGTGACCCTATAGATTCATATTACATTGGTCATGACGCTAATCCTTTGATTGACTCCTGGGGCATAGACACTAATAGTTTGTAGTAAACTGGCACAGTCTGACAAGGAGCTGCAATGCAAAGTAAAGGCCTACAATGGGCTGGGGTTGCCTGCCACTGAGCTAGTGGCGAAATTCAGAGAAGGTGAGGTGGCAAGATGCTCAAGTAGTCCACCAATGCTAGAGAGATGAAATTGTGGCTTGCCCTACTAATGATCATCATGACTACCGATGCATCATGAAATCATCCCTATAACTGTAACATGTATGGCCCGGAGATCCCGTCAACTTAAAAGCACAATAAGTTCAAGTGGTGTAAACTAACCACCGATGGCTCGAGAGAGGTGCCATAGTATAGCTCGAGAGCCTCAAAATATATTAGTGTGACTTCAGGCATCCTAGTGGAACCCGGTGGGCGGTATGGCTGTTGGTGACTACCGACCGGCAGTGGGGCAGTTGTAGCCCAAAGGATTTGACCAAGCGGGTAATGTCCATTTCATCGATGATGATAAGGGAGTGGTGGGTGCGGAGACGGGAGAAGATATGAGGGAGGAGGCCTTGCACGAAGAATCACAAGTAATGATCAATCAGTAGGTTGAGCACATGTGCTACGAGCACGATAAACTAGTCGATATAGTCATCTAAGTATCTGGTTTGGCGAGTGTTGTAGAGGTGTTCCACCACATTGCAGAGTAGCGAATGTCTTTGCGCTTGATGAGATCTTTCTTGAGGCCGACCCAGGTGAGGGACGTCGCAGATTGTCGAAACCAGCGGACCCAGTGCAGGGCCTACTCTTCCATGACCAATGAGATGATATTAGCTTTTTGTGTCTCTGGAGTGCTGTGGAGATCAAAAAATTGTTCGGCCATGGTGATCCAAACCATGGGGTCGGAGTTGTTGAAATATGGAACTTTCAAAGAATTATGAGTGTGCACAGTCGTCTCAGCCTTGGGCGGAACACCATAGGAGGACTGCTCCGCGGTGTGTGGCCCCATGTATGTGCATACCCGCCAAACACGCGTCTCTATCTCACACACTTGTCTTGCCATCTCGTCTATGTAGTTGTGGGTGTTATCTTCCATGTACATACTGTGGTATGAGCCCACACACTTGTTTTGCCCAATGGCTTAGTCTACTTTGTCCATATTACATCTTCTTGACAAAGAGAAGATTCTCATCTCCATGTGCAGCTAGTGATAATTTGCTCCAGTCAGATTAATCATCAACACCGGTATCGTTTCACTTAGGCTTCATTTGGCACCGTGGTGGCGGTCGTGAACGTGGTGGTTATGAATTGTCGTTCGTGAACGCCCGACCTCACCTAAAGAACTTCATCCACTTTTAGACTTCGTTTGGTGTGGTGGCGGCGGTCGTGAACGCGGTGGCCATGAACCGTCGTTTGTGAACGCCTGGCCTCACCTAAAAAAATTCATGCATTTTATGCTCAAAACTAGTTTATTTTCTTGGTAGCGGTCATAACCTGTCTTACCAAACATACAATCTATGATAATGGCGTTTTTGACCCAACTCACCGGAGCAAATAAGTCGCGCCAAAAGAAGCCTTATGTTCAAAACTAGTTTCATTTCTCGGTGGCGGTCATGACCGTTGTCATGCCAAACATATATTTTGTGAGGGTGACATTTTTGTCCAAACTCACCAGAGCAAAAACACCGCTCCAAACGGAGCCTTAGTTAAATTGTCAAACATGACACTTGCAAATCGGTAATTTCAAGAATTGCATCGAGGAAGATAGGGGGTGGACCAATGTGCTAGCTACTATTGACCTAGATCGAACAATCTTAAATGACCAATCGATTTGAACATTGCTCTGTGATGCCACTCTATTGGGAGCATAGAGCATGCATAACGGAAATCAGAACTCGTTCTCGTCCTAGTGACAATTGTGAGGACAACAAAATGTCAACGACCTATAACGAACAATGAAACACCGGAATAACACAAAGCAAACACAATCACATACACAAACCTTTCCGTGGAAAATTCAAAAATAGTAAAAAATTAAAAGGGTTATTGGAGTCCAACCCGAAAAAAAATCTCCACTAATGAAATAAAACAAAATTATAATCATCGCACTACAAAATTTTGTGGTAGGTGCACACTACCGTAAATTTTATGATTAAACACAAACGAGGATACATACGTCGAAACAAGCTTGACCTGAACTCTTGAAAACCGGTTCCCCGTAAGAGTCTCTCTCACCTAGGAGATTCCAACACTCACAATATATCCAATATGCAAAATAAGAGATACTATAAATATTACGCTAATGCCCATTAGGGCTACATAAGCAGAGAGAGACGCAACACGTGTCCAGAAGGTCGTATTCATATCATTTTGCCACATATTCAATATGATCACCAAAATTTGAAGGAAAAAAAACATAAAATATAATGAAGAAAATCCAAATTACCGAAATGAAGAAATATAGAGGCCAGCCAATATAGTTCTCTCCGCATGATCTTCTTCGAATACCTTCACAATCTCCCATCGTCTTTTTCACCTTCCTCGTAGCTGAATTTCAGATGGCCTGAGAGTGGGAATAATGAAGATTAGGTTATGAAGAGTTTTCATATTAAAACTCCCAAAACTTAGGCATAAAGTCATCAATCAGCCGGAAGCTAGCCAAGAAAGACGACCTTCAATTTCTCCTGGCATGTTTGTGTGACTGCCCGCACAATGCCGACGTACCCATCTACCAAGTGCCCAGCTGCCCGCAGCCACTTCATGTGACTCATGTGATCCAGAGCTTCTCCAACTAGGAAGGGAACCCAATTCCCAACAGCTTTGTTCCTATCCTTTCCTTCATATTCATCTCTTACACTTTGTGTCTATTCAAACAGTGCGTGTGCTGATATCAGGACGCTCGTTGTTCTATCACGAGGTATTGTATCTTCTCACACTCACTAAGTTTTGTATCTTCTTGAACTCATCATCTCTTAGCGCAAAAAACGTCAGTGCTACTAAAATGACTGTAATATCCACATCATCTCTTATATATCAATTTATTGTGACAAGTAAAATGTCACTAACCCTGTCTTTCACAAGCATACCAAACAGATTAAGGTTGACTGTTATCTTTCTCTTCAGGAACATGATGCTAAATATATTGTTTTTCTATTTGTTTCCTCAAAGGATCAAGTGACAGGCATATTTACTAACACACACAATATTTCTCAATTTAATTTTTTTCTTTTCAACTTCAAATTCTCCATTGTGGATCGGCCATGACTTCGAGGGGTAGTTCCTTGTGTTGTACAGAGTTTATTACTTGTTTATATTATCTTGAAAATACAAGAAATGATATCTTGTATAAATAAACTGAACATAGAGACAATTTTCATTTAATTGTAACTTTCATCATCAGATGGAAAAAAGGGCAGTCCGGTGCACAAAGCATCCCCGCGCGGCGAGGGTCCGGGGAAGTGTCCCACCAGAAGGGTGAAATGTAGGCAAACCTTACCCTGCATTTTTGCAGCCTCCTGCAAAAATGCAGGGTAAGGTTTACCTACATTTCACCCTTGTGGTGGGACCCTTCCCCGGACGGTAGCGGGGATGCATTGTGCACCGGGCTACCCTTTTTCATTACCCGATAGAAGAATATGTGACATATGCCCTGCTAGAAAGCTTCAGAATCAATTTTAAGGAGGAATTCAATGTTACAATCATCAGAAATGACTTACAATCTCATGAAACAAATCATTTTCAGCATCCCTCTGCATAAAACCATGTAAGAGCTCAGTCATGGAATATATTTCTTCAGTCCTAGAGTCAGATTCATCCCAAGAAACAAACCTCTTAGCATGTTGTCCCACATGAACCAAGCTGTAACCACTAACAACCCTCACTCCCTTCTCTCTCATCCACAGCCTAAATTTCGCCGCCTCATCCCGCAACCCTGCCCCCGCATACATGTTCGAAGAAAGCACAAATCCTGCCGAACTCGAAGGTTCCAGCTCAAGAACACGAGATGCGGTATTTCGACCAATCTCGTGATCACCGAATCTTCGGCTGGCGCCGAGCAAAGCTCCCCAAGCAGCAACAGAAGCCTCCAACCCTTCTTCAGACATTCTCTTGATCACCTCAAAACCACCATTGAGATGTCCTGCTCTAGCCATCATGTCCACTATACATGAATAATGCTCCATTGTAGGCTTTAGTGAGTGATCTTTAAACATCCTTTGGAACAATAAGAGACCTTCCAGTATTAAACCTCCATGACTGCAGGCAAACAGCAGAGAGAGCATTGTGACTCCATTTGGCTTCACATTCTTCGCCGCCATCTTGTCGAGAGAAGCGAGGGCTTCCCTTGCACAACCATTCTTCCCCAGGGCCCCTATCATCGCATTCCAAGATAGCACATTCTTTTCATTCATTCCTTCGAAGACTTTCCTCGACATATCCAGACTCCCACACTTTCCGTAAGCGTCTAATAGCGCGGTTTCGACCGATAAATCCGTGAAAAGCTCATTCTTGACCACGACACCGTGCGCGCATTTGGAGAGCTTGAGATCAGCGAGCGCAGAACACGCTTCCAAGAGGCTCAGCATGGTGACAAAATTGGGTGCTTCTTGTGCCAATCTCATCTGGACGAAGAAAGTAACGGCTTTGCGAGGGTCTCCGCAGTGTGAAAACCCAGAGATCATCGTGCTCCATGAGATCACATCTCTTCTCGGCATTTTTTCGAACAGTTTCAGTGCAAGTTCCATGAGACCACATTTTGTGTAGGCATCCAACAGCGAGTTCAGCACGAAGTCGTTGCACTCGAGCAGCTTCCGAATGATCACAGAATGTAAGGACCGGCAAAATGCTTCGTGACAGAGTTTCTTGCAGGCCTGCAGGAGGATAACTGCAGTGTACTCATCGCCTTCAATACCCTCCTTTTTCATGGATTCAAACAACAGAAATGCTTCCATAGGCCTCTCATTCTCAAGCAAGCCAGATAAAACAGCATTCCAAGAGACCAAGTTTGTCTGTGGCATCTGGGTGAAAACCATGTAAGCAGAATTCATATCAAGACACTTCGAATACATATCGATCAGAGAGTTGCCGACGAACAAATCATCTTCAAAACCTCTTAAGATAACATGAGAATGCACTAATTTTCCATGATTGACATACCTAATGAAACTGCAAGCTTGAAGAACATTAACCAAAACAATGCCATCCAGTTTAATTCCAGGCTCCGTAGATAAGTTTCGGAACAATTGCAGAGCATTGACTGCACATCCAGTTTGCGCATAGCCACTGATAAGTGAACTCCAAGAGACGATATCTTTCTCGGGCATTTCATCAAACAGGTTCTGCGCAGATTCCACATCTTTAGATTTTCCATAGAGATTCAGCAAAGAATTCTGAACAAAGATATCAGCAGTGAACCCAGTTTTGACGATGAAACCATGCAAGTTCTCACCTTCAGAAAAATCTTTCAGCATCCAGCAAGCCTGCAGAACAAGAACCAAGGTGGACACATTTGGCACGAAACAACAAGCCGTCGCTTCTGTGAATAGACGCAGACCAGTCTGGTCATCTCTTTGGCTCAAAAAGCCATGAATCACGGCATTCCATGAAACTGAGTCCTTGCTGGGCATTTGATCGAACACCTTCCGTGCACAATCCTTCATGCCGACTTTGAAGTAGAAGCTCATGATCGAGTTGTTTGTGGAGGTGCAGGAGTCGAAGCCGGTTTTGATCGCATCGGCGTGAATCGATTTCCCTTCCTTCAATAACTGAAAGCTTGCGCATGATTTGAAGAGTTGAGTGAACGATTCGTGATTCAGGGAAGAACCTGCCTTCGATTCGTGGTAGGGAAATAAAAGATGAAATTTAGATGAAAATCCTGCGAACCTCAAACAACTGTGAAAGAATTTCGGACATGAAGCTTGGATTTTTACTAGGACATGCATTCATTAGACAATCGATAGATCCAGTTTTGGGGCGATAAATGCTAAGCACACAAGAACTCCAAGCAAGGTCTCACTAAGCTGGGAGAATTTTTAGGACTATGCTCCTTTCTAAATCTAAGGCTTCATTGGTTCCGCGTTTAGGAGCCGCATTTTGAGTAAACGCTGCCGCACGGCCGCAAAACAAACGGAACGCCGGCTCCGTTTGCCGCGTTTCGTCCCGCGGCAAGGAGGAAAGCCAGCGCCGCCACTTCGTTTCGACCCCCGCTTCCGTGCCTCCAGTTCGAAAGCGGCGTTTGCGTCGCCCTTTCCGCCCGCCATTGCCGAGCCAAATAAAGCCTAAGTTCGGAATTTTCGTCGTATTGACACGTGGAGAAATGAACGGCGGCGATTAAAACTAAAAAATCAAAGGGATGTGATGTACCGTTCAAACCCAACCTGGTCTCCTAGGAGATCTACCCGGAGTCCCCAACCTGGTCTCCTAGGAGATCTACCCGGAGTCCGGATGAAAATTTTTGCCACTATGCATCGCCGACTATTGAGTTCGTCGTTGATTCTCCCGAAACAAACACTGTTTTGCTAGTTACAAAATGAAGGAGAGAGCGGCAAGGTACTATGGTTGACTTGTCGCTTTGTATACTAGCCTAATTCTATTTCGTTTTGTTATGGACTTTTGCCGCTAAGCATCCTCTAATTAGTATATTTTGTACATTGCATCTTAAATATTTAATTTTGATACTTTGCATCCGCAAAAAATTTAATGTCTACATTGTGCATCGTCCTAATTGAATATTTAGGGTGCAAAATGTCAATATTTAAAGCTTTTGAGAGATGCAAAGTGCCAAAATTAAATATGCATGACGTAACGTGCAAAAAACACATAATTGGATGATGCAAAGTTCCTTTTATTTTTATGCGCACTGTTAACTAAACGAGAGTCGTGCGATTGTTCGTGTTCGACATATGAGGGCCTTGTTTAGAGGTCGCACGAAAGGATCCGCGCGACTGTGGCCCCGCCAAACGGCAGGCGGCTGCGATCGCACAGATTCTATCCGCCAGACCGCGCGAATCCGCGCAGCCAAACAAGTGTTTGAATAATTTTCATATATTCTTATATTAATATAGAAAATACTATATTTTTTGTTTTAAAAACTTTTACAGGGTAGCATTTATATATATATCAGCAATATTAATAAAATTGCATGAAAGAGATGAGAAACAAATAATAGATCAATATAAGGTTTAGAATCGAGTATGGGTAAGACGTGTGATCACTGCCCTAAAGATGTTGCACCACCCTCCGACAGGGCTTTCACCGATGCTCACTCCTCCAAGGTACAACACCTGGCTAGATCCTGAAAGCTCTGATGTGCGTGGACACCAAAGAAGCACAGAGCACCTGAACTCCCACTTGATAAAGTAAATGTCAAGAAAAGGAAGCACGTGGAAAATTTGTCGCGAGAACAGAGAGCAAGAAAGATGATTTTTAAAGGCATAAAGCTAGCGTATATCGCAAGTATGTGAACCATTCAGAACAAATCTCTTATTTAGGAGTCTCGGAAAATTAACATGTAATTAATTTCAACGGTTATAATTGGTAAGCGATAATCGTGCAGAGAGACATTGAATATTTCCAACGTAAGAAAGTAATGGCGAGAAACACGCGTGAAACAAACGGTTAAAATACGCATAATAACTGCGAAGAGAAAGCGCAAAACGACAGGTCGCGTCGAATCCAATTCGACGTCGCGTCAAAATCATATCGACGCAAGTCGAGTTCTATCGACGCAGGTCAAACCGACGCAGTTATTATCGACGCAAGCGTCGAGAACTTATCGACGCAAGTAGGTTGCTTTGAGTTCTACTCGACGCACTTCCAGTCGAAGCAAGACGGGTGCGTCGAATTCCATTCGACGTAACACCAACTCCCGCGAGCTTGTCGACGCTGCTTCGAGTTCTACTCGACGCAACTCGGACTTCTATTCGACGCAACTCCGAATAAAAATACTGAAACTATTTTGTACAAAAAATACAATTTAATTCAATTATTACCCAAATCCGAAATCCGGATCCAGTGCGTGCGCGCGCGCACGTGTGTGGCTCATTGTTTCTCTGTATGTTCTTTTGAACAAATGAGAAGGAGTGAAAACATATATATACTTACAAACTAGAAGACAAATGAGCATGTTGGGACTAATGAGTTCCTCCTTTCATACATGAAAAGTTCCCTCCAAAAATTAGATTCCCTCCAATTTGGTTTTAGAGCTTTTCATCACATATGATGGGCCAAACACGAAACACCACACTAGGCTCCAAGAAAACATTATAAATAAATGTTTTATTTACAAAATTTCTAAAAATCTTCCACAAAAACGAAAAACCAAAAGCGAACTTCATAAGTTATGATATTAGTAATAATAAATAAAATCAAATATCAATTTGCCTCATCAAGTTGTATCAATTGCAATGAGTATAGGTGGAATGGTTACCTTGAACCTATACTTAGTATTAATTTCATCTACCGAAGAGTATAATATGCAGAGGCTTTGAATTATAAATTTTTGACCGGTAAATTAGATAAGCACACAAGAGATTGGTTGTTCTTGCGTTATGGCGTTGGGCGCGTTAATGACCATGTGCAATCCTTGATTTTTCATGAGAGTTATTTTGGGTTCATCCCAGATCCCAAAGTTGCGGCCTCACAATAACCCCCACATAGGTGGTGCCTCAAGAGATATTTCGTAACTAATATCTCGCAAAGATATACGCCTTTGGCAACCATTAAGAACTTAAACGTTCATCATAAAATGTTATGTAGAGCACAACATCATAAGAATGGGGAGAATATTTTCTCTATCTTTAAATTTGTGCTCACAACTACGCTACATCAACGGCTTCGTTTCTACTACATTGAACCCAATTCATGAGATCTCCAATCACATGAGTTGGGTATCCACCGTTGGCAGTAAATCGTGTGGGCTTAAGCCATATTCCCCTCGATGACAATAAATCTCCCTTCGGGATAATCCCTTGGTAAGATTATCAGTCAGATTCAATTCTAACTTTACATAGTTGAGTGATATCACTTCTTTTCTTCTTCCCTTCACGGACTTGTACCTGATTCTCATGAATTTATTCATTTTAGCATTAGTACTATTTGAAGCAGTTAAGTCAATTACAGATTTGTTATCACAATGCAAAGAAATAACAGGTAATGATTTTCCTACTAAAGGAATTTCAGAAAGTAAATTTTTAAGCCATTCGGCTTCGACATATGTAGTGTCTAAAGCTATAAGCTCAGATTCCATGGTGCTTCTTGAAATCACGGTTTGTTTGGTTGAAGCCCATGAAATGGTGAACTCCTCCAAGGAGGGAAACATAACCGATTGTTGATTTAACATCTAACGAATCAGTTACCCAATTGAAATCTGAATAACCTTCTAGTACTTCGGGAAAACCCGTATATACTAAACTATAATCAATAATTCTGCGAAGGTATTTAAATATTCTAGTTAATGGTATCCAATGGTCATCACTTGGGTTGCCAGTATATCTACTAAGTCTGCCTACAGCATATGAGATATCGGGTCTAGTGCGGTTAGCAATATATAGCAGTGACCCTATCATTTGTGCATACCTATATTGGTCAATAGGTTTACCTAAATTTTTACAAAGTTTCATGCTAGCCGTGAATGAAACATGCCCAACCAAATCATAATGCAAAGAAGTGCTAAATTTCTTGTTAATTTGAATGGTACTTTGTCCAAATGAGGTTTTAATTTCCGCGTGTTGTAAATTAATCATTTGATCAAATATTTTCCAAATGGTGCTTAGGTTGTCAATCGAAACTTCCAAAAATCTCTTTAAGTGACTATGACCATCCTCTACACAATTTATTGTAGAGTTACCCAAATGTAAATGCATGTCTATCCACGCAGAAACAAAATATTCCTTCTAGTGTGTTAACCATGCAGTGACGATATAAGAATAAACTTTTGGGTAGCTATCCTCGTAATCATTTTTCATTTCAAGAAAGTTTTGATGAAAATATGATTCTCTTTGAGAATCAACTAACTGGTGCCATGCAGCTATGAATTTCTCTCACTCTTTACCTTTTCTGAACTCCTTGCAATGCGTCAATATATTCCTGCTGATATGAAATTTGCATAAAATATTTTTGGTCTTTGGAAAGACAACTGAAATTGCATTCATTATTGCTATTTCTCTATCCGTTACCATTACATAGGGAAATTTTTCTTGGCCTAAAATACATTTACAATAATGTAAAGCTCATGTATAACTTGCTTGTACTTCACTAGATATGAACACAAAAGCAGCATAAAAGAAACGATTGTTGAAGTGACGCCAACTATACATAGCAATGATAATTTGTATCTATTTGTCTTGTACGTGCAGTCCAGTAGAAACACGCACAGAAAAATTTTGCATAACTGAATTGATACATGATGAGCAAAAAATAAACATTCCAACTGATTACTCTCAACATTGACTTTGTTATAACTAACATAGACACTATAAGTAATACATTCGTGTAAAAACTGTATTTGAGTACCCCCCATCCAACTCCATTCTTTGCTTCTTTGCATCTTTGCCCTTTTATTATAAATAGTTCGCATAATTGTAGTGTTAGAACATCTTTTTTCTTCAATGCCGATAGGATCTTTGTAGGCTTTACCCCCGCCACATACATTTCTTCCACAATGTTTTCTTCATTTTGGTCTAGTTTACCTGCATATGAATGCATTTCTAGATGGACCATTTCATGGTTGTATAATCTACAGTTTACTTCAACATTTCATTCATCCACATGTGCATTTTTTGACCTTTAAGTGAAAACGGACATCCACACCTACTCTTTGTAGTACTTTTACACATATTTTTCATAACCCATCCTTTAGCTCGTTGTTTCTCACGATAATAACCTACTCTTTCACATCCCAACATAACTCTAGGCTTAGGTCTGCTAGTAAGCTTGTCGGAACCTTGCACTGTCACAACAAATCCCAATTCCTTTGCTATTTTTTAAGCCCAAGAAACAAGTTCCTCCTCTGATTCAAAACATAGCGATGTGATGAAATGAATACCAACATCAATTTATGTGGGTACAGACGATTCCCTGCTTGTTAACAACTTTATATTGTCCGAACAAAATAAATCTACACATAAAATTAAATATATCGGTGAATCGAACCCATAATGAACTCAGACCTACTGAATAAAATACTAGTGGTGAATAATGTTTCCAGATGCTAATAATTTCGAGATCTACACATACAGAACTCAGCTTATAGCTACAGGAAAATCACCTAAGATGGCAGGAAAGCAATGTAAACAGGAGTTTCATACTTCGAGAATGAAACAACTTGATTTGAATTTGGAAATGCAAGATCAAACTTGAGTAGTTTTGGAAATGCAAGATCTATACATGAGTAGTTTTGGAAATGCAAGATCAAACTGAAATGGATCAAAACAAATGATATTGTACGATTTTTATTTTTGAAATGGAGAAGCCCTAAACCAAAGTCTATCCAAAGCCCTAAATTTCAAAAATTTAACGAAAATTTCTGAAACTTATCTCAAAAAAATGAATCGGCACACAGGGAAGACCATCACCTGAAGCTTTCGACCTCAAAAGATGATGCAGCCTTCTTCCTAGTAACTCTGAAGATGTGTGGCCTTCTTTCTAGGAGCTCTGAAGATGATCGACGAACAGGGAAGAACCTTCGACGACCTTAATCGATGGACTGTTACTCGTCGACGGACATGGAAGAAGCTTCTGAGATGACTGGAGGTTGCGGACGATGAATATCGCTCAAATTGGGATGCAGTCAGACGAAGAAACACACCTTTAGAGTTTTTGCGAAGTCAACTTCGGTCCTGCGCGGGGCTTAATGCGGGAGATTGATTTCCCCCATCTTTTCTAAGGTAAAATACTAAATAATAATTTAATAGTTTTTTATTCTAAAAGTTGGTTTGCACCTATCCAAAATAGGTTTGCCAATACCAATTACCGAAAGAAATCATAGCTCGAGCGAAGAAATCAGAGCTCGAGCGAAAACCTTAAGGGCCCGTTCGTTTCGTAGGTTTTGATTGACAGAAATTGGTTTTGTCCGAAAACCTATGCGCAGAGGTTTTGGGATTGGGTCAAAACCAATTCCTGTGTTCGTTTGCAGGAAGGTTTTCAGTCACAGGAATTGAATATTTCAATATTTCTGTTCGGTTGCAGGATGGAATTCAGAGACTGGAATTGACAAAATATCACAAAACATATGTAAACCACATAGAGTACCACTTCATTAAAAACTCGTTGCAAGACATACAAACTTCTACTACCATATCAAACTTAGCTAAGATAGATAATGCTTGATACAAACGGATATCACAAAAATGAAATAACTAGTAGCCGACCATACCAAACTTAGCTAACACATACAAACTTCTACGACTTCAAAATGTTTCAAGTTATAGTAATCTGATACATTCAAAATAAAACATATAATTAAGATCCAAACTAATCGCCTATATGAATGCGCAGTCATCTCCTCCTAGCAATCTCTGGCAAGACCAAGAAGACCTCGCACTTTGTCGCGTCAACGCTGAGTAAATCTATGGCTTTTATAAGATCATCCTCTGAGAGATCTGTCATAACATATAATGCTTGATACACTGCTTCAATCCTGGACCTCGAAGGTACTCCAACCGTGGAAATTTCAATTGGAGTATCCATGTTTCTGCAATTTTTCATAAAAATAGCAGCGACAACAGCAGATAAAGCGACTACCACAGCTCTCTTTCTTATGTTGTCCATTCTTCTTTTCTTATGAAACTCGATAAGAGTATCCATCTATGAAACATAAAAAAAATACATAACTACACACATACATATACACATAACATACATGATACAACCACACACACATCATACAACCAATAACACACACATCCACATACACACAACATACAACCAATAACACACACAACCACATACATACAACCAATAACACACACAACCACATACACACAACATAAAACCACATACACACACACAACACCAACCAATAGCATACACAACAAACACACACAACATACAACATACAACCACATACACATAACATACATGATACAACCACACACACAACATACAACCAATAACACACACATCCACATACACACAACATACAACCAACAACACACACAACCACATACACACAACATACAACCAATAACACACAACCACATACACACAACATAAGACCACATACACACACACACACACAACACCAACCAATAGTGTTGGAACCCGGATACCGGTCCAACTTGTTCGAGACTTGGGGAGTAGCTTGAGTTACTTCTCTCCTCGTCGGATCCTAGAACTAAGTGTCCCGAACTAAGAACCAACCCTCACTGGTTGTTAGGTAGCTCCCTAAGAATGACCCACTAGCTGCAGCGGGGAGGTCCCGCCACTAACCCGGAAATCTAACTTGATTTCCCCTCCCGAAAACCAGAAGTTGAGCCTGTCTCAGACAGCACAAGGAAGAAAGCACAGGCTCTCTCAAGGGGGTGGATCTGTGCTGATCTGAGACATAATGAGTCCTATTTATAGGGAAAGACTTCCCAGGGGTAGAATGGTCCGGATGACCTGCGGATAGCGTAACTCCGCCTTACTATTTTGCTAAACGCACTCCAAATTGGTCTGTAGATAGCCAGACTCCGCTGTCCAGAAGGGCTATAGGCAGACCAACGGGGGTGCCCGGATGATTCTATTCCCCAGAATCTGACTCTACTCGCCGAGGGAGGCACCGGTCCACTCGCCAGGCCTCCTGACTCTACTCGCCAAGGGAGGCACCAGTCCACTCGCCAGGTGTCTTCGACTCTACTCGCTGAGAGAGGCATCGACCTACTCGCCAGGTGCCTTCGGCTCTACTCGCCGAGAGAGGCATCGACCTACTCGCCAGGTGCCTTCGGCTCTACTCGCCGAGAGAGGCATCAGCCTACTTGCCAGGTGCCTTCGGCTCTACTCGCCGAGAGAGGCATCGGCCTACTCGTCAGGTGCCCTCGGCTCTACTCGCCGAATACGGGTTGTACACAATCCCCGCTCTTTGCGAGCTCGCTAGAGGTCAGAAAGAAGAGTCCAACCCCTTATTCGGCGGAACGGCGAGCCCACGGGCTCTTCCTCTATAAATAGAGTGGGGGTATGCCTTTCATCCCATGTGCCAGAATGTCTTCCAAGGGGGGGTCTTCCGCAGCTGCCGACCGGGGGCTTGTTGATGACGAGCCTGAGGCTGCGGCCGTCATGGACATCATTGGAGAGTTCTTGACGCCTCGCCCTCCCGGCTCCGCGAGGAAAAGGAAGTCCAAGCGGAAGAGAATTGACCTGGAGCTACGCGAGAGATCTTCCACGGATCCGGAATCCACGGCGAGGTGCGGACCCTTGCTTGGGAAGGTGACGACCTCGCCTATTCGTGAAGAGCTCGTTGCTGACTCATCTCGTCAGCAAGGAGGGGGCGAGGTCGGCATTACAACAGGTGGGCTCGAGGATGAGAGATTGCCCCCAGCGGATCAGGGCGCCCCGCTATTTCCTCCCGTTCATCCCACTGTGACCTCTGGTAAGGGCGCTATCTTCTCGCCCCACTAGGCTGAATTTGTACTGACCTTTTGTTACCCGCAGCGCTTCCTGGCCACCTGGTTCAGTCTGGTCAATTTGGCGTGGCGCTGTCGACGGGTCTTGGGACCGCGTCCTCCTCGGCCCCAGGGCAGATTTTGGCCCTCCCTCCTCCTCCCTTGCAGTCGCCTCCTCGGCAATCTGGGGTAGGCCAGCCGACCCGCCCCACTGCCAGAGGGAAATCCTCGACGATAGGGCCTTTATCCGGGGGGACCGGTGTGGTTCTCCGCTTATCTGCCTCTACTGGGAGGTTGCAGGCAGATCCGCCTCGCCACCAGGAAGGGGACACTACTCACGGGGGTACTCGCCTTGCTTATCTTTGCCGCCTTCTTCGTTTCTATGGCTTACCCTTGTCCTTTATCTCCTTTCAGATAATCGGGGATCTCCCTCTTACAGTCGTCCTCCATCGACGAATTCACTGCTGGGGTCGTCACCGCCCGTGGCGTCTACTCCTTTGAGAGAGCTACTCGCGGACCCACCGGGCTTTAATGAGGGGTCGTGGGCTCGCTTGATTGCCGTCCTTCGAGCCCATGATTCCTTTCTGATGTCCACGCCCCCCGCCGAGGTGAACGCGCGGTTGGCTGACCTCGGGGACCGCCTCTCTGAAGTGGAGGAGTTTCAACAGCAGGTGCAGGGCGAAGACGACCTCTTTGATAGGGTGACTGACCTAGAGACGAGGTTGTACGAGGTGGAGACTCGCCAGCAAGCTACCGAAGACGATCTTCACCGCTTCTCGCAGGTGGCTGGCACCGTGGGCGAGGCCTCTTTACTGGAAGAACACATCCGCCGAGGCGAGGATCACATCCAGCAAAGTGAGGAGAGTCTGGGGAAGGCCCGCGAAGACCTGCGAGCAGCTCGCGACATTACTTGGAGAGCTCATCACCCCCAGCGCACGCGTCGCCTGGGTCGCGGTCCGCGGCGTCGCGGTGGAGCTTCTTAGGCTGTATTCTCCCTTTTGATGCGTTTCGCTATTTTTTCTTTGACGCGTGATATGTAAAGGCACTCGCGACCTCTCGGGTACCTGTAATGTGCGGGCGATGTTTTTGTCTTTTGTGTACTCGCGCCATGCGCTTAGAGAATTTTTGTTAAAGGTTTTTTGTACCCGCGTTGTATTTTATGTGTGTTAGGGTTGCTGCCTCTTACCCGCGCGTTGTTGAACTAGCTACTCGTTTAGGCGTACTCGCATAGGTGGTTATCCAGTTCGCGTGCGATCAGGCCGGATGAGGCGGAGTCTATAAATAGCAGGCCTCCTAGAGTGGATGGGTATGCTCCCACACCCCCCTCTCCTCCAAGCGCTTTTCTCCGAACCCCGCCTGTTAGACCTTCCCCTCTACTCGCCACCCGCCATGGGGAAAGAGCCATCCGAAGACGGGCGTGCCTTCTGTATTCGCAATTTTCGAGCGCACAACTTCCCCAGCTCGCAGACCCTGGGCGAGGAGCTGACGGACGTCGAGAAACGTTACCTGCCACCGGGCTACACAGCGAGGCGGCAACCCCGGGTGAGTTCCTTAACTCCTTCTTCGACGGTGAACTCGCCATCCCCCTAGCCCATTTCCAGGTGGGGTTGAGGCTGCCTCTATGTCCTGAGGTGCGCCAGGTCCTTCGATACTTCGGGATGATCCCCGCGCAGGTCAACCCTAACGCGATCAGCGTTTTGGTCGCATACGCCTGTTACCTGCGCGAGGAGAAGATCGAATTCGACCTTTCCGTCTTCCGCAAGGTCTTGACCCTGAAGGCGACTGGAGACGGCACACTGTTCTTTACTAGTGTGTGCGTTAAGGTAGCCGAGACACTAAACAAGGTCCATCATTGGACCGATAAATTTGTCGTGGTGCGAGGCGACTTCGGGAACATTCCCTTCGCCCCCATTCAAAAGGCAGAGACGGAGTACAAACCGCCTCGCTTGAAAGGGGACGCTCTGGCCCTCTATACTTACATGAAGAGTAGGGTTATGGACGTGGTCTTCCTGCGACGAGGCGTGGATCAGCTCGCCTTCGTGCCTCCTGGAGCGGGTAAGTCTTGGGCAATACTCGCCGCGCTTCCTCCCCTCTCTCCCAATCCTCTGCTCTTGGCAGGGATCTGAATTAATTTTCACCTTCTTGCAGGTGAGCGCGTCATCCCCTCCCGTCCTCCTTGCGACGCCTCGCGGCGTCAGTCTAGCGAGCCTCATCCTGAGGGGGCCCTTGGAGCGGCGGTAGTTTCGGTGGATAGCGGGACACCCCCATCAACGGACAAGGGAAAGGTCTGGTTGATCCTGAGGCCGCCTCGGCTAGTGAGCCAAGGCGAAAGAAGCAGAAGACTGGGAGATCTTCTCGTCCTCCAACGAGCCCGCCTCCTGAACCCTCATCCCACACAAATTTTGGGTTGGGGATGAGGAGCGAGGACTCCAAAGGTAATCCGTTGTTGATATGGGACCATGATGCGAACAGGGTCCTAGTGAGTTTGCTCCTCCCCTCCTGGGAGGATTTCGAGGAGGTAGGCGAGCAGGCGTATAACCTGCTCTTTGGGTTATATGGTCGAGAAGACGCCGAAGTTCTCGCGGAGGCTCCCATTCGCGAGCTAGCCAACCTCACCAGCCGTTCCGCTCTCAGCACCGCCGAGCTGGCTCACCAGACGGCGCGGCGTGGGCTTCAATCGAATAGGCGACTCCGCGAACTGGGCGCCACCTATAAAGAGCTGGAGGAGAAGCTGGCGGCAATGGCGGAGGAGCTTGCCGGGTCCAAGGCTAAGGAGGTCGTTCTCCCTGAGGTGAGCGTCCTTGTCCGTTTATCTCCCACTCGCTGGTCGACGCTATTGTTTGACCTTTGCTAATGCAGGAGTCCATTGTTGCGCTGGTGACGCGGGTCTCTGAGCTGGAGGCGCAGCTGGCCGCCTCGCAGCGGGAAGTCAACTACCTAGGGACTCGCCTTGCCGAGGCGGAATCGGAGATAGCTGAGCTCCGACATCCTAGCAGAGGGGAGTCGTCCACAGCTCCGCAGCTCCTTCACTTCACCCCGGCCCAGGTCGCCGAGACGCGCAGGCAGCTGGCCATCAAGACGGCGGTGTTCACGCGGGAGCGACTCCGGCGGCGATTTCTTCTTACTGCGGAGGGGGCCACAGTTGATCTCGCAGACCTTCTCCCAGAACTATATCGCGAGGCGGTGAGCCCCACCCCGGCGAGAACTCTAAGCGACGGCTCATCTGGCGAATCAGAAGAGGGTGACGATGGCGAATAGCTCGTTTTTATTTTTTGTAATCCCTGTAATAATACTTTCTTGGGAATATTCTCGGTGTACCCGCCCTTTCTGTCTGACAGGATGAGCGTGTTCGACGTATTTTAATCCGCTCGATCTTTTCTCTTCCTTCGCCGCAAATCTCGCCTGACGTGCTCGTTACGATCGTTTATTATTTAGATATACAATTTTTTTTTGCGACGCGTTTACCTATGTGGCGTACTCGTGCCTGGGGGGTACTCGCCCGTAGCGAGGGCTCGCGCGAGAGCTCTCCTCGCCTTGGTCGGGCGCCCATTTACTTACGCCTTTCCGGCGTGTGAGGCAGATGGGGCGCTCTTCTTCCCCTTATTAGGGCTTTTCGCGAGATGATTGACGAATAGATGAGTAATTTCGCTATCTATGAGTGTGGGAGGCTTTTATGATATTCGTCTCGCCTCCCCTTCTCCTATGGGATCGCTTTTTTAGAGTTGGCCCTCGTTGGGGTCTGGGGCTCACCCGAGGGGGCAAGTAGCCAGTATGCCGGAGAGGAGCTCGTGCAGTGACCTGGTCTACAGCAACAACACATCTCGAGGACTTAGAACTCACTCGAGGGGGCAAATAGCCGGTATGCAGGAGAGGAGCTCGTGCAGTGACCTGGTCTACGACAACAACACATCTCGAGGACTTAGAACTCACTCGAGGGGGAAAATAGCCGGTATGCAGGAGAGGAGTTCGTGCAGTGACCTGGTCTACGGCAATAACACATCTCGAGGACTTAGAACTCACTCGAGGGGGCAAGTAGCCGGTATGTAGGAGAGGAGCTCGTGCAGTGACCTGGTCTACGGCAACAACACATATCGAGGACTTAGAACTCACTCGAGGGGGCAAGTAGCCGGTATGCAGGAGAGGAGCTCGTGCAGTGACCTGGTCTACGGCAACAACACATCTCGAGGACTTAGAACTCACTCGAGGGGGCAAGTAGCCGGTATGCAGGAGAGGAGCTCGTGCAGTGACCTGGTCTACGGCAACAACACATCTCGAGGACTTAGAACTCACTCGAGGGGGCAAGTAGCCGGTATGCAGGAGAGGAGCTCGTGCAGTGACCTGGTCTATGGCAACAACACATCTCGAGGACTCAGAACTCACTCGAGGGGGCAAGTAGCTGGTATGCAGGAGAGGAGCTCGTGCAGTGACCTGGTCTACGACAACAACACATCTCGAGGATTTAGAACTCACTCGAGGGGGCAAGTAGCCAGTATGCAGGAGAGGAGCTCGTGCAGTGACCTGGTCTACGACGACAACAACACATCTCGAGGATTTAGAACTCACTCGAGGGGGCAAGTAGCCGGTATGCAGGAGAGGAGCTCGTGCAGTGACCTGGTCTACGGTAACAACACATCTCGAGGATTTAGAACTCACTTGAGGGGGCAAGTAGCCGGTATGCAGGAGAGGAGTTCGTGCAGTGACCTGGTCTACGGCAACAACACATCTCGAGGACTTAGAACTCACTCGAGGGGGCAAGTAGCCGGTATGCAGGAGAGGAGCTCGTGCAGTGACCTGGTCTACGGCAACAACACATCTCGAGGACTTAGAACTCACTCGAGGGGGCAAGTAGCCGGTATGCAGGAGAGGAGCTCATGCAGTGACCTGGTCTACGACAACAACACATCTCGAGGACTTAGAACTCACTCGAGGGGGCAAGTTGCTTAGGTGGTGAAGCATTGCGAGTTTGCCAGGGAAAGTGTTATTATCTTAAGTAGAACAAGAATAAACTAAGTATTACATTAAGGTTAGGAGTAGAAACGCTTCAAGTCGTCTCCACTCCAAGTGTTTCCTAGGAGTTCCCCATCAACTTTCTGCAGGCGGTACCCGCCGGTCCTTAACACCTCGGACACGATGTAGGGGCCTTCCCAATTGGGATGGAGTTTACCCACCGTGGCGGATCTTCCTGCGGCATCCACCTTCTTGAGAACCAGGTCTCCCTTGATGAACTGCTTGACTCAGACCTATTTGTCAAAGTGTTTCGCCATCCTTCGCTTGATCTCTTCCTGTCGGATCATGGCCTGGTCGCGAAGTTACTCCACGAAATCCAAAGCGAGTCGTTGCGCCTCTTCGTTCTCGAGTCTCCACCCTTCATCCCCATCTTCTGCCGCCACCACCCTGGGATTCCGGACCTCGAACTCTATCGGGATGAGAGCCTCCGAGCCGTGTGATAGCTTGAACGGTGTTTTGCCGGTTGCCGTGGTGGGGGTAGTTCTCAGGGCCCAGAGGACCGAGGGGAGCTGTTCCACCCAATTTCCCTTCAGGTTCTCCACCTTCTTCTTGAGCAGGTTGAGGATGACTTTGTTGGCTGCTTCAACCTGGCCGTTGCTTCGTGGGTGGTGAACTGAGGCGAAGCGGAGATCGATGCCAAGTTGGCTACAGAAATCGGTGAGCTCAAGGCTTGCGAATTGTGGACCGTTGTCGGTGACGATGGCGGGGGGTAGACCATGTCTGCACACGATCTCCCCCCAAATGAAGTTCTTCACCACCAGGGAGTTCGTTTTTGTCAGGGCTTTCACCTCCATCCACTTGGAGAAATAATCGATCATCACCAGGAGATATCTCCTTTGCCCACTTGCCGGGGGGAATGGTCCCACCAGATCCATTCCCCAAATGGCGAAGGGCCAGGGGGTGGTGATTGACCGAAGACGCTGGGCTGGCTGTAACTGGAGCGGAGCATAGAGTTGGCACTTTGAGCATCTCCTCGCGAACTCCTCCGCGTCTTTCCGGATGGTGGGCCAAAAGTATCCTGCTCGGAGTACCCTCTTCTCCAGGGTTCTGCTTCCCGAATGACAGGCGCACTCGCCTGTGTGAATCTCCTCCAAGACCCGGGAGGCATCCTCCTCGGACAGGCACCTGGCCAAGGGACCGGATAGAGTCTTCCTGTAGAGCACCCCGTTAGTTAGTAAATAATAAGCGGACTTGTACCTGAACCGCCTCTTGTCCTGAACCTCCGCAGGCAAGCATCCTGTGGTTAAGAAAGCGATCAGGGGGTCCATCCACGAAGTGGGTTGGTCGATGTCCATCACTTCTCCTTCCTCGATCGAAGGCCGAAACAACTCGGTGATTGTTCCCCCGACCAGGGGGCCATATTTGGCCAGTCGATCTGCTCGGGCGTTCTCCTCCCTTGGCACATGTTGTATGGAGAAGGACTTAAAGGCGCCCACCAGGTCTTTGACCTTCACCAGATAGCGCTGCAGTACCGGCTCTCTTGCTTCATACTCTCCTCGGATCTGGGAGGTGACCACTAGTGAGTCGGAGTGGACTCTGATGTCGTGGATCCCCAGCTCCTGGGCTAGGCGCAGTCCCGTGATTACAGCCTCATATTCTGCCTGATTGTTGGTAACGGGGAAGTGAATGCTGACGGCTTGCTCAATTCTAGTGCCCTGAGGGCTGATCAGGATGATGCCTCCTCCACATGAGTTCCTCCCCGACGCTCCATCCACGAACACTTCCCACGCCACCTGCTGGGGTATCTCCTCCTTGCCTACTTCTGCGGTATAGTCGACTAGGAAGTCTGCCACCGCTTGGGCCTTCATGGCCAGTCGGGGCACGTAGGCGACGTCAAACTCACTGAGTTCTACTGACCACTTCGCTATCCTGCCAGAATGCTCTACCCCTTCTAGGACATTGCGGAGAGGGTGGTCAGGTCACTACCTTAATCGGGTGGGCCTGGAAGTAAGGTCGGAGTCTCCGCGCCGATACAATCAAGGCGAACGCCAATTTTTCCAGGATGGGGTATCGCAATTCTGCCTTCCGCAGGACCCGACTTACGTAGTAAATGGGGAGTTGGCGCTTCCCCTCCTCGCGTACCAGGACCGAGCTTACCGCTTCCGACCCCACTATGTATAGGAAGAGATCTTCTCCCTCTCTAGGCCCTTGTAACAGGGGTACCTGGGCCAACTAGAGTTTTAGGCTTTCAAAGGCTCCCTGACACTCTGCCGACCACTCGAACTTTTTATTGTCTCGGAGGGTTTTGAAGAAAGGTGAGCATTTCTCTCCTGCTCTGGAGAGGAACCTGCTCAGCCCGGCTAGGCGACCTGTCAGGCGCTGAACTTCCTTGACGTTCCTGGGTGCTTCCATCTCCATGATCGCCTTCACCTTGTCCGGGTTCGGTTCTACTCCAGCCGGAGTCAAGAGGTGTCCCAAGAACTTCCCCTTTCCAACCCCAAACACGCACTTGGCCGGATTTAGTCTCATCTTATACTTTCGCAGCGTGGCGAAGGTCTCCTTTAAGTCATGGAGGTGCTCCCCGACACTCTTGCTTTTTACCATGAGATCATCGACGTATACTTCCAAGTTTCGCCCCTTCTGCTCTTTGAACACCCTGTCCATCATGCGCTGATAGGTTGCTCCTGCGTTTTTAAGCCCGAATGACATCATTTTATAACAATAACATTCGTCGTTGGTAATGAAGGATACGTGCTTCACGTCGGGTGGATGCATGCGGATTTGATGGTAACCAGAAAATGCATCTAAAAAACTCATGACAGGGAATCCGACGGCCGAATCTACTAGCTCGTCGATTCTAGGCAAAGGGTAACAATCCTTGGGGCAAGCTTTATTAAGGATAGAAAAATCGATACACATGCGCCACTTCCCCTCTCCCTTCCTCACCATTACAACATTGGAGACCCAGCCTGGGTACTGGATCTCCGACACAAACCCTGCTTCCAGCAGCTTCCTGACCTCCTCCCTGATGGGCTCGGCTAGGGTGGTGGCGGTTGCCCTCTTCTTCTGTTGGATGGGGTGGACTCCTTTATCCAAGTTGAGATGATGGCAGGCGACGTCTGCGTCGACACCTGGCATATCGGCTGCGCTCCACGCAAAGATGTCCGCGTTCTTCTGGATGCAGGACATGATCTTCTCCTTGTCTTCCTCTTCCAGCTCCATGCTGACCTTCACCCTTCCCGGCCTTCCGCCTTCTGCTAGGATCTCCTTCTCCTCCACTTCCTCAGCTGCCTCCAGCCTTGCCGTCTCCTCTGCTTCTTCGGCCGCTTCCTGCCTCGCCATCTCCTCCATCACCAGGTCCACCGCCTCTGCCTCCTCCTTCCAGCTGATCATGTTGACAGCGTTAAGATAACACTGCCTCGCCACCTTGGGATCGCTCCGGATCCGGATCTGCACGCCTCCCTGGTTGTACTTCAGGCATTGATGGTAGGAGGAGGGCACACACTTGTAGGCACTGATGAGTGGTCTGCCGAAGATGGCATTGTAACTGCTGGGGGCGTCTACAATGACAAACCTACAACACTTGGTGGTCCCTCCCAACGTCACCACCAACTCCACACCTCCCTCTACTTCTTTTCTTTCTCCCGCGAACCCAAAGAGCGGTCCTTCCGACGAGGTAACCCTCTTCTCTTCCACCTTCATGGCATCAAACGATTTCTTGAACACGACATTGACGGAGCTCCCGTTATCCACCAGGATGCGAGAGACCGTATAGTTCTCCACCGCGGCCTTGATCACCACCGCGTCGCAGAAAGGGTTTTCGTTCCCCAACATGTCTTCCTCTGAGAAAGTGATCTCTCCTGACGGTGGCGGAACCTGGGAGGTAGAGGCCACGCTCTTCCGATACACGACGTTGAGGCTCCCCTTCCGGGTCGCCTCCAACCCTGCTCCTCCGTGGATGACCCCTATCCCCCAATGGGCTCCCAGATCCCCCCTATCCTCACACCTCCTTGGGGCGGGGGCTCCTCCCCCTTCAATCCTTAACATGTCTCCTTCTCGCCTCTCATGCCCTTCCTGGGCTCCTCCAGCTCCTCTCCTCAACTCCAAGAACTCAGGGCACGTGGCCGTCACGTGGCCCTCTACCTGATGGAAGTCGCAGTAGGGCATCGCCCGACGCTCTTCTTCACCTCGGGGCTATCGCGGCCTTCCCCCTCTTCCTCGTCCTCGTCCCCTCCTGATCACATTAGCTTCTCTGGGCGGCGCTTGGTTCTGCCTCCACTGCCCTTGCCTCCGCTCGGGAGAGCGACATCAGTCTCGCCGTTCCGGAGAGTACCTCCCTCCCGGTCTCCCTTGGTAGCCTCCTCCAGCAGGTCTCCAGGCCGGCCGGCGAGGCGGAGCCTGGAACCTCCTTTCCCGTTCTCGCTGATCCCTGTTTTCCCGGGATCCCTCCTCTTCTCGCCTTCTCGGCTCACCTCTCTTCTTGGACTCGCGTCGACCGCTCCCCTCTCCTTCTTTCTCCCCTCCCTTCAATCTGGCTAACTTGGCCACGAACTCTAGGCTGGTTGCCTCCCCCGCGATCTGCCTCCCGGCCCGATCGACTAACTCCTCGAACGATAGGGGGGGATTGCGAGTGATCTCCATCTTGAAAAACCCTGGCTGCAACCCCAACTTGAATGCCAAGATCAGGGTATGTCCAGGGACCTCTTGGACCAGGAGGATCTCCTCCTGAAAGCGATCCAAATATGACTCGAGCATCTCCTGGGGTCTCTGCTTGATAAGGAAAAGATCTTCTGAACCCTTCCTCCTCTTCTTGGACGTGGAGAAGCGGAGCAAATAACTTCTGCGCAGGTCATCGAACCCGTAGACGCTTCCCGCCGGTAACTGGTGGAACCAATCTCTGGCTTTTTCCTGGAAGGTTATGGCGAACAACCGACATTTGAAGGGATCCGTCATCGGCTTGATGGAGACCATATCTTCAAACCACTGCAGATGCTTGACGGGATCTTCTTTCCCAGAGTAGAAACTCATGGCGAGCTCTGTGAATCCTGCAGGAATGGGAGCACACAGCACCAACTCGCAGAAAGGACTGCGCGGGGCGAGCTGGCGGATGGGACGAACTTGGTCGTACTCGCCCTCTGACTGGCGAGTCTCCGTCGGGATGGCAAAGAGCACTCGCGCGCGGAGCGGCTGGTCTTCCTCCCCTAGGAGCGCTTCCTTGCCGAGGCGCTGACTAGGACCTGCCTCCGTGGGCGAGGCGATTGCGACAGGGGGGGATACTCCCACCTCGGCACGAGGTGTGAGTAATCTCCGGATGGTATCCTCCATCGCCTTCATCCCCTGCTCGAAGACACTCTTGGTCACGAACTCGCCCAAAGGCGGCGAGTTCCCCTGGTCGGTTCCCAGCTCGTCACGTTCAGTCATGGGATCGTCAGATGAGATTTTCTTCTCTTGCTACAGTCCACGCTCACCGCACCAAAAATGTTGGAACCCGGATACCGGTCCAACTTATTCGAGACTTGGGGAGTAGCTTGAGTTACTTCTCTCCTCGTCGGATCCTAGAACTAAGTGTCCCGAACTAAGAACCAACCCTCACTGGTTGTTAGGTAGCTCCCTAAGAATGACCCACTGGCTGCAGCGGGGAGGTCCCGCCACTAACCCGGAAATCTAACTTGATTTCCCCTCCCGAAAACCAGAAGCTGAGCCTGTCTCAGACAGCACAAGGAAGAAAGCACAGGCTCTCTCAAGGGGGTGGATCTGTGCTGATCTGAGACATAATGGGTCTTATTTATAGGGAAAGACTTCCCAGGGGTAGAATGGTCCGGATGACCTGCGGATAGCGTAACTCCGCCTTACTATTTTGCTAAACGCACTCCAAATTGGTCTGCAGATAGCCAGACTCCGCTGTCCCGAAGGGCTATAGGCAGACCATCGGGGGTGCCCGGATGATTCTATTCCCCAGAATCTGACTCTACTCGCCGAGGGAGGCACCGGTCTACTCGCCAGGCCTCCTGACTCTACTCGCCAAGGGAGGCACCGGTCCACTCGCCAGGTGTCTTCGGCTCTACTCGCCGAGAGAGGCATCGGCCTACTCGCCAGGTGCCTTCGGCTCTACTCGCCGAGAGAGGCATCGGCCTACTCGCCAGGTGCCTTCGGCTCTACTCGCCGAGAGAGGCATCGGCCTACTCGCCAGGTGCCTTCGGCTCTACTCGCCGAGAGAGGCATCGACCTACTCGTCAGGTGCCCTCGGCTCTACTCGCCGAATACGGGTTGTACAAATAGCATACACAACAAACACACACAACATACAACATACAACCACATACACAACATACAACCACATAAAAACACAACAACCACATACACACACAACCATACACAACAACAACCACATACACACAACCATAAAATCAACACATACAAATCACATACAACCATTAGAAACTCCAAAATACCCACATCTACACAAACAAAATCCTCAATCTACACAATCATACACACATCTACATATAGAAACTCAAAAAAAAATCACAATCATTCTCAATGCTTTTGGTTGTGGGCTAACACAATAATAACATGATATAAACAATTTTATCACGAATTTGTAGGAACCAAAATTTTTTATACCTAACCGGAGAAAGGAAGTAGGCCAAATAGGAGGAACAATGCCTTGTAGATGTTGGAGGAAGCTACTCCAAGCTATGAGTGCCGGAGTGGAGGAAGAAGGAGGTGCTTGCCCCGGAAAACCTACAGAGGAGAAACGAAAGCTTGCCGAGGAAATCAATGCCGACGGAATGCCAATGCGGGAGCGACGAAGATGAGCGACGGAGATCAGCGTCACGTTGAGCTTTGCCGGGAGGGAGAGCAAGGTTGAGGCGTGCACGTCGACAGAGGAAGATGATCGCGTGCACGGGAGGAAGAGGAAGGTTGCGGCGCGCACGGGAGGGAGAGGAAAACCTATCGAGCCTCGCTCAAAACTCGCGTAAGAGGCTCGGTTTTGATGGCAGGCGTTTTTTTTTTTTAAACTAAAACCTATAGGTTTTCAGGGAATGCCAAAGCCGGGTCCAAAATATACCAAACGAACATCGGAATTGGAATTGGGATACCCAATTCCAATTCCCTTGCCCCAATTCCAGCGAAACGAACAGGCCCTAAGCTCTCCCACCAGAGACCTCGATGAGCAGCGTCGATCCAGCAAGCGGTTGTTGGGTGTGGTTCCCATCCGAGTTGGTAAAAACCACCGGGCGCGCTAAGTGCGGCTCGTGATTTCAAATTGATACACATTATTATTTGATGGTTTGCGGATATCTAAGTGAGGGGGCAATTTTTGCTATATACATACATTTATATATATTTGGTTATATATAAATACCGAAAACAACCCATTCTCTCTCCTCCCTTCTTGAAACCATCGGTTAGAACAAAATTAAGAATAAAGGATCTTTTTTGATATGAGAGAGAAAGTTCTGGGTATAATAAATAAGTGAAAATATGGCGCTTTCTCTCTCTCTCGGTGCAGTTCCAAAAAGAAAACCGCCACTTACCATTTCTTCCTCTCTTGTGCTTAGAAAACCATAACAGCACTCCCTCTTCCTCTCGTTTTCTTTGGAGAAAAGGTCGCCGCTGCCTGTACTGTTGGAGAGGAGGGCCGCCGCCTGTGGGAGTGCTGCCTGGAGGAGAGATCTGGCCGACTGTTTGGGGAGATCCGGCCACCGCCTGCCGCTGCTGTTTGGAGGCCGCCGCCTCCTATTTTGGTGGATACAACCGCCCCTTCTGTTCAGATTTTGGGGGCTGTCGCCGACCCGGTTTTGTTCGTGGCTTGGAGTTTGAAGACGAAGGAGAAAAGGGCTACGCATAGCCGTTCTTGTTCGTGGATTTGGAGAACGTCATCTTCGACGTTGGGACGGATTAACTAATCCGTCCGGGGTAACGACTTTCATCGCTCGTGTTTATTTATCTTTTTCAAATATTGTGATTGTGTATCGATTTGGAAGAAGGGTGATTGGTGTAAAATCCTTTGTGGATAGTGTTTGTGGTGGATGAGTGGAGATCCTTTGTGGATCGGTGGAGGGAAAGCCTGTAATCGTGCTTATGATTTATCACACCTTTTTAGTGAAGACTTTCCGGGTTGGACTCCGATCGTCCCGTGGTTTTTCACCCAATTGGGTTTTCCACGTTAAAATTTTCTATGTGCTTTTATTTACTTGCATCGTATTTTCTATTTGCGAATTTGCATACCGCTCAACGCGGTCGCACAGGTGCTCGGGCAAAATTGCTACAGGTGCTCTGGTCGGGAGTGTTAGCTCTCATTCCCAACAAGTGGTATCAGAGCGAGGTTCAGTGACAGAGCCGTTTCAGTGACAGAGCAGATACCGGGCTGACCTTTTGGGTTTTCAGGACGAGTTGATTGTGATCTCGGGTGTGCAATTGGGAGTGGTAGTTTACGACCATTGGCCCACTGGATATCCTCTCCAGTTGCATATTTTGAGATAGTCAACTCAAAGATCAGTGGTCGGTCCGGCCAGTTGGTAGAGCAGGATGGAGTCCACATCAGGTTCAGAGCAGATGGTAAAGTTGAATGGTGCCAATTACTACCAGTGGCATCTTCTGATGGAAGATCTGATCTACGTGAAGGGTTGACATGCTCCTGTCTTTGAGGAGATGCCAAAGGACACGGATCTGGCAAAATGGAAGGTGGAGCATCAGAAGCTGTGTGGGTTTATTAGACGGTTCGTGGAGTCGAACGGCTACAACCATGTGGCTAGCATCACTGATGCAAAGGTACTGTGGAAGACTCTCGAGACACTGTATGCCAAGAGCACGGGCATCAACAAGCTTTATCTACTGAAGAAGCTTGGAGAGTTCAGATACCGGGAGGGCTCACCTATTTTGGATCATGTCAACGAGTTCCAGGGGATTATCGATCGTCTGACTGCCATGAAGGTGACTTTTGAAGATGAGGTGAACGCATTGTGGCTACTCAAGTCACTTCCTGATTCTTGGGAGATGGTCAGAGTTTCTCTGATCAATTCTTCCCCCCAGGGGATTGTTACCATAGAGATCGCCAAAAGTGGGATCTTGAATGAGGAGGTGAGACGAAAGTCTCAGGGGACTTCAGGCTCTTCTTCACGAGCTGACGTTCTCTACACTGAGCCCAGGGGAGAGGAAGGAGTAAGAGCCGAGGAAGGAAGGAGGACAGGAGTCAGAGTAGGTGCAAGTCAAAGTCACGTTATCAGAACGTGGAATGTCACTACTGCCATAAGAAGGGTCACATCAAGAAGTTTTGCTATTCGTTGAAGAACGATCAGAAGAATAAGGGGATTGCCATTGAGGGCAAGGATGAGGGTCACACGACAGCCACCGTTTCGACTGAGGAGGACGACGTCATTATTGTTGGCGACGACGTCACTGCTGCACTCGCGTGTGACGACCGATGCTGGATCGTTGATTCTGGAGCCTCTGCGCATGTCTCCCACAACAGGGAGTTATTTGCCACTTACACCACTCATGACTGTGGGGTGTTGAGGATGGGCAATGGAGATACGTCCAAGGTGCTTGGGCGTGGAGACATGCACTTGAAGACGAGTACTGGTGCTCTACTGGTTCTTAGGGATGTGCGGCATGTGCCAGATATTCGCTTCAATTTGATATCCGTTGGCAGGCTTGGAGACGAAGGACACCTGAGTGTCTTTGGAGGAGACTTCTGGAAGCTGATCAGGGGATCGCTTGTGTTGGCCAGAGGCTATAGAGATTCTGGTCTATATTACATGGAGGGGAGGCCTGAAGCTACTCAGGCCAACTCCGTCAGGGATGAGGCATCCACTTCCTTATGACACAGGAGGCTGGCTCACATTAGCCAGAGGGGATTGGGATGCCTGGCGAAGAAGAAGTTGATTAGTGACATGTCTGATGTTCACTTGGAGAGGTGCGACCACTGTATGGCTGGGAAACAAAACCGGGTTTCATTCCACAGCCACACGTCCACCAGGAGATCGGAGCCGTTGGAGCTTGTTCACACTGATGTGTGCGGACCACTGAAGGTCTAGACTAGAGGAGAAGCATCATACTTCGTCACTTTCATTGACGACCATTCGAGGAAGCTTTGGGTCTATGCTATCAAGACCAAAGATCAGGTCCTCGACACTTTCAGGAGATTCCACGCTGAGGTGGAGAGACAGTCTGGGAAGAGACTGAAGTGCATCGGGTCCGACAATGGGGGAGAGTACATTGGTCCATTTGATGAGTACTGCAGGGACCATGGTATCCGACAAGAGAAGACCCCACCGAAGACGCCACAGTTGAATGGCGTAGCTGAGAGGATGAACAGGACACTGATGGAGAGGATTCAGTGCATGCTATCTGAGTCGAAGCTGCCAGGGATGTTTTGGGGCGAGGCTCTTCTTACTGCAGCGCATGTCATCAACCTCTCGCCGAGTATTTGGTTGCAAAGCCTTTGTACACGTCCCTAGGGACGAGAGATCGAAGTTGGATTCGAAGACCCGACAGTGTATTTTCTTGGGATACAGCTACAGTGGAGAGTTTGGGTACGGGTTCTTTGATCCAGTTGAGAAGAAGCTTGTACGTTGTAACACCCCAAAATTCATATAATTGCTTTCCATGAAGACCCTAAGAGCATTAGAGGAGTCCCATGGGGTTTTGGGGATGTTTGGGGGTGTTTAGGAAGCTTTTTAGAGAAGCTGATTTTTGACATGGCTTGCGACACGGCCATGTGCAAGGCCGTGTCCGTGAATTTTAAGCATCAAACTTTGGCAGAGAAGGTCACGGCTAGGCACACGGCTGTGTCCCTAACCGTGTAGATCCACACGGCCATAGACATGGCCGTGTGCAGGGGTGTGTCTAGCTCCAGTTTTTCCTGTGTGTTCACACGGTCTGGCATACGGCCGTGTGCCAAGTCGTGTACGGATTTTTCCAGCCAATTTTAAGTTTAAATCTGAGCCATCCGTTGAGTTGTGAGGAGATCTGATGGTGGAAAATATTTCCTGATGGCTTAAGGTCGGGAAATGAGGGTTTAGAACCTCATTTCACCCACCCCACTCTCTCTTACCTTTGAAAACCTAGAGAGAAGGAGGAGCCATTTTCCCCCATTGAAGGAGCTCCAAAGCTCGGATTCGCAAACCGAGACCGGATTTGCGGAGAGGAGTCTGCTGCCATCGTTTCCCACCGAACAAGTTTTGTTCCATGGCGCCGAAGCGTACTCCAAGGGTAACGATTCTTTCTCCCGGTCTTAGGACGTGTTCTTTGTCCTCTCATTCCTTTTTCTATGCTTGCATGAGGACTCCCTTTCACCAAATGGGTGAAGTGTAGGATTTCCTCTAGTTCTTCGGAACTCCGGGTCGATTGTGTCCGTCCCCGGCATATTGCATCTAGAAATCCGGTAGTCGTGCGGATTTAGGCATTGTGTGTGAAGCCTATTCGTGGCCCTGAGCCCGAATCGGTGATGCTTGATTTGCGACGTTGCATTTAGGTTAGGCCTAGAATGCGTGCTGGAGAATGACTCCGTGAGATCATCTATAGTATTGCGGGACTTGAGATTAGGCGTCGTGTGAAGATCCTAACGAAAGCCCCTTGCTTGGAGAGTGGTGGAATGCAAACCTTCACCACGAAATTGAAGTGAGTCGTTGTATACCTCCTTCATTGGTTGTTCTAGTGAAGCCTAGGGCCACTTGGTTGGTTTAGGTGCGTAACTTATCATGATTGGGAACGCCCGTCGGTGTTTCCTTACAATCGGTCCGAGGTAAAGCTACACCCGCATCGTTGTTGTTAACGCGATGATTTGAGCAACGGGCACAAGCTTGTACCGAACCCGCACCATGCTTATTGGCGAGAGGGGGAAACCTCGGGACTCCGTGTGATCGTGGGATAGACCTGTTTGGGAGGGTTCCTCCAATAGGTAAATGCTCAAGCGTTCACTAAGCTCTTTAGCTTAGCTGGTTACGTGTGGTCGTGAGAACCCGCGGTTGGTTTTGGATTGATGTTATGATTAGCCTCATGCGTTGCTTAGGCGGTTGTGGGGAACCTTCGGGTGAACCCAACCAACATCATGTGCATTCCCAGGATCAACTCTATTTGTTGCTACACCTAGAAGATTGATTGTGCTTGAAACCTCACCTTGGTAGTTTGCACCTTCCTTAGTACTACTTGCTGCTTGTACGACTTGTTTGCAGGGAAGAAGCTCCGCCAACCCGGGAAAGGGGTGGGGTCGTTATAATTTGGTCAGCTGTGCTGACCGTTACTTTGTTTGTCACCTCTTGGTGGAATCTTCTTATGCAGGTGCAGGTGAGCCTAGCGGGAAATAGCGGGCGGTGGTCCTTTTTGCTGCGTTGGCCCTCGAAGGCCAGCCTCTTTTCTGCTTTTCATGTATTGCCGGCCTGCGTGCCGAAGTATGTTTAGGAGTTTTGTACATTTTGGAATGTAAGGCCTTAAGGCCGTAACTCTATACTTTATTGTTTCATTCCTGTGATAGTGGACTATTCTGAAAGAAATGTTAAATCTTTATGCTTCCTCTTATGTTTAGTATACTCTGATGTAGTTCTTTTCTGTATATCTCCTTTTAACGCCTAGCTAGTGTGGTTAGTATAGCGTGGGGTCCCGGCCGGACCTACTGTTATATTATTTGTGCTGGCAGGGTGTTACATACGTAGCCGTGATGCCGTTTTCTGTGAGGATCAGATTGTTGGTGATCCTGAGGGGACTGTTGAGTTGGAGGTTGACTCTCGCACTGCTGTAGAGTCACCTATGGTTGTAGATGACGACGCTGAGGAGGCTGCTGAGCCTGAGCCAGTACAAGGTACTGATACCCTTCCGGATCATGATATCACCACTGATGGTGAACCAGGAGTCGCTGAGGACATTGCTGATGATGTACCTGCACCGGCCCCTGAGCCTGCCTTGCGGAGATCAGATCGTGCTAGGCACCCGTCCGCTAGATATTCTACATCAGAGTTCATACTATTGACTGATGCGAGGGAGCCTGAGAGTTATGATGAGGCCGTGGAGAGTACAGAGAAGCGCCAGTGGATGGCTGCTATGCAGGATGAGATGCAGTCGCTGCAGAAGAACCACACATATGACCTGGTGAGATTGCCTAAGGGTAAGAAGGCCCTGAAGAATCGTTGGATTTTCAGGGTGAAGCAGGGAGATTCCTCCACACCTCCCAGATACAAGGCCAGGCTGGTGGTGAAAGGTTTTGTACAGCGACAGGGCGTTGACTTCGATGAGATCTTCTCACCTGTGGTGAAGATGTCATCTATTCGTGTGGTACTTGGCCTCGCTGCGAGGCTAGACTAGGAGATAGAGCAGATGGATGTCAAGACCGCCTTTCTGCATGACGATCTTGAGGAGGAGCTTTACATGGATCAGCCTGAGGGCTTCAGTGCCAAAGGAAAGGAAGGTCTGGTGTGCCGCTTGCAGAAGAGTCTATACGGCCTGAAGCAGGCCCCGCGACAATAGTATAAGAAGTTCGATTCTTTTATGGGGGAGATCGACTTCAGGAGGACCACCCTTGACCACTGCGTGTTCATTAAGCAGTATGCTCCAAAAGATTTCATCATTCTATTGTTGTACGTGGACGATATGCTGATCGTCGGGAGGAACACTGCGCGCATTGCTGAGTTGAAGCGACAGTTGAGTTCCACCTTTGAGATGAAGGATCTGGGTGCTGCGAAGACCATTCTGGGGATGCACATTCGCAGGGACAGGGGAGCTAGATTGCTTTGGTTGTCACAGGAGCGGTACATCCGCAAAGTGCTACAGAGATTTGACATGGATCAGGCGAAGAAAGTGAGCGTGCCTCTTGCAGCTCACTTCAGGCTTACCGCTGATCAGTGCCCCAACACACCCGAGGAGATCGAGGCTATGCAGAAGGTTCCGTATGCATCTGCAGTTGGGAGCCACATGTATGCGATGGTGTGTACACGTCCAGACATTGCGTATGCCGTTGGGACAGTCGGTAGATTTCTCTCCAATACTGAGAGAGAGCATTAGATCGCAGTGAAGTGGATACTGAGATACCTGCAGGGGAGGTCAGACTTGACGCTGAGGTTTGGAGGCAGTGAGCCGGAGCTGTTGGGCTATACTGATGCAGACATGGCTGGAGATTTGGATTCCAGGAGGTCGACGTCAGAGTACATGATTCTGTTTGCAGGGGGAGCTGTCTCGTGGGCGTCGAGATTGCAGAAGTGCGTTGCACTGCCTACCACGGAGGCTGAGTTTATTGCGGTCACTGAGGCTGGGAAGGAGTTGCTTTGGATGAAGAGGTTCATCAAAGAACTTGGTTTCACTCAGGACCGATACACACTACTGTGTGACAGTCAGAGCGCTATCCATTTGGGGAAGAACCCCACGTTTCACTCGAGGTCGAAGCACATCGATACTCAGTATCATTGGATACGAGATGTCCTGGAGCAGAAGGAGCTCTCTCTTCAGAAGGTGCACACTGATGACAATGGGGCAGACATGCTGACTAAGTCTGTGCCAAGAGGGAAGTTTGAGCATTGCGTTGGAATCCCCGGGATGGCGGTTTCTTCCGCCTCGATGTGAAGGGGGAGATTTGTTGGGTGTGGTTCCCATCCGAGTCGGTAAAAACCACCGGGCGCGCTAAGTGCGGCTCGTGATTTCAAATTGATACACATTATTATTTGATGGTTTGCGGATATCTAAGTGAGGGGGGCAATTTTTGCTATATACATACATTTATATATATTTGGTTATATATAAATACTGAAAACAACCCGTTCTCTCTCCTCCCTTCTTGAAACCATCGGTTAGAACAAAATTAAGAATAAAGGATCTTTTTTGATATGAGAGAGAAAGTTCTGGGTATAATAAATAAGTGAAAATATGGCGTTTTCTCTCTCTCGGTGCAGTTCCAAAAAGAAAACCGCCACTTACCATTTCTTCCTCTCTCGTGCTTAGAAAACCATAGCAGCACTCCCTCTTCCTCTCGTTTTCTTTGGAGAAAAGGTCGCCGCTGCCTGTGCTGTTGGAGAGGAGGGCCGCCGCCTGTGGGAGTGTTGCCTGGAGGAGAGATCTGGCCGTCTGTTTGGGGAGATCCGACCACCGCCTGCCGCTGCTGTTTGGAGGCCGCCGCCTCTTGTTTTGGTGGATACAGCCGCCCCTTCTGTTCAGATTTTGGGGGCTGTCGCCGACCCGGTTTTGTTCGTGGCTTGGAGTTTGAAGACGAAGGAGAAAAGGGCTATGCATAGCCGTTCTTGTTCGTGGATTTGGAGAACGTCATCTTCGACGTTGGGACGAATTAAGTAATCCGTCCGGGGTAACGACTTTCATCGCTTGTGTTTATTTCTCTTTTTCAAATATTGTGATTGTGTATCGATTTGGAAGAAGGGTGATTGGTGTAAAATCCTTTGTGGATAGTGTTTGTGGT
This sequence comes from Dactylorhiza incarnata, assembly GCA_033032865.1. Lineage (NCBI taxonomy): Eukaryota > Viridiplantae > Streptophyta > Magnoliopsida > Asparagales > Orchidaceae > Dactylorhiza > Dactylorhiza incarnata. The sequence goes on from JAWHQI010000057.1 coordinate 6,565,631, forward strand.
GGATGAGTGAAGATCCTTTGTGGATCGGTGGAGGGAAAGTCTGTAATCGTGCGTGTGATTTATCACACCTTTTTAGTGGAGGCTTTCCGGGTTGGACTCCGATCGTCCCGTGGTTTTTCACCCAATTGAGTTTTCCACGTTAAAATTTTCTGTGTGCTTTTATTTACTTGCATCGTATTTTCTATTTGCGAATTTGCATACCGCTCAACGCGGTCGCACAGGTGCTCACGCAAAAATGCTACAGGTGCTCTGGTCGGGAGTGTTAGCTCTCATTCCCAACAGCGGTCACGACGACAACCCATCAACGGCGATCCAGCATGTAGGGCTTCTTCTCTTGATTTCTCGCAGATCTCTTTGCGGTTCAACCTAATTTTTATGATCCTAATAACCGTCCCTTCTCTTGTTTAGGGTTCCGGCTTTTCAACCTCACTGGTTCGTAATGTTGCTTTGACTCTTCCTCTACTTGATGCATTGTGGTTTCATACCATGTAGCCGCCTCTGGTTCTTAATGTTGCTGGAAGGTGGTTGTGCATAGATTCGTGCTGAAATAAGCCCCTTTTCGTGAGAAGATTGCCAACACGACGTGATTTGAAAGGATAAAAAAATGGCGCCCTTGTTCGTGAGAAGATTGTGGAAGCAAAACTCCCAGAGACAAATCAAAAGCTCTTGGATTCGAAGAATGAATTAAAATGTTCGTGGTCTTCCGTTAACACTCAATTAAAATGGATGAAAACCCCGCTTTTGAAATGGAGGGCGGAGGCCATCGCTCGAAACGGAGCTATTTGCTCCAGTTCCTCATGGCGCGGCGGGAGGAAACGCGGCATACGCCACCGCCATTTGGTGGCGTTTGCCACAAACTGAGCCTCCAAACTCCGCGCCAAATGAAGCCTAAAGACTATAAATTATAAAAGATTTAGGATTGAAATCTCAAATCCCATTTTAACCCTTTTCAAAGTTATTGAAAAACTACTCACTCAAATCAACCTCTGAAAGAAACTGCTTTCAGCTAAAGTCGTCGGGGCCCCTCGCATTTCTCCCATCGCCGCGTCTCTTCGCCCTTCTCCTCCCGACTCCGCCCATCTCTGCCGTTCTCATCCCCCGGTCTCCTCCCGATGGCTCGTTCCATCCGTTGCTTTATGTAGCCGCACGCTGGAGCCATTTTTGATCACTTCCCGTGGCGGTAGTTCATATCCAACCCCACGTAACCTGTCGGAGCATAGTGCCGCCGTTCGGATACAGGAGATTTAATACTCGAAGACCTAGCGTCGTCTCTTAGCGCTTCCGTTTGGCTACCGGAGCGTAATCTTCGAAGACCTAGAGACATCGCCACTGCTTCGAGGGACTATTTCATCGCAGATCTCCCTGTAAGTTTTTGTAGAAGTTTTCTTTTTATCTATTTCAGAGTTTAAGCTTAGTTTCCAGAGAATTTTCAATCTTATGGCCCTCTAGATATTGATTTGATCGTTCCACTGTTTCAATCCCATTCTTTCAGGTTTGTTGTTCATAATTTACTTCTACTATTCATTAAACCTCTACAACTTTCTTATATGGATCTCAGGATCTGTACATAAAGACCACGTCTCCTTCTGTAAATTTCCCGAGGAATCTTGCTGCAAGAATCAATATTGATTATTCTCTAGTCTTTTATTTGGCCGAACAACCTCTAATGTTTATTATAGTTAATGAAAACTGTTCTACCATGCTTGTCTCGAAATTAACAAATGCAGAGGTAGAGAGATCTCTCATGTTTCAAATGTGTCTTCCAAAAATCTTTTGGAAATTCATGACCACTACCACATGCTATTTAATTAACTACATGATATCCTGTTACCTGCACGAGTTACATTACTACATTAGGGATCAACTAGAGTTGCACACTTACTGTGATTTAGATGAAGTTTCTAGTATGACCCATAGAGTGGAGTCTGAGTTGAGGTCTACTGATGGACATCTCTCTAGTCTCGTCGTTGCCCCCACTTTTATGTACATAGATTCTCCTAGTGTTACCACCCCCACGAGCACCTTATCCCCACTTATCTCCACTATAACACTCCCTCCAGTCGCAAAGTTTCTTCCCGAGCCCCAGAGCCCCAGCTCCAGGATGGAGAGCGTCTTGCTTGTCATCCTCTCATCTTGACCGAGAGTGTGACTCCACTTGCCCCCATTATATTACAACCTTTAGTCACCGAGTTTCTTCCTGAGCTCCTGCTCCAAGAAGAAGAATGTACTAACGACGTGTCACTCACCTTAGATGACACATATTCGATCTCAGTATTTTTCGAGTCACCTAGTCTACTACAGTTGCCTATCCTTGAGCCCGCAAGCATATTGTTTGGTGATTACTTGCCATTCACACTAGAGTCATCACCTTATGTTGACTTTGTATTTGTTGATTACACTCTTAGTCCACTTACACTATCCTCTAAGTCTAGGCTTGCACACTAAAATTTATCGTCACGTTATATATCTGTTTAGGAAGATTCATGTTAGGACGTTACTAAAGATTTCTAAAATTTTCACTCCTAGCAGAGACACGCGTTTTAAAGGATTTCTCTGGAAAATGTTAAATGATAAATTTGGAGATTGCGTTTTTATTTCACCACGCTATCATTTGGATATAGGAGAGTATGTTGAATGTCATCAAAATATTAAAATTTTAATAATATCTCTCTCGAAAACTCTCTGGGAACGATTGAGAACCAAACTCGAGTTTAGTAGCGTGTATCACCCTCAGACCAATGGACAGACTGAAGTCATTAATATGAGTTTGGAGGACCTTCTTAGATGTTTAACCGGGGAGAATCCGAAACAATGAGATCTTATACTTCCACAAGCTGAATTCACATTTAATAATTCTACTAATCGATCCACTAATAAATCTTCTTTCGAGATTGTTTACGGGTTCTCTATACCCTATCTATTTGATCGCCATTCCCTCCCATCTCATGAACGTATTTCATTATATGCGCAAACTCACATTGATTATTTAAAGGTATTGCATTAAAATATTGCTAATAAATTGCGAGCAACTTTTGAAAAATATAAATCCATTGCTGATCGTCATCGTCGGGAGTTATACTTTTCAGAAGAAGATTGGGTGTTTGCTTATTTCAGGAAGCAAAGATTCACTCCGGGTACATATCATAAGCTACAACAGAGGAAGTTTGGTCCTTTTCAAGTCTGGGAAGTGTATAAATGAGAATGCATACTTTCTAGATTTGCACGTTGGATTCGGTACTTCGCCAATATTTAATGTGGCTGATCTGACACCATCTTATGGAGATCCGCCTAGTTCTAGCCCCGGTCCACCTGCTGCAGCTCCAGAGATACCATCCGACTTAGCGCCAGTACTGACGCTTACTACTGAGGAGATTGATCAGGTTCTTAATGTACAAGAGTTTCGCACTCGCCACGGGACGTACCAGTGCTACTTGGTTTCATGGCGGGACGAGACATTACAGACAGTTCTTGGATTAGCACTGATGAGTTACAGCGCCGCAGCCCAGATCTCTCCGTTGCTAACTTTTTCAAGTTCTCGATGGGGTTGAGCTTTCTCAACCCCGGGGAATTTTTGCATCCTAGTTTCTTTTATTATGCATTTATTTATTTTATGTCATGTAATTTTTTTCTCGTGCACCCGTTTTTATTTTCGGCTCATCGGTTTGACCATCCGATGAGACCATGAATTAAAGGTCTGGTAATTTAGGTAGTTAGGACGGTAAATGCAAGCTTAATTTCTTTAATGACACATACGTCTAATTCGTAAGGATACCCAAATTATGCATCATTAAAAAGAAATCAAAAACAATTTTGGAAATTATTTTGGAGAAATATATGGAAATATGATCATTTGGAAACAAGGTTATTTGGAAGAAATATTATACCCAAGAAACAGTTGCCTACCGTGAAAGGAAGTCCCAAATTGAAAAGAAAGTTATTTCCAGAATCTGTTATCTTTTGGAAACAAAAATTATTTTGGAAAACTATTAAATTAATTAGCTGCCCTCTATTAAAACAACCACCTATTAAAAGCAGCCACGGGAAGAAGAGAAGAGCAATCCCGGACAGAGCAGAGAAACAAACTCGTTTTCGTTTCTCTGCCATTGCCAGTAAACTCCTTCGCCCTTAAGAAGTTGACGCTCTCGCCTCCACTGTTCCAGAGCACCACATAGACGAACAGTTCAACCAGCACTCTCCGACGCCATAAATTCCGACGACATCCAACGAGTACTCCTTGCAAATTGACTGCCATCGACCATCTTCAGGTGTGACGTCATCACCCTTTGCGCATTTAGCGCCCGATTGCCAAGTTGGTCGCCGTCGACCCCGCCTCACATTCCGGCGACCGCTGAAGTTTGTTCTACTCAGTCGGTTGCTGTCGACTCTGGCCCTCCACTCCAGCTACATACGATGACGGGTGTTCATCCTCCCGCTGCGTGACGGACTTGTAGAGGACTACCACCCTGCCGTATACTTTTCAGTATCCTTGCTCCAATTCGTTAGTGATAAGTTTATGCTTCCGTTTAAATATCTCTAAGTTTGCCTCTATGTTCTTATTGCTTTTAATTTCCGTTATTTTCGTAAATTATTATTGTGGATTTGCTTGTGGTCGCAATAGTCTCGTGAAAGATTCGACTTGTAAGATACGTGAGAGATCGTCCCGGACAGTATTAACGAAATTTCTTAAAGTTCATAATGACGAGTGTGATTCGCACGCGCAAAAATTCGATTTGGCCCTCTCAGCCTATTTTCAAAATTAAAACCGGTCGCATACAAATATCGTATTTCAAAACCCTAATTTTGGTTTACATCAGTTTGCAATTTTGGTCTACATCAGTTCTCTTCCCCGATCATTCAGCACGACGATCTTCCTCCGACTCGCTCACATAAGTTTTTTCCCTCCTCGACCCCACTCTTGTTCAGCACATCCAGAGTCGTGTCCAGCCGCGCATACATGCGCGTCCATAGCAGTTCCACGCATCTATCCGCGCATACACGCACGTCCAGAGCAGTACCACGTGTCTATCCGCGCATACACGCGCTCGCCCCGATCGATGATTCCGCAGTCGACACCGATCGACGTTTCCCACTGCTGCACCCTCGTCGGCCTTCCGCGCATCCAACATCCATCATCCAACATAGGTTGCTTCAGTGTATCTAGTTCTAGTCGCTCACAATGGATCCCTTGTCGGCCTTTCACGCATCCAACATCAGCTGCTTTCGTGCATCCAACATCGTCTGCTTCCGCGCCTCCAACATCGGCAACATCGTCTACTTCCAACATTCCATCATCTGGTCCGCTCCATCGACTGCTTCCGCCTGTTCTACACTCAACCCCGCTAAACGGCGATTCCGCGCATGTAGGCCCCAGTTCCTGCTCTCTCTCGACCCTCTAGCTCCTGCGCCCTCTTCTGCCTCTTCTGCATCGAACGGCCTCCAACTCCCACAACTCTTGCGCACGCCCTTCCAGAGGGTGGGCTTCTCCCACTGCTTCTTCTCGCACATTCTCTCTGGGCATCTCCTACTTCCGTCGGCCGTTCCTCCCACCGGTAGCGCCTCATCCGCGCCCTTCTTCTCCGCCGTCCCTGTGCCCTCTCCTTCTTATGGCAAAGGCCTTTCACTCGATGGAATACCGTGTGGAGGCCCTCGAACATGCCCTCACCACCATCAACTCTCGCCTTGAGGCCCAAGCCGAGCGGTTCACTTCGATTATGGCCAAGCTCCAGAATTTGCAACCCGACCAACACTTCGAGCCTAACGCCGCCTCTGCCTTGGGATCCCCCAACACATTGTCCCCCGAAGAACCCGCTTTGGTGGGATTGCCTCCCCCGCATTGACATTCCTACATTCAACGGGCGGGACTGACCCCTGGGTTGGATTGCCCGCGCCGAGCAGTATTTTGACATTTACCAGACTCACCAGACAAAAAGTCTTCACAGATCTTTCGGCATGGAAGGGCCCGATGGCTCCGTCAGTCCTCTCCTGGCCTCACCTGGACAGCTCTCACCGAGGCACTCATTCAACAGTATGATCACCGCTACTCCGACAACGTGATCGAACGTCTTTGCGGGGTCCGTCAGACCGGCTCCATCGACTCGTACGTGGATGAATTTATTGAGTTGGTCACCCACATCCCGGGTCTTCCAACTGACCACTACTTGGGCTATTTCATGCATGCCTTCAATCTCATATCTGCGCTCGCCTCCACACCTCCATCCGTCTACCGTCAACTAAGCCATGGACCTCTCCCATACTCGTGGATGCCGACTTCCTCGCGACGTTCGGGGACCCTCATTCTACATCGCCTCCTTCCAAAACCCACTACCAACCATACTTTGCCCCCTCCTAAACCTCCACCACCGCCACCTCCTCCACCTTGCCCAACCATTACGTCTCCACGCAACAACCGTCCTATCCATATTCACCACCTTTTCAACCAAGAGTACCATGACTTGCGGAGTAAGGGCTTATGCTTCCGTTGCAAGCAACCATACTCTCCTACTCATGATTGTTCTGTCAAGGAGTTTCGTGCCCTCATCGGTGATGACTGGGAGGAGATCGGCGTAGCTGACTTTGACGCCTTCTCAATCATAGATGTACCATCGGACGAAGCCCCAAACACCTCTGCGTCAGCCAACCCGCGGACATATCACTGCTAAACGGTGAGTGACATCTCAACCATGGAGACAAGGTTGATTTTCTGGCGGGATATATTGTTACGCACGCACGCACGACGATTCCTTGGAGCATCTTATTCCGTACTTTTGATTAGCATGCATTTTTATTTTGTATTTTGTATTAATAATTTTTAAGGTTATTACGTTAATGCGTAAGTGACCCCCCCTCCCTATATAAGGAGGAGGCTTAGGATTTTTTGGTATGTTTTTTGATTATTGTATTCAGTTTCTTCAAATTTTATTGCAATTTCATCTTGGTAACAATGAAGCCCATCATACAAAGGTTTGACTCAGTTCCTTTTACAATGGTTTGTCTTAAAGAACCTTATACTGAAGTTCAACGCAAAATACTTTTCATAAAAATACAATCTGTAGGGCGTGACCCCACCTTTTTTGAAATTTATTATGAAGAACAAAATCTTTTCTACAAAATTTGGGATGGACCTAACTCCTCCATAGGAATCAGCTCCTCCACAAGAATCGTTCAAATGATTGCTTCCACTGTCAAAATTGGGAGCTGTTAAAGGCACTGCAGTTTTGGCTAGTCGCACCGCAATTTCTCCTAATATAACCTTAAAATTACTCCCCCAAAAACAGTAGTGGCACCGCATTAACTCGCACCACAATTTCTCCTAATTTATGATGTTGGACTACCGCTTGAAGTTTGTCCTCCTGATACTCTCCTCCATCGTCGCTTCCCTCTGCATCCATGGATTCACCGACCATGCGAAGCGTGAGGTCATGCGCCTCGCTGACAAAATCTTCCCCGACGAGCAGATTCGGGTGGCAATCCTTGTGCAACTATCTCTTCACCTACAACAATCACTGCAGCCTTTGCAGCAACAAGAGAATGATGCATATGAGATGCTCCTAAAGTCAGAAAAGGAGTTGAATATCTAAGACTTAGATATCCTTAAATTGAGAAGGAAAAATCACTTGACAATTGAGGACATATCAAATCTTAAATGTATTTCAAAATTTCGGCAAGCACTCTCATGCCGTTCAAATCTCTAAAATATAAAATAAATCCTGCTTATATATTTCTTTATAAAGAAACCATATATAAATATACAGCGATGAAATGAAGTCGGCATTATTTACAGTATTCTTTTATGCCCGGTCGTCTTTGGTCGCTTGTCGGAACCACAATTTTGTCCGCGAAAGGGTCAGCTTTAGCGGGGGGGGGGGGGGGGGGGAAGAAATGCTATCTATTTCGATTCCCGTTCGTTCGGCTTAGATGGTCTTGTCGTCGTCATCGCTATTTCCATCAAGAGAGTCGCGACCGGAGGAAATGAAGTTGCCGGTTGAGGAGCCTATATCGCCGGCGTTGTTAAAATTCATGTGCGGTGCCTTTAACAAAATTGTGATGCAATTAACAAGTATGGGTGCCTTCAACCATTCAAAAAAAAATGCGGTGGTTCTAACAAAGCGATGCGACTAGTCAAAATTGCGTTGCCTTTAACAGCTCCTAAAAAATTCTCTCCAGTCTCATTTCTACAAGGTAGAATCCTTGTCATGTTATCAAACAACAAAAGTTCCTACTAGAATTATTGCGCAAGACAAGTTCTAATCGTTCAATCACACGGAAGTTTTCTCTAACATTTATTCCACAAAACAAAGTTGATTTCAGTTCTAACTGAAAAATGTTTCTCACATGGACTACTCAAGTCAAAAGACAAATCATAACCTCTAGAAGCAAAACTTTCGGAGTTTATATACTGAGAAAAAACTTAAGGTTCTCAGACACTCACAATTGACTATGCACAATAGAAACTTGAGAAGTACCCAAAGTCTCTAATATGATTGCAACAATTACCAACATAAAAGATTATATGAAGCAACAAAATCTTTACTCAAGCAAAGGATCTCTAGTACTTCAAAAGTTAGTCTCACATCAATATTAACAATTACTATGTGTAAATGCATCACATCAACATCTGGCAATGACTACTACAAATACTACATGACACATGGTCTTACTACATATTTTTTTCGCAAATACCAAAGTGAAAGAAAGCAGAAGAAAACTCACTAAGATGACACATAACTTCCCCTTTCCGGTCAAAGTTTGATCAACTTTCTCATTGCATTTCATTTGTTTTCTACGAAGATGCTTTTCAGCCTACTAACCTTCACACTTCAAATTTTTTTGGACAATGAAGGTTGTTTTATATCTCCTGGAAGGTTGTTGATGTCAAGGGAGTGATAACATCATTAATACTTCGTTAGATTTCAGGACATCTTGAAAAAAAGCTCTTAAAATGGTGGAAATTTGTAGGTGCCCATAATAATATAAAGTATATGAAATTGGAATGTAATTTAACGAGTGCATCGGACACACCGAGACAATTTAATTGACACAAAAATGCCAAGATCTTAGTACTGAGATGCAAGCATCCATATTTAAGTGCAATTGTTAATAATCGAACATTTGCAAAATTTGGTCCTAGTGATTATTATTCCACCCGCTCATTCCTTAGTTATTAAAGGCTCAAGGCGCACCAAGGGGCAAAGGGAGCTGGGAGCCTAAGCTCAAGGCACAGGCGCGTGCCTGACGAGGGCAAGACGCAACCACATTCATTTTTAAATAATCAACATCAAATATTAGTTCATCTTCTTGATCACATTCTTCATCTATTCTACTCATTAATCATTTATTAATATCATTTATATCTCTTAAAAAATAGAATTAGTGTGGTCGCTTGCGTTATATCTAAGTCTCAACGCTCGATTATGTTTCACAAACACTAAATCATGCAAAAATTATTGAGTTCTTATATATTTTTTTTTAATTTTGAAAAAGAAAAGTTTTCAACAAAAATCTCACTTAGACGCGCCTTTTGTGCTCCAAAGGCGCAAAAAGGGTGCACGAAGGCTCAAACCTCTGAGCCGGGTGAGCTTTGAGCCTGAGGCGCGCATGTAACAACATTCATTCGATATCTGAACTGGCTATTTTCTTGATCGATGCCCTATTATAACAGTATTTTATTGGCAAAAGTTGCGAGTGTACTGGTATATTGGATTCTGGCAGTAGGATCAGATATGCGATAGAACCAAAATGTTTGTAAATTTGTTTTTGAAGCTTCATTTGCAAGTTAATTCCTTACAAATTATTATAGGTGCCAACAGAACAACAAATTTACCTGTTTTTATAATCGTTGTGCATAAAGTATTGATGGTAATATATTGACTTTTGTAAATATTTCCCTAGATTGATTTTTGATCCATTAATTGCCACCAAATAGATTTCGTGGAGAAATATGTTATGGTCCTGAAATCAGCAATGAAGCGATTTGTGTACATCAATGATGATTCTTCCCAGGATTCGTTCTGTGATAACCGGATATCCAATAGAAAGTATACTATTCTGAATTTTCTCCCGAAGAATTTATTGGAACAATTCAGGTTCATGCCTAGCTTTTGAACTTATTTTAACTGCTCTGATCTTCTTTCAGACATTACTTTCAATTATAACTGTTGCACCTTCCGGTTACCATCAGCTTTTATTTCTTATTTTCAACAAAATGTAGCAAGTGCAATGTATTAGCGATTGCTTTTCTCTATATTTCTTCAGAATTGATGACTATCATTCTTATTTTCTGCTGTTGTTGCAACCTAATGATACTTCTTTCTTATCTGTTATGCGTAGATAATCCAGAACTGAAAATGATAAAGTTGTTTACTGATGTCAATTTATGCAACTTTTTTACATTCTGTAAAGCCTCATAAATGCTTTCTTTCTACCTACAAAGTATTGGTGTACTGATTGTCACCTACATATCTAACCAAACCTATCCATTGTACTTTGATTTCTTGCTATTGAAGGTATTGGATTGTCACTATTAACTCGAAGCATTTCTTCATAAGAGGTTACTGATTTTTTTATAACTGTTTCAAATCTAATTTTGCACTTCCACTTCTCTACTTTTACAAAGCAAAGCATTATTCTTTAATTCTTTGTTTTTTTCTTCATTGTCAACATATTACCTGCTCTCTTTTTCTTATTTGTCACTTGTTATGATATTCCCTAAATTATCAAAAGTTTGCTAATTGGTCTAAATGGTTTTTGATGTATTTCGGGGTTGATCAAGAGATGAGATCTTGTACAAAATCTGAAACACAACAAAAGTAACACTTTTCTCCAATACCACAAAGAAGTAGGTGCAGCAGCTCATCAACAAGTAATAAGACAGCTCAAAATCCTGTGCAGAGATCTGTCCCAGCTGACTGCAGGAAATCACCCCGAAAACTGCCTCAAACTACTTCAGAACATCAATAAGGTTCATATAGATTCGAGAAATCACTGCATATATTCACCACCATACACACACGTACTAGTTCTCCAACATATATGAAATAAATTGCATTTACAAAACTATGATAGCAAAATATAAAATCTGTGAGAAAATTTATAAACTCTCCATCGTCGGGCTTTCACTTGACGTCATTGATACAGTAATTCAAAATCTATTAGTTTTCCAAAGCGTTAGGTGTCGACTAGGAACATGCGAGAGGTTACTGTTACGTGCCCTAGATTGAGAGCGCGTGCAAGGGGGAAGATGAGGGAAATCCACGCTGAAGGAGGAGGGAACCTTCTTGGAGCCTAGGGGAGCAATGGCTGGCGGCGGTGGTCGTCACTCGTCGGAAGAGGGAGCGGAGGCGGGCTGTGCGGGGAGTCGCCGATCGTGCGGCTGGATCGCGGAAGAGAGGGGGTGCGGGCTTGAGCGGGTCCGTGGAACAGAGAGAGAGAGTTAGAGAGGGAGAGATATGAAATTAGAGAGAGAGAGATAGAAAAATTAAAAATACTTGTTTTTGCCTTCCTTCTAGGTTCCCCCACCTGGGTATTAAATAGTCACACAAAATGCTCCCTCCTTGGGCTTAGACACGGAGGATCAGTTGTGCATAGGAAAATATAAAGTTAGATAAACGGTCTGCGATTAACGCGACCAACGCGGGACCATAACATCTCCACCCTGCCCGACTACAAGCTTGCCCTCAAGCTTGTTCTGTGGTGACAGTCGGCGTCGGATCCCCTGTGTCCGAGTCCGCTTCCCGTTCTGCGGCCGGGTCGTCTACCTCCAACCAGAAGAGGCGCTTGCAACGATGTCCACGGATAAAGGGCTCGTCGCAGTTGTAGCAGAGGCCCTTGGCACGACCGTCAATCATCTCCTGTGTAGAAAGTCGACGAATGGTGGTGGGACGGTCGGCATCGCGGTCCAGAGGGTGCGGGGTGCGAACGGGCCCGTTGGTGCCCGGGTGATGTAGATGAGGGCGATCCAAGAGTAGACGCTTCTCGCAGATGCGAGCCAAGCTCATTGCAGTCGTCAGATCGGCGGGGGCCTGAAATTCCACATCCATGCGTAGGCGCTCATGGAGTCCCGCTGTGAAGATGGGCACCTGCTGTGTCGGGAGAACTGAAGGAGTGCGGGCCAGGCGGACCTGAAACTCCTCGAGGTACTCGTCGATCGGACCGGTTTGCCGGAGAGAAATGAGATCCCCTAAGGTATTGCTGTGGAGGGGTGGGCCGAAGCGGAGGGTGCAACTCACTTTGAACTCTTCCCAAGATAGGAGTGGTTTCTCCCGTTGCAGTTGGGAAAACCAAAGTTGGTCGGGGCCCATCAGGTGGAAGGACGCAATATTGAGCCATTCTTCCCACGGGGTGCGTTGATGGGCGAAGAACTGCTCACAGCGAGAGAGCCAGGCCAAGGGGTCTTCGTGGCCGTCGAATATGGGAAAGTCCAGCCGCACGTATCGTGGCACACCGTTGCCCTCATGCCGCTGTTGGCACACCTCCGACGGGGTTGGCGGAATCGGCACGTCATCGGAGGAGCCCGCTGCCGGTTGGGCCCGTCGGTTAGCCTCAAGCTGGGCCGTGATGGTGCTGATGAGTGCGGTGTTGTTATCTGCTAGGAGCTTGGCGAGGGACTCAAAGATTTGAGAGAGAGAGGGCGGTTCGGCCATTGCTGAAGGGTTGTCGGCGTCAGAGGGCCTGGAGGAGGACGAGGAGGAAAACTGGACCGGCGACGGTAGCAGCCCGGTAGAGGCAGCGAGAAAGGGGCCCCTGTCGATGGAAGAGCCGAGTAGAACGCGCAGTGGAGTCGGGCTGGCCGAGGGCGGTCGGGGCGGAGCAGGTCGGGGCTGAGCAACGGTTGTCGGCGTCGGCGGCTGGGCGGAGCAGGTCGGAGCAGGGCCGGTCGAGGCGGAGTCGAGCGGGGCTGAGGGCAGCAGATCTGGAGCTTCGGTTGATGGGAGGAGAGTTCCCTCTGATACCAAGTTGTTACGTGCCCTAGATTGAGAGCGCGTGCAAGGGGGAAGAGGAGGGAAATCCACGCTGAAGGAGGAGGGAACCTTCTTGGAGCCTAGGGGAGCAATGGCTGGCGGCGGTGGTCGTCGAAAGAGGGAGCGAAGGCGGCTGGATCGCGGAAGAGAGGGGGTGCGGGCTTGAGCGGGTCCGTGGAACAGAGAGAGAGAGAGAGAGAGAGTTAGAGAGGGAGAGATGAAATTAGAGAGAGAGATAGAAAAATTAAAAATACTTGTTTTTGCCTTCCTTCTAGGTTCCCCCACCTGGGTATTAAATAGTCACACAAAATGCCCCCTCCTTGGGCTTAGACACGGAGGATCAGTTGTGCATAGGAAAAATATAAAGTAGGATTAGATAAACGGTCTGCGATAAACGCGACCAACGCGAGACCATAATAGTTACGAACGAGATTGTGATACACACGTGTTTTTACGTATCTTGTCATGTATGTGCCTTTTAAGTGTTTTGTCTTGTAGTGAGGGGCTTCATCTATATAAGGAGCCCTAAGGGTGGAGTCTTGTTTTATCTTTTGATTCTTGGATGTTTGGCTCTCTTGGAGAGTGGAGTGTCAACGAGGACCCAACATCTGGATGCTTGGCAGGAGTTATCTCCAGATTGTATCTTTATTTTCGTTTAATGCAATGCCAGTTCTTTGTTCTCATTCTTGATATGACTACGACGTACCAATTGGTCCGACCTGCCACTCTTTTAGGGTTTCCACTGAAACCCTAATTGGATCTTCCTCCTTGTTCCAACTGCATGACCAGATCTCACGTCCCTCTCTCTGCTTCGTATTTCCCCGAGCCTTCATCGCGCGACCTTCATCGCCCGACAACATCGTTGTCTTCCCCGGGCCTTCATCGCGCGCCCTCATCTTACGACACCGATCGCCGTCTTCCCTGGCCGACCCATGGCAACACACCCGATCGCAGCCCACTTGCGACTTTCGCTTGGAGGAGCCCGATAGTAGCCCGATAGCCTTCAATGTTTGGCCCGCTTGTGCCTTCTCCTCCCTCCGTTGCAGCCGCAATCCCCTCTCCGCTTCGTCTTTTTCCAGCAGTCCGACCGTCCAAATCAAGCAGTCCGCCTCGCATTCTTTCTGCATCCAGCGACTCCTTCCGCCGCCACCCTCTTCCAGTCGTCCGACGACACCTCCAACGACCGATTCCTGATCGTACCCGTTTTCGAGCCTCCTCCAGCGCACGATTCCAGTGCGCCTTCGACTTCCTGCACCTCCAGTTGGCCCTCTTCTTCTCCAGCCATGTCCGGACGCACCTCCAGCGGCCCGCCAACACTCCTGCAACATCCCGACAACCCTCTTGCGGCTCCCGCAACATTCCAGCAGCCCTCCGGCGGCTCCTGCAACATTTTGATAGCCCTCCCGCGTCTCCTGTATTCCGGCGGCCCTCCATTGCCTTTTGACGCTTTCTGTCGGCTCTCACCCCCATTTTTCCACCATGGCTCTCCTTCAGGACCCAGTGCATGCTCGCTGCGATCGAATTGAAGCTGCCCTAGATAATCTCCTTGTCATGACACTTGAAATTCGTCGTCGGCTTCTTCCACTTGGCCCCTTACAGCCTCTGCCCGCCTCTCTGCTTTCCGACGAGCCTCCTCCCTCCATCCCACCGCCACCCCTCAGTGAGTCTTCAACCATTGGAACTGCTGTCGCTTCCTCCCTTCTCAACACCCCTTCGTTCTCTCACTGCCGACTGCTGCACGCACCCCTCTTATACCTCCCCATTTTCTGATTTGCACCGGTTGCCCTCCAATCTGCTCGCCTTCCGACAAGCCCGTGACAGAGGTTCCACCTGTCGGCTCGCGGCCTTTCACACAGAGCCAGCCGTTTCTTGGAGACCCCTGCCTGCCTGTCAGCTCTTTTATCTCCCGACTCATCTTTTCCCACATATCTCGATCCCACTGTTACCCTACTCTCACATCTTGTCACTCTCCCACTTCGACCAGACTTCCCATCGGGTCTCCTTCCAAATCATCACTACCTACTCATCGACCTAATGTCCGGCCCTACGACCCTCATTCAGGACCTGGAAGGGTTTCCCTCATCTGTCTTCATAGCATCTGGCCTCCGACCGCGACTCTGACTCGTGTTCCTCGCTTGTCCTTGAGGATGAGATATTTCGTGGGCATGACATTGTTTCACCTCCCAGGAATCGGTCACATGATCCACAAATCCGCAGCAACCGGCCCACCACGATACCTCAACGCTTCTGATGTTTCACCTGATCCGCCCACCAGAGGAGCCGCTCGAGTCTCGCCGACGCGCCCATGGGACCCTTCCCAACTCGACCTTGAGGACAATATCGCTTTTCAGGCTGGGTGTATTGATACGCACTTGTCTTTACGTATCTTGTCATGTATGTGCCTTTAAGTGTTTTGTTTTGTAGTGAGGGGCTCCATCTATATAAGAAGCTCTAGGGGTGGAGTCTTATTTTATCTTTTGAGTCTTGGATGTTTGGCTCTCTTGGAGACTGGAGACTGGAGTGTCAAGGAGGACCCAACCTCCAGATGTTGGCAGGAGTTATCTTCTGATTGTATCTTTATTTTCGTTTATGCAATGCAGTTCTTTGTTCTCGTTCTTGATACGATTACGACGTACCAGATTGATGCTTTGATACTGCCTATGATTCGACTGACACACTTTTTATAATACAAAACAGATGACAAAAGGTCAGTTTATATAGAGAAAATGTAAGAAAATTCTAATTTAGGCATGTAACGTTTCCACTAAATTATTTTCTAAACTTTTTGTTAGATGCTGGGGTTGAGGAGGAGAGGGAGGAGTCGAGAAGGAGGAAGAAAAATTTCAGCCCCTAGGGCTCTTTTTGTCATACTTCCAAGCTAACTCCAAACGTGAGAAACACATAGGCTTATATAGTGCCTAATTCCGAAGTACGCATAAGCAAACAGTAAATAACCCAGTGCCCAAAATGCAATATAAGATAAGGATGATGGTTGCAGTACACCCGTGCGCACTACCAACGAACGCCCGTTGTCGAGTTGGGATCCGTGCTCACGTCGCCTTTGGTCTCGACGTCGACTTATGCGTTGTGTCCTCGTCTCCTTGTCCCTTGCCTTTTTCCGTCTTCTTAACATTTTCCCACTAGCTATGTTCCCTATTTCTAGGTAGAATATAGTGGCATTTTGGTAATCACATTGACAATTTAGAAGTACAAATATACCAAATATATGAATTAAAGAAATCATAATACCGAGTTTGTCTCTTCGAGCTTCAGCCTGTTACATATTCATTCTACTAGTTTAGTTTACGTATATAGATTTACATTAGTTAATTAAACGATTTCATAACTCATGCTTAAGTGTCTTCATCGAGATGACTTCATAAATCGCCTTTTTCCCTTATTGGTGTCAACTCCATTTAGTTTATCAAATTACATTTAACCTACAAAAGTCACATGTTCTCTATCACACCGACTTGTCGAGTAACGGACTTGACGGATTGATGTTGTCCTGAAAGTTGAATAGCACAATAATGATCATTAACCTCAAAACACAACCTTAGAAGGCTTATATAGAAGCCGGACATAAAAGAAAGACAATAAGGCCCCTCAATGGGAAAAATACAATAATACGACTTGAACCAGAAATAAGACTAATCTCAACTCTCCCTCTCAAGTCGGACGAAAGATGTCGGTCATCCCAAGTTTTTGAATATCATCAGAAAACAACACATCACTTCCCAAACTTTTGGTGAACACATCCGCCAGTTGATCGTTGGAATGGACAAAATGTGTGACCATAGTCTTTTTATCCAGGTGGTCTTTGATAAAATGTCAATCAACCTCCACATGCTTTGTCCTGTCATGCTGGACTGGGTTATGAGCTATACTAATAGCTGCTTTATTATCACAAAATAAGGAAAAAGGGCTGCTCCCGGAGAAACCCAGATCCTGTAATATAGTACGCAACCATAGACCCTCACAAAGGCCTTGCGACATAGCACGATACTCTGTCTCAGCACTGGATCTGACCACCACATTCTGCTTCTTACTACGCCAGGTCACCGGGTTTCCCCCGACAAAGGAAAAATATCCGGTTGTGGGCTTTCGGTCATCCTGATATCCAGCTCAGTCAGCATCCGTGAACACTTCGATCTTCAAGTGGTTATTTTTAGAGAACAAGCGGCCATGACCCGGGGCTTTCTTCAAATATCGTAACACATGACATGCTGCCTCTTGATGTCTGATCCTGGGAGCGTGCATATATTTACTCAGAATACCAACTGCATAGGTGATGTTTGGACGTGTGTGGGATATTTATATGAGTTTCCCAACCAATCTCTGATAGCGCGAAACATCGGTTTGGTCACCATCACCATCTTCCCTAATCCCATGATTTGTTTCCATAGGGGTGTTCGCCGGAACACAGCCAAGCATCCCAATCTCCTTCAAGAGATCTAAAATATACTTGAGTTGAGATATGTTGATCTAGTGACCTCAATACCAAGAAAGTAACATAACCTTCCCAAATCTTTCACCTCAAATTCAGCAGATAAGTGGAACTTGAGATTTGCAATCTTATCTGTGTCATTTCCAGTGATCACAATTTCATCTACGTAGACAATGATGACCACAACCCTCTAATCACATCGCCGGATAAACATAGTGTGATCAAACTGAGCCTACTTGTAACCAAATTTGAGCATAGCCGCGAGGAACCTTCCAAACCACGCCCTATGAGATTTTTTTAGGCCGTATAGAGATCTCCTTAGGGCGCAGACAAGACCTTCATCCCTTTTTTCATAAATCCAGGAGGGAATTTCATGTACACCTCTTCATCAAGTTCACCGTGGAGAAACACATTCTTCACCTCGAGTTGGTGGAGATTCCAGTCCATGCAAGCAACGCACGATAACAACACCCGAATGGAGTCCATCTTTGCCACAGGAGCAAAGGTCTCCTGGTAGTCAACTCCCTGGGTTTGAGTGTAACCCTGAACAACCAGACGGGCCTTGTGTCGTTCAACCTTACCGTCCTGGTTCTGCTTAACAGAGAAAACCCACCGTGAACCAATGACTTTCTTACTAGGAGGAAGGGAAGAAATATCCCATGTGTGATTCTTGTCCAACGCTGACATTTCCTCTTTCATCGCCCGAGTCCATACCAGTATACTCAAAGCTTCCTGCCACGATTTAGGAATAACAACCATGAAGAGAAGAAATAAAGGCCTGATGGCCCAGAGTAAGATGATAGTAAGCCACATGATTAGAGATAGGGTGTTGAGTACAAGAAGCTTTACCTTAAACAGTGCAAGCGGGACATGAAGATCAACATCATCAGAATCTGAGGCTGAAGTGGGCACTGGTAAAGGTGGGACTTTACTAGCCTGTGTACCTGAGGAACGACGGTGATATACATGAGGAAAAGGGGAGATCGGAAGAAAGAGCAAATGATCGGGTAAGAGAATCGATGACGGTGGTGGAGTGGAATCATTAGCACGTGGTGGAGCAGAAGGAAGAAGGGGAAGAGGGACACCATTGGATTCATTATCACCAGTACTCTCCCCCTGACGAAGAGAGTGAGTCGAAAGATGAAAATAGGATTCCCCCTCCCCGAAGGTAACATCCATAGTACAAAACCTACGCCTGGAGGGCGGATGGTAACACCGATATCCTTTCGTGGGGGATGAGTAGCCAAGGAAGACACACGTGTGGGCCCGATGATCAAGTTTGTCTCGGTGTGGTTGATGAACGTGTACAAAACAAACACATCCGAAGATACGGGGAGCCAGATGGGTGGTATGGACAACGGTCATGGTCGAGAGACGGGCTAGAGGAGTGGCATAACTAAGGACACGAGAAGGTAGTCGGTTGATCTGGTGAGCAGCGGTGAGCACAACATCACCCCAATAGGACTTAGGGAGATGCATAGTGGCACAAAGGCATCGAGCAACATCAAGCAGGTGCCGGTTTTTTCGTTCGGCAACCCCGTTTTGGGTGGATGTGTGAACACAAGTAGTTTGATGGATGATACAATGACTAGTAAGGTAGGAACCAAAGACGCCACGATCGTCATACTCCCCCCATTATCACTTCGAAGAACCCGAATAAATCCATCAAATTGGGTTTGCACCATTTTATGGAAAACTTGAAAACATGAAAAAACGTCACTTTTCTTTTTTAACAGGTACACCCATGTGATGCGAGAAAAACAATCAATAAAAGTAACAAAATAACATAAGCCAGATAACGATTAAATAGGGGAAAGCCCCCATACATCCGAATGTATTACATCAATAGGAATGATATTAGGAAATGATAGATGCGATGACGCATGACTTACGTGTTTTGACATATCACATACATCACAGACAAAAGTTTTAAGAAAATGAAGGAAAGCAGGAAACAATTTTTGAAGATAAGCGGGAGATGGATGTCCAAAATCCAGGTGCCAGCGATGAACATCATCAGTAGTAACAACAGAGCAGGAAAGAGCCAGAGAGGGAAGCTGGGAGTCCAGGTAGTACATGCCGCCTCGGTTCCTACCACTGTCAATGTTCCGCTTCGTACTCGGTTCCTGAAAAACACAAGTATCAGGAAAAAAGGTTACAGAACAGTTAAGGGATTTAGTAATATTGCTGATAGAAAGTAAATTGCGAGGGAAAGAGGGAACATGAAGAACAGTAGGAAGGGGAATGGTCGGAGAACAAGAAATGTGTCCCTTGCCCGCAATGGGGGACAAATTGTCATTAGCAGAGATGACCTTGTCCTTACCAGACAAGGGAGTATAGGAAAGAAAACTTGAGGAAGATCCCGTCATGTGGTGGGTGGCACCAGAATCGATCACCCACTCTGAAGAGGAAGTATTGACAGCATGAGCACTAATCATAACAACAGTGGCAAGAGAAGTTAGAGCACCGGAGGACGAATCTGATTGAGAGTGAAGCAGGCGAAGAAAAACATCCAACTCGTTCGCAGTGAGCTGGCCAGGAGAGGAATGCGATGTCTCATCATAGACATCAACAGAGTAAGCAACATCATGAGACCGAGAACCACCCTTCTATGGCCTCCACGTCCAGGTCCACGACCACGACCACGAGCAGGGGAGGCATGGTGAGGGTGAAGTTTGAAGCACACATCCCGAGTATATCCCCTGCGACTGCAATAATCACAAGTAGGCACCGATGATCCAGGACTGGGAACATAGCTGTGACCCACACTAGTCAGGGCAGAATGATCTGAAGGAGCAAGAACACTGAGGGACTTCCGACGGTCTTCATCACCAAGAACCATACTGAATGCCTCCCGAAGTGACGGGAGTGTGGAGCGGTGAAGGATATGCGACCGCACCATATCAGACTCCATGTTCAGTCCCATTAGGAACACATGAAGATGAAAGCGGTCCTCCCGTTGTTTCAGTTGAACATCATCCGCAGTACAAGCAGGAGAAAAATGTGCAAAGTAGTCCAATTCCTGATACAGGCGCTCGAACTCCGAGAAGAACGACGACACGGTTATAGAGCCTTGCCGCAACTCCAAAATGCGACGGGTAAGCTCATAAACCTGAGTGGAGCTACCAATTTGGGAGTATGTTTCTCGTGCCCGGGTCCAGATCTCGTCCATCAACATATAACTCCGATAGACTTTGGGAGACATCGAATGTAGGAGCCAGGATACCACCAGAGAGTTGTCAGAATCCCAACGCTTCCATGAGGGGTCGTTCTTGAGGGGTTCCTTAATTGTCCATCTATGCAACCAAACATCTGGTGGCTGCGAATGACTTGTTGAGCACGCGAAACTACTCGAGATAGTTCATGTCATCTAAAGGAACCGTGGTAATCTTCAGAGAGCCAGAGTGTCCATGAGG
Source organism: Dactylorhiza incarnata (assembly GCA_033032865.1). Lineage (NCBI taxonomy): Eukaryota > Viridiplantae > Streptophyta > Magnoliopsida > Asparagales > Orchidaceae > Dactylorhiza > Dactylorhiza incarnata. The sequence goes on from JAWHQI010000057.1 coordinate 6,586,450, forward strand.
CCCGCTGAGGATCACCATCTGTGGCTGGATCACATCCGGAGAGGATGTAGAAGAATTAGGATCACCCATAACGACGAGGAGAATCTACGGGAACTCAAACAACAGAAGCGATCCAGGCACAATCGTGTAAACCGTTTGAGGCAAGCAGTAACAGAAAGAAAGCCATCTGACCGTGCAAAGGAATGATCCACCATTGAGGAAGGAAAGGGGGCTGTAGAAGATAACATGTGGAATGGCGGTCAGGAGTCGCACGACTCGGCAGCAGGCAACAGACAATCAAAAGATCGGCAGAAGGCAGCAATCGTGAGGAAGCAGTCGAGCGGCTTGGCAGAGATCGATCAGCTTTGTAGTCGACTCAGCAGAGGCAGACGATCGGCGTTGCAGAGATAAGAGCAGATCGCGGTGGAAGAAGACGGTCCGGCTGCTTCATGGAAGGACGGCGACGACGTCCTTCTTAGCAACCGGCGGTGGCGAGGAGGCCGCCCTACAGCCACATGGGAGGAGCAGGAGGAGACGAACGTAGGTGGCGAGAAGGGGCGGTGGGATCGAATGCGAGCGGAGACGGGGAAATCTCACTGAGACGGGATCGATACGCACGCCGGCTAAGAGTTTTTGCTTTGATACCAAGTTGAATAGTACAATAATGATCATTAACATCAAAAACAACCTTACAAGGCTTATATAGAAGCCATAAATAAAAGAAAGACAATAAAGCCCCTCAACAGGGAAAATACAATAATATGACTTGAACCAAAAATAAGACTAACCTCAACTGGTTCATCTCTCTAAAATTGTGGGATCCATATTTTTAGGAAGGCAAATCAAACTGGGGTCCCGGCAGTTATACTCTATTATATTTTTCTCTGATTTTTAATCCTATGCGCCCTAGTAAGACTAGATATCCACAAACAAAAAAAGGATTCAACAGTAGAGATACTGGTATATCCCCACATAGTATGACTACCCTGCTTCAGAGTGCTTTCTTCTTCTTAATCTTCTTGTTACTTGTTACTTATTGGTTTCGATATATTTACACTATTGGAGTATTTTAGATTTGCATTTTTCACCTCACACTTCCAGTTTCATTTAATTGATGTTGTTTGGATTTAAATTAAGTTCCCTAAATATCCTACATCTGCTAATGTTCATCTTGTTTGAGTTTCTGAAGAGTGATTTTATTTCATTACCTCTGATTTCTGACGGATTTCTATTTTGCCCACTCAGTCGGTTAATGAATCAGTATTTTCTGTTGATTGCTTGTCTTCAATTATGGCCACTTATAACTCCCGTGAATCCTGCAAGTACATGGGGTCCTCTTATCTTTATTTTTGCTGTTTCTGCTACAAAAGAAGCCTGGGATGACTACAATAGGTATCTTACTGATAAGAAAGCAAATGAGAGGAAAGTTTGGATTGTAAATGAGGGCAGACGGAAACAGGTATGCTTTCAGAACTTTAAAAAAAGTTTTATTATTTATTTATTTTTTTGGAATGATTGCCGCAAGTAGATGCTAATGTGTTTTCGGCTCAACCTGTAGGCGGTGATTGATGTTTTTCCATTTTATCAGTTTTGGTAGGTTTAATTCTTCTAAAGTATATGATCATATTCTAATATTTATACTGCAAATTATATTTGTGGACTTCTTTATTTGTTCTTCATTGTGACAATAGATTTTTTTTCCTGAACTATGTATTAACGCTAATGATGTTCTTTCGTAGTGGTATATTACACAAGATAAGTTAATAGAAGTCTTCATCTGAGTTTTCTTTAATGAAATTACTCTCTTATAAATTCTTTCTCCTCTTCTTTTCCATACACATAAATTATTTATTGAAATAGCCCGACTATTTCTTGGATTGGTAGTAATCTTTTTAACTTACAACGTTTGGGAAACTCCAATGCCCTACGAAGCACAAATATTTAAAAATGCTACGTGTACTGGATATGGGAAACGCCCGAAAACGCACTTTTTAAATAAAATTAAAATTAAATCAGAATCGCGATTCCCATGCGGAAGAGGGTCCCATGGCTTAGCTATTTCACGCGGCTTAAATATTTAGGTTACGAAATTTCTTTTCGTGCGCCCGAAGCTCTCCCGCATCACGCCGCCATCGATAGAGGTCTGCGTCGAAGCTCTCCCACATCACACCCGTCGTCGCTCTCCCCTCTCTGCGTTGAAGCTCACTCGCATCACGCCCGTCGAACCTCTCCTCTCCTCTTTTGCTGCTCTTCGTGCGCCCGTCGAAGCTCTCTCCTCCGCCGAAACCCTCTTCTCTGGATCTTAACATCCGCCGGAGCCCTCAGAGTTCTCTGGATCTTAACTTCCGGTGAGTTTGTATTGCTTTTTTCAACCTACTTTGTTTTTTAAACCTAGTTTTTTCCTTATCTTTTACTCTCGATTTAAGGCTTTCGTACATTATAAAAGTCAATTGCTTTTAGAAAATTGGAGATGCATCAGAATATTGGAGAAGTAAAAGATAAATTTTGTACCGATTTATATAATAAGATGTGAACTAAGAAACCAGAAAATAATTACATAAAATAGCTTTAGAAGCTAGCATAACTGATTCTTAGTTCTTCCAGAAATTACTAACTGAGAATTATTAGGGGTTGACATTTTTAGAAATGATATAATGAAGAATGTCATGAGAATGCCATAGATTGGTTTCAAAAAAGGGTAGCTGAATTAGCTTTGAGGAAGATGCCTAAACATAACACATTAGGTTCTAATTCATATTGTAAACTCTCCAGAACGATGCAAATGCAGCATTACTAAATTACCTCATTTTAATATATGCTGGAAGCACCGCCATATATAATTTGATATGTTTTTACTAGTGATTCTTGATGCAATCCTAAACATAACAACCTTGAATTATATAATTCAAGGTTGAATTAGGGGATTTTCCTCTTCTCTGGAAGCTTTGCCGTGTATATCTTGTATTGTAACATAGCAACATAGTCGAGCTTGTATTGTTTCTTCAAATATTTAATTGTAGTTTTTTAATCAGTTAATTAGTTTGCATAATATTTCTTTGACATGAAGCACCAAATTTTTATTTTATTTGTTGTTTAAATTAGGTCTTATCTTGCGTAACATGGATTCAAGTATCAGTGTTGCTGAAAATGACGAAAAGCCTCTTTGAAAATATGTGACAACAAGGAAGAAGTTAACTGAAAGAGGTGGAAGTATAAGTTGGACATGCAATTTCTGTGGTAAGCCTTACAAAATCTCACACTCACGTGAAGGGTCATTTTTTGAGGATCAAGAGTAGTGAAATCAGAGCATGTAACAAGGTTCCGACTTCCACATACAAGGACATGTTGAAGGAACATAAAGATGCTCAAGAGCTTATTGAGCGGCGACCTCCAAAATTTATACCTGTACCTCCAAGTATTTCAAGTGGAGTTGGAAGAATTGAAAGCGTTGGTGATAAGCGGAGAAGAAATGATGATCCAAACGGTTTATCACCGGAGAAGAAATGATGATCCAAACGGTAGCGGAAAGAATCCAATTTCTAGTGCATTCAATAATGAGGATATAACTCATTTGGATTCTTTAATTGCTAGGGAATTATATTCGACGGGGTTGCCTTTCAATCTAAGCAAGAAATTCGTATTGGAGAGAATCATATTCCTTTGCCGCTAGTCATAACCTCACGGGATATGTACCACCCGGATATAATTCACTAAGAACCACCTTGTTGTTGAAGGAGAAAATAGAAATTGAAAAAAGATTAGCTCCCATTTGAGGGATGTCAGATGTGGGTAGAGAAGGGAGTTAGCATTGTAAGCGACGGATGGAGCGATCCACAAAGAAGACCACTCATTAATTTTATGACAATAACCTATTCAAAAACAATGTTCTTGAAGACAGTTAATTGTGAAGGTCAAACCAAAGACAAGTACTTCGTTGGCTCTTTGATCAAAGAGGTAATTTTGGAAATCTGATATGAAAAAGTTGTTAAAGTTATAACGGATAATGCGACAAATTGCAAGGGGTGCAAGGTAAGGCGCGCCTGGGGTGCGCCTGAGGCACCTCGCTCGCCTCTGCCTTGCAGAGGTGAGGCCCGATGCGCCTGGTGCGCCCGGCGCCTCAGGCGCGCCTAGGCGCGCGCCTAGGCACGCGCCTTAATAACATAGCTGAGGAGGGGCCAAGATGTCCCCAAACTCATGTAGCAGATGCTCGAGGCTACCGTGCGACTCTTGGCCGGAAGAGAGGCAAAATGCCCGATGTGACTTCCCAGTCAAACACCCCCGCCACACTGTCCACTCGCCTCCTTATTGCCAAGTCACGGTGAGGCGATCAAAATCCCACGTTAGGGGATCAAGTGTTCGCAACCAGTGGACGCCTAAGACCACCTCGAAACCCCAAAGATCAATCACCAAGAGGTCCACCTTGGAGCGGCACCCTTCCACCACAAGTGGCACCACACGACAGATACCAGGGAACTCTATAGTGCTCTCATTGACCATTGCTACGCTCAAAAGGGGACGGTTTGTCACGGTCAGGTTGAGCCGGCTGGCGGTCTCCACGCTAATGATGCTGTGTGTGCTTCCGGTGTCCAGCAGCGCGACCAAGAGATCATCAACAACGAGAACCGGAAGTTGAAGTGTCTCTTCGGAATGAGGCCCATCAATGGCCTGAAAGGGGAATCTCGGGAGCGCGAATGTATTCCTCTTCTTTGGATGATCGTCCGCCTACAAAAAGAACAAACGCTTGCACATGTGGTGGTGCGTGAAGGTCTCATCGCAGTTGAAACACAACCCTTTAGCACGACGTCTGGTCATCTCATGGGAGGATAGACGACAAATGGTAGGGTAGGGGACACTCTCCTTCCCCTTAGGCTGTGGGATAACCACAAGTTGTGTAGGCGGGCTGAAGCTACGGGAGGGGCCATCCCCGCCCCGTCGACCGCTGTAAGGCTGATCCATCAACAAACGCTTCTCGCAAAGGCAAACCATACTCATAGCGGTGGTAAGGTTGACATGTGTCTGAAATTCCACATCGAGATATAGGCGCTCACGGAGACCCACCGTAAAGATGGGCACCTGATGGACCGGGGGAACAGAAGGTTCACAAGCAAGGAGATCTTGAAACCGCTTCAAGTAATTATCGAGGAGGCCTGTTTGTTTGTGGGAGACTAGGTAGCCTATGGGGTTGCCGCGCATAAGTGGTCCGAAGCGAAGGTTGCAGCTAACCTTGAACTTTTCCTAGGTCAGAAGGGGTTTTTCCGTTGCAATTGCGAATACCAGAGCTGAGCTGAGCCTATTAAATGAAAGGAGGCTACATTGAGCCAGTCGTCCCACGATGTGCGTTGATTCATGAAAAACTGTTCACAACGGGTAAACCAAGTTAAGGGTTTTTCGTGGCAATCGAAAACCGTAAAGTCCATCTTGACGTTACGGGGAATTCCTCTACCTTCCGGGCGATGCGGAGGGTAGACCGGTTGATGGTTTTTTGGTGCCTCGGCATGAGAGTAGTCAGAGGGTACGCGAGGCGGTTGTGGTGAGGAGTGATCGCAGTCGATGCAAGCCGTGAGGGCCTTGAGAGCATTTGAATGTTTCGTCATCAAATTGTCGAACATCTCCATCATTTGGGCTGCAGAGACGTGGTGATCGTCCATGGTCGAAGGTGCAGTGACCAGCGCTGAGTGGGGTAGGGAGAAGACTGGTGCTATTTGGAAGGAGAGGAGAGTCCCTGATAATGGCCCCTAAGAGGGTGCCCGACAAAGCTGGATGCAGGGGCGGACGAGCGGGCTCGATTGTGTCGAGCAGGTCCGAGCGACTGTCGCTTGGTTTGTAGAAATCGCACACGGACGCTGCTATGTGAGCGGCGATGGACGCAAAGAATCACAGAGGGGAGGAAGAGGCCGCTGCGACAGTGCATTGCTCTGTTACCAAGATGATAGAAGCTCTGAATTGAGACCTCATTCGTGGTCGTGAGAGGTGGAAATTGAGGAGGAGATTGGAGTTCCCCTTCTTAGATTCGTGGGAACCTATGGTAGAAGCTTTGAGGTGGAGGAATCGGCGAGGGAGGAGGCGTGACGACGTGCTAGCGTGCGTGGCTTCGGGCGGTTTAGGTTACGGTAAAACTTTAGAAAGAGAGGGAGAAAGGAGATATTAAAGAGAGAAAGAGTTTTGATATTTAATTGCTTTACCTCTCATTCACCCCCGTTCCTTGCTAAGTAGGAAGGACAAATTACAAAGTGCGACATTAATTGAAAGTGCGGCATTGAAATAAAATGCGACATGCAAATAGATGAGACCAAATATAAAATGGCAACGATAGGGTATCCCACAACTGTAACAAGATGACGCCTTAGTCCGCGCTTGCCGTCCTGTGGCGACGGTGGTAGGTGACGCCGCAACGTGGGTCCGTAGCGTGCGGGTTGGTAACAGACTCCTGGACAAATGAGATCTGAAGGGTGTGGAGTCCTGGATAGCAGGGTCTGTTTTCCCAGGGGTCGGTTTGAGGGTTCTGTAGGCAAGGAGAACTGTGGAGTATACGAAATACTGGAATGAAATTCCAGAACCTTGAATTAAGTCCGCGTCTCCCTTGATTATTTTTGGCAGCAATCAATGGAGGCCGACCATGCTCTGTAAGGTGGAGGGAGTGGGTTGGTGGTCGCCTGTTGTTTTGGTGGTTTGGGTTGAAGGGAGTGGGGTGTATGTTGAATTGGGGAGTAGTGGGGTTTTGGTTTGAACTGAAGAGAGGTGGTTCCACGTGTGGGCTGAGAGGTTAGTGGGGGGGGGGGGGGGGGGATGAGAGATGAGTAATTTTAGGAGTGGTGTGCCTAATTTTTAGGAAGTTGAGATAGTGTAGTGTGGAAGGTAGTTATGGTGGTTATATGGTGGTGGTGGTTGTCCGAAGGTGATCGCCAGAGGTGGTGGTGGTGGCCGGAGGCAGTTTTCAACAATCAATGGAAAGTTGAAATCGAAGGGGTATTGAGGGGTGATGGTGGCTTGACGGAGGTGGTTAGAGGAGGTTTTCGGCGATTGTCCGAAAACTGAAGGTAGTGGGAAATGGGAGAGGTTTTATGGCTGGTTTGGAGGGGTATGTGGAGGGGTTTGTGAAAGGGTGGTGGTGGTCGTTGGATTTAGGGGATTGAGGGAGTGGCTAGTTGTGGTGGGCTGTGGGGATTAAGGGAGAAGGCTGACTGTTGGGTTGCAGTGATGGCGAGGGAGTCCGTCTGTGGTGGCCGGTGGGTTGAGGGGTGGAAAAGGAAATGTGCATGCTGTTGAATTTTGGGAGAGGGGTTAATGGGGTTGCCGACTGTTGAGTTTTGGGAGAGGGGTTAATGGGGTGTCCTACTGTTGGAGGGGGTGGGGAGAAGTGAAGGACTGTTGGATGGAGAATGAGTGGAAGGAGGTGGCCGGCTAGATGGAGAGGGGAGGGAGGGATAACTTCCAAGCTTCGACTCTTGGATTTTCCGGCTTCGACACCGGGTGATCGACAGGAGGATTTCTTCTTCAATCAAATTTTCAATGCCCTCCAAATGAACCCCTCCATCCATATTTATACACTAAGGGTCCATCATGGACGGTCATGATTCTCCGATTACTACGGTCCTAAAAATACATGACAAACAACAACAATAACAACACTCAAGCCTTTCTTCCTTATCCCACTATAGTGGGGTCGGCTATATGAATCCTTTGTCGCCATTGTGCCCTATCTTTAGTCATAATCTCACTAATGCATAATTACATCATATGTTTTCTTATAGTCTCATTCCAAGTCTTTATTGGTCTACCCCTCCCCCGTTTAACATGCCTAGTGACTAAACTCTCACAACGTCTAACAGGTGCCTATAATGGTCTCCTTTGTATGTGTCCAAACCATCTTAGTCGAGCTTCTCGCATCTTCTCTGCAATTGGTGCCACTTCTGTCTTATCCCTGATACATTCATTCCTAATTTTATTCAGTCTCGTGTGTCCACACATCCACCTAAGCATTCTCATCTCTGCAACTCCCATTTTTTGCTCATGTACACAATTCACTGCCCAACACTCAGAGCCATAAAGCATCGTTGGTCTAATTGCAGTACGGTAAAACTTGCCTTTAAGTTTTAATGGTACTTTACGATCACATAAGATCCCTGACGCGCCTCTCCACTTCAACCAACCTGCTTGGATTCTATGTTTCACATCTTTATCAACACTTCCATTTTCTTGAACTATCGATCCAAGATATTTAAAACACTCACTACGGGAAATATTTTGATCACTCAACTTAATAACAAAGTCATCTGTCCTTCTTGCACTGCTAAATTTAAGCTCCATATACTCTGTCTTTGCCCTGCTCAACCTAAAACCCTTCTTTTCTAAAGTGTCTCGCCAAGATTCAAGTTTCACGTTTATACCTCCGCGCGTCTCATCGACCAAAATGATATCATCCGCAAACAATAAACACCAAGGTATTGCTTGTTGGATATGTCCGTCTCATCTAAGATACATGCAAAGAGATAATGGCTTAAAGCTGAACCTTGATGTAAGCCAACAGTGAGGGAATTCCTGTGTTAATCCTTCAGATGAACTCACCCTCGTCACTTAATTTGTATACATATCTTTGATTATGCCAATGTATGATACATTTACACCTTTCTTTTCTTTTCTAAGATTCCATAAGATCTCTTTTGGAACCCTATCACAAGCTTTCTCAAGATCGATAAACAACATATGCAAATCTTGTTTTCTTTCTCGATAGTTGTCAATGAGTCTCCTCAAGAGATGTATAGCTTCCATGGTCGACCGCCCTGACATGAATCCAAATTGATTCTTCGAGATTCTAGTCTCCCGTCTTACTCTTCTTTCTATTACTCGTTCCCATAGTTTCATGGTATAACTCATAAATTTAATTTCTCTGTAATTAACACAGAAAATACATGAAAATCAGAAAAATAACTAAAAATCTCTGATCATCGATCCGCATAAAATGAACGTCTCCGATCGTCGTGTATGCCTATGTGTGTAGTGATCCCCATCACTAAGTGTAGACGTATGATTCTCCTCCTTATCTTATATTATAAGAGGTATCTTTCCCTATTAAATTGTTCTTATTTACTTAAACTCACATGAAGTGAATTTGATTGGATCAAATTTGGCATCTCAACTAGGTTCCCGATGCATGGTAAAAATTAAGAAAAGGTATATTTGGAGATAAGGGAACCATTTCTATAGTTTTCTTATAAAGGGGTTAAGGATATAGAGAAATGGAAAGAATTAATCCAAAGCATACAACTTTGCTTGCCTTAGCCGACCAAATGCAAAAGTTGACGGAGCAAGTATTGTAGCGAATCTTAATGGCGTATATCCCATTTAGAACCCAAGATCAGGTAGAAGGAATTTGAATTGGAAACTTGCCCAATCAATTAGGACTTTATCCATTCCTAAGCCGAACTGCATATATAAATAAAAACTTTGATCTCTTGTAACCCTGCTTTTAAAAATTAATGAGAAATAAAGTTTTTTGCTCTCGCCCATCAATGTATTCTGAGATGTATATTCAACAACTCTAAGGGTGTGCGTTATCCGTCCTTATACGTGGCACGCTGGTTATCATTAGATTACTACACTCCATGACAAACTGTATCAGAGCTTCTTCAAACCTTCTTCTGTTAGCAACAGTTCTCCTTTATCTACAACGAGCTTCTTTTCCCTTCCGCGACGACTTCTTCCGTCCTTTATCCTCCATCTACACAATTCTCCTTTGCTATCAACATAATTACTTCTCCCTTCTGCAACAATTTCTTTAACCCTTGTTCCTCCATCAATAGCGATTTTCCTTCAACAGTAGTTTCTGCCTCCTTGTTGACAACATGATTCCTCTTCATTGACAGTAAGGTTCCCGGCGACATGTTTTCTTCCTCGATAGTGGTCTTCTTCGATACTTCTCCGCCGACTACATTGATACCGCCCCTTTGACAACAATGATCTTTGACCTTCTTATGTCGCCAACAAATACATCCCATTGTGGACAATGTAGGTCCCATTTGTATCACCATGATTGTGTTACTCGACTGATTGCTTCCGATAAAAAAAAATAATGGTAGCGTAACAACACTTATACTTGTATATCAAAGTTAAGTCTCATTTGTTAACATCCCCTATGGCCGTGTTACTTGGCGAGATGTTCCTTTGCAAGCTTATCTCATAGATGGAAATTGGACTTGATCCTCATATCTTGAACATTTTTCCTTGATAAACTATTGGTTAATATGCCAACCGATTGCTCTCCAAAAGAAACAAAAGGAATAGAGATAGCTTTACCCTGCATCTTTTACCCTTAGAAAATGCAGTCAACGTTGATGTGTTTCGTCTTCTCACGAAATTTCATATTATATAATATGTTTATGAGATATTGAGTATCACAATGCAATGATATAACTCCTCTCAATTCAACTCCAAGCCCCATTGATAGGTTTAGGCCACATTAGTTCATACGTGTCGTGTCTGTAGTTTATATTCTCTTTTGACATTTACAACATCGGGCTCGGTGAGCTGGATATGCGCTAGGGGATGGGTGTAAACAATGCAAAAAATTATTGTAGTACAACACGAGCTGGAATTCGGGGTGGTGGGTGGGTTGATTTGGTGTGTTCGACTACAGGATTTGCTAAAACGAGACTCTCGACCATCAATTTAGAGGACTTTCTGAAGCTGTTTAGGATGTTTAGGATGCAATTGAGGGTAGCGGGGAGTGCTCGTTAGGTGTAGAAAATAGACACTACATCGTGCCTAACTCTAGCGATCTACTCGTGCCGCTCTCAAAAACAATCTCAACAGTCACAGCACTATCTTCCTCAACATAGACCATCAGGTCAGGAATAGGTTCATGCTCATCATCGAGGAGTAGACTCCTCGTAGGGCACTGAGTCGCTACATGTCCTATGTCCTGGAAGATTACTCCCCAAATCTCATCAGAATGGGAGAAACCTACAACCGAGATTGAGATGTCCTGTCTATGTGGTCACAACTAAGTGCACTAGCGGTCTCTTGTGGGGAAGGATCTCTAGTGGTGGACTGGTCAAGCTGCGGGTGAACTCGTCTCGGTCTATTGGATCTAAAATAATTCTTGTAATGCAGGGTTAAGTGAAATATCCGATCGATACACTCTAAGCTAACTCTCCACAAATTTTTGTGCGGAGTCCATATCGAAACCGAGAAGCGGCCGCAATAGATCTTCTTGAATATCACTCACTGCTAACTCGTGGAATCGAGACATATAATCGACAACTGACATAGTCTCTTGCTGAAGGTCTTGTTATTGGTCAATGTGCTGACTCAGATGAGATATCAAAAGATATTTCTTCCTCAATATTTGCTTCTTGTCTGCCCATTGAGATATGGGACGACGACTATCGCGCTCAATCCTGCTCGTTCATTCAGTCCAATAATTCTTATCTTAACCTTGAAGCATCATCTTAACAAATCTAACGCGACAACCGACACTCATCAAATACTTCCTACCAGTTAAAAATTCTTCCATACATAATAACTAATATGTAAGTTCCTTTGAATCCAATTGGTCGTCAAAGGATGACACATCTAGCCTAAATCTACTTGTGGGATCCCTCACAATAATTATGTACATGACATCCATGATACTCATCGTAGTAATTGCCTCTAGTAAAATTAAATCATGCTAAAGGTTGTTCAACACGATTTTTATAAACGAGGGGCCGATGATGGTCATCGTAATAATACGAAGATCTTCCAGAAGAACTTTTACGGGATCGAGCATAAATGGAGTATGGTTCCTCAAGTAGAAGAGAAGAGCAGCAACAACTACTATGATATGACATGAATGTTCTATAGACTCTAGTTTTGCATATCCTAGACTAAGCCAAAACCTGGGGCTCTGATACCAAACTTTTGGAGGATGGGTCTAGCAAAACAAGGGATGATTATATGAATACTTTAATTAAATTAACAAATTTCCGTCAATTAAACTTGCAACGATGAACATGATACATAATACGACACAATAATCACAATTAAGTGAAGCTTCTAGTAAGGTAATAAAATGATCTCTTACACATGCGAGAGTACTAGAAGACAATTAATTGAACAAACAAAGCCTGACAAGTCGCAGGATGCTTGACACAATTTTACAAACCAATTTTCGTAAAGAAAACAATGAATCAATCACACAATTCAAAAGAAATATCAACCCAAAGAATAAACTTACAATGACTATGAGATAGACGGCCAGTTAAGTGTCCGCTAAGTTGCCGGTGGCCGGAGGGGCGATGGCCTGCTGAAGTTGGACTGTTGGAGGTGGTGTGGTGGCTGGTTGGAGTAAGAAAGGTGAAATTCAGGTACTGGATGGAAGTTCCTGGACAGGGGTCGGCCCGTAGATAGGTCAGGAAGGCTGAGGGATATGGGGAATAGTTGGCTGTTGGTTTGAAGTGAATCTGGAAGAAGTGGAATGCTTGTTTTGGGGTAGTGGAGGCGTGTGAGAGATGCTGGGTGATACCACTCCAGGTATCGGGCGGCGATAGTGGCGGCGACAGCGGGTGGGGCTTGGCGCTGGGTGACAGCCGGGGCGACAGCGGCTGGGCGATAGCGGCGGACTTGACGCGGGGCGATAGCGGGGGCGACAGCGGCTGGGCGATAGCGGGGATCCGGACGAACGAGAAGGAGGGAGAGAAAGAGAGGGAGAGATAGAGAGAGAGATAGAAGACAAGGGGAGCAGCCCCTCCAAACTAGATTGATCCAAAGATGATTCCAAACCCTAAGGTGATCCCTTATATAGGGGGAACCCACCTCTACTAATGTTCAAAATTAAAAGACATAAACAACAAGGAATAAAAGCTGCAATTAAAACTCATGCGCCGGTCGGCCACGTCAGACGGCCCTCGCCGAACCGCTCGCCTCAGTGTCAATACTTGGTCGCGCGCGAGCCTTCCTCGAATACACCTGCCATTCCGGCTCGTCCGATCGGATGTCGGTAACAATACCGCCATCTGGGAAATTTGCCTTGTCCTCAAGGCAATAATCCGGAAACTGTCGGCGAAAGTCATCCCGCAATAGCCACGTCGTGGACGTCCGGGGGCGGTTGCGCCACGCCACCTTGATCTCCTCTGGTTGGGCCGCTCCGGCCGTGGGTGTGCGCTGATCCAGAATGGCTTCCGGGTAGAGCGGCTCTGAGCTGGGCGTGTCCAAGTCAGTCGGAATATGGTCGGATACCGGATGATCGCCTATCACCCGCCGGAGCTGTGAAACATGAAAGACGGGATGAATGCGAGCGGTGTCCGGAAGGCGGAGGCGATATGCCACGGCGCCAATGCGGCTGAGGATCTCGAAGGGTCCAAAGAAACGCGGAGCGAGCTTGGGCGACGTACGGCGGGCTACCGTGAGCTGGCGATAGGGGTGAAGCTTAATGAACACACGCTCACCCACTTGGAACTGAAGGTCCCGGTGTTTTCTGTTGGCAAACGACACCATCTTTGCCTGTGCTCGCCGAAGATGGTGTTTTAAGCTGTCCAAGATGACGTCTCGATCGTGGAGATGATCCGCCAAGCTGGCCACCGGGCATTCGCCGGGCATGTAACGGAGCACGGTCGGCGGTGGTCGGCCATATACCGTCTCGAAGGGTGAGGTGTGGGCGACATGGTGGTACGCGGTATTGTAGGAGTATTCCGCCCAACCGAGCCATCTGGCCCAAGACCCTGGTCGCTCCCCGATGAAGCAGCGCAAATAAGTTTCCAAACACCTGTTGAGGACCTCAGATTGGCCATCCGACTGCGGGTGGTATGCAGTGCTCATCCGGAGTTGGGTTCCCTGCAGCCGGAATAGTTCGGTCCAGAAGCCACTGAGAAAAAGAGGGTCCCGATCGCTGACGATCGAACGAGGAAACCCATGCAGGCGGACTATCTCCGCGATGAAGCAGTCGGCCACCGATGCGGCCGTGTAGGGGTGGCGAAGCGGAATGAAGTGTGCGTACTTCGTGAGGCGGTCGACGACCACCAATATGCAATCGAAGCCATTGGAGCGGGGCAACCGGGTGATGAAGTCCATAGCTATGTCCTCCCAAATACGTTCCGGTACCGGTAGGGGCTGCAGGAGGCCGCCGGGGAACATTGTTTCGTATTTGGCCTTCTGACATGGAAGGCAAGCCGCCACGAATGCTTTCACCTGACGGAGCATGTGGGGCCAGAAAAGCGAGGCCGCCAACCGACGGTATGTCCGATAAGCGCCCGCGTGGCCGCCTGCAGGGGTGGAGTGGAACTCCGCAAGCAAAGCCGGGATCATTGCCGAGGAAGCAGACAGGACGAGGCGGTCCCGATGAAAAAGGCGGCCCCCTATCAAGGTGAACGGCGGTCTGGAGGCAGGGTCGGACAGCAATGCGGCCCGGATGTCTTGAAGGTGCGGGTCCCGGTCCACCTCTTCTTGAATGGCCGCGACATCGTCCCACACCGGCCGGGAGATGGCGGTCAGTTCCGGCGCTTGCGGGCGGCGGGAAAGCGCGTCGGCCGCCGGATTGGTCTTGCCGGGGCGGAACTCCACGGTGAAATCATAGCCAAGCAACTTGGCCACCCAAACCTGCTGCGTTGGCGTGGCTATCTTTTGCTGAAGAAGGTAACAGAGGCTGTGGTGATCGGTGCGGATGATGAAGGGGCGCCCCAGGAGATACGACCGCCAATGTTGGACTGCCAATACAAGCGCCATGAGCTCGTTTTCGTACGTCGAGCGGTTGCGCACCGCATTGGAGAAAGCCCGGCTATAAAAAGCGATGGGCCGTCCGGCTTGCATCAAGACGGCGCCGACGCCTGTGCCCGAGGCATCGCACTCGACGATGAATGTTTGTTGGAAGTCCGGCATGGCCAAAACTGGGCCGTGGATTAAGGCCGTTTGGAGCGCTGTGAAGGCCTCCATTGCCGCCGGCGGCCAAGTGAAAGGTCCCTCCTCAGATTTCTTTAGCAGCTGCGTGAGGGGGCGGGCCAAGCCGCCGTAATTGCTGATGAAACGCCGGTAGTACCCGGTTAGGCCGAGGAAGGCCCGGACGTCGTGTAAGGAGGCGGGAGTTGGCCACCGCCGCACTGCCTGAACTTTGTCTTCGTCCATGGCCACGCCGTGGGCCGAGATTGTATGACCCAAATAGCTGACAGTAGCGTTGCCAAAGGTGCACTTCTTGCGGTTGACCGCGAGGTGATGTACACGGAGAGTGGCGAACGTCTCCCGAACATGACGGAGGTGGTCCTGCCAAGTTGGACTGAAGACAAGAATATCATCAAAAAAAACCAGAACATGCTTACGCAGAACGGGGCGGAAGATCTCATTCATGGTGGCTTGGAATGTCGCGGGGGCGTTGGTGAGGCCGAACGGCATGACCAGGAACTCGAAATGTCCATCGTGCGTCCTGAAGGCCGTCTTGGGCACGTCTTCCGGCCTGACTCGAATTTGGTGATAGCCTGCCCGGAGGTCCAATTTGGTGAAGCAAGTCGCGCCGTGGAGCTCGTCCAAGAGCTCCTGAATTACCGGAATAGGATATTTATCCGGTACCGTGGCCTTGTTGAGCTCCCGGTAGTCCACGCAGAATCTCCAGCTGCCATCTTTCTTGCGGACGAGTAACACCGGGCTGGAAAAGGGGCTAGCACTGGGTCGGATGATGCCGCCTAACAACATCTCGCGAACGAGTCGTTCGATCTCGTCCTTTTGGGCGTGCCCGTAACGGTATGGTCTCACAGACACCGCAGAAGATCCCGGGTGGAGAACAATAGCATGATCAGTTGGTCGAGGGGGCGGAAGACCCGAGGGGGCGGTGAAGACGTCCTCGAACTCCGCAAGGATGGCGCTCATGTCCGCCCGGATGGGTGCGGCCGCCTCGGAAGGGGTCGCCTGAAGGGGCCACAGCCAGGCCGAAAAATCCACGTCGGCGACTCGGGTCATAGCCCGATAGGACAGCGGGGACCGGAGGAGAGTAGGGTCGCCCACCAGGCGACATTGGCGGCCCTGCTGTTGAAATATCATCGTCATCGAAGCCCAATTCACCCGAACGTCTCCAAGGGTCTCGAGCCACGCCACGCCGAGGATAGCGTCGAGGCCACCCAACTCGAACATGTAGAATCAGCCGTGACCCGGCACGAGCCGACTTGCATGGACACCTCCTTGCACTGGCCCAAGGTCGGTCGGCGGCGACCATCGCCCAGGCACACTGAGAAGTTTGGTGATGGATCCACCGGTAGGGCGAGCTCCTGTGCCAACTGAGCGGACATGAAGTTGTGACTGGCTCCACTGTCCACCATCACAATGACGGGACGGTTACAAAGTTCTCCTGCCAACTTCATGGTGCGGGGTCCTGTCAATCCCCCGACAGAGTAGAAGGGCAGTTCTTACAAGTTGAGGGGAGCGTCCTCGAGGTCGGTGGGGGTAAGATCGGGTGGGGCCTCCAGCGGTGGCGAATCCGCGGTGGTGGCGTACCCTTCGCCGTCGCTGAAGATTGCGTGGAATTCCTTGACGGGGCAAACATGCTGAGGCGAGTAGGGTTGGCGGCAGCGGAAGCATAATCCGCGGCGCCTAAGGTCGTTGTAGTCCACGGTGGAGAGGCGGTTGTGTCCGTCCGGAAGAGCCGGCCGAGGGTGTGGCGCGGGGGCCGGCCGAGGGTGTGGCGCGGGGGCCGGCCGAGGGCCGGTATCACGCACGGGATGGTGACGGATAGGTTGTAGGCCGGTGTGGCGGGGGCCGATGTCCGCCTCAACCGCACGGGCAAGTGCCAATGCGTCGGAGACCGCGCGTGGGTGATGAGTGCGAATACGCGAGCGGATATTCGGAAGGAGGCCTTGCAGAAAAAACCCCAGGTAGTGGTCTGGCGGGAGGCCGGGGACTTGGGTGACGAGAGCGACGAACTCATCGATGTATGCGTCCACCGTGGTCGATTGCCGGGCGGAGCACAACCGCTCGATGGCGGAGCCGGTGTAGCGGGAATCGTACCGGCTAATCATTTCTTGTTTGAATTCATGCCATCCAATGAGGGGTTGCACTTGGCGCAACCACCGTGCCCAATGGAGGGCCGAGCCATCCATGCCGACCATAGCGGTGCCGACTTGATCCGCCGGGGAAGTGCCATTGAGGTCGAAGTACTGCTCCGCACGGGCAACCCATCCCATAGGGTCCGTACCGGCGAAGGGTGGAACATCCATTGCGTATGTGGGGCGAGGCACAGGGCAAGGCGGAACAACCGGGCACGGTTGGGGCGCCGCCGGCGCACGAACACCCGCCGCGAGCGGGGAAGGAGGGGTGCCGAGCAGCGAGGACGCGTCCGCCATGGTGACTGGTGGCGGCGGCGTGCCCGACGGTGGATGCAGGGCGTCGAGGCGCAGGAGGATGGAGGACTGGGTTGCTAAGACGGCCTCCATCATGGATTCGAGCTTGGAGATCTGCGAGCCCTGGATCGCGACGTTAGCCGCGAGGGAGGAGGCGTCGTCGGCGGCGGAGGAAGAGTCGGCGGCGTGCAAACGAGTGTTGGGGGCCATTAGGGTTTCCGGCGGCGGAGTGGACGCGGGCGGAGACGGCAGGTGTCAGACCAATGATACCACTCCAGGTATCGGGCGGCGATAGTGGCGGCGACAGCGGGTGGGGCTTGGCGCTGGGCGACAGCAGGGGCGACAGCGGCTGGGCGATAGCGGCGGACTTGACGCGGGGCGATAGCGGGGGCGACAACGGCTGGGCGATAGCGGGGATCCGGACGAACGAGAAGGAGGGAGAGAAAGAGAGGGAGAGATAGAGAGAGAGATAGAAGACAAGGGGAGCAGCCCCTCCAAACTAGATTGATCCAAAGATGATTCCAAACCCTAAGGTGATCCCTTATATAGGGGGAACCCACCTCTACTAATGTTCAAAATTAAAAGACATAAACAACAAGGAATAAAAGCTGCAATTAAAACTCATGCGCCGGTCGGCCACGTCAGACGGCCCTCGCCGAACCGCTCGCCTCGGTGTCAATACTTGGTCGCGCGCGAGCCTTCCTTGAATACACCTGCCATTCCGGCTCGTCCGATCGGATGTCGGTAACACTGGGTTTGTGGAATGCCGTTTGTCTTGGCAGGGAGTTAGAAAATTGAGAATTCTGTGGCTGGTGGATAAATTTCAGCAGCAGTTTTCAGTCTAGATTGTATTTTTTGGACTGAATTCAAGCTTCTATGGAGGTGTCTGGCTGCATGGGGATGAAAATTGGGGGTTCAGGGAGTCGTCCTGGAGAATGAATGGTAGGTGGGTGGAGGTTGTAGCTTGGTGAGGAGATTGATATGTGCCAGGGGTTGGAAATGGGGTGGACTTGGTGTAAACAATGCAGAAATTATGAAATTTGTGGGATCCATTCTGGGAGGAATTTCGGGGGGGGGGGGTTCCTTTGGAGTTGGAGCTTACAGGATTTGAGGACTTCCTTGAGGCTATTTAGGAGGCAATTGTGGGTAGTGGGCAGTCATGAGGATAGGGGTACTGGGTGGTGGCCGGAGGTGGTGGTGGTCAAAAATAGGGTGGAGGGTGCCGACCAAGGGAAGGGGGAGGGATTTTCCTAGGCTTGACACTTAGGCTCCGACTTCGGCACTGGGAGACCAAAGGAGAAACTATTTCTTTAATTTTGGTTCCATTTTAAATGGTATATCTATTCCTATTTATAGACTTAAGAGCTACATGAACGGTGATGATTCTCCGATCACGACGACCCTCAAAATTCATTAAAATAATAGTTAGAAACATACAAAATAAAAATAAAAATAAAAATCATGGATCGTCGGTCCACACAATATGAACGACTCCAATTGTCATGTAGACCCATGTGTGATGTGAGCACTTTCACTGTTCCTTTTTAAGCAGTTGAGAGTATACATTATTCCACCGAGAGCATACAAACATTGTGAGCCATGACATTTCAGTGACACTAGATGACTCCACAATACGAAACCTGATTCATTGGAGGGAGTGACCACCTATTGATGATACTTGAATGACACTACAAGAGCTCGACTTACTTACCCCTGGGATTTATAGAGAGTTTGATCATCTTCATTCATCGGGGATGAATGTTCTCAAGCCATGGGAATTGATGGAGATCTTGGATCGAAGGCGAGCGACACTTACCGGGGACACACAAGTATACATATGCACGAGATAAAGATAAGATCGCCGTATAGACGATTCGAGCCGGTAGTCGCGTTCAAAGCGACAACACATTTTATGTACTTTTTGTAATTTTATATCATGTAATTTAATGGATGTATGTTTCAGACGATCTTGGTTTCTGAAGTGGGTTCTAAGTCTAATAGGGGTATAAAAGTCGATTTCTGGGCATTGTAGAATTTGAAGATAAATTTTGAATTATCGTAGTGATCACACGATACTGATTCCATGGATCCTTGGTACTGAATCCAAGATATCTCTTTTCCTCACTACCCCATATGCACGAGCCTACATATGCACGAGGTAGAAATAAGATCATTGTACAGATGATCTGAGCCGGTAGTTGCGTTTAAATTGATAACGACAATTTTATGTATATTTTTGTATTTATTTCATGCAATTTAATGGATTTTTTGTTTGAATGGATTTATGTTTCAGACGATCTTGATTGTCAAAAGTGGCTTCTAGGTCTATAAATAGGGGTATATGGGCTGATTTTTGGGCACTGCAGAATTTGGAGAGAAATTTTGAGTTCTTGCAGTCATTACATAGTGTTGGTTTCGTGGATTCTTGATGCCGAAGCGAAAGTAACTACTTTTCCTAACCACCCCATATGCACGAGTGTACATATGCACACAGAGATAAGATAGTCGTATAGATGATCCGAGCCGGTAATCGCTTTTAGAGTGATGACGACATATTTTTATGTACTTTTTGTATTTTTATTTCATGTAATTTGATGGATTTATGTTTCGACGATCTTGGTCGTCCGAAGTGGTTTCCAAATCTATAAATAGAATATAGGGGTTGATTTCTGGGCACTGCAGAATTTTTAGAGAACTTTCGAGTTCTCGCAGTCATCCCACGGTGCCGATTCCGTGGATCTTGGCGCTGAGGCCATGGTAACTACTTTTCCTAACTAACCGTCTTTCATTACTTCCCCTCTTTGATAACTACCCCATCGCCCATAACCACCATGTTGACTACCTTTCCACTGATAACTACCATTAAGTACCCTAAATCACTGACAAGCCATCCTATAACTGCCCTGGACAGACAGTTATTTTCTAAATTTTGCACCTGACACTACTGATGCGGAGCAGAGGCGAGGACGAGCTTTGGGTTCATTCGGGGCTGATTTTGCAACTTTCCATATATGACGTGCCCGGTTCGACGATCGGACTCCGCAGATGTGTTCGGATTCATGTTGCGAATCAATTTGATATATTAGTTTATTATTTTTGCTTTTGTTTTGATGTATTTGGGTGATTCCACCTCCGACCAATCATAGCCGTCGATGGTGGGATGCCCTAATCCTCCTTTTATTATAAATAGATGATTTGCGGGCTGATTGGAGGCATTGCAGAATTTGGAGAAATACTATTCCCGGCTTCCAGCGATCACCCCGCGGTGCCGACGCCGTGGAACCCTAGGTGATGACTCCTAGGCTTGTATCTCCCTCCCCAAGGTACCCCCTAATCCTAGCCCTCTTTTTCCCCTTCCAAACTCCCTCCCGCAGCCCCCAACAGCCCCCCAAGCAGCCACCGTGTGGCTGTCCAGAAAATCCCCACTTGGACACTGTTCAAAAATGAAATTCACCATTCCTAGCCTATAGTTCCCCCCCACCTCCCTGTTCCCCCGCCAGCCTCCCTGCAGTCCCCTGCCAACCGCCTCTCCTCCTTCCTTCCACTGTTTCCGCCAGCCTCCCTGCCGCCCCAGCCTCCGACACCCCTTTTACTGCCCAGCAAAGCAACCCCCTTCTCAGCCCGCCGCCGACTGCCCAGTTCAGCCACCGCTGCCCTCCTCCAAGCCCAGCCGCCTCCCCATATAGCCGCCGCCCCTCCCCCTCCTTCCCTACAACCACCACCCCTCTCCTCTACGTGGAACCACCTCCATCCCCCTCGTCCAAATCAGTACAGATTTGGACAAATCCAGCTCGGATTCGCTCCGAAATCATCGGATCTATCCACCCTTGTCCGGATCTCTACCCACGTGGCTGGATCCATCCATTTTCGGGTCGTTTTCACCTTCCACCGCCAAGGACAGCCACCTACGTCGCTTTCCCGCCTTCGGTTCCTCCTCGGATCGTCATCCACGCATCCCCGACTCCGGATTCTTCAGTGCCTTGGTCAGCCCACTACTTTGTGAGTCTTAGGCTTCGTTTGGGGCGGCGTTTCGCCGCCCCGTTTGGGGCAAACGCCGCCGGAAGGCGGCAAAACAAATGCCCCTCCGGCGGCGTTTGCTCCGTTTCCACCCGCCCGCCATGAGAAACGCCCCAAAAAGCAGCTTTTGGAGCAGCCACCTCCCCCCTCCAGTTCGTCTTCTCCGTTTCCATCCGACGGATCGATCCGCCGCCGCCGAACCAAACGAAGCCTTATTTGTTTTGGGATATTTTATTCAGCATTTTATATTTGATTGGACTCTTGTACTTGTTTGAATATCTTGCATGGTAGTTGTCTGTTAGATATTTATCGTGATTTACAGAATTTATTCGCCGCACGCTCTTGCTTTGGCCCTCCACGCGGAGGAAAGCCTAAGCTTGTTTCGCCCTAATTAATTATTGCGTTTTGCTGTGAATTAACTGCGTGGGATGCCATTATTTATTATTCAATTGTGATTTAACCCGTCGGGCTTTGCATAGCATGTAGGGTTAGGTCGCGGATTTTCCGCCGCATATAAATTCGTCCTGCGTCAACTACCCTCATCAATACCTTTCACAGAATTTCATTATACTCAAGAGCTTCAGCCATCCCCCTTGAATCTTCCTCCCTGTAACTCACCAAGCCCCTTAGGTGCTGCCAATGACTACATTACTCAGCTCACCCTTCTCCTCTAGAAAAGATAATATCCTCCTGTCCAGGGGCCATCCAGCCTTCACTTTACTAGCCGCTGCCGGCCTTCAGACATCCCCAGAAACCCTTCTCCGACTTCCCCAATTCCATTCCAGCAGGCCTGACATCTTTCCCTACCTCTCCAACAACCAACCACACCACCCAAGAGGATCCATTGTTGCATAATTTGCCACAGAAGCCTGAAATCTTGCAGAATTTCGATGAATATACCGTCTAGTCTCTGAAATCAGCAACATAGAATCTTTTCGGACTTCGATTGCTTATGTAATTTCTTGATTGAAGCCAATATTACTTATTATTGCATATTTGGTAAACAAACATATTATCTTGCATATTATTATTCCGTACAAGTTTGCTTACCATTAATTGTTCTGCTTGCAAGATTTATTCGCTTACCATTAATTGAAGCACTCTTATTGACCTATGTAGCACGGGGACGGAAACGGGATACATGATACGATACGAAACGGATACGGGAAATGTGATTTTTAAAAAAATACGGATACGGTTAACCATTTAATTTTTTTTTTAATTATTTTAATATAAGTATTAATTAATATAAAAAAATACAATTAACAAACTAAGGTATCATCTCAGTCACTACATTCAATAAAGAATATTTGGAGCACACTCCTGTTGTTTAGGCACAATGAGAAAGATTAGGCTAGGAGAAGGTATTGGATATCACAGGAAGAGAAAATATGAAGACCAACTCATGCAATCTATTCCTTGAGGTATATCATGTCCAAAAGCACAAACATTATTTATAGTGCCTGCAAGTACACACATTTTAGTTTGATTTATTTATTATCAATACAGATTACTCACGAGTCAAGATTGGGCCTACACGTACACATTGAGAACTAATATCATAATATGTAACGATGACCATCAAACTCTTCACATAAACAATCAAATTAATATGAGGCGTGATCGCGCGCGCCTGACGCCGTGAATAAAATAGAGGGAAACGCGTATCCAAGCGGGATACGCGTTTCCCAATTAATTTTTTTATTTAATTTAAATATTGTGTTTCCTACGTTTCGAAAACGCGTTTCCGGGTGTTTCCCGTATCCGATACGCGTTCGAGCCGATACGCGAAACATTTTTAAGTATCCGTGCTTCGTAGTTATTGACTAATAATTACTCGTTTATCTAATACTCTAATCTCAATTATTAGTTTGCGGATTCCCTTACTAAATTGAGAATCTATTGCTAATTAATTGTTGAACAATTGCTTGTTCATTGCATCATTAAGATTCCCCTCAATACTATACTTATACCCAATCCGTCCTGCATCAGGGCGAAATAACTTAAAATAAATGATGCATGCCTCTTTATAATTTGAGATCACTTGTGATATATACTGTGTGAAAGATCTTAATATATGACGCGATGTGCATTTTTGGGAAATTTTCAGCAGAAAATTGTTGTTGAATAAGACGCAAAATATGTATGATCTTGTTCACAACCATCTTATTTTTCTTGCTTCTTTAATTTCAGATTGAAGCACAAGACATTCATGTTGGCAATATTGTTTGGTTGCGAGAAAATGATGAAGTGCCTTGCGATCTTGTTCTAATAGGTACTTCTGATCCTCAAGGCATATGCTTTGTTGAGGTAACTATTGATACTCAGTTTTTTCTTGCATGTTTTCACTTATATGTAAGTTGGCATTATGTTTGGGTGTGTGCTCTACCGCATGAATCTAGTACTCATTCTTGTAAAATTAATAAATATTGGTAAACTTGTTGATGCAGTGTAAGGTCTTATTGAGACTAATGGTCGATTTCTAAATGCAGACACAAATCTGACGATTTAACTTGCGATAATAAGATTTATAAAAACAAACGCAAGACAAACCACAATAGAAGAGAACTTCACAAAATAGAGAACACGTGATGTAGCATTAATGAGAGTGCACAATAACGAATATACAAGCAAATGAGTACCAACACTAGCTACAAACGGTGTGGAAACAAAGTATACGAGAAAATGTAATGCAAAGTAGAAAATAATCACTAATTCAACATAAAATAAAAGACACTCAATTTGGAAACTTACACAACTATGACATTGATGGCTTGGCGGGTATCCAGTGAGCCTCAGATGGCTGGGAATGATGCAATAGACGGGATTAGGACCTCCAGAGGGAACTCTGATTGCGGAGTGGTGCTGCTGTGGGGCTGGAAACATGAAAACAACTGCCGGAGGGGCTCAGGGAGGTGTTATGTGCTCGGATCGTTGCGGATCTAGATCGTGTGAGAGGACCCGAGGAGGAGGAGGAACTTCCCGTTTGGGAGGGCTCCGTTGTGGAGATCTGCGGGAGAGGGGGAGAAGAGGGCAGGAAGGAGCCGAGAGAGAGAGAGGAGAAGAGGCGGAGGGTCGACGTTGCTAGCGGACGGGCGCCAGTGGCGGACGGGGAGCGCTTGCTGCGGCGCTAGCTAGGGCGTCGGGGCTGGGCGTGCGAACGGAAGAGAGGGAGAGAGAGGGAAGAGAGAGGGATTTAGGAAATAACTTCTTGCTTGCCTTTTTCCTCATACCCAACCTGACCATATAGGTCCAAAATCCACCAAAACGAACCGGCTCGGTCCGACATAAAAAACCAAACATAAAGTTCGCGCCCCTCACCTGGGCTTACTACAAGTGAGAACAAACATTTGAAATAAAAAGTACTACGAAATTATCATAGCAATGTCAGGTGGCTTTGGTTGGTTGGCGACGTCGGTATGTGCGCCCCCAATATGGATCCGACGCTTCGAGTGCCGTAACAGGAGGTTGTTTGTGGTGGTCGGAGGCTGGCTGGAGATGATGAGGAGGGGGCTGGAGGAGGCTGCCTGCAGTGTCAGGAACCCAGAATGGGTGCTGTACAGTAGCTGGCTGTAGGGAAAAGGCGGGGTTTTGAGTGCAGACCGGCTATTGATGTGCAAGTAGAGGGCTGGAAGGGGGAAATAATTGAAATATGGGCATGGAAATGACAAGTTGCGGCTGGATGAGCTGTCTCAGGAGCCGGCTGGGAGCTCTGGAGGCCAGGGAGGGCTGCGGAGCAGAGAATTAATTCCAGGGCCCGGATGTGTTGCTGTTCCTCCCTGGATGAATTCAGGTGGTTCAGGTGGCAATCAGAGGGTCTCGAGTGTTCTGGAGGTTAGGAAATTAGAGGAGATAGTGTCCTGCTGGTTGGGAATGATGGGGGTTCGGTCGGGATGAGGGGAAAGTGGTTCCACGTGAATCAGTTGAGAGAATTGTGAGGGAGTGAGTGAATGTAGTAGTGACCCTTGTTTTTAGAAAGTGCTTATGTTGGAATAGTGGGGTAGTGGTGAGTTGGCTAGAGAGTGGGGATGGTGGTGGCCGGCCAAGAGTGTCGGGAAAGGATTGCCGGAGGTGGTGGTGGTGGCATTAGGTTGTTTCCCGCGATCGCCGGAAAATTTGAAACGGAGGGAAATTTAAGTGGTGGTGGTGGAGAAATTTTGAGGAGGTGGTCGTGGCTTGAGGGAGGTGTCAGGAGGTGGTAAACTGGTGGAAAGGAAAGTGAATGTATGTGACAGGTTGGGAGGGGGTGTGAGGAGGGGATGAGGAGAGATTTGGATGGGGGGGGGGGGCGACTGGTGGTTGTGGTGAAAGGATGTGAGAGGCCGACTGGTGGTGAGGGAGGAATGAGGAGGCCAACTGGTGTTTCTGAGGGAGGAATGGGAGAGGCCGACTAATGAAGTTGGAGGGGAAAAAGGTGGGGTGGTCAGCTGTGGGGAGAGGGAGGGGAAATACACTACCAAACTTCACACTCGAGTCCGACCTCGGCACCAGGAGATCAAAAAGCGGCCTTCTTGCTCAATCTTTCAATAACCATTCACAGAGCCCTCTACCCTTATTTATAGACTAAGGAGGGACAACAAACATTCAAGATCCACCGTTCGTTGTAGCTCCTAAAATACACAAAAATAAAAATGCAAAAAAAACATAAAATACTCCGATCGACAATCTGCTCGTGATGAGTGCCCCGATCATCACTGGGTCCGTGGTCGACGCGAATAGATCCTCATGGGTGGTGTGGCTTGATCCCCATCACTTCTCCAATTGTCACACTCCTACCCGAAAAGCTCGAGTTAACGAGGCGGGAACGAATGTGTGAGTTATGAGACTTATTGAAGCAGACAATTTTTTTCTTTCCTTTTCAATATTTTAGCTTATTGCTACTAATTTCTCTTAACATATATCTTGACTTCTACCTTAATGTTTCATATTCTTACAGTTTGTACTTTAACTATTTAACTTCTCGATTCAGTTGCACACATGCATTTCTTTTCACATAATTCAACATACGACTAATTATTTATATTGCTATGTGATTCACCTATACAAGTTGCATTAGGATTCAATCGACTATTGAAACATTCATCTCGAATAGTTAATTAGTTGATAAATAGTTATTCATTTTGCATGTTATTACTAGGCTCGTACTCATAAAGGATTTATATGTACTTCCTTATTAATCATACAATAAAGTTAACATTAATCCCGACATTGGTTATACATGCTGTTATCAAGACCGTTATTCGTATACCTTCAATATTATTTCATTAAATATGCATAGTATTAGTTAAAGGCATACATCATTTAATTCCTAGTATTTAATCACATACTTGTATTCATTCTCCACAGCTCATTCTAGTACATTACAATCATCTTATTTCACCTAAAGTGTCTCCTTCTCACACTTATTATGATTCGTCAC
The DNA here is from genome assembly GCA_033032865.1 of Dactylorhiza incarnata. Classification (NCBI taxonomy): domain Eukaryota; kingdom Viridiplantae; phylum Streptophyta; class Magnoliopsida; order Asparagales; family Orchidaceae; genus Dactylorhiza; species Dactylorhiza incarnata. The sequence continues at coordinate 6,613,156 of JAWHQI010000057.1, forward strand.
AGTTTTCTTTCGGCATATAATTCTTATGCAATCATAAATCTAGTACTTCTATTCATTTACATACTCTCTATTTCATTTCCTGACTCACATACATAACATTTGATAAATAATTATCATTAATGCAAAACGCATGTGTGAGTATCAAGATATAAGCTCCATAACATCTTAATTATTAATTTTCTTCCTATCCCAGTATTCATTTAATATATACATATATACCTCTTTTTCACAGTTAATCTTTTACATTAATACAATTGCAACATTCGTAGACACTCTCATTTTTCATAGGTCACATGCACCAAATTTTACTTAATTCTTCTCACGATATACTTTAAATCAATTCATCTATAAAACATACCTATTCGTAGCTTAGTCATGTAATTTAGGCAAGAAATCAATAATCCAAAATGTTCATCAAAGCCCTACTATGTCCATTTTCTTTTATTAATCTTAGACAAACATTACGTCGTAGTACTTTTATAAAAAATGATAGTAGTACTTTTATAAAAAATGATAGTAGTACTTTTATAAAAATGATACTAGTACTTTTATAAAAAATGATAGTAGTACTTTTATAAAAAATGATAGTAGTACTTTTATAAAAAATGATTGTAGTACTTTTATAACAAATGATTGTAGTACTTTTATAACAAATGATTGTAGTACTTATATAAAAAATGATAGTAGTTTAGACATTTCTATTTGGTCACGTGAGCCACATCACCTATAGCCTGATTTTTCATTATTTTTCTTATACCATTTATTATCGTAATCATATTCATTTTCTAATTCCAACACATTATCTGGTATCATAATTAATCATAACAACTTAATAATTGACTGTAAAAGCATAATTAAGGAAAGCACTTCCATATGTACCTTATGGCATACCATATCACTATCTATAGTAGTTACCTTTGTCTTTCTTTTCGTGGCTTTGACGTAGCATTACCAATCACTTGTACCTGCGCTTCAAAATTTAATAAGTACAATGTATAAAGTAGAAATACCAAGTAAGGACAAGTGCAATAAAGTATCCGAGTGGGGAGTGGTATCCAGACTCCCCTTTGGGTTTAGACAGTTTTTCCTCAACTGCCGCCTACGTACTTCGTATCCCAACTATACAGATTCAAATCTCACATAGTTCTAACATATCATATGGGTACCCCTTTTGGACCATCCATTATTTTTAAGGCACATTCTCTTCTATCTTCTGCCACAAAGGCATATTAATTCTCAATATTTTCATAAGACACATTTCTTTGATAGCGGCACTTCACACATTTATCTGTTACTGACACATTATTGTATAAGAGCACATAATTCCAGATAAATTTTTTTATTCCTTTACATGTTTGCATTCATCAATCGTAATAGATTGTTGTTAAAAGCAAACTAACAATTGTAGAAAAGCAAAGGGAAGAAGAGATAACAAAATAATCTATTAATCCTTTTCAAGAATACCCCTTCTTTATCTGAAGAAGAAGCTCAAATTAGGTTATTGAGGTCTGTTGGATCTGTAGGCGCCCTTAGAGGGGGGGGGGGGGTGAATAAGGGTGTTAAGAACTTTTGATCTTAATTGATGTTATTCAAATGTGTTGACAGTATTTTCAAGAATATCTCAATTTAAGTACTGTAGTAAGCTTCTTATGAAAGTGGGTTGTATTTGGCACGACAGATGTGAACTCTGTTACTACCGCCAGCGGTAGTGTTACCGCTCGACGTTAGTGACAGAGAATGCTTTTTCGTTTAAATTTCAAAGATCAGAGATTGCATAATGATATCAGTGAAAAACATATCGTATTATTGCTTTTAGAACCGTTACAAAAATTTATCCCAATAACGCTTGAGATTGAGGCGAATGCGTAAAAACCTTTTTAGTTTTCTATACCGACCCTTCTCCCAAGGACCGGTTGACTCTTGCCTATCTCTCCCCAGATGAGGCCTCGAGCCGCCCCTAGATCTAACCCTAGACCTAGTCGCCACACCCACGCGACTAATTCTCCCTAGTCCTCGCAAGGCCATAGTCGCCAACCACGCGGTGAGTTCTCCCTAAGCCACTCACGACATAGTTGCCAACACAGGCGAATTTCTCTACCGATACAAAGATTAAGAGTTACAAGATAAAATAAAAACTAAAAACACAAACTCCCTCTTAGGTTGAACTCGAAGAACTTATCGAAGGCGCGCCGAAGTAATCTTTGATGTTGATGCGTACGACCTTCGTGTAAGATAAGTGTGATCGATCCTTCTTCGAGTTCCTTGCGTTTATGAGCGTTGATCGGAGTTGTCTTGGCTGCAAAGAGGAGGCTCTCACGAATATGAGTTGTGGATTCAATATGTTCTCGAATCAGCGAATCAAAACGGAGGCGGACTGCTATTTAAATAGGCTCGGATCCTAGCGCCAGCGGTAGTGCTACCGCCGGGCGGTAGCCTCTTTAGGCAACATTCTGGCACGCGGATCGAGTTATTTTTGGTAACATTTCGGCTCCAAAATTGGTATCCCCTCCTACCGCGCCGCGGTAATGCTAACGCGCCGCGTTAGCGATATATCTTTCCCAGCCGTCAGATCTCCTTCCTTTTCTGCTCCTCAATCAACATCATGATCGCGGGACTTCCATAAGTTACCGTCGGGCGTTAGCCTTAACGCTCCGCGGTAAGAGTTGCCATATTCAGTCTCGACGACCTTCCTTTCTCGACGATTGTTTCCTTTTCGACGAAGTTTTTAAATCTGCACAGCTACTGCCAGCGGTAGCGTTAGCGCGCCGCCCTAGCACCAGAGCTTTGACCTGGTTGGGAATTCATCGTCTTTCTTTCTTGAACTTGTAAATGCATGAGAACAGAAGTTCTTGCACACTATAAACACATGACAAGTATAATCAAATACAATGAGATTTGTTATTCTCAAACCAAGAGATGTGGAAAACATGTTCCAACAAACTCCTCTTTTTGATAATAACAAATCCTCCTTAGAAAGAAAGTATTTAACAATAGGAAATGTGTTTATAACAAAGGATAGGTGTGATAGTACGACTATGCTCGCCCACTATAGATGCTCATCCCTATATGAGTGCTCCCCCTAAATTAAAGCATCCTATGCATTTTGCTCTCCTTAAGTGTGAATTTCTTTCAAAGTTATTCTCCCCATTTTGGTATTATCAAAAGAGGGTGGATGAGTAAAGGATAGAGCATGACAATGATTTATGACTTAGTGATACTACATGGTGAATGAGTAAAGGATGGAGTTCGAATTACTTAGATATTCTCCTCCTTTTGTAGGAAGTTTGGAGTAAGAAAGAGTATCAATAGATAGGGAGCCAATATTACTTGTTGGGTAAAAAAAATATTCATGATCGAGCGTACAAGTAGAATGGATAGTGGAAAACATGATTCAAGATAAATAAACATCCTCATGGGAGTTTGAAACATAGTAAATGAGTAAGAGTTTTGTGTTAGTGAAAAATAGATGTCTTAGCAATTTAAGTCCAATATCAAAATATCATTTGTTATCACAATACAATAACACTTGTTTAAAGAGTAAATAAGCAAGAGTGTGCATACAAGGCGTAGCGAAAAATAAGTTAAAATACTTTTAAAATAAACATCCTTTTTGAAGTTTGCAAGCATAATAAATAAGAGTGTTAGGTTTGAAATAAGATGATTTGAATTTGAAATCCAAGAGTGTTTGTGATAAAAAAATAATTCAAACATGATTTAAATTTATTAAGACAAGATAGGAAACTACAATGTTCGAAATTCACAATTCAAGTATACTTATACACGAGGGTGAGTAGTGCTTGGGGGATCACATATATTTTATCTTTTCGTTGTGATCCGATGTACACGAAGAAGTAATATATAAAAATAGTTTGCACAAGACACTTTACAATTCTCTCCATGGTGCTCAACCTCACAGTGCTCATTAAGACTTATCAGGAGGGTGAGTAGTGCTTGGTGGAATTATCTTTGGCATGTATTCATTTGAATTTTAGTTTGTTATAAAGTTCTCCGAATTTACTTGTTTTTGCAAACATAAGAGTTTTTGGATTAAGAACCATACTTCAAAAAAATGTGTGCATGAAAACAGATTTTTATGATGTGTATGTAAACTAATCACACATCTAATAATGTTAAGTTGTTACACCACACAATCATGTAAGAGTAAGATTAAGTTCATATGTAGATTATTAAAGAGGTGAGTGAGTAAATCATTATCAAATATAAAACATTACTCATACTTAGAGACATGTTAAACAATTCTACACATAATTCCTATAATCAATTTCATTGCACATTACAAGATAATGTTCAAGGCATGACACAAAACAATGGTTTAAGATGCTTGAAATTAGAATTTAACATTGTATTTTAATCTTGAAAAGATAAACCTAATCATCCTTGAAACATTTCAATTAATAGTAATCAGTTTTATAATTTTTGATTTTTTAATAAGAAATACAAAATAGTAAACACTCATAAAGAAACAATAAGGAAAATATATTTTTGTTCTTTGAAATTTGTTTTGAAATTTTGTATTTGGTTTTTAAATGGTCAATTAAAAAAAATTTGTTTTTGATTTATTTTGATTAGTTTTACACATGACCTTTTGTTTTAATTATTTAAAGGTTAACAGGAATTAAATAGAAATACATAACTTTAAAAATATTTAATAAACACAGGATTTTATACTACCGCCATCGTTAACAACCTACCGCCGCGCGATAGTAACAGAAGTTGTATTTTCCAGAAAAATGTGTGATTTTGAATGTTTTCGCCTGATTATTCTTGGTTCTTGTTTTCTAAGATAAGAGGCACTAAGTACCGCAAAGAATTTTGAATAATAGTGTAAAAGATGTGGATAATAGATTTTTGGCCTAATGTGTCAAAATAATCTTTCAAAATACTTATGTTTTTCAAAATCAAGAAGGTCCAAAGTATAAGATATATTATGAAAAACATAAGATAACATATTTGAACAAAATATGCATGAGTGAAATGATTATAAAGAGTGAAATAATATTCATGCAATGTATATAATATGAGTATGTCTAGGATCAAGATACCCTAACTACATGTGTACACTCTAGCCTCGTACTAAGTGACGGATGAGCATGAGGAACTGCACACATGCCGTAGGTTGTGGTGTTAATCCCATATGCATACAGAAGACGACGCACAACCTAGTACTCTTTCCCCCCAGTGCCTCGCAAGACCCACCGGAACCCTTCTCGGTTAAGAACAAGACATGACTTAGATGTTAGGTCTCTAATGCACACAATCCTACACCCTCGCTATTGTGAGGCATATAATGTGGGTGAATGATTATGAACATAATAAGCATTTTAGCCTATGGATTGATTAGTTTTTGGATTTACAATTATAACCTGAGTAGAGAGATACATGCATAAGGAAGTGAATGTTAAGATATATATATATATATATATATTGTTACACAGCTAAGGACCTTATCTTAAATCCATGACATGTGCTTGGATCAATTTGAGTCCAAGAAACGCATGCCAACATTTGTCCTTAGCCGGTCAATATGCCTAAAAAGATGTAGGAAAACGAGCTCCGGATACCCAAGAGGTTCCTCCCATAGAGTAGGTGGAAACCTTATGCACCCAGATTTGCTTGATAGCACATCGTCCCTTCTTTCTACAAGAGTCCATGGTGTGTCCAAGGTGTAAGCACTTGGCACAAGACACAAAAATAGTTGAGACCTTTTTCAGTTTTTTCTTTGGACTCTTGCAGGAAGGTGGGAAACCAGAAGAAAACAGTGTAGATTTATTATTATACGACTTATGAATTATTTCACTACCGCCAGCGGTAAGAGGTACCGTCGGGCGGTAACTTCCAGAGCCATACCCACGCCCATATTTAGCGCTTCCATGCCTTTGATTGGCCAAAATCATGCCAAGGGTCTTCTGGCCAATCCTGAATTTTTCTATAGCCATGTTTAAATCATGGATCTGGGCTTTTAAAGAGGTGTTTTCATCTATTAGCATAACACACTAATTTGCAACAATTTTCTTTCTGTTATCAATTTGAGAATGAGAGATTTTTACTTTTCTTTCTAAGGCCCCATTTTTGTTAGTTAGAGTTGTGATATCAGAGTGGGCCTTGGAAAGTGTTTCTTCAAGTTCTTTAACACTTGCCAAGGAGTGAGAGCACTCTTGGCAAGAAACTTTCTCCTTCCCCAATACTTTTATTTTATTAGTTAACTTTTTATTTTCTTTTAATAAAGTTTTATTTTCTGATTCAAAAATTTCAAGTTTATTTAAATTTTTCTCAAAGTATTTGCAAAGGTTCATATATTCAGAAAATAACTCATCATATGTGGGAGGAGTACCTCAGTGTCGCTTTGGACACTACAATCGTCGTCCGATGGTTCATGTCTTCTTCCCATGAGACACATGTTTGCCTCCTCATCGTCGCTTGAAGTTGGTGCGCTCGACTCCTCGGAAGACGTATACTTTTTCTTCTTGTCCTTCCTTTTGTGCCTCTTCTCCTTCTACTTCTCTATAATCTTTGGACACTCACTTCAGACATGTCCAATCTTCCTGCAGTTGAAGCGCTCAGGAAGAGATTTCTCCACATCATCATGTCTTGCCTTGTTCTTCCATGACCCTAGCTTGTTGGACCCTTTGGTGAAGTATTTGCGAAAAGTTTTTCTTCTTTCGGGATCTCGCATGAACTTTTTAAAGTTCTTCACCAAGAGACTTTCTTCATCATCATCTTCTTCGTCGTTGGCCTCAGTTTTTGATTTCAGCGTCAATGCTTTCTTTTTTGACTCCATATTGTACTCTTCATGTTGGATCTTGAGTTCCACCTCATGGGTTTTTAGATTCCCAATGAGACTCTCGATTTGGAGCCGCTTTAGATCGTGCGATTCGAAGATGGCCGTCACCTTTAGATTGAAGCGTGGAGGGAGAGTTCTTAGAATCTTCCTTACAAGATCGCCGTTGGAAAAGGTCTTTCCAAGAACTCTTGATGCATTAACAATCTTTGTAAACCTTGTGTACATGGTGCCCACGTCTTCATTTTCCTCCATCCGAAATTTTTCATATTCGAACTCTAGTTGAAAGAGCTTAGAGTCCTTGACCTGCGATGTACCTTCATGAGTTAGCTCTAATAAATTCCAAATATCAAAGGCAGTTCCACAAGTACAAACACGATTAAATCCCGTTCTATCTAAGGCACAGAATAAAGCGTTCATTGCTTTAACGTTATTTTTACACATAGCCTTATCCCTCTCATCCCATTTATCTCTGGACTTTTCCATGGTCACTTTTCCAGCTACAATTGTAGGAGGAGACGAGGAGTATACCGTTGTTCTACCCAAACCCAGACTTCTATATCTAAAGTCATAAGAAAATAACGCATTCTAGTCCTCCAGTAGTTATAGTCTGACCCAGTAAATAATGAAGGTCTACTTATCCCTTGCCCTTCATGGAAAACGAGATCATTGAGCGCCATTATTCTCGGTTGTTAGACCGTTTTGGAATAACCTGCCTCTGATACCACTTGTTGGATCTGTAGACGCCCTTAGAGGGGGGGGGGGAGTGAATAAAGGTTTTAAGAACTTTTGATCTTAATTAATTTTATTCAAATGTGTTGAGAGTATTTTCAAGAATATCTCAGTTTAAGTACTGTAGTAAGCTTCTTATGAAAGTGGGTTGTATTTGGCACGACAGATGTGAACTCTGTTACTACCGCCAACGGTAGTGTTAACGCTCGACGTTAGTGACAAAGAATACTTTTTCGTTTAAATTTCAAAGATCAGAGATTGCATAATGATATCAGTGAAAAACATATCGTATTATTGCTTTTAGAATCGTTGCAAAAATTTATCTTAATAACGCTTGAGATTGAGGCGAATGCATAAAAACCTTTTTGGTTTTCTATACTGACCTTCTCCCAAGGACCGGTTGGCTCTTGCCTATCTCTCCCCAGATGAGGCCTCGAGCCGCCCCTAGATCTAACCCTAGACCTAGTCGCCACACCCACGCGACTAATTCTCCCTAGTCCTCGCAAGGCCATAGTCGCCAACCACGCGGTGAATTCTCCCTAAGCCACTCACGACATAGTTGCCAACACAGGCGAATTTCTCTACCGATACAAAGATTAAGAGTTACAAGATAAAATAAATACTAAAAACAAAAACTCCCTCAGGTTGAACTCGAAGAACTTGTCGAAGGCGCTCCGAAGTAATCTTTGATGTTGATGCGTACAACTTTCGTGTAAGATAAGCGTGATCGATCCTTCTTCGAGTTCCTTGCGTTTATGAGCGTTGATCGGAGTTGTCTTGGCTGCAAAGAGGAGGCTCTCACGAATATATGAGTTGTGGCTTCGATATGTTCTCGAATCAGCGAGTCAAAACGGAGGCGGACCGCTCTTTAAATAGGCTCAGATCCTAGCGCCAGCGGTAGTGCTACCACCGGGCGGTAATCTCTTTAGGCAACATTCTGGCACGCTGATCGAGTCATTTTTGGTAACATTCTGGCTCCAAAATTGGTATCCCCTTCTACCGCGCCGCGGTAATGCTAACACGCCGCGTTAGCGATATATCTTTCCCAGCCGTCAGATGTCCTTCCTTTTCTGCTCTTCAATAAACATCGTGATCGCGAGACTTCCATAAGTTACCGCCGGACGTTAGCCTTAACGCTCCGCGGTAAGAGTTGCCACATTCAGTCTCGACGACTTTCCTTTCTCGACGAATGTTTCCTTTTCGACGAAGTTTCCAAATCTGCACAGCTACCGCCAGCGGTAGCGTTAGCGCGCCTCACTAGCACCAGAGCTTTGACCTTGTAGGGAATTCGTCGTCTTTCTTTCTTGAACTTGTAGAGGCATGAGAATAGAAGTTCCTGCACACTATAAACACATGACAAGTATAATCAAATACAATGATATTTGTTATTCTCAAGCCAAGAGATGTGAAAAACATGTTCCAACAAGGTCAATCCCAATTATACAATGATTGAGTCTTTTATCTTGGAGGCTTGCATCTTACGTTGTCGTAGTAAATGTTCAATAGAAAGCAAGCCGTCAATATGAAATATTAAGCAATCAAATTAGCTTGCATTCAATAAGGCACATTAAAGGCATCCCACTTTATGAGAAGACGCATTATTTCCAACAAGGTACAAACATCCAGGTTGCTTGGAGTACATTCCAAGGCCGTCCTTAAACTTTTATTTCCCGAAAAAGGCACTATGTCCAAATACTCAATTAAACCAGTAGTTACCTTTGCTAGCCATGATGTGATATTAGAAACTTAACTTACTTCTTAGACGTTCAGAAGGGTGAAATGGGAAAGAGGAAACATAATCCCATGAGGGAATTCCAGCCATTATATTTTCAAAAGGAAAGCTTTGCATCGAAGACCAAGATTTCCTCATTAACCCTGCCATCCTTCAGTAGTTCACAAGCAAGAAAAAGAATATGCAAGAAGAAGAATAGGAAAAGAAGAAAACCTCCTGCCCATAGATCCTTCCAAAAGTTCCAATCAAATTCACTTCATTTGCCCCTTATTCCGGATTTCAGATATTATACTCTTCCGTAGCAAAATTAGACAGCAAACACAAACAACCGTGACCAATATGAACCTCTAAACATTAAAAAAAATGAAATCCATATAGTTCCATCCACATCCTATCTGTGTAAGGAGGGATCTCTCCAGTTATACCACAGTTTCCAGCAATATTATTGATCCTTAAGTCATTTAAATTCTTTAGAAGTGGCAATCCTGTAGGAATAAGTCCTTGAAGACTACTTGCTTGAAGATCTATTATTTATGTGTCCAATTTTGAAGAAAACTGTGGTAGTTATCATGTGGAGTTGTTGCTTCCAATCGTGAAGTATATAAAATTTGAGAGGTTACCACCATCCAATGAACAATAAGAAGAAGAAGTTGGGAACAGGGAACTCATCTTCTCTTTAGCAGGAGAAATCCGTTTCCCCCATCGACTAAAACAAAAGAGAAAGATGACTATCCCTTGCATTCTATTAATCAGAAATAAATGAAAAAGGGGAAAGAAGAATCGCTGCCGACATATGCACGGGTTACGTCGAGACAATCCAACACCATCCGAAATACCCCAAAATCTAGGGCAAATCAGTAAACCCTTTTACTATTTGCTTCACCATCAGAGCATAAGAAAAAGAAGAACATTTCCGTCAACCCTAGCGACAAGAGTCGCCCGCCGATCTTACCCATTGAAAGATGAAAAGAGACTCAAAAGGATTTTATCTTTCACCGGAAGATTTCCACTTAGGAGGAGTCGTGAAGCTCCCAAATTCCCCAAACCTTTCCCCGGAAGAAGCTCCCGAAATTCCCCAAACCTTTCCCCGGAAAAAGGGGTAAGATCGGCGGGCGACTCTTGTCATAAACTTCGCATTAATCGTTTGATTTAATAATTATGATTATTTTCATTTCAAATAATCTACTCGAAATTTCGGGGCGTTACATCCACCCCTCCTACCAAAAAGTTTCGGCCCGAAACTTTGCAACACGAAGCACAAAAGAAAAGCACAAAAGGGGAAGGCTTATCGGTAAACTCTAGACGAAAAGATGAGGATACGACTCTCTCATCACTGAATCCAACTCCCAGGTTGCGCCGCGAACATCCTGATTGTTCCAGAGAACCTTTACCATAGTAATCGTCTTCCTTCACAACACCCGATTCTGCTTCTCCAATATACGAACAGGCTGCTCCACATAGGACAAATTTGGCTGCAACTCAGGCACAGATTCTAGAACGTGTCGATCACCGAGAATACACTTTCGCAACTGGCTCACATGGAACACATCGTGATCACCAGGGATGGAGGCAGGCAGCAATAACCTTAAGCAGAAACTCCGACGCGCTCCACGATCTGAAAAGGTCCCACTTACTTGGGATCTAGCTTATGGTTCTTCCCAAACTTCTTAACACCGGCAATCGGAGAAACCTTCAAGAACACCATGTCCCAAACTGCAAATTCTAAATCGACCCTTCGCCGATTGGCGTACTTCTCATAGCCTCCTGAGCTAGACGAAGCTTCTCACGGATCTGCGTTACAACAACGCTCATTTTTTCCAAGGCCTCTGGACCCAAAACTGGCTTCTCGCCCACTTCAGCCCAAAACAGGGGAGTCCAACATCGTCTCCCATACAAAGCTTCGAAAGGAGCCATCTGCAAGCTCTCCTGATAACTGTTATTGTACGCAAATTTCATAAGCCCTAGGCGTTCATCCCAAGCTCCACCATGCTCCAAAATATAATACCTGATCATATCCTCTACAATCCGATTTACCCTTTCTGTCTGCCCATTCGTCTGCGGATGATATGCGGTAGAATACTGAAGGTCGGTGCCCAAAGCTCCCTGCAAACTTTGCCAAAAACGGGATGTATACCTGGAATCTCGATCCGACACAATGGTCGCGGGCACACCATGCATTCTAATAACTTCTTGCACGTACAACGATGCAATCTTCTCCGGTTCAACTCAATATGAGCTGAGATGAACCAAAACGGACAATATTTGACGATACTTTCAGAGACTATGATGATGCAAATATAATCCATGCTTTTAACATAACTCAAGTAGAGGAGAATATGCCAAAGTGTGGTCTAATTAAATATTTGAAATTGGAACTTATAAGTGTTGGACTCTGAATTGTCTATTACTGAGGATGACTTTATTTGATGTGGTTGAGAACAACGGATGTGACCGAATAACAATGGAGGCGGCCAGAAAACACAAGAGGTCCCACCGCACACCCGCGAGCTTGTCAAATGTGCTCCCCATCCAAAAAATGCCAAGGTCTTTTGGTTCTAAGTGAAATTGGAACAAGAAGAACAAAAAAGAGTCAAAAGAGAGGGGGGGGGGGGTTCCCATACCTCTATTGTTCTCAAGCCGGTTCTCTTGCCAAACTATACAGGGATCATGTCACCATAACATGTTGGAACCTAAGTAGTAGAGTGGTGTTAGGAACAAGTGGGCATGCCACCACCAATGTTAGACCCTAGTCTGCCACCCAAGCACCATGTGTAGTGGTAAGGGGATACACTTGTGGATATCATGGAAAAGCTCTGGGTTTTTGGGAAATGGGAAGATTTGTTAGTATAAACAAAGATTTACATCTATAAATGACAAAGATAATGCGCCCACCCTCAGAATGGGGCAGGAGGTAGTGGAAAGAACAAACTTAGTGGAAACAATTCAAGTTCCACTTAGCCGGTAGTGTCTCGGAGAAGCCGTAGGAGTGGTGTATAAGCGGAGTTTTCGATGAACGATGTGTGGCATGAGCGAGATGATCCTTTGTAAAGAGAGAAGCAAAAAGTGAGAAGTGAGAAGAGCGGGAAGGGATAAGAGCGGAGGGAGAGAAAAACAGGAAGTGATAATCAACCATATAACGTCCGACAAAAAAAGTATTGAGATGGACGACTGAATGACTGAGATGAATATCTCATTATGAGTACTGAGTGAATTGCCATGTTATCTCGGGGCGTCCCGAGGAGGGCTTCTCGACTAGCGACATGTGTCGTGAAGCAAGGGTAATATGAAGGAAGTGGTGAGAAAGGCACGACGTTCATGCCATCGGTTAGGCGGAGAGTATTAGCGGGCCGGTCGGCCCTCGAGTAAATAGGGTTTAACGGGCCGATAATAGATCACCATGCCGTTTTAGATCAGACTGAGTTACTGTTTAGAGATTCGTGCAAATACTTGATGCCAACATGTATTTTGTGATGTGATGGAGATCGGAATAATTAAGTACTTAATCCACTCATGATAAACACAAAGATATAGTTGATTCAATTTAACCACTGTTCCGAGTTGTGCTCTCTCTCTCTCCCTCTCTCTCTCTATATATAAACTGAATTGCTGCTAATATCTTGTAAATAGAGGTTTAGATTCTGGAATAAATGGATTTTCCTTGCACAATATCTGGCTGACAATATTGTTCAAAGGAAATGTCAATGAAACATTTCAATAACTGTCTTTGCATCTATCTATTAAAAAACTAGTGCTCTTTCTGTCTCCAGACTAATTATATAGACTCTTTTTCTGATGGAGATATTCAACGTGATGGGTGTGTAAACTTATGTTGAGTTCATTGACTGAATTTTTGTAGACTGTTGCTGCTTTGAAATTTATGACGTGAAAATTGATTTTTCCGTTCTACAGACTTCTGCACTAGATGGAGAAACTGATTTGAAGACTAGAGTTATTACTTCAGCTTGCATGGGGCTAGCTTCTGAACAGTTGCACAAAATTAAGGTAGTTTTTCTTTATTTTTGTTTGATAGTGTTAGTTAGTTATTTCATTTCTTTTGGTTTGAAATAATGCAATTCTATTCACTTTGAACAGGGTGTTCTCGAGTGTCCAAATCCTGATAATGATATTAGAAGATTTGATGCAAATATCCGTTTGTTTCCTCCGTTTCTAGATAATGATATATACTCTTTAACTATCAATAATACTCTGCTACAATCCTGCTACTTAAGGAACACAGACTGGGCTTGTGGAGTTGCAGTTTATACAGGTAAATTAATGATCCTGATAGTTATAAAGTGTTTAGAGATATGATTGTGTATAAAAATATGTTTTTTGTGTGTGTATATATATAATTAAATGCAAAATTACCTCAATTACTGGAATTCTTCATTCACCAATCGAGAGTATTAGTTGTTGTGTCTTAGGGCATGTCTATCTAAACCTAGGTTGCACTCAAAGTTTCTCACACATTAATATTTTGGAACACTTATGCTAGAGCTAATGCTCGAAGTAACTAACTTGTCTCTGTTGTAATTGATGCGTCTGCCTATTACTGCCAGGTAAAAGATATCTTCCAATTAGTGATTTGTCATCACATACTTAGTTGAAATAACACATTCATATGCTTAGAATCCATCATTCTATGATGTAGCCCATTCATTAAGTGTTTGAGATAGTCCAGTTCACATGTAGTGTATAACCCTGTACTGTGATTCCTAACGCGATCTTGCTACAATGTCTCTTTTTATTCTTCAAGGATAAAAAATACCTCCCAGAAACACAGTACCATATCTGCACTTTAACATCCTTCTATCTTCACACGCTTGTACACAATATACACTCATGGTGTTCCTTAAATATCTCAAAATATGAACGACACCATCCATGTGGGGTGTACTTGGTGTGTTTCCATAAACCAACTAACTACATTGACGAGAAATGCAATCCAAGTCTTGTAATGGTTTAATAATTGAATTTTCCCACCAGTTGTCTATATCATGTTGGTTTCTTAATCAACTCTCTTCATCCTTCATTAACTTGGTATTCGGGCCCATAGGGTTTTCAATCAATTTTCTTGATCTTGATAGTCATATCTATTTCAGAAAGAAGATCTGATGGGGAGCAGAGACGAGGACTCGTAGTGGAGGATGAGTTTTGGGATCATTCGGGCTGATTTGGCGACTTACCATATATGGCGTGCCCGGATCGACGATCCGTCTCCGTGGATGCGTCCGGATTCGCGTTGCGAATCAATTTCATACATAGCTTTGTATTTTTTTGGGTTTATTTCATATAGGTTTGGCCCCGAAACCAACAACGAATCGTAGCCGTTGATTCTAGGTGTCCTAATTTTATTTCTTATAAATAGGATGTTTAGGGCTGCCGTCATCTGGATTGTTGAAATTTGGAGAAGTTCTTCCTCATTTCCGGTGATCTCCGCGGTGTCGACTCCGTGGAACCCCTTGGTGACGACTCCTTGGGTAAGTGTGTTTGTATCTTTGTGTTTTCCTTGCCCCTCTCCCTAGCCGCCCCTCCTCCTTCCCCTATTGCTGCCAACCGCCCCTTCTCCCTCCTCCTCCCACTGCTGCCGCCAGCCGCCCCACCCCCTTCACTGCTCCTTCTGTCACCCTACATCCCAGGCCGCCGCCCCCTTTCTCCCCTCCATTTGCTGCCATCAACCTCCCAGTCCGTGGAAACACCTCCCAACACCTCGCCCCTCTGGATCTGTCCAAATCTGAGTATTTCAGCCCAGATCTAGCCCTCCGCCATTCCGATAGCACCCCAATCCCTTCCCAGATTTGCTGCCAGCACCCCCTACCCGTGGAAACACCTCCCAGCACCCCGCCCCTCTGGATCTGTCTAGATCTGAGCATTTCAGCTCAGATCCAGCCCTCTGCCATTCCGGTCCAGCACCCCTTCCCAGATTTGCTGCCAGCACCCCATACCCGTGGAACCACCTCCCAACATCCCGTCCCCTTGTATCTACCCAGATCTGGGCATTTCACCCCAGATCTCGCCCTCCGTCATCCCGATCCAGCCCTCCCACTTCCCCTTCGACCCTCCCCTTACTCGATCCAGTCCACCACCACCACCACCACCACCACCACCACTTGGAAAGCCTAGTTCTCCTCCAAACGTCAAATTTTGCCCTAAATTAAAGCAACCCTAATATACATTATATTTTTTGTTGTGTTTTTGTATTGGTGTTTGGTTGTAAAACATTGTTATGGTATGCTTATTTGATGCTTGCTTGGTATTATAGTTTATTATGTTATTTGCTCTTTGAAAAATCTCTAATTGCAGAAAGGACTGATTCACCGCGTGCTCTATCTTTGCCCCTCCACGCGGAGGGAAGCCAAAGCTTGTTCGCTTAATAAATTATTTTGCCTTGCTTTGAAATATTTGTGTGGGATTTAATTATTTATTATCTAATTTGGATTCACAATGTCGGACTTTGCATTGCATGTAGGGTTAGGGCATGGTTTCATCCGCCGCCTATAGATACGTCCCGCGTCAATTGGTATCAAAGCAAGGTTGCGTGCACTTTTCGATACACAGTCGTAGAGTTTATAGGTTTTTCATTATCTCTAGGTATCATAATTATTCCTCCTCACTTTGGAGGTCTCGAGTCCACTTGCACCCGCCCTCATAGATCTCCTTCAGGGAGACCCTCACGACACTACGATGATTCTTCGCGAACGCAGTACACCACTTCCAGAGATCGTGTTGACCCACCGACACGACCCCACCATGCTAGAGACAATCAGTATGATGATTTTCATCGTTCTTATCCGTACATGCGAGCGGATCGTGTTGATCCTTCGACATGATTCAGTTACCTTAGGGATGATTATTATGAGGATCGTCGTTCCGATAGAGATCTTGAGAGTCAGTTTCGTACTGCTGCCCCTTCCTTTGACGGCTCATCGAGTCCCGAGTCTTTCAGTTATTGGCTTGTGGATATGGAGTATTATCTTGATCATTTTGAGGTATTCGGTGAGCATCGCGTCAAGTTTGCGAAACTTAGACTTTTAGATCAGGCGAGGGCATATTGGTCTAGCATTGAGAGGACCCGCGAGCGAGATCGTCTATATCGCATCACTAGTTGGGTGGACATGAAGCGTACAATGTGTCAGAGGTATTTGCCTTCGTCGTATTAGAGTCGCTTGCTCGACCAATTATTTTCCCTTCAGCAAGGATCCATGTCTGTCGCTGAGTACAAGGACCGTTTTGATGAGTTAGTGGTGAGGAGTGATATCCGAGAGGACCCAGCCGTTACTGTTTCCCTATTTCGGTCTGGACTTCGGCCTGACATACGTACCGATGTGGTTTATCATAGCTCGAGGGATCCTCAAGCAGACATATTAGCTCGCCCTACATTATGAGCAGTCTTTGAGATCCGCAAGAGGTGATCGATGGGATTCTCACCTTGACCTCCGCAGTACGAGTCCCTCCTATACTGAGGTCACCACGATGCCTACCAGTGTCCTGTCAGCCATGACAGAAGTGACACCTGATGCAGATTGCTCTCACCCCAATGAGGTGCTAGCCCAGTGAGTGACTTATCTCTTGTTTCTGACCCGTCTCTTGTGACCCCGACTGAGAGCGAACCTGAGCGTCCTATTGAGTCTGTAGTGTTGTGTCCCTCACCCACACCTCTTTCTTTGCCATCCACCGGGTTAGTTAGCACCCCAACCACAGACCCACTTTCTGACACCGCACCTACGGATCCATTCTTGAGTGTAGGTCTATGTCGCACTCCCATTGTCATTGCTCTGAGCAACATCATGACCGAGAGCCCAGAGCCTGATGTTGATCCCGTAGTGGCTATGCCACCCATTCACGGTGACACTACCTCTCACGATGGTACTCATATGGAGGACCATGACCCTAGTGATGAGTTCTATGACGAGCCCCCAGTTGAGCCTTTAGATGATCTGCCACATCCTGATGAGGATGAGATTCAGGTGAGCCCCACATGTATGAGTATCGATTTATGGAAGCCACTTCCATTATCGTCCCTGACCCCGCCCCAGAGGATGGATATTGTGAGGAGCATCCAATATTTAGGGCACCACCTGCTGACACATCGCACTCTCGTTGAGTTTTGGGATGCACCACCTGCTGACCCACTAGACGAGCTCTCTCTTTTTGGGGACACACACCACACTCGAGAGCCACGTCTTCTAGTCGGTGTACATGATTTTCACCCAGGTGGTCGTCTCATTCGCGATGAATTTTCGTACACGTCTCCTAGTGAGCCCCCTGATGTGTTACGTTCCCTGAGAGACATTTGGCTCGTTACGAGCTCGTATTTGAGTGTAGATGTCTCACACAGTCACCAGAACACTCGACACACACGAGATGAGTTTTTCTACACTTCCCCGAGAGAGCCTCCTGATATGCCACCTCCTGTGATAGATTTTTAGGTCATTATTAGATTTTCCCATAAAGAGCATGTTGTGTCGGTCATGTGTCATTTGCATCATTGCATGGGTCTGTTGAGTCGTTTCGTCATCATTTGCATGAGTCTGTTGTGTTGACTGTTCATCGTTTGCTTGTGTGTCATGAGTCGGTCTGACGAATAATCCATATTGGTAATAAATCTTGTAAATCACATGCGGATGTTCATTGGCAAGTGCAGGTACTTAATGAAGACGAGCAGGTGATGGTGAGAATCTGCGTTGTGAGGCTCCGTGCGAGGCTTGCTAAAAGTTTGAGTGTTCGACGAATGGGTCCCTACTCTTCCCTTAGACGTATCAGGACAAATGCTTATGAGCTGGACATCCCCGCGAGCATGGGTGCCCATACTATGTTCAATGTCGAGAATCTGACGCCATCCTTTGCACCTAACGAGTATTCAGGCCCACATTTTTGCGGCCCTCCCGAGCCTTTACCACCACTTTTACCACCCACCACTCAGTCTACCCCCGAGCCCTTGCCACCACATTCATTGCCCCGTGCTCATCCCATCCCTGACCCTCACTTACCCGGGACCATGTCCCCAACGGCTTCACCATTGGCACCTCGGATCCCACTGGATCCTTCTACTAGTGTGTTGAGAGATGAGCTTATCACTGAGATCATTACGCATGAGCCCGCCCCCTCTACAGACTGTCTCGTGTGCCGCTACCTGGTTCGCTGGTGCGGACGACTCTTCACCGACGACACTTGGACCACCTCTGGTGGACCTCTTCGAGTTTTACCTGGCTTACAACGAGAGAAATCCGATCTCTATTCATCGGGAGATGAATTCTTTCAAGCCGGGGAGATTGATGCGGAGCAGAGACGAGGACGAGTTTTGGGCCCATTCGGGCTGATTTGGCGACTTACCATATATGGCGTGCCCGGATCGACGATCCGACTCTGTTGATGCGTCCGGATTCGCGTTGCGAATCAATTTCATATATAACTTTGTATTTTTCTTGTTTATTTCATATAGGTTTGGCCCCGAGACCAACGACTAATCGTAGCCGTTGATTCCGGGTTCCCTAATTTTATTTCTTATAAATAGGATGTTTAGGCCTGCCGTCATCTGGATTGCTGAAATTTGGAGAAGTTCTTCCTCATTTCTGGTGATCTCCTCCGCGGTGCCGACTCATTGAAACCCCTTGGTGACGACTCCTTGGGTAAGTGTGTTTGTATCTTTGTGTTTTCCTTGCCCCTCTCCCTAGCCTCCCCTCCTCCTCCTTCCCCTATTGCTACCAGCCGCCCCTCCTCTCTCCTCCTCCCACTGCTGCTGCCAGCCGCCCCACCCCCTTCACTGCTCCCTCTGTCCGCCCACATCCCAGGCCACCGCCCCCCTTTCTCCCTTCCATTTGCTGCCAGCACCCCCCAGTCCATGGAAACACCTCCCTGCACCCCGCCCCTCTGGATCTGTCTAGATCTGAGCATTTCAGCCCAGATCCAGCCCTCCGCCATTCCGATCCAGCACCCCAATCCTGTCCCAGATTTGCTGCCAGCACCCCCTACCCGTGGAAACACCTCCCAACACCCCGCCCCTGGATCTGTCCAGATCTGAGCATTTCAACCCAGAACCAACCCTCCGTCATTCCGATACAGCACCCCAATCTTTTCCCAGATTTGCTGCCAACACCCCCTACCCGTGGAAACACCTCCCAGCACCCCGCCCCTGGATCTGTCTAGATCTGAGCATTTCAACCCAGATTTAATTATTTATTATCTAATTTGGATTCACAATGTCGGACTTTGCATTGCATGTAGGGTTAGGGCAAAGTTTCATCCGCCGCTTATAGGTACGTCTTGCGTCAAGATCCCTAACACAATTCCTTTGCATTAAACATATGACTGAAGTGTGATCCACTTATGTGGCCAAGTAATATTTGTTCTTACCTAGATCTTTTGTCTGAAATGACCATTCATCAGGGCTTTCAGTTTTGAAATTTCCATTCTATCCCTAACCCTGATAACAATATTATCAGCATATACCACAAGGATAATACTCCCATCTTTATGGCATAAAATATATTGTGGCCGACTCTACATCTCTGGAGCTAAATTTTTTTCAACATGCTTCTCTAACAACACTCAGGGTGATTATTTTAGTCCATATAATATTTATTTACTTACTCACCATGCAGAAATCAAGGGCTGCTCCATGTACAATTTTCTTCAAGATCTTCGTGTAGAAATACACTAGTAATATCCAGTTGAGACAATGACAAATGGTTCGTTGCTGCTAGACATGATCACCAGAACCGACCTATCACTCCAAACTTAATCCATACTAGAATTGAAAATTTTGGTTCGGTTCTTATTTAGTTCTCCATTCTACCTGACATCTTACTTCACGTTACGCATTATCATGTTACATATATTGATATAACAAGTTGCAAGTAAATATTAATAGAAGTTTGACCCCTAGTGTCTCCTGTTGCCGATTTGAATTTTGTACCAACATTAATCTTATAAACAACAAATACATTCATATGGTAATAAAAATTAATGTTTACTATTGTTAATCTGAAGAATGTTAATGTTGATATCTTATCTATTTCAAATTAAGTGATAAACATTAAATAATATGTATTAAGTATTAATTATTAGTAATATATATTAGTAGTAACTAATAAATACTATCTCTATTACTAATCAAATGTCAATTACTTATAATTTGGTTCTTGGGTTCGTTCTTGTGTACTTGACCCCTAGAATCGAGAACGGACCTAAAGATCGTTTCGAATTTTTTTTGGAACTAGAAATGAACCGTGAACCACTAGAACTGACCCGAATTGATTAACGAAATTTTCCGGTCAGTTCTTAGTTCTTCGGAACTTTTTGTTTCCAATGTGATGAAATAGAAGTGAAATTGCAATAAATAGAAGTGTGTGGATGAAAGAGTCTATAATAGGTGCACTAAAGGATAACTCTTAAACTACCCCCCCCCAAACGTAAACAATGCATTGCCCTCAATGCATAAAAATAAAAATGATGCGGGGAGTAAGAAATTCGTTACCATAGTGCCCAAAGGGGCAATCACATGTAGGCTTGACATGAGAAATGTGTGTCCGATTCTCCTCGTTGGTGTGCTAAACATGATTAGCAAAATGGACTAGAACATGAAAAACAAACAAAGAAACAAAGTAAAGCTGAAATAAACAAACCACACATGCATATTAGATAAAGAAGACAAAATATTGAAAACAAAAATAAAGCAATGCAGGAAAAATAAACTAGTTCAAAATGCCGGAAATCAAAGATAGGTTTGAGGTGCCTCCCAAGAGCGCTTTGTATAAAGTCCTTAAGTTGAACCAAATCCTTGTATTATAGAATAAATCAGCTATACATTGATTTATGATAATATTCAGATGCCAGATGTGGAGGTCCGGAGACCATGGTAGCGGAGTTGGGAGAAATGTGAGTTTCTCTTGCTTCGGCCTCCTCCTCCCTCATCGTAGCCGAGCGGGCTGCTCTTTCTTCTCTTTCTTTCCTCTTCTCCTCTACGCGCGGTGATCTTCAACGCCCCTCTTTCTTCTAGATCCTCTCAGCGTTCTCTTCTTCAATTATAGTAGTTGGAGACGCACAAATAGCGGTTGCGACAAGCTCCTCAATGATGCATGCATGCTCAATGGTTCCTCCGTCATAATGTTTCACGCGTTGGACATTCACTTTGAATTTTCCTTCTCTCCGAACAACTCCACGACACCGAACGGGTAGACACAAGTGTCAGTGTACGGGCCATACCATCTGGATTTGAGTTTACCTGGGAAAAGACAGAGCTGAGAGTTGTAAAGTAGAACTTGATCTCCCACCTTGAATTCCTTGATCACAATTTTACGATCGTGCCAACGTTTTGTCTGTTCTTTAATGCGGGCATTCTCGTAAGCATGATGACAAAATTCTTCATGTTCACATAATTGCAATAGTCGGTCCTCGCCTGCACAAGGTAAATCCAAGTTTAGATATTTGATGGCCCAATTAGCTTTATGTTCTAGTTCTACTGTAAGGTGGCATGCTTTTCTAAAGACGAACCTAAATGGGAATGTCCCAATAGGCATCTTGAACGCAGCGCGATATGCCCATAGAGCATCATCAAGCTTGATAGCCAATCCTTCCGGTTGGTGTGCACCAATTTTTCAATCATACATTTTAATTCACGATTAGATACTACTACCTGTCCACTGGTTTGTGGATGGTAAGCTATAGCAACCTTGTGGTGCACACCATACTTGTTCAATAATTGTTCAAATGGTTTGTTATATAAATTACTCCCGTCGTCATTAATGATCGTCCGAGGTGTGCCGAAACAGGTGAAGATGTTTTTGTGTAAAAAATTCAGCATTGCCTTAACATCATTAGTGGGAAAGACTTCTGCCTCAACTCATTTGAAAACGTAGTCCACCGCACTAGAATCTATTGTTTATTGGCAAAACTAGTAATGAACCCATGAAGTCTATGCCTCATACGTCAAAAAGTTCACAAACGAGCATATTCTATAGCGACATTTCATCACTCTTGGAGATGCTCCCAGATCGCTGGCATTGATCGCATCTTGTGTATCTTTAATAAAGTAAGCCAAAAGAAACCAAATTGAAGCACTTTGCGGGCGGTTCCTGGTTCTGAAAAACTCCTTTGTGTTGGGGTTTAACTATTTGAGGGTGACTACATGGTTTGAAAAATAAGTTTGGGGGAGTCACTTCTCATACTTTCTTTTTGGTAGAATATCTTGGATCAAAACTCAATACATTTTGTTTAAGTGTGATTAAACACTCATGTTTATCCTTGTATATCTTACCTTAAACCTAAGCATACCAATCCAACAAAATATTAACAATGAATATTTTTTTTTTCTATTAAATGCTAACTAAATTATTAATCAAAGGTCAATTATTTACATTGTGATTCCTGTGATTGTTCTCAGTCTCTCAGGCACCCAATCCCAAGAATCGAGAACCGATTTGAGGAATTGGTTCCAATTTTTGTTGGAACCCGAACCGAATCAAGAACCACTAGAGTCAACCTGAATTGATCGGTTCAATTCAGTTACAGGTTGAATCATGGTTTTTCGGTTCTTTTTGCACATTCCTACACAAGTGAAAATGTCTCATCGCAATCCACCTCATATGCACAATAAAACTAGTTGTTTCTCTGTATGCACTTTTTTCTCAAGATCTTCATGTAGGAATGCATTAGTAATATTCATTTGGTAGACGACGATAGTGATGATTACATAAAACGAAGAAAATGAAGGAGATGATGATTACACTAAACAAAGAATACTGCAACAAAGATGCGATGAATACAACTGCAATGATAATGTGAGGAAGTCTGCAGAAGAACAGAAAAGTGATGGTCGAGGAAGTATCTGATACCATGAAATTAATAGCATAAGTACCTCAATCACCGCGTATCGAGCTCAGTCACGATTCACGGTAATATGATCATGACATGTGGCATATGCTCGCAAATTAGATGACTATTAAGATCACCTAAATTCCCCTCTATTTTACATTCAATCACCTAAAATTATATTTGGCATACATTCATTATACTATTCTTTTTTCAGATCACTAAACTTGTCTTATTTTGTTTATGCATGTGCAAATAATGAGATTATTATCCCTTTGGGTGGAAAGTCGCTTCTCCATGAGATTTTAATTTTGTTAAATAACCATGTTGCTTGACCTGGTCCCAGTGGTTCCACTGCGTTGTGTGGGACTACTGCGTTGGATTATCCCCGACGTTACTTGATTTGTGTTATTGGTCTCACATTGCGTACCCACGTTCACCCGCGTGTGCTTATAGGTCCCATGCCCCTTCTCTTTTCTCCCATGACTTTTGGGATGGAAGCCGCATGTTTATGCATGGTAACAAGGCGAGGTATGACCCATTGCGGGGGCATGCTGGTTGACCTGGTCTCGGGGTGTATACTACACGTCGCGTGGACTACTTTGTTGGATTATCCCACCGTGGCTCGGTCTGTGGTATTAGTCCCATATTGCCTACCCACATTCACCCGCCTATGCTTATATGTCCCATGCTCCTCCTTTCACATGGTGTTTTGGGATAAAATCAGTGCGATTCCCACTATATCTTGATCAAATCAATGTTCATGCCAACTATTTTATTAAAAAATAGTTAAAGTCATTAACTTTGTAAAAGAATTGCCTTAGCCCCATGCAAAAGCTCATGTAAAGGCCCGTCGTTGGCATGTTTAGTTTAGTCCCACACTTTGATTTAGAGTTGAGCTTTCACTCCTCCCTATATATGTGTGTACAAATCTTTGTATTTAATGTTGTAGAAATGAGAAATAAATTCATTTTTTCTTTTGTATTCTAACTTTCTACATGGTATCAGAGACCCACGATCCAAATCGGTACACTCTCAATGATTGAATTCTCCTAATTTAAGTACTCGCTTATGCTGCTGGGTACTCGCCCGTTCTCTACTCTTCGTGGATTCTACGAATAAGCTAGCTCACCCATCTTTTTTATAGGTACTCAACATACCAGTTTCTTACTTCGTCTCCCTACGGGACTCATAGCTCCTCTGTCGCTCGTCGTTATTCGCTGTCTCAGCTTCCCGAACGATCGCCCGTTACTCGCTGCCAAGCACTTGCCGCTTCTTCCTGCGACGGCTTTAGCTCGCTTGCTACTGGACCCGGTGTATTCTCCCTGCACCCGCCGACTCTCACGCCCGGAGCTTACAGTTTTTTCTTGCGACCTTCGTTCCACGACTTCCTTCTGCGACTGTGACCTCACATCACCTGCTGCGACCTTCGTTCAACCTTCTCGAAGACTTCCTCCTGCGACCGTGAGCTCGCATCACCTGCTGCGACTTCATTCGGCCTCCTCAACGACTCTCTTTTGACTTCCTCCTCGACAACTTCCTTCTGCGACCTTCGTTCGGCCTCCTTCTCGATTTCTTTCTCCTTCTCGCAGTAGCACCTTAAGAACTCGCACAACAATGCTCACTGAACCTCTGTCTCTCATTTGCTCCCCGCAATGTCTGACCACGCCAGAACGAATGCTGTGTCTGCTCTCTCCACTCTTCTCACACTCGCTCTGATACCTCTCCCTGACGTCTGGGATGAACTCCTCATTACTACTATTTCCCTCATCGGGAAGAAAACTTTTTTGAGTGGATACACTCCGCGCTCTGTGCCCTACAGACCAAAGGTCTTCTTCATCATGTCACTCGCGATACCATGTTGATCCTACCGAGCAATGGCTCCACAATGATGGACACGTACATTCACGAATCCTCAACTCTATGGACAGTGAGCCATATCGCATGGCTATTCATCACGAGACCACAAAAGCCATGTGGGATGAACTGAAGACCCTAAACTCTAGGCATGACAACCTTCATCATCTTTTCGTTATCTTTCGGGATTTCCAGTCCGTTGAACCTGGTTCAGACGGTGACCTGCCTTCCTTTGTGGCCCAATACAAAACACTCATCGAGGCCTGGGTTCAGCACCAACCTCTGATGTTGGATCTTGCTACCCAACATGCTTAGAAGGAGGTTGTCAGCATAACCCTAATGATGACACAACTACCACCTCATCTTCACAGTGTCCATGCGACCATCTTATCCTCTTCCACTATTCCGTCTCTCTCAAATGTGTGCTACATGATCTTGAAGGTGACTCTGCCCATCGATGTCTCGACCCCTCCCTCTCCTGCTCTACTCAAACATTCTACTGACGCTCTTCCTCCACATCCTGGGCATCATGGAGGTCGTCATGGTTCTCATGGCGGTGGGCTAATCGGGCGCAATCGCTCCAAGGGGCAAACCACTCGCCTGCGTACCCATTGTGGCCTGATGAATCATACTGAAGCCATATGTTATCGCAAAAACCTCTCAGCACTACGCTTCTCCTGCGGTGGATGTTCATACCACCTCTCGCCCCGACATTGACACCTTGCGAGAAGAACGTCAGTATCTTCGGGGACCGGTTACTCGGACTTCCGTTTCCGTCGCCTCTATCACCAATGAAGGTATATCGTGCTTTTCCCATCGTACCCCTTGGATAGTGGACTCTGGGGCGACGAATCATATTATCTCGCAGAAGCCTTCTCAGTATATTGATTCTGCTTGTCCTAAGTTTATCACGGTGGCCAATAACGACCCCACCCCGGTCCGCGACTCTGGAGATGTGCCTCTCACTCCATCCCTCTCTCTCCGCTCTGTGCTTCATGTTCCTGACTCTCAATTCAATCTTCTTTCTGGTAGTCGTCTTACTAATGATCATGAATGTTCCATCACCTTTTTCTCTTTTTCCTTTATGGTGCATGCTTGACAGACGCAAAATATCATTGGTAGATGGCGGTTGTCAAATGTGCTCTACACTTTAGAGCTTCCTACCTCAATTCTCTCCTCTGTTTGCTCTGTGGATTGACACCGACATCTTGACCATGCTCCTTTTTTTATTCTGCAGAAAGCTCTTCCCTGATGTTTCTTTTTTTGAATTTATGAATCATGTATCTACGGGAAACAACATCTCCAGGCTGTCGAGCGAATTCTTCGGTATCTGAAGAATGCCCTAGGACAAGGGCTTGTGTATAAGCCCTCAATTTCTCTATCCTTAGTTGCCTACTATGATGCAAATTATGCTGGTTCTCTTGATGATCGTCGGTCTACGAGCGGCTACTGCACATACTTTGGAGAACACCTGATCACTGGAGAAGAAAACGATGGTGGCACACTTGTCTGCAGAGGCTGAGTATCATTCAATGACGTCTGTTGTTTCTGAACTCACGTGGTCGAAAAGTCTTCTTATTGATCTTGGTGTGAAACTACCATTTCCGGTAGTTCTCTACTGTGATAGTGAAGCTGCTATCCATATCGCCGAGAATCCCATTTTTCATGAACGTACCAAACATATCGAAGTTGATTGTCATTTCATCCGGGAAAAAGTTCAGCTACGCAAACTTGATTTACGACATGTACCCGTTGCCGAGCAGATTTCTGATGTTCTCACCAAGGCCTTACCACACCCACTCTACCGACAGTTCATTTCCAAGCTTGGCACCTACAATCTGTATGCTCCAAGCTTGCGGGGGATTGTAGAAGAATTGTCTTAGCCCATGAAAAAGCCCATGTAATGGCCCGTTGTTGGCATGTTTAGTTTAGTCCCACACCTTGGTTTGGAGTTGCGCTTTCACTCCTCCCTATATACGTGTGTACAAATCCTTGTATTTAATGTTGTAGAAATGAGAAATAAATTGTTTTTCTCCTTTGTATTCTAAATTTCTACAAACTTTATAGTTGTTGTCATCCGTTAATCACACAAGTTACGCAAATGAGCAATCCCAGTAATGAGAAACTATTATGTTGGACGATTATTCAAATCATGTGAAACTTGATGCATGCAGTGCATTATTTACACCAATCAAAGCTATGAATCCTTAAAAAGGGCTATAAGTTGTGCTTTTTGTGAGGGGAATTACCCCACTATTCTATTTCTTGATTATGTTTATTAATCTTTGTATTTTAATAAAATTGATTAAACATAAGCTCAAGATTGTTATTGAATTGTAGCTCAGCAGCAAAACTGTCTTGTTCTTAGATCAAATCTTTTGTGAATTTTATAATGTAAACTCTATATGGAGAGTGAATTTTCCACAAAAGGATTGTAGGCATCCAATAATAATTTTTTACACACCTGTGCGCATACAGACACAATAAATGTTGTCCAAAGGTTTAGTTTATTTTATAGATATTGTCATTCTTCTTCTGTTAATGAATCCCATGCAATGCATATGAATAGAAGATTTTATAACCATACTAATTGTGTTTATATTACATGTTAAGTTTTAGAAATTGTGCTCCCTCATTCACTTTATGTGGCTATTTTAGAGCGATGAAACTTGTAGATTGCTAGTTTATTTTTTCTATATGATAAAGATTTTCTCTGTTATCTTTAGTTTCCATTGATTTTCTTTTTCTTTTTTATGTTGTATGAAACAAGAGTAGGATCAACTTGAATTTCAGTAGACTCCATTTTAAGGTTACCACAGATAGACTATTCAATTGAACTAGACTTTTTGTTTCAAAGCATGAACAAACACCATTTTATGATGAAAGACCAGCGATAGAAAGCCAAAGCTCGAGCGAATGCAACATGCCAACCCCTCCATGCACACTACAAGTCTACAACCAACAATCATTTGATTTATCACGCTTTCATTCGTACCACCTACACTCCCCATGCGACTCCTCACTTCTTCCACATCAAAAACCGCAATAGATTTGAACTGTTTAGTTAGACCCAACGATACTTTCAGCAGGACATGCCCGAATGTGCCACTTTTTTTCGTTTTACTCACATGATCTCATTCCCAATCAACATTATGTGCACCCAACTATGTCTCCATTTCCAGCCTAACAATACGATTATGTACAATACCTTTCTTGTTGGGAACCG
The DNA here is from genome assembly GCA_033032865.1 of Dactylorhiza incarnata. Classification (NCBI taxonomy): domain Eukaryota; kingdom Viridiplantae; phylum Streptophyta; class Magnoliopsida; order Asparagales; family Orchidaceae; genus Dactylorhiza; species Dactylorhiza incarnata. The sequence continues at coordinate 6,641,311 of JAWHQI010000057.1, forward strand.
CCACAGAACCCAGTTCCACCACCACCAGACCCTCTGAGAATTGGGTGAAATTTCATCGAGCTATACCAAATGGCGTTAGCACTGCGGGACCATCTCATGTCGAAAGAAACAACTGCTGGGACATAATGACTAGTAGTTAATGTGCAACAATGGCTAATGGAGACACATTAACCCGAGGACAGTATCCAGATCTCCCCATCGACTGTTCAATGTTACACGGTCTTTTCTACAATCACTTCATCTGCCCTTATTGTCTCTATCCAACAACCTCCTCTCCAACCATCACTCCCAATTTCCCTTCCTTGTCACATGCCTGCTCCGAGCAACCAAACTCTTACTATCTAGTAGGCGCCACAACAGACCTCCTCACTTGCTCTTGCACAAGACTTCAGTTACTTAACGAATAAGCTGTCCGCTACCAATCATAGGTGTCAATCACAACTGCGAGCGACAAGCTGCCCATAACTTCTTTTACTTCATCGATGACCATGAGTGGCACTCATTTAGTGATGGCATATGCGCTTTGTATACTCATTATAAGGCTCTTTTGTCGAACGATAAAAGAACGATGAAGCAACAATCAAAATGCATTCCCCGGCTTGAAACAAACTCAAATTAAAGAAGGGTGCAATGCTATGTCTTAATTATGAGTCAGTTTGTCATGATGTCGAGTCATGTTTGTTATTGTATCTTTTAGCTGTGATTCATATTTTTGGAGTTTTTTTAATTTGGAGTCTTTATGCTTTTTAATTAGCTCAATTGTTAGAGGGGCTATTGCAAAAGTATTTTTGTAAGTCTATTTAAAGGGTCCCTTGGGCCATGAAAAAGAGAGAAAGAAATATTTCCTCTCCCCTCCTCTAGGGTTAGGGATTTCGTAGCTCTCCCTCAAGCTCCCTACCTAGGTAACCACGATAAGACTCCATAGAATTTTCTTCAGCATCATCTTCACCTACGACCACGCTCGGGACGCTCCCCTTTAGAGTTGAGATTCTCGGTTGGAACTGAAGTTTACCATGAAGAGTTGTCAAATATGATACTTGAGGATAAGTGTCGGGGATCACAATTTGAGCACGAGCCATCATACAATGTGGTCCGCACACATCTATTCTCACAGGAGGCGTTAATCAGATTGTCATTTGGATGATCCGAGTCTGCAGTCGCGTCTGAAGCGCCGTTTGAACGTTTCTATTTTTGTTTGTTTGTATTTTTTGGTATTTTAATTGATGCGATCAGTCACTTATCGTGTGCGATCATTTGTAGCCATCCACGAGGTGTGCCCTAAGTAGGATTGGTATAAATAAGTGGGAGAAGGCTAGTTTCAATTTCATTTGCAGAGTTTGGAGACCTTTCTTTCCGGAATTCGACGATCTCACATTGTGCTTGCTCCACGAAATTCCAAGATGCCGACTTCTTGGTGGTTTGTATCTGTACTTTACTTTTGATTTCGGCCTTGCCACCACCTTTTCTAGCTTTAAATACGCTTTCCTATACGGCCACTCAAGATTTCTTCCCCACAACCGAAAATCCCTCCCACAGCATAAGCCCCTCACGCCACCCCTCCCCCTAATGAATCCCACCCCAACCGCCCCCTCTACAAACCACCAACTTACTGTGTCACCTCCCAACACCATCAATAACCCACCGTCTACCTTGGGCCTACCAACCACCATCCCGCCCCATGAAACCTTGGCTGACCCCCACCCCTCCATAAACACCTCCAACAGTCCCCCGCCCAAGCATTCTAACCCCCCCCCCCCCCCCCCCCCCCCCCCCCCCGACAGGACTCGTTCCACCCGCCTCCAATCCCTCCCAAGTCTCGACCTGTTGGAATATGTGATTTAGAAGTGATCAAAAGATTTGTTTTACTGCCAACGTAATTTGAACATATGGTGTCGCACGTTAAGAACGTACATAAATTGGATAAATGATCGTATTGGTTTCATTTATTTTAGATATAAATGAAAACTAATTCCAAAATGTGAATTTATGATGTTTAATTAATTGAGAATTAATTAAATATGGATCAAGAATAATTGCTTATCGAATTGGATTCAAATTGGCTGTTAAGGCAATATTCGACGCACGTCGATTTAGTTTGCGCTTAACAGAAACGCCACATAGTTTAGATGCACGCCGATTTGAGAAATCAACGTTTGTCGATTTGGCCTGCATTTAACAGAAGCCAGAACCGTCGGCCAGAATTCGACGCATGTCTATTTGAGAATTCGACGCACGTCTATTTGAGAATTCGACGCACGCCAATTTGAATTTGATGCACGTCGATTTGTGAAATCGACGTACTTCAAGTTCAACTGAATTCAAGAATTATGATGGTTCTTCCTATTTGTCAGTTTTGAACTGAAAAACGGTTATCCCATTATCATAACTTTCACCTTTCAGAGATTTTTGAAGTCTCTCTCTTCTCTTATATAATAATGACATTTGAGAAACTACTGTAAGAAGAGAGATTAGTCGATAGACAAAAATCGTTATGCGAAGAGAGGAACAAATGAGAGTCTCTGCCGAAATGGAACTAGTATTTCACTGCAGCGAAGGACGACCATCTTCCAACCTCGAGTCCGTTGAACTGTATGGTTTTTTCGGCGTTCGTGTGGATACCAATAGAGATGTGGATTTCATTCCACGTTTGGTTCTCAAATACATCACAATATTCACAAAATCTAATTTCGTCACATGTATATGTTTAACTTTCTTGATTTACTGGTTTTGCATGGTTTCTTGGTACGAGCTCTCGTATTCCACTGTGCATTAGATGAACAATGAGTCACCAACAAGGCCAACCCTCCTCACAACCCTCTAAAGCCCTCCAACTAACCCCACCTGCAACCTAACCCTATCCGTTCTCCCTTCATCCTCCATACCAAAATAAATCTACAAATTTCCTTAAATCCCTCCAACGACTATCATACAACTTCCTTCCCCTCTTCAGATAGCCGCCGCCGCTCCGATGATCACCATATCTCCACTCCCTTGCCCACGATCCTGTATTTGTGAGTGTTTTATAGTCTGGTTTCATGATTCCTTATTGTTGCACAAACTTGGATATTTATATGATAATGGATGCCTTGCTCTGGTAGTTTGTCTGTGTTTACTCTTAACTTGCAGGATCTTTATCACTTGTGTGCAATAGCTTTTGGCCTTTCCAGCGGAGGAAAGCCTCGCTTGTTTGCACGCTTGAATTACTACCGGATGATTGTTATTATTTTATGTTTTAATTTCTAGCTGCAATAAATTGTTGGATCGTCCTTTCATCATCCTAGGGATAGATATGGTTTTATTTCTCCGGCACCGCACCTAGGGTTGCATTTATTTAGATTACACTTACATAGCCTATCACGCATCAATAAGGTGTATCCCCCAACGGAGGTCATGCCGTTGAAAGCTCTAGCTGAGTGTAAAACTTGAATGTTCAAGATTATAAAATAGTATGGATTTGTTATTCACGCTGCTTTCTAATCTTGATTATTCATGAATAGCATTAAGACATCATGAATGTATAGAACTGAAAACAGCATGAATATATGTATGTTATTCAAGGTTTTTCTATTCTATGCATACATATGCATCCATACTATTTTCTAATTTCTCTGCCATTGAAGGCCATGACGATGCAAACATGTGGAGTTTCGCCAGGAAAAATAACTACTGGAGGGTAAAACGTGAATGATCAAGGTTACAAAATAGCATGGATTTATGGGCTTGATTATTCATATTGTTTTCTAATCTTGATTATTCATGAATAGCATGAAGATAGAATGGATGCATATGCATTGGTAGAACTGAAAATAACATGAATATATGTATGTTATTCAATCTATTTTCCTTTCTATGCATATGTCCATACTTTCTTCTAATCTTCTCTCTTGAATATTCATGCTATTTTCTAATCTTGATTATTCACATTATTTTCTAATCTTGATTATTCACATTATTTTCTAATCTTGATTTTTCATGCTATTTTCTAATCTTAATTATTCATTCTATTTTCTAATCTTGATTATTCATGCTATTTTCTAATCTTGATTATTCATGCTATTTTCTAATCTTGATTTTTAATGCTATTTTCTAATCTTGATTTTTAATGCTATTTTCTAATCTTGATTATGCATGTTCATACATATTCATACTTACATGCACATAAATATACATACTTGCATATGCATACAAACATATACAGGCATATATGCGTATACACAATATAAATAGGTTATTAGAATAGACATGGTTGATTAAATATATCTACTTTAGTTCACATCATCGACTTTGGTTTTTTGTTTCTCACTCTTTCTCATGCTAAAAGAATAACGCTAAAGAAATGGAGAAACCACCATGTTACAATGGATGCGTCTCATAAGATTTATTTTTGTACTTTATATTTCTTTCTATATTTATTGTATATTATCTAGATATAATGACTTGGTTTTATTTTTCTCAGGAAATGAAACTAAGTTGGGCATGAGTAGAGGCATAGCGGAGCCCAAACTCACAGCTGTGGATGCAATGATTGATAAATTGACCGGCGCTATTTTTTTGTTCCAAGTAGTAGTTGTTATTGTTCTAGGCTTTGCTGGGAACATTTGGAAGGACACAGAAGCTCGAAAGGTTGGTTGAAATTTTCTTGCATGAAATAATTCCAGTTTCTATTCTTATCTAGTTGTTTGACTTAATTTGCTTAAAAGAGTGATTTGTATTCACTACACTTTTCTTCAAATCCTAAATTATTAGTTGCAGGAAAGGTCTATATAAATGATTATTTGTTGTTTGCTTTGCACTTTATGGGTATATGTATGTAACATGGCATGCTTAAACAGATTTCGGACATATTTTTCCATATTATTCTACTTTTACTGAGCAGTTTCACCCTGACTGTTTAAGCAGTTATCTGTTACGGTCTTCCGATTGCTAGTGGTTGTGCGGTCTTGAGAGGGAGAAGTCCTGAAGAGGATCGTCCCGACCCTTTCTTGATGATGAAAGGGAAAAAGGTTTAATCTATTATTCATCCATAGCGGGTTTATATAAAGGGTTACAAGAGAGACCTAACAATGGACCAACAATGTGAGACTAAACCACCTTACAAGAAATAATACAAATAATAATAATCTCAACAATAATAATCTCAACACCCCCCTCAAGTTGGGCGTGTGATGTCGACCATGCCTAACTTGCCAACATGCTCTCTAAAGACACTTGTACATAATCCCTTGGTGAAGATGTCTACCAATTGTTGCTCGGATGACACGAACGGAGTGACCACAATGCCCCTGACTATATTTTCCTTGATGAAGTGTCTGTCGATCTCAATGTGTTTTGTTCGGTCGTGTTGCACTGGGTTGTGAGCAATGCTGATGGCAACCTTGTTATCACGGTACTGTTTGATAGGCTCGCTTCTTTTAAGGCCAAGATCTTTCATGATGGTTAGGATCTATAGCCCTTCACAGATCCTATGTGCCATGACCCTGAACTCTGCCTCAGTGCTGGATCTGACCACCACATGCTGTTTTTTATCCTCCATGTAACTAAATTTCCACCCAACATGGTGCAATATCTTGACGTGGATCGTCGATCCTCAATTGATCCGGCCCAATCTGTGTCAGTGTAAACCTCAACCGTCAACTCTTTATTTGGTAAAAAACGGATGCCCTTCCCAGGTGAGGACTTGAGGTATCTGAGGATACGATGAGCAACATCAACATGACGGGTCTTTGGAGAGTGCATATATTGGCTGAGCACTCCCACAATATAGGAGATGCCCGCGCGAGTATGCGGCAAGTAGATTAGTTTTCCTACAAGCCTCTGAAAAGTGGGAATGTCTTCGTTTCACCATCAGCTCTTCCAAGTCTGTGGTTGGCTTCAATTGGGGTGTCAGTCGGTCTACACCCACTCATTCCTGAAGCTTCTAGGAGATCAAGTATATATTTTCTCTGCGATATGAAAATCCTATATCTGGACCTCGCTACCTCAATGCCTAAAAAATACTTAAGATTCCCCAAGTCTTTTACTTCAAATTCCTTTGTTAGCTTCTCTTTTAGAACCTGAATCTCATCTTGATCATCTCGAGTGATAATGATGTCTTCCACATAAACTATCAGAGCCGCATAGGATAGAAGAATCCTTATAGAATTCATCTTGGCGACTGGAGCAAAGGTTTCCTGGTAATCAATTCCTGCCATCTGAGTGTAACCCCTTGTGACCAACCTTGCCTTGTATCTCTCCACGACACCCAGGGTGTTCTGCTTGACAGAAAAGACCCACTTACATCCCACGACGGTTTTCCCTTTGGGAAGCAGTACCAAGTCCCATCTGTGATTTTTATCAAGGGCATGCATTTCATCATACATAGGCGCCTTCCACCTGTCATCAGAAAGGGCATTCTGCCACGATGTAGGAACTAAAGTAGCAGACAAGGAAGAGACAAAAGCTCTATGGGAAGCCGTTGGAGACGAATAAGAGACGAACCGAGTTAACGGGTGTTGTGTAGAGGTACCTTCCCTTAGGGTAATAGACCCTGACGACGGAGCAGTGGCCGACTCTAGGATTCTGATAGGAGCCCGAGTATTTGTTCCACTAGAACGACGAGAGTAAACCTGTAGGGGTTTGACCAGAGGAGCAGTAAGGGGTTTGACCAGCGGAGCAGTAAGGGTAGGTACAGGAGGCCTAAGAGACGGGGTCGAGTGAAATGGAAACAATGGAGGAATGGTTAACGGGGTGGTAGACGGAGTCGAGTGAGAATCAGTGGAAGGAACGGAGCTCACTTCCAACGTAGGAGAAGTCCCCTCCCCATGAAGTGAGGGGCCGTAATAGCTCTCAAATTCAAGGAACGTGACATCTTTAGTTACGAAAACCTTCCTGTGAACAGGGTCAAAACATTTGTAACCCTTTTGGGTAGGAGAATAACCGATAAAAGCATACTTGTGCGCACGAGCATCAAGTTTAGACCTGTGATAAATATGGACAAAACAAACACAGCCGAAAACTCGAGGTTGCAGATTTGTAGGAGACACCCGAAGAGTGTGAAGGGGATTATTTTACCCGAGGACACGGGAAGACATACGATTAATAAGGTAGGCGGCAGTGAGAACGACTTCCCCCAATAATACTTTGGAAGATGCATTTGGAGAAGAAGACATCAGGCAACTTTCAAAAGGTGGCGATTCTTGCGTTCAACCACCCTATTTTGAGGAGGGGAGTAAACGCAAGATGTTTGGTGGATAATGCCATGATGAGCAAGTTATTGTTCAAATTGAGAATCAATGTACTCGCGACCATTATCAGTCCGAAGAATTTTGATAGAGGCATCACATTGCGTAGAAACCATTTTGTGGAAGCGCTGAAGTAAATGGTAAACTTCATCTTTAGTCTTCATTAGGTATACCTATGTTGTGTGGGAGAAACAACCAATGAAAGTAACAAACCAACGACAACCAGAAATAGAAGCAACAGGGCAAGACCCCCAAACATCACTATGTATAAGATGAAAAGGTGCAGAACTAGGAGAAGAAACATGATTAAAAGAAATACGATGATGTTTCCCAAGTTCACAAGTATCACAATGAAAATTATCAACTAAGACAGTAGATAAAGTAGGGAATAAACATTTCATAAACATAATAGAAGGATGTCCAATGCGACAATGCCGAAACTTCAAAGTGACCACCTGATCAGCATGAAGAGCCTGAAGAGGGGAAGCCAGAGTGGAAGAATCAAACACGCAGAGCCCATCCACCAGACTACCAGAGCCAATCACCGTTCCCATCTTCTGGTCCTGGAAAACATAGATCAGGGAAAAATGCCACAGAGCAATTCATAGAGTTGATCAAATGACTAATGTAGAGAAGGTTGCGAGTAAATTTGGGTACATGAAGGACAGAAGAAAGAGTGAGAGAGGAGCAGGAGATGGTTCCTTTCCCAGCAATCAGATATAAGAAACCATCTGCAATGCTCACCTTGCCCCTACCAGACAAAGGAATGTAAGACACAAAACCTGTTGGAGAGCCGGTCATATGATCCGTGGCTCCAGAATCAATAATCCAGTGAGTAAAGGGACAGGAATAGGCATTATGAGCACTTGAAAGACCCTGATGAGCATACGAAGACGAGGACACAGAAGACTCTAGAGACCGGCCCTGCCTCAGGCGGCGGAAGGCATGTATCTCATCAACAGACGGAGCCATATGTGCAGGCTGGACATGGAGAGGTGGTGTCTCCTCCGATGCATCAGACGGGTGGGCAGAGCGAGACTGAGTAGAGCGACCTTGAGAGCGATCAGAACCACGACCGCCACATGGTAGAGGACCTCCACGGGGTGTAGGAAAGCCATGGAGACGAAAACAGGTGGTCAGGGTATGACGAGACTTCCCGCAGTAATCACAGAGCAAATGATCTTTGTCAAGGGACTTGGGCCTGGAATCTCGAGGAGCTCTACTGTCAAACTGAACAGCCAGGGCAGAACCTTCTGGAGCAGTATCAGGAGTCCATGTCCGTCGCCTATCAAATTCTTGCTGAACAAGACTGAAAACCTTCGGAAGAGAGGGCAGCGAAGTGCGCCCAAGGATCTGAACACTGATCTGATCGAAGTCCCGATGCAGACCATGAAGAAACTCAAAAACGCGGTTCCTGTCTTCACGAGCTCGAACAAGAAGCTCATACGCAAGAGACACGAGTGTGAGATGGTCGAAGTGATCATACTCTCGATACAACTGAGTGAACTCCAGGTAGTAGACAGAGGGAGGGCGATCACCCTGACGAAGGAGAAAGATCTTCCGCCGCAGCTGATAAATCTGGGCAGCGTTGCCCCGACAGTGTTGGAAGCGATAATAGTGGGCACAACAAATAATATAGAGGAGGCAAACAACTTCTCTTATATATATCAACAAAAGGTTACAAACTTTAAAATAGCAACTTCACACATACACACAACCACAACTGTGTATTACAACTCAACACAACACAACATAACAACACATGCGAGCTGAAGAGGTCGGCAAGATGAGATCTCCTCTTGCTCTGAAGATCGCTCGCGAAGAGGTCGCTGCTTGCTGCTGCATGCAAGATGAGATCGTTGTTGGGAGTTCGCAAATAGGAGATCGCCTATTTTAGATGGCTGCTATCACGCGCTTCTCGATTTCTCCTGACCGCAACTTCCAGACCGCTCTTTTCAAAGAGCTATTTCTGAACTTCCGATTTTTACTCCTGTCCGCAAACAGGCCGCCGGTCTCCAACTCTAGACCGCAGAATTCGGAAATCTATCCCTACTTACTCGCGCGCTAGAATTAATCCGCCAGCTTTGATTGCTATAAATAGGATTTGCTAGCAAATGAAACTCCACCACGTGGCCATCCAAACTTAACGCCTCATGCCAGCTATTTTCCATATACATTAATATATTAATATATCTGCCATTGACCAAGTCAACCTCATCATTTTTTTTACGCCATCTTTAATGCTGCCACCTTTGCATAAATAATAATATATAAATATATATAAATATATATATATATTTATATAGACCGCCAACAAACTCCCCCTCAAACACGGCAACACATGCCGAGTTTGCTCTTGCACTTCAGGAACGTCTCTGTCTTCAACGCCTTGGTAAATATGTCCGCCACCTGCTCTCCTGTGGGGCAGTAAACCAACTCCACCACCTTTTGCTGCACTTGCTCACGAAGAAAGTGATACTTCGTTTCAATGTGTTTGCTACGCCCATGCAGTACAGGATTCTTTGCTAGCTGAATCGCAGACATGTTATCAACATACACCGTCACAGGAACATCTTGTGGATGATGTAACTCCTTCAGAAGATTTCTTAAGCAAATTGCCTGACATGTACATGCCGCCGCAGCAATGTACTCAGCTTCACAAGTAGACAAGGCAATCGTTGCCTGCTTTTTCGAACTCCATGAGAACACAGCTGTTCCCACATGAAATGCATACCCGGAAGTGCTCTTCCGGTCATTCACATCTCCACCATAATCACTGTCGGAGTACCCTACCAGCTTCAACTCTTCAGCAGTAGAATACAACAAGCCATGATCTCTTGTGCCATTCACATACCTCAAGATCCTCTTCGCTGCAGTGAAGTGATCTTGTTTTGGCTCCTCCATGTATCTACTAACAACTCCAACAGCATACATGATATCAGGTCTAGTGAAAGTCAGGTAGCGTAAACTTCCAACTAGACTCTTGAACATCGTAGGGTCAACTGCTTCATCGTGCGAGTCCTTCCTCAGCTTCACTCCCGGATCTGCAGGAGTAGAGATAGACTTGCTATTTTCCATCCGGAACTTCTTCAGTATCTCCTCCGCATACTTCTTCTGCGAGATGAAGATCCCATCTTTCTTCTGTTGTACCTCTATGCCCAAGAAGTAAGTGAGTTCGCCCAGATCTGTCATTTCGAGCTCCTTCTTCATTGTCTTCTTGAACTCTTCAAACATCAGAGGGTTGTTGCCAGTAAATATCATGTCGTCCACGTACAGACACACGACCATGATATCTCCATTCTTTTCCGCCTTTGTATAGAGTGCATACTCATACGGGCTCTTCATGTACCCGTTCTTCTGAAAGTATGCATCTATTCTTTCATTCCAAACTCGAGGTGCTTGCTTCAACCCATATAACGCCTTCTTCAGCTTGTAAACTTTCTTCTCTTGACCTTTCACTTCATATCCAGGCGGTTGCTGGACATACACCTCTTCTTCCAAGTAACCATTCAGAAAAGCGGACTTGACGTCCATCTGACAGATCTTCCACTTATATTGAGCTGCAAGTGCGATGATCAGCCTGATGGTGTCAATCCGAGCTACTGGAGCAAAGACCTCGTCATAGTCCACACCTTGGACTTGTTTGTAGCCTTTCGCGACGAGTCTTGCCTTGTGCTTCTCCACTCCTCCTTCCTTGTTCGTCTTCACTCGATACACCCATTTCACACCAATGGGCTTGTGACCTGCTGGCAGAGTGACCAACTCCCAAGTATCATTCTTCTTAATGGATGTCATCTCTTCATCCATTGCCTTTCTCCAGGTCTTCTCCTGAGCAGCTTCCTCGTAAGAGTACGGCTCGCAATCTGCCAACAAACAATACAAAGAAAAATTGTTAAGTGTCGATGCCGTCTCCTCGTAGATCTCCTCCAACCTCCTCATCCTAGGTTGAGGACGATCATCCTTGCTTCCACTAGTGCTTGCTCCACTAGAACTGCATCCACTTGAGTTGGGAGTGCAAGCTCCCCCTGAATCTCCACTAGGTGGTGATGGTGGCTCATCCCCACCATCCTCAGCTCCTGCTTCATGACCACCTTCATCTTCATCTTCATAGAACATCCCCTTCATGTTCCTTGTCTCTTCATCCCAGCTCCAGCAGCTGTCTTCTTCAAACACCACATCTCTTGAGACTATGGCTTTCCCTGTCACCGGGTTGTATAGCTTGTAAGCCTTGCTCTCCGGAGCATAGCCCACAAAGATGCACTTCTCGCTTTTGTCATCGAGCTTCTTTCTCCTCTGGTCCGGGACGTGAGCGTAAGCTACACACCCGAAGACCCTCAAGTGTTGAACACTCGGCTTCCATCAACTCCAAGCTTCATATGGAGTCATGTATTTCACGCTCTTCGTCGGGCATCTGTTCAACAAGTACACCGCACACTGCACTCCTTCGGCCCAAAACATCTTCGGCAATCCCTTGCCCTTCACCATGCTTCTCGCCATGTTCATGATAGTCAGGTTCTTCCTCTCAGCGACTCCATTCTGCTGAGGTGAGTACGCCGCCGTCAACTGGTGAGAGATTCCACACTCTCTACAGAAATCATCAAACAACCTAGAGGTGTACTCCCCACCTCTATCTGTCCTCAGCACCTTCAGTGGTTGACCACTCTCCTTTTCCACCATCGCCTTGAACTCCTTGAACCTGTCAAGGGCCTCAGACTTCTCTTTCAAAAAATACACCCAACACTTCCGACTGAAGTCATCAGTGAAGGTGATATAGTATTTGCTTCCCCCAATTGAGGCAGTCTCAAACGGACCAGCAATGTCCGAGTGAACTAGTTCAAGTTGTCTCCTCGCTCTCCGAGACTTTCCTCCTTCAAACGGTAGCCGCTTCTGCTTGCCCTTTGTGCACGCTTCACTGATCTTCTGTGGAGGTAAGATCTTGGGCAGACCTTCCACCATCCTTGAGTGAGATAACAACTTCAATCCAGTGAAGCCTAAGTGGCCCATCCTATGGTGCCACAACCAAGCTTCTTCTTCTTCTTCTGTCCTCGCGAGACACACCGTCTCTTTGGCATCCATCCTCAGTGTAAAGAGACGATTCGTCGTCATCTTTACCTTCACCACTTCTCTTCCTTGATGGTTCTTCATGGCCAATGATCCATCCTTCAGCTGAACACAGTAGCCCTTCTCCACTAGCTGCCCAAGGCTTAAGATGTTACTCTTCAAGCCTGGCACATAGAACACGTCGTTGAGATGCACCTTCTCGCCATTCAGGGTGACCACAATCAACCCTCTACCTTCCACCGAGATCTTTGAAGCGTCCCCAAAGCTAACCTCACCAGCATTTGGTTCAAGGTTGGTGAACAACTCTTTCTCTCCACACATGTGGTTACTTGCTCCCGTGTCCAGGTACCACACATCATTCTTTTCTCCTTCCGCTCCTCTATAGGTCAAGAACATCATTGGATCACCACCAGTGTTCCTTGCTTCAGCATAGTGGTTGGTCTCCTCTGCCTTCCTCGGAGCCCAACAGTCGTAGCTCATGTGCCCAAACTTGTTACAGTTGTAACACTGGACTTGGGCTCTTCCACCTCGGCCTCTTTCGCGGCCTCTTCCTCTTCCTCTTCCTTCTTGCCATCCATCTTGATGTTGCTCCCCATTTTTCTGGTAGTTCTGATTTCTCCCTTGATCTCTACCTCCTCTTCTTCCTCTACCTCTTCCTTGGTGACCTCGACCACGCTGGCCGCCTCCTCTTCCTGAACTCTCCCCAAAGTTCAACTGGGTCTGGAGTGCTTTTCCCAAGCCACTCGCTTCCTCATCATCCTGCAGCATCCTGTACTCATGAGCTTGCAAAGAGCCTACAAGCTCGTCAACGACCATCACGCTGAGGTCCTTCGATTCTTCGATCGACACCACTATATGGCGGAACTTCTTGGCCATTGATCTCAGCAGCTTCTCCATAAAGCTCACATCATCCATCGTCTCCCCATTGCGCTTCATCTCATTTGTGAGCGTGCGCAGACGGGTCACGTAGTCACTGACCCTCTCGGTGCTCTGCATCTTCGTCACTTCATATTCCGCACGGAGAGATTGGAGCTTCACCTTCTTGGCCTTGTCAACCCCTTGCATAGAGCGTTGCAACACCTCCCATGCCTCCTTAGAGGTTCTCGCATCTGAGATCTTCTCGAAGGTTGCTTCGTCAACCCCTTGGTATAACAAGAACATCGCTTTCTTGTCAGCCTTCCTTGCTTCTCTAAGTGTTGTCTTCTGAGCGTTAGTCAACGCCGCCTCTGCTTTAGCAGTAAGCTCAGTATAGCCATTGTTCACTATATCCCATAGTTCTTTGGAGGCGAGTAGCACTCGCATCTGTATGCTCCAATTTCCGTAATTGGTCTTCGTCAACTTGGGACTTGCCCCGGCATAGCTCCACCCATCTCCATTGCTTCTACTTCTCAAACCTTCCGAGTCACCGCAAAGGTTTGGAACCTCCCTCTGATACCACTTGTTGGAAGCGATAATAGTGGGCACAACAAATAATATAGAGGAGGCAAACAACTTCTCTTATATATATCAACAAAAGGTTACAAACTTTAAAATAGCAACTTCACACATACACACAACCACAACTGTGTATTACAACTCAACACAACACAACATAACAACACATGCGAGCTGAAGAGGTCGGCAAGATGAGATCTCCTCTTGCTCTGAAGATCGCTCGCGAAGAGGTCGCTGCTTGCTGCTGCATGCAAGATGAGATCGCTTTTGGGAGTTCGCAAATAGGAGATCGCCTATTTTAGATGGTTGCTATCACGCGCTTCTCGATTTCTCCTGACCGCAACTTCCAGACCGCTCTTTTCAAAGAGCTATTTCTGAACTTCCGATTTTTATTCCTGTCCGCAAACAGGCCGCCGGTCTCCAACTCTAGACCGCAGAATTCGGAAATCTATCCCTGCTTACTCGCGCGCTAGAATTAATCCGCCAGCTTTGATTGCTATAAATAGGATTTGCTAGCAAATCAAACTCCACCACGTGGCCATCCAAACTTAACGCCTCATGCCAGCTATTTTCCAAATACATTAATATATTAATATATCTGCCATTGACCAAGTCAACCTCATTATTTTTTTTTACGCCATCTTTAATGCTGCCACCTTTGCATAAATAATAATATATAAATATATATATATATTTATATAGACCGCCAACAGACAGGAGTAAGTGGCTTCGACCCTCTTCCAAATATCTGCGCCGGTCTCTAAAAAGAGATAATTTCGGGCAATAGAGTCAATCATGGAGTTAGTCAGCCAAGAATTACCGAGGGAATTCTCAGATTCCCACTGGGCTCAGTCAGGAGAACCCGGGGCAGGTGCCGGAATCGTGCCCTGAACATAACCGAACAACTGTCGGCTCTTCAAGGCTAGAGTAATCGCCAACTCTTATTGGAGCTGTCCAAACGTATTGTCGTGATTTGAGGAGTATTGTGGTCATGACCGGTCTGAGTAGAGCCACTAGACATCACAGTGGCTGAGGAAACGCCGACACCGAAAGAGAGAGGTGGAGTCGTCCGTCCACGATATTTATGTTCCAAGAATAGAAATCAAGGAGCCAAGAAAGGAACACGACAAACACCTAGATCAAAACTAGGATTGCCTCATAGTGTGAGGAACGACACCAAGGTCATGCAGGAGCCTCCAAGATAGGACGACACAGAAAATGCCATCAGATTAGGTCCGCATTTCCGGTGCCAATAGGAGCGGCTGCTGTTGGCGGAAGGAGGCGCTGCAATTGGAGGAAGGAGACACTTTAGATGGTGAAAGAAGGCACTGCGCGGAAGAGCCGCTGACGCTCGCGGTCTGTTGCTTGCGGAAGCTGTCGCTGGCGGAAGACGCTTCGGCTCTCGCTTGCTGGCGCGGGCTATGAGCGATCGACTAGGACAGACGGCGGAAGACGCTCGCTGTTGTTTTTGCTGGACGGACGCTCGATGTTGCTGTGAGCGATCAATAGCTAATGCGGAAGCGTGAGGAGACGGCGGATAAAAAACAAGAGCCTGTGGGAGAAACCCTACGGCTTTGATTCCATGATGAAAGGAAAAAAGGTTTAATCACATCCATAGTGGGTTTATATAAAGGGTTATAAGAGAGACCCAACAATGAACCAACAATGTGGGACTAAACCACCTTACAAGAAATAATACTAATAATAATAATCTCAACAATAATAATCTCAACACTTGACTTAGCCTTCCCAATGGCAGATGATACAGTGAGACCTGAGTCTGACCGAGAGAGGATGAGGAAGAGGAGAGCCTTGCTCAACCATACCCTAGCTGTAGAAGATGAGAGGGGGAGAAATGGTAGAGGAGAGATTTAAGATTTAATTCATGCTACCTTTTAAGGCCCCCTACTCACATATATAGTGAGAGGGAAAAGTTCCACGATATTTCCATGCCCCTCACCCAGACCACATGATGCGTGAAAAGATAAATTGTGAGATACAAATACAATGCAAAAAAGATACATGTCGTCTGATGCCACACATCGTCACCCCTGCGTGGGCCCAAAACATTTCCCTCATGCCAAATCCTAAATCTAAGCTTGAGTGTTGCTACCTTTAATAGTTAAGCTAACGATCACCCGATATGCTGTTAGACTACCAATTAAAATTGATTTGCTACTCCTAGTTTCTGTTTGACGTTAAAATTTGATCTACTTGTCTTTACTTTACTCTGCGTGATTTAAAATTTGAATAAACCTGCATTATTTGCTTTCTTTTAACAAAACCCTACCCTTATGGAGGCTTTCCTTTTATTCAATGGTCCTACTGAAGTCGTATAGGTTTTTTTACACAGGAAGCTTACCTGCAAATGACAATTGCCATTATTAGTTGTTTCACCTATACAGTATTATCCTGTATCAAAGATGATGTGATACTCATGAACTAATAAATGTTTTGTTGAGATTGTTTGTGAACAATTGGTGTTCCGTTTATCTTGATTGGAGATCCACAGATTGTTTATTGAGCTTTTTTGTTTTTGGGTTCGTTTTTGTTTTTACAACTTAATTGGTGATTAATGCTAAATAGGATTTAAAACTTCAAATCCTCTCCAATTACCATACTTATTTCACATGCACAATTGTGCCATTCAAACCATTCTGTGCCACTCCAAATGATTGGGATGTTGATATATTCCGGGGTCGGTCAAAAGAGAAAGAACTTGTACAAAAATATAAAACGAACAATAACATTGTCATCCACTAATATCAACAGGAAAAAAGTGCAATAACTCATTAATAAGATATCAATCCCAATTCCTGGTCAAAATTCTGTTCCAACAAATTATACAGGAACGCAAACCAATGGCTGTTTTCAGTCTTCTTCCAAACATCGATAAGGGTCATATCATTTTCAAGATATCATCCTTTACATTCACCATCATGCAACAAGTTGGAAATCTCCAAGCAAAGCAACAAAACTGCAATTAAAAACTAGGATAGCAGCTCGAGTTTTTTCAGAATCTGTAAAAATAACGGTCCAAAAAACGAAGCAGAATCTAGTGTTAATACTCCACAACTCAATACACTTTCATATGAACCAAAGTTACTTGCAAAAACAAGAAATACGTGACTTTGAGATTCAAAAACTGCAACATAAAGTTTAGGACAACAAACTTAAGAAAAAACCTGGGAAGAAATCTTTATCAGGGATGATGGATATAAACTCGCTACGGAGGGAAAATAAGTGGAAGATTCTACTTCTCTTGGTAAGAACAACTCGCTGTGTAAATGTGAATATCAAGTGGTAAGAGCAAAAGAAGGAGAAGCCCCCCAAGGGAATGCCGTCGTACTACTCGAATCACAACATATCCCACTACTACCGGGTATGCTCATTATCAACATCTAGAAGTAGACTCTTCATGGGGCACTATGCCACAATGTGACATCTACCCTGACATATAACACATCGAATCTCATTAGGATGGAATGTCTCTATAACTAGGGCTTGTGGTGTCATACTTGTGGGAACATGATTTAAGGGCTCCTAATGGTGGACTGGTCAGATTGCTAATCAACTCGCCTCTGTCTTTCTAATCTCAAATAATGCTCGTAATGGAGGGTGCGATGAAATGTCCGATCAATGCTTATGCAATGGTGATTCAACTCTCTACGAGTCTCTAGAGAAGCCAAGATTGTGGGTTGGGTTGTTACAGGGATCAACTTGAATATCACTCCTCACTACTAACTTATGGAATCAAATCATATAAATAGCCATAGACAAGTGCCCCTTGCCAAAAGCTTACTTTTATAGGATACCGGAGGATATTTCTTCTTTAACTCCCGCTTCATGCCTGCCCATCGGGATACGGGGCGAAGCCCAATGCGATTTGTCATACTCTCTAAGTTAGTCCAATAAATCTTAACCAAACCATGAAGCTTCATCTTTGCAAACCTAAGGCGGTGGTTTTTGATCCATCGTACTAGTCAGTATTTTTCATGCTTAATAAACAACTCATAAGCGCCTTTAAGTCTAGCCAGTTGTTAAAGGATGGTGCATCACACATAAATTTATGTGTGATAACATCATCTCGCTGTAACTTAAAACCGAAATCCATAATCCGAACCAGAACCGAACCGAAACCGCAAAAAATCGGACCGAACCGTTCGCGAATTATTTGGTTTCCGGTTTGAATTTTAGAACCGTGAACAACAATGGTCCGGGTGTGGTTCTTTCATTTTATTATCCAGACCGGAACCACAATATACAAGTCTCAAGCGGTTTCAAGATTTTTAGAACCGATCCAAACTGGACCGCAGCAGAACCGAGCCGCGACCCATTTATTATTACTATTAATATTATTATAATATTGTTATTTTTTTTTAATATATCTATAATATCTATACTTACTATTATGGGTGAAACTGGTTCGGTTTGAACCCAAACCGCATTCGCAACAAAGGGGGTCGATTTTGGACTGAACAAAATCGCACCACACCAAATCTGTGCCGTGTGGTTTGACATTGATGCGATTTGGAATTTGTTTTTGCGGTGTACTTTCGGTTTTCATACAGTCATATAATGTATTTTCAATTTTACACATTTTTTTGAAATATTTTGTTTTAAAAATATAAAGAATATACAACAACTATTTAATAGTAATCATGAAAGACAAATCTAATTGTAGCTGATAAATTAGTCAAATTAAATTAACTAATATATTATTCAAACAAAAATTTAATTGTAAAATAAGATTTCAAGAGCAACAATTCAAAGTTCTTTACCATATGTTGAGTTGTGATCTTCAGCAACATGAACATTGCATCAACGTTAAACGATCGTGATCTTTGAATTTTTAAAATCGGCACGGTCTGGTGCAATTTTGTGGTTTTGTAATACGACGGAGACTCAGGGTCGCCTCAGTGCGTTACCCACCCGGGCGCACCGGGGCCCAACCCGTCGTATCAGGGTCCGCGACCCCTACACCCCAACCCCTCTTTGCACCCATTATTCATGCAGCGGGTTGTTGAGGATGGGGATCGAACCCCAGACCTCCTTGAGGCGTGGAGATTTCTTCCACCCTCACCAACTGAGCCTCCGTCGTATCATTTTGCGGTTTCAATTTTTAACTTTCAGCCCGAATTACTATATATTATACAAAAAGTACTCCCCCTTGGTGTAACACGAAATTCCTGCGCCCAGGCCTCAAAATTCGAAGTCCCTCTTGCAAAAAAACCAAACGGGTATACTTTTCCCCTCCGGATTTTTATTTTTGACCTCCCCCATTCATTCCGCCAAGTTTGGTTTTGATTCTAGTTGGAACCGGTTGGAACCGGACCGAACCACATAGAACCGGACCGAACCGTTAGTGGACGGTTTGGTTTTGGTTCTTGTTGAACCGTAACCGGAACCGTTAACACGATGGTTCCAAAAATTATACTGGAACCGGAACCAGAACCGGAACCGGTCAAACCAAATACAGTTTTGGTTCTAATTTGAAGAACCGTTACCTTAGCGGTTCGGTTCACGGTTTTAGTAGAACCTGAACCGAATCGGAACCGTGACAGCTCTAGTAATAATATCCTATAAGAGGTCCATGTTAATTATCATATTAATCATCCCTAGTATAATTGAATCGTGTTGGAGGGTCACACAATCTCTACAAATGGGTGGCTAAGTCCGGTGATAATCTCCATATTAGTACGAGGATATCTCCTGGGAAGTTCTATTGATTCGAGCATAAACAGTCTCTGCATCCTCAATAAAGGAGATGAGTATTGTTGGTGGCCTAGATGATGCACATCATCAGTGACCAATAAATAATTTTTACACATCACTAACTAAGCCCTTATCTCGGGCTTTGATTCCAACTTTACACTAGACGAATCTATAGGAGACCGACATTACCCCAACTAAATTATAATACAAATGCATCCATGTGCACAATTAATGAATCGGACAGACGACTAACTAAACTTTAACCCGAATGAAATGCATTGTCAACACACAAATATACGATGCACAACTAATTAAATAACATAAAATTAGAAGTTGCACAAAACTCACATTTGATTACAATTGATTAAAATCAGAGTAATCAAGTAATCCTGCAATCGAATGAAAGCACTAGAAATTAAAGTGCAGTGCTAATAAATTTCACACGCCTACTGAAATTAGATTAGCCAAAATAATTGGAATAAAATACTACTGGAAATTAGGGACGTCCATATAATGTGAGAAAATAAAATATAAAATATAAAAGCTCATCGAGCAGTTGGATCCGATCCTAGGAGGATGTTGTAGGTGATCTGAGGATGGTCGTAGGAGCGATGCATATGTGCTATCGTACGGTTTGCAATGGAATGGAGACATGCAATGCTAGGACTTCCGGTGTTTTAAAACTTTGGGGGGAAGGAAGGTTTTTTTCGAAGTTTTCAAATGTCGTTAATGAGACTAGTGGCATTGGGAAGTATTAGGGTCACTACGGTGATGGCTGGATGTTGAGTGTTGGTTATTGGGGGGGGGGGGGGGTTGGCAGGGGCTATCTGCAACTGTAAGGGGTAGAGGGAGAGGGGACAGAGGTTGTAATGGAGGGAGGAGGGCTGGCGGCTTGTGGGTGGCAGTGAAGGGCCGAGCCATAAGCGTGGGTGGGAAAGGGGAAAGGCTGATTGGGCTGGGAGGGAAAAACGAAGTGGTCGGCGGTGGGGGTGGTAGAGGTGGCCATGTGGATGCGCGTGGGTGGGTGTGTGCGTGTGGGTTGGTGGGTATGGCCATGCTTGCGTGTGGGTATGGCCGTGCTTGCGTGTGGGTGGGAATGGCCGTGCTTGCGTGTGGGTGGGTATCAACGTGTGGGTGCGTGTGTGTGTGTGGGGAGGGGGGGTGCGTGTGTGTGTGTGGGGGGGGGGGTGCTTGGGTGGGTGGGTGTGGGCGCATGGGTGCGAGCTTGGGTGGGTGGGTGCTTGTGTGGGTGTGTGTTGGTGTGTGTGTGGGTGGGTGCGTGCGTGTGGACGTGTGTGGGTGGGTGTGAGCGTGTGGGTGCGCGCATATGTGTGGGTGGGTGGGTGGGTGGGCGTGAGTGTGCAGTTGTGGGGTGGGTGGGCATGTGCGTGCATGTATATACACATATGTATC
Source organism: Dactylorhiza incarnata (assembly GCA_033032865.1). Classification (NCBI taxonomy): domain Eukaryota; kingdom Viridiplantae; phylum Streptophyta; class Magnoliopsida; order Asparagales; family Orchidaceae; genus Dactylorhiza; species Dactylorhiza incarnata. The sequence goes on from JAWHQI010000057.1 coordinate 6,662,154, forward strand.
TATACATGTATGCATCTCTCTCTTTCTTTATATGTATATAAATGAATCTGATGGCTCAAATAGTTTGATTAGATCATTTGACTTAAATCTCAAAATAATATTGGATATAAAGAAAATACATGAGATATGAAAAATTGCGCTGAATGCGATGATTGCTAAAATGAGATGGGACTGATCTCCATCACTCTCTCTCCACCATATCTTACTTGTGTGGAATTCTGCTGGTATAGGAAATGTGAGGTTGACTTAGCTACTACAAAGAGTACATGACCTAAGACTGAATGGTTTCAGGTTTAAGCGCAGGTTCGGTGCTATATCTGTGATAGTTAATTCCTTTAGCGCTAATGGAAAATGATTTCATTACCTTCAAAATTAGTTCGGGTATGGATGAGTAATGAGGCATGATCAAGAAGATGTCGACTAGGCTAACCATAAAGTATGTGAAAATGTGCTTTTTCCTATTAAGCTGACCATAAATGTCGGAAGAACTAACACAGAAGTTGGCGGACAGAAAATATATTCCTACAGGATTTCATAAATTAATGTACAAGTACTTTTAGTTTTGCAATTAGTAATCTTTCATTTTTATTTCATTAAATTCTCTCATCTAAATTTATCATACATGTTAGGAATCCTAGGATGTATTAGCTTGAATATACTGGATCGTGCACGATAGTTGGATTTGCTAGCATTCTAGTTTTACTGACTACAGTTCTTTTAGTTATTCAGAACTTCTTTACTAACAGACATTTTTCTGATGTAGCAATGGTATGTTGGGTATCCGAGTGAAGGACCATGGTATGAGCTTTTGGTTATCCCTCTGAGGTTTGAACTTTTATGTTCAATTATGATTCCTATATCTATTAAGGTACATGAAAGCAGTTTTTTCTTATCCTCTTTATTCTCTCTTTTATACCTTAATATCTAGTTATTCTAATGGTTCATTTTTTAAAAGATACTCTAGTTCTTTATTGGTTAATTTTATGTGCAAATAAAAATTGATTTTGACGAATAGTATTGTTTGATCTTCCGTGAATTCTTATTTACATGTCTATGAAGTTTATGCTTTTGCTTTTAAGAAAAAGCTTGTTAATGTATAAAGAACTTCCAAAATTTGCACTTTCAGCATAAAAATGTCGTAGTTGATTTTGTAAGATGTATCTATATGTTTAGAATAGATTAAGGTGTGAAAGTTGCTATGCAACAATGGTGAGTTTACGATCTGCCACCTTTGTGAGCCAAGTTTAATCCCTCACAAAAGCAAGGTTTTTTTATATGTTTTTAAAACGCTTATGGTTTTTTCTTTCTATTTAGAATGACTTTATATTTATCTTGCTTTATAATATTTGGAAAATTTTGTTTAGATTAATAAAATTGTTCTTTTTTTATTAACTTTAAAATATATTTGTATTTGACAATTTTAAAGAACTATGTATGTTTAGAAAAATGACCATAAACTGTTTTATAGAAAAAAAACTTACAACAACCCTCAAGCCTTTATCCCACTATAGTGGGATAGAAAAAAAAAAACTTAATTTCATAAATTTCCTTTATTTACTTGGATGAGTTATTATTATTTTATTTAACAATTCTATTTTTGTTGCAAAAAAATTTAACCTTTACTTGGAATTGTTAAAGAAGTACAAGTGAAATTTGAAAATTTTGTTTTTCTTTTACATTAAAAAGTTATCTTTTTAAAAAATATTTAAAAGTGTGTTTAAATTTAACATATATATATATATTTCATTACAAGTTTATATTTCTATTTGCATTTGGAAATTTTAAAAGATAAAGTTTAAAAAAAGACAAGAAAATCCATTATAGAGACATAAATTTCATTACTTTTCTTTAATTCCTTGTAAGATTTATTTATTTATTTAGTTTTTGGTTTTAATTTTTTTTTCTTAGAATATTTTTCTCTAAATCTATACTATATTACAACAACACTCAAGCCTTTATCCCACTATAGTGGGGTCGGCTATATGGATCCTTTGTCGCCATTGTGCCCTATCTTTAGTCATAATCTCACTAATGCCTAAGTACATCATGTCTTTCCTTATAGTCTCATTCCAAGTCTTTATTGGTCTACCCGTCCCCCATTTAACATGCCTAGTGACTAAACTTTCACAATGCCTAACAAGTGCCTATTGAATCCAAATTGATTCTCCGAGATGCTAGTCTCTCGTCTTACTCTTCTTTCTACTACTCGTTCTCATAGTTTCATGATATGACTCATTAATTTAATTCTTTTGTAATTAACATAATTTTTTATCTCCTTTGTTCTTATACAAAGGTATAAAGATACTTTCTCTCCATTGGTCCGACATCCTCTTTGACTTCAGTATCTTATTGAAGAAACATGTAAGCCACAAAATTCCTTGTTTCCCTAGACATTTCTATACTTCGATGGGTATATCGGCTGGTCCAACAGCTTTTCCATTTTTCATTTTCTTTAGAGCATCATTTACCTCCGATCCTTGAATTTTACGATAAAACATTATGTTTCTATACTCCTCTGATTTACTTAACTCTTCCAAGTTCAGTTTATTGTCTTTTGTTTCATTTTAAAGTTGGTAAAAGTATTTTTTCCATCGCCCTTTAATAGCTACATCATCCGTCAAAACTATATATGTTTCATCATTTATACATTTAACTTAGCTTAAATCTCTTGTCTTCCTCTCTTTAGCTCGAGCAATTTTATATATGTCACGCTCTCCATCTTTGTTATCTAGTCACTTATAAATTTTTTCATAAACTTAATTTCTTGTTTTACTTACTGAATGTTTAGCTTCTTTCTTGGCGACTTTATACCTTGCCAAGTTTTTATCATACCTATAAGCGTAAAGTATTTTATAGCGGATCCTCTTTGCCCTCACTTTGTCTTGCACTTCCTCTTTCCACCACCAAGATTCTTTGTTTGGGGGCGCACGACCTTTTGATTCTCCATGTACGTTCTTTCCACTTACCCTTAAATATGAAGACATAACTTCCCATTGGAGTATGAGACACTAGGATTAACATAAGGGTCATCAACTAGTTCCATAATTGCTGTCTTGAAAGCAACCTGTTTTTCCATCTTCAAGTTCCACCACCGAAATTTTGGCAATACTTTTGTCTGTCTTAAATTTATTATATTTAATTTGCACGTCTAACACAATTAACATATGTTGCGTTGTCAAACTTTCTCCTAGTATACTTTGCAATCCTTACAAATCATTTTATCCATTTTGCGAGTCATAAAATAATCAATCTGTGACTTATTTGGTCCGCTTTTAAATGTAATTAAATGTTTTTCCCTTTTCATGAAAAACGTATTTGTCATAATTAGCTCATGTGTTATGTCAAAGTCTAAAATTGTTCTTCCTTCATTTCTTTCTCCATACCCAAATCCTCCATGAACGGCTGTGTAATCTGTATTTTCCTTCCTTATATGTCAATTTAAGTCTCCTCCTATGAAAATATTCTCTCTTTGTGGGATTTCCCTACTAGATCATCTAAGTTTTCTCAAAATTGCACTTTAATAGCTTCACTTAATCCTATTTGTGACACTTAAACACTGATCACATTAATAGTTTCCTTTCCTATGACCAATTTAAGAGCTAAGATTCTATCACCTTTTCTACTTATCCCAACAACTCCATCCCTCTAAGTAGTATCTACAATAATACCTACTTCATTGCTTGTTTTATTTTTTCTTGTGTACCATAATTTTAAACCTTAATTGTCTAAAAATTTAGCTTTCTCACCCACCCATCTAGTCTCTTGCAGGCATAAGATTCTCATATTCATCGTATCCACTACTTCCATCGATTTTCTCGTTAGCGTACCTATATTCCCACTTTCATACCTAAGTCGGTCACAAATCCTACGATCTACTTTCCTAGGATGTCTAATAAGTGAGGGCACTTACCTATTTAACACTATGCCCAAGTCCTCTTGGAGGTGCATCGGTCCTTGCCAAGACGCCGCATTCGGAGCATACAACGACGACTCTTGCATATTTAACACTACACCCAAGTCCTGGAGATGTAGCGGTCCTTGCCAAGACGCCGCATTCGGACCATACGACATGTTCCTTAAGGGGAACAACCTAGCTTTTGCACAATTTCTCAAATGATCCATATTCATAAGGGTGACTATATTTTACGTTGGCCGTCTACCTAACACAACCCTCACCATTTTTCATCCGGGCTTGAGACCGACATAGGCTGGTTTTAAATCTATAATATATTAAAAAGAAAAAAATTGGGTGACTATGATCTTGAAATAGGACCATCAAATAAATCTCAACCCTTTAATTTTAATCTCCCTGATTTAATGAAACACATGATTCATTGTAATATATATGGTCATCATTAAACAAATTGTATATGTTGTTTATAGATACGGTCATACTAGCCGCTGTGCATAGGATTCCCTCGGCCATCGCTCGAGTGATAGATGGGTACTATTGTCCCAACACAATCCGCAAGTAGGACCCCGTGCACAGTTGCTAGTGTTACAATCTATAAAATTAAGCCTTATATATCCTAACCCCTAAGAAGGAAGCAAGTTCTCGAGAATAGAGCTCTCTATTTGTATGTCGTCACCAGGTTTCTATTTGTTTGTCTCACAATTCAAATATATGAAGAAGACTCTTCAAATCCTCAATATTTTTAATTTATTTCATATTTTTTGTCGTATTATATTCCTCTTTTAAACTTTATTCATACTTAAAAATTAATGAAAGAACAAACTACTAACAAAGAACTAATGATTTCTTTATAAAATACTAACATGCTTCAACGCTGGTGAATTATTCATAAATTTCTAACAATTTGTTAGAAAAAATAACGGAATTGACTATAATAGCCTAATAAAATAATAAAAACTAAAAGACATAATATAAATCAAATATCTATGTTCGAACAATTTAGAATTTATGTCTTCATCACATGATCTCTCTAGTAGCTCTGGGCAGGTTTTACTTCTAGCCAAATTAGAATAATTAATTCAAAAATTACTGCCAATGGAATAGGGTGTTGTTTTAGTTTCTTCTAGGGTCTTGCACTGATAAGGATATATGATTTAAACTACTATCTTAAGGGATATTCTTTGGTTATGATGGACTGGATTTAAAAATATGGCCTCATTTGGTATGTTTTAGATCTTCTTTTACGATTTTGTAAAAGCTATTTTATAGGCGATAATTTCTGTCCCGTTTCTTCAGAATTTTTTTTTCTGAAGCAAGAAGTGTTCTTGAATGGAGATCCCTCCCTGAGGTTGGAATCAGACATAAAATGACATTTTGGGAAATTAGTGGACAAATGGAGGCTATTCAAATGGGCAAAAAATAACGTTTGCGTTTTTTGAGAAACACAACGAAAAAATGCCCAAACAAATAAAGCCTTATAAGCTTACAATCTCATAATTGCCAAAACTTATCTTCCAAATTCTTTGGACCTCATATTCTCAAAAGAATTGGATTCAAATCTTAGAAATTGCATTTATTCCCGGCTACATTGACGTGACCCTGTCTGAGGCACTCTAGTCTTTAGTTATTTTTCATTTCGTCGTTACAATCATGTATTTTTTTCGTATTATTATGCTTTCCCGTTGCGAACTTTTAGTAGTCCGGCACGTGAAATTGACCACCTCATGTGACCCTGAATAAAATGGTCCGGCATGGGATAAGCGGAGCGGGACGACACGTTATTATAATTTGGTGCTTGCTGAAATTAGGGCATAATTATTTTAAAAAGAAAAAACCAAGTATTAAAAATATATTAAAAGCTATATAAGGGATACTTGCTGCCCTAGGGCGTGAGGTTGGGATATTAGGAAAGAATTTATCTCCTTTCCCGTAATCCCTAGCCGCCAGAAACTCGAAAACTGCGCCTGCTGTTATCTCACGCAAAACACCGGGCGGATCTAGCCGACACCGATCGCTCCTTCTGTCCCCTGCAATCTACCGCCTGCTACTGTTGGGATGCCTCCTGTCATTCCCTGCAATCCACCGCCGCCTACTGCTACGTTTGCCGACGCCTCCTGCCGTTCCCTGCATTCTACCGACGCCTCCTGCGCCAACTTCGACACCGTCCGCCAGTCCAGATGCCATTTTCAAACTACACCTCAACTGAACCGAGGTCCAGGTGTCTGTACCCCTCCAATACCGTCACCACCGTTTTTCCTACTGCGACCGCACCGTGAAGAGGACCACGCCGTTGGAGCCCCTGGTGAAATCTTCCTTCTTCCCTCCCCTCAATCCACTTACAATAGTTTATTACGCTTAGTTTCAACAAGTTCCTTCGTTCCAAGGGTAGCCGCCGCCTCGTTCTTAATCTTCCTTGTTGCTATTTCCTGTTTTCATTACACTGTTCTTATTGCCCTGGTTGTGAATCTGCTGCATTTACTTTAAATTGCCGATTGCTTGGGACAAGAGTGTTTTGTATTCAGATATGGGGCTGCGTAGTTGCGATAATTGATATTTTGATTTTTGTGCCAAGAACAACTTAATTATCATACATGCATTCATCAATCATTTCATATTTCCTGACTCAAGCAGCATTAGCACCTACTTATCCAAATTTAAATGAACTAATGGAAGTGGATGTATAGCTTGAACCAGTGGCCTTGCTGCGCAGATGCATTGTACCAATGAAGAATTGTCACCCAAGTGTTTATTAAGTAGTGGTTTAATGCTCAAATAAATGATTCAAGTTGGGAGAATCTGTTTGACATACAAGTAATATTTGAACATTTTTATCTTTTTTGAGGTCAAGGACAATTGAAGCGGGAAGTAGATGCATTCACGAGCCATATTGTCTTCAAAATTCTGACACTGAAATTGTCCTTTGTATAATTTCCTTTTGTTTCTTCAGTTGATGTAAACGCAAGTATGAAGTTTATGAAATCAATTCTATGACCTTCCTTTTTATCTGATCTTTTCATTTTGCTAATTTCGGAACTCTTCATTAAAAAAGACTCAGGGAACTCCTAATAGCTTCCGTGAAATTTCTACTGAGAATCAGCGTCATGTGATTTCACAACTTTGGTTGGTTAGAATAGAGGGACAATGTTCCCCAACCTAACGTCGTCATTTATCTATGAGTTGTGTTATTACGAGTTTTCATGTATTTGAGTTCGAGTTGTATGGTTCGAATCGTATCAAGTCGGCTCGGGTCTTTAGAGTCTTAATATTTTAGTGTTCTATTTTATTTAGTGTTTTAGTACTCATGTCGATGTAGTCTTATTTATATGGACCCTTGGGTCATGTATGAGTTATGAAAGACTTAATCCAGGTTTTCTCTATCTCCCTCTAAGTTCTACTCCCCCTCTCTTTAGTTCTCTCCTCCTCTTCCCATTTCTAGGGTTAGGGTTGAGCAAGACTCCCCTTCTTCCTATCCCCTCCCATTCTCCGTGGGTTGAGCTCGGTCCCTTTGTATTCCGCCGCCACCGCCACCTCCGATGTTGTTATGAGTTAGACCCATAACAACTTTGGTATCAGAGCCTCTTTTCATGGTTTTCCGTTCAACAGATGCGGTGTCTGTCTCACGCCTATTAAGATCCAGCTGCCGAGATTCCAGAATAGATCTCACGTTGTGGCTCCTTGTATTCGATCATCTAGCCCGATGCATCATCATCCAACAAAAGGGGTGTAACCCTCGTCCGCTTTCAGGAAGCATATCGTTGGCACCCTTCCTTGGGACCGACAGCGCAGCCCAACAACCTTCTCTTCGAGCTGCGCGCAGATGAGCGAGCACACACACATTTGTCTCCTGAGCCCTACACATCCTCCCCCTTCCCGCTCAGCTGCACAACAGAGCCTCGTGCTAGTCATCGTCGACACCAACGACCCTTCATTTCTTTGAGCCGTGCACTGAGGAGCTCCTACATCTAGCACCGTGCACACATTTTATTTCTTGAGGACTACACCTTTTTTTCTCACCCAACAACACACCTAGTCTAAATCGAAGCAGTAGCTTGGCCGCTGCCTGCCAACCACCCAATCTTTTTCCTGCATCGATCCCAACAACACCGGGTTATGATCTCCTCTCCTAAGTCGACTACAATGCAGGGGAAACAAGTTAATTACATCCTCATTAGATTACATAATTACTTAATTAATTCTTAATTGGATTAATTGATCCAAGATGAAGTTGATTCTGATCTAGAATCCCTCCGATATGAATAGAATAGAAGACATTCATATAGTTGAGTACAATTAAAAAGGCACGCACTATGAACTAATTAGGTTAGAGAATAAGATGACAGATGTATGATTAATGTATGAATATGGTAGTCTCGAAATAAAAGAGTTGGGGCATCTTGTAATGTGTAGAGAAATGGTATAAACCTTGTAGTATATTCACTTGGTTGATAAATACAAGTATGAGTACAAATATATAGGAAGAGAGAGGAGGAAGAAATCCTCTACAAGAGATGTGGGACTAAAAGAGAGGAGAATAAATGGGCCTAATATATGGGCCTTTACATAGGTTTTCCTATATTGTCTAACACTCCCCCGCAAGCTGGAGCGTACAAGTCGTAGGCACCCAGCTTGGATAAGAACTGGTGGTATAATGGCCGAGGAAGAGCTTTAGTCATGATGTCAGCAACTTGTTTTGCAGCTGGGACATGTTCCAATTCGATCTTCTTTGACTGAACCTTTTCCCGGACAAAGTGACAATCAACTTCAATATGCTTTGTCCGCTCATGAAACACAGGATTCTTGGCAATATGAATAGCAGCCTGACTGTAACAAAGAAGAGTTACCGGAGAGGAGAGTTTGACACCCAAATCTCCCAAAAGTCCTTCAAGCCAGGTTAATTCAGATGCGACAACAACTATAGCTCTATATTCAGCCTCAGCCGAGGAGCGAGCAACCACAACCTGTTTCTTGCTACACCATGTTATAAGATGTCCACCAAAGTACGTACAAAAACCAGTTGTGGAACGCCTGTCATCAGGAGAGCCAGCATAGTCAGCATCCGAGTAAGCAAGAAGAGATGGCGAGGTGGATGGTTTGTAGACAAGGCCTTGTCCAGGAGCGGTTTTCAAGTATCGGAGAATGCGCTCAACAGCTTGGAGGTGAGAAGTCCTTGGAGTGTGCATGAAGCGACTTACAACGCCGACGACAAACGAAATATCTGGTCGAGTAATTGTAAGATAAATCAGCTTCCCAACCAAACGACGGTAGTACTCTGGATTCTCAAGGAGTTGATCAGTCTCAGAACCAGCTGCACATAATTTTTGGTTTGAATCCATAGGGGTATCTGCAGGTTTACAGCCAGAAAAGTCTTCCTCGTGCAGTAAGTCAATGCAGTATTTCCGTTGGGACAGGACTAACCCATCGGGTCGACGAGCGATTTCAATTCCGAGGAAGTATCTAAGATTGCCAAGAACCTTCGTTTGGAATGCCGAGTTCAGATGCTCCTTGAGTTGTTGTATCCCAGAGATGCCATCCCCAGTGATTAGGATATCATCAACATACACAAGGAGGATCACAGTTCCCGTGGGTCCTTCTTTGATGAATAGAGAGAAATCTGCAGAGCTTCATCGAAAATCAAGTGCCAGTAGGACTTTGCAGAATTTATCAAACCAAGCTCTCGGAGATTGTTTGAGGCCATAGAGAGCTTTTAGAATGCGGCAAACATAGGCTGCACGAGACTCCCCCGTGGTCTCAAACCCGGGAGGTTGGTACATATACACTGGTTCCTGGAGATCACCGTTCAAGAAAGCGTTCTTGATATCTAACTGAAGAAGAGGCCAACGACGATGGACAACGACGGAGATCACCACACGAACAGTGTTTAACTTGGCTACGGGGGAGAAGGTTTCATCGTAGTCCAAGCCTTGTTGTTGAGTGAAACCGCGGGCGACGAGACGGGCCTTTAAGCGGTCAATAGTCCCATCAGCATTTTGTTTGACAGCGAAGACCCATTTGCAGCTGACACAGTGTTGGCCGGGAGGAAGAGGTACCAGCTCCCAAGTGTGATTAGCTCGGAGAGCGACCATCTCTTCTTCCATCGCAGCACGCCACCCCGGATGCTGTAGCGCTTCCTGCACAGAGTTAGGGAGGGAAATGGAAGAAAGAGAGGTAGCAAACCGGTGAAGAGGTGGAGATAGCCGGTGGAGAGACACGTGGTTTGCCATCGGATGAGCTGTAGAGGCGGATGCTGGATCAACCGCTGATGGAGAGGCATCGGTAGCAGAGGGCGTCTGACGGGGACCATCCTTAGATTTACGACGAGAGTATACTTGAATGATGGGAGGAGGCTGTTTAGTAGATGGAGATGGTGAAGGTACCGTAGGGGGCGGAGATGGTGAAGGTACCGTAGGGGGCGGAGATGGTGAGGGAGTAGTGTCCGTCGGAACAAAAGGACGAACAGTAGTGGAAGGTAATGTGCTTGAAGCAGAGGGAGAGTGGAATGATTGGTCTTCACTGAACGTAACATCAGGTGAGACAATGGTTTTGCCGGTGGTTGGAGAGTAGCACACGTATCCTTTTTGAGTCCGAGAATAACCGACAAACATATACTTGGCAGCTCGTGGGGCAAGTTTATCGGCAGGCGGGCCGAGAAGGTGGACGTAGCAGACGTAATCGAAAACTCGAGGTGGAATAGGAAAGAGAGTAGTGGAGGGGAAGAGGAGTTTCATGGGAGTTGCAAAGTTAAGAACGGAGGAGGGCATGCGGTTAATGAGATGGCAAGCAGTGGAGACGGCAAAGTTCCAGTATTCCGTAGGTACCCGCATTTGAACCATGAGTGCCCGAGCAACATCCAGAAGGTGACGATTTTTTCGTTCGGCAACGCCATTTTGTTGGGGGGTATAGGCGCAAGAGGTTTGGTGAATTATGCCAAACTCTGTGCAGAGAGTAGAAAAGGAGCGGCCAGTGTACTCGCGGGCGTTGTCAGTTCGAATTATTTTAAGCGGAGTGGAGAATTGTGTCCGTGATTCAGTTACAAAGGCACGAAACACAGATGGTAGCTCAGAGCGATCATGAAGTAAATATAACCAGGTAACACGGGAATAATCATCAATAAAAGTTACAAAGTAACGATAACCAGAAATACTGGGGACCTTATAAGGGCCCCATACATCAGAATGGACTAAAGATAACGGAGTCGTGCTCCGGGTACATGAAGGGGAAAAGGAGGAACGATATTGCTTGCCGTAGATGCAGGCTTCGCATGTAAACTCGTGAAGAGGTACATCTGGGAGAGCTTTGCGGAGGACTGGAAGAAGAGCATGCCCAAGACGGCGATGCCAGTCAGCTGTGGAGACATTCAAGAGAACGGTAGGTGGGAGATCCAAGAGATAGAGCCCATTCATCAGCCGACCGCTACCAATGATACTTCGTGTGCGGCGATCCTGAAAAACAAAAGAAGAGGAAGAGAAGGTTACACAGTGTTGAAAGAGGGGAAAATAGAACTAGAAGGTGTAATTTATTCATCCATATAGGGGCTATTATATAGCATTACAACATGACTCTTAAACTGGACTCACGATGTGAGACTAAACTCCTAAAGACTCTAATAGACTCATAATAATAAACTCATAATTCCAACACTCCCCCTCAAGCTGAAGGGGGACCCTTCAGCTTGGACATAACAAACTAACGGCAAAGGAGGTGGATGATGTGGGACAAAACATCAGATGAGCCACCGGGGGAAATATCAAACCGGGGAATCAAGTCGGGGACATAGCCACACACGACACTGACCCACACACGACGCAGGATCCACACACGACGCAGACTCACTGGAAACCTGTCAACCAACATCACCAACACACACAACATGCGACAGAGAACGAAAGATGTGGAGCAAATCATCAACCGGGCAACCGGGGATAATCCGTCGGGGATAATCTGTCGGGGATAATCCGCACGAATAGCGGTCCCACGCGACACAGTCCCACACGACACGGTCCCACGCGACACAACCCGCTGAGATTAAAACACCAACATCAACCGCATCCCAACACACGACCAATCGAAAGAAATATGGGGAGACACAAACACACATACAACAAGCCTAGAGGCCGTGTGGAACGAAAGCGAAAAGTCGGGAAAGATCATCCGAGTCGCATTTGTCCCAACACTCCCCCTCACGTGAATAACACGTGCATATAGGCATAACTAGACCAAATAAAGTAAATACGAACAACATATAATGAAAGACACAATGACGGCTAAAAACTACCACAGAGATGCTGAAACTACCACAAAGAGGCAGCATCGGCGAGATATCAGCACCCCAGAGGGGGTAGCAGCGGATGAAAGTGTTGAAAACACTAGGGGCAGCGGCCGGAGCTGGAGCAGGACAGCGTCGTCGTAGAAGTAGCATACATCAGCCGCAACATCAGCAATATGCATTTGGACTGGATCTTGACTGAATCTGGACATCAGAACAGGGAGACGGGATCTTGACGCAGCAGGGAGACGGGATCTTGACGCAGAAGAACAGTCGGCAGCATCAACAGGAAATGGGATCAGCCGCAGCAGGCAGCACCGTCGGCTTCATCAACACTTGGCCCAGGAGAAGGACGATAGGTCGTCGACGGGAGAAGCATCCAGTGAGAAGCAGCTGGATCGGCGTCGATGTCGCAGTGACGCAGGCGGGACCGGCGTCGATGTCGCAGCCGTCGATGTAGAAGCGATGTAGCAGTGAAGCGGGATCGGCGTCGATGTAGAAGCAGCCGTCGGCTTCGACTGGATCGAGCGCAGCAGCAGGTGGCACCGTCGACGAGAGCAGCAGCCGTGGTCGATGACGAGAGCAGCAGCCGTGCGAGAAGGCGTCAACAGGAACGCAGACAGGAACGACGGCGATGCCGATGAGCAGCGGAGGAGCCTTGCGTCGTGGAGGGGATCAGAGGCCGCTCCCGTCGACGAAAACAAAAGTCCGTCTCATCGACGGGAGCGGAAGCAAGACTTGTTGACGAGAACGCTAACGGGAGAAAGGGACGGGATCTCGAGAGGAAGCCAAACAGAAATTCCAGTCATCAATATTTTTAGGGCAACGAGATTTCAGTGAGGAGTTAATTCCTGCTCTGATACCATGTTGAAAGAGGGGAAAATAGAACTAGAAGGTGTAATTTATTCATCCATATAGGGGCTATTATATAGCATTACAACATGACTCTTAAACTGGACTCACGATGTGGGACTAAACTCCTAAAGACTCTAATAGACTCATAATAATAAACTCATAATTCCAACACACAGCAATCAAGATCCTGTATCAAACGACTCACAGAGAGTAAGTTGAAGGGAGAGCCCGGAACATGAAGAACCGAGGAGAGCGTTAGAGTGAGAGTGAGGTGCAGATCAGCAGCACTAGCAACCGGAGTAGTAGCGCCATTTGCGACAACAATAGACGGAGGGTGAGACGTCTGTAGATACTGATGTGGTTTCTGAGAGGCGATATGATGCGTCGCTCCAGAATCTACGATCCAATGAGAACAGTGAGATAAGCAGGTTATACCTTCAGTAGAGAAAGAAGCAACTAAGACAGAAGAACTGCCAAGACTGCCTTGAAGCTGTTGGAACTGGGAGCGTAGGTCATCATATTCCTGTCGAGTAGGACCAGGCTGATCGGCTGGTGAAGGCACAGCAAGAGGTGCCGAAGTAGCAGCAAGATGAGGAGGGAGACCATGCTTACGGTAGCAGGTTGTTTCACGATGACCGTCATGGCCACAGTAAGCACACTTTAAAGGAGGTCGGCCACCACGTCCTCGTCCCCGAGACGGGGGACGACCACCGCGAGCAGAGGAACCAGGTGTAAGCGACGAAATGGTAGTGGAGGAGGAATCGTCGAGGGCCATTGGAAGGAAGGCGAATGGAAGAGAAGCCGACTAGAGAGGAGCAGCGGTCTAGAGGGGCGTCCAGAGCAGAGCAGAGCAGCGATCAGGGCAGCGGTCTGGGGCGTCCAGAGCAGAGCAGCGGTCAGGGGCGTCCAGACAGAGCAGAGCAGCGGTCAGGGCAGCGGTCTGGAGGGGCGTCCAGAGCAGATCGCAGAAGACTCGGGGAGGTCCCGCAGATCGCAGACAGGCGGTCTCGCTGGCGGGATGGCGATCTGGCGAACGGCAAGTTGGCGGACAGGAGCTAGCAGAGATCGCTAGCTGGCGAGGTGGAGGCAGCGAAGAGATCGCAGCGAAGAGATCGCAGCGAGCTGGCAAGAAGATCAGAGCAGGTCGCAAGTCGTGGCGAGCTGGTAAGAAGAGAAGAGCGAGAACGCACGACAACAGATGAGACCGCAGGGCTTGAGATCGCAGGAGGGGCGCGAGGGGTTTGCGGTTGGAGACCGCAAGAGGAGATCGTAGCGAAGAGATCGCAGCGAGAAGCACGGGAGACCGCTTGGAAGAAAGAGAGTTCGGGGGGGGGGGGGGAGAGGCGGGTCCCACGTGTCAGGAAGGAGAAGGCTATAAGAGAGCCAAAGGGGAGAGGAAGCTGGAAGGAGCAGAGCTGGCAGCAGGGGGAAGCGGTCTCAAAAAAAGGAGACCGCGAGAGCTCAAGAAAAACAGGGGGGAGCTGTCTCAGGCGGTCAAAAAAATGGGAGACCGCAAAATTTGGACCGAGTGCTCTGATACCATGTAGAGAAATGGTATAAACCTTGTAGTATATTCACTTGGTTGATAAATACAAGTATGAGTACAAATATATACGAAGAGAGGGAGGAAGAAATCCTCTACAAGAGATGTGGGACTAAAAGAGAGGAGAATAAATGGGCCTAATATATGGGCCTTTACATAGGTTTTCCTATATTGTCTAACATAATGCATAGAGATTTCCTTCTTCATGATAGGAGAAGCAACCTTAAGTAGTAATGTAACGGCCCGAAGTCTGCCACAATTTAAATCTTTCTTTCTTCTGAGCAGGTTTTGCACAATTAAATAATGCAGCTAAGCGGATGTGGATCACAAGAGTGGTACCGGTAGAAGACAAAATCACTTTTTATTTATTACATTAATATATATCATGTCCAGAATACAGGAAAAACCAAAATAACTGAAGTACATACTACGACATATATGTAGACAGACTAAGCTGAATCTACAACAAACTGAAATAAAATCTAACCCGAGGTCAAGCCACGTCTTCCCTCAGAGTTCTTTCTGCCTCCGCAAGTATCCTCCTAGCGGGGTCTAGCATGCTGACGGTTTGATCCTAAAAATAAGATTAACAATCAGTTAGTTTAGAAAACTAAGTGAGTTCCATACCTCTTCGACCGCACTACAAGCAAACACGAAGAGTCAGCAGCAATAAATAGTTATATATTTCTGCATGAATTGTATGGCATGTATAGTAGAACAAGAACTAAAGTAAACAGGTACAATGAGTTAGTACAACAGAAACAAGCTATTTCTGTTATCAATTTTCTTATATCTCATTCTTGTTCATTTTCGTGTTCAATTCAGGATTTTCATATTACTTTCCGTTCTTTCGAAATACCAAGGGTCATTCTAAAATCAAACATCTGGGCCCATCAAATCAATGTCCGCTCTAGGGCTCTCAACAACGCAACAGGCTTCGACTCCTAGATTTGACATTTCAGTATTATTTCCTTAGGAGATCTACCCCCCTACTAGGTGTAGAAGTCTGAAGCTTTACCCCCTACTAGGCTGACCCTTAGTGTTTCGATTCGTCAACGCACTCTCAATTTCTTATTCATTTCATTTTATATTGAATTCATAAAATATAGAAAATAATTATATTAATTTCCCCTCAGAGATTTTATCGTTTGCTAATCCATGTTTAGCCTTTTAGCGATTTCATAATTTCAGTGATTCCAAATCTTCGAATTTCTTTAATTCAATGTAATTCATATTCAGTGTCCATACAAAGAAATCACTCAAAGTAAAGTAATACTACATGTTCATAAGTCAAAATATTAAAATGTACACGTAATCAAAGCAGTAAGAACTCACCGCAACTTTTCCTTTGCCCTTATCCTTCGTAGGGTTCTCGCCGCGTCTATCGCTGGACGTCATCCTCTGCAGTATCAAGTAAATCATTTACTTTAGGGTTGCGTCGTTAAATAGTTACGAACGGACTCCTAAGACGGCCACAACTACGACCTCTAGGAGTTGCCTAGGGAAGGACAAACTTGGTGACTCAAAAGGAACGCATAAAAATCATTTTAAGCGCCACGAAACTCAAAATTCAGCCATGATACTGGCCAATAAGAACCAATGAAGGCATCCCACAATAGCTAATAAAGGCAACCCAAATGGCAGCCTAAAAGGGAGCTAAAGCACCACTAAAAGACATGCAATGCATGCCAACAAGAGGGCAACATAACTAGGGCTGCTAATAGCAACACCAAGGGCTGCCAACAACAGCTCCAAGGGCTGCCACTAGCAGTCCAATTCCAAGGAAAAACCTGCCCAAAACAGTCACCAAGACAGCTAATAAGAGCCTCTAATGGCAGGAGCAGCTAATAGTAACAACAACCCACAATAATCAATACAACAACAGTCAATAAGCCCAAGGGAAAATAGCCGGCCAGCAATAAACGACAGCCAGCAACCCAAGGAACAAGGCAGCAACCAATAGAAATCAAAATCCCAACAGCCAATAGGAAAATCTAGGCCAAAGAAAATTAAATCAACAACCCGATAGCCAAGGGCTCACCATAAGAGATTCATTCAATGGCCCAAAACAAAACCCTAAGTTCAGATCATAGTATCATAGCCCAAACATTTAAACTTCAGCAATTAGGAAGGAGAAGAATGAGGGTGTAAGAAGCAAAAGAGCTTACAGAGCAGGTCGAAGCCCAAACAATAAGCCAAGCACAAGACCAAACTGTCGGCCAAGCACAAGCACAAGACCAGCCCAATTAGCAAGGATGCAAGAAAGGAGATAGCAGCAGACTTCTCCCAGCACCGACGACCAAGGAGGAGAGGGAATCATGGCTTAGGAAGAAGGAGAGCAGCCTGCCCTAGAGTTTCTCAACCCGTCAAGCTCCAAGTGGCGAGAGGAAGTTATCGGGAGAAAGAGCCAGTGGAAAGAGATATAACAACCACCTAATCCACCGCCTCTCATAAACATTTTAATTAACCTTAAGCTTAATTAGCAACCAGCCAACCTAATAGCTTAGCAGGTAATCAAATGAACCCCAAATCATCCATGTAACTCACCTAGCCATCATTAAATCAGCCAACCAGCTAACAAATGAACCCAAATCAGCCCTATAGCTCATGGACCCAACTCAGCCATCCAAATGGATCCAATTCAACCAGCATATAACTTGATTAACTCAACCATCATCAACATAAATGTAAGCAATTAAAAACAACAAAACGAAACGAACGTCGCAAAATCTTCGAATAAACTCGAACTTAAAAATTAAACGTGCGACGTCGAATCGACACTGAATTTCTCTCTTTTTCATCATAGGGGAATATTATTTCTTATATTTCAAAATATAATACAATATTTATACATGATCGGGTTCGAGTATTACAAGTAATACTTATACATTCGAAACAATAGTTGAGTGCAAAATAGGACAACCATCTATGGCCGTGTATAATGAATATCAAGGTGAAAATGACACGGCTAAATCCTAGGGTAAGAGAATGCCACTCAAAACTATTGACAAAAAATTGCTAGGGTATGATGGGAAGAATTTTAAATTTCACAGCACAATGATCCATAGAAATTACCTACAGTCCTTGAGATACAGAGCCAAATGTTCGTCAGAAGATATTCCGAATTAGAAATAGTCAAATCCCCTGAAGAAATGTATAGTTAGAAAAAAATTTATGCGAAAATGCTACAACAATATGGGAATCTTACAAATGCGACCTCGCCTTAAGCCCAAATCCATACAATTGTACCAATAAGATTACCTTTTTACTATTAGGATATCAGCCCAATGTTATCATCACAACATAAGTAGAAGCTATTCACAAGTTAGAACAACTCCAAATTTGCAAGTGGCATTTTATTAAGTCATATCTCAAAGATTATATGTACTATAACAGTATAGTTGGCTGTTTTTACAATTAAACCATAGGAGATTTTTTTTAATTGCCAAACCCTTTAGACACTCAAATATATAAAAAGTATAAAGAACAACAAATAAACCTTCCTCAAATATATAACATTAATATTAGAATAAATTACACCCCAGTGCTATGATAAAGTAGTAAAAACTACCTATCGACCACCAAAATATGCCAAGAAAAAATATTAGCTTCGAAAGAGTAATGCTAGAAAACTCTATCTGAATAAAGATAAGCATGTGCGGAAGTACGACAAAAAATGCAATTACAATAAGACCTTAGTATGCTTCACTTGTGGATCTGCAGACCACTTGACCAAAGAATGTAACCAATGTCATTATATTCATAACAAACAAGCAACCATACCTAGCCGCTAAGAAGCTTATTCACAAATTACGAGCTAAAATTGTTGTTGAGCAACCCTTCTGGCATCCCTCAAAGAACATTATTTAGCCCACAAAGTCCTACTGAAATTTCGACTGCAACAAACCTCACCTCTCCAGCTGGATAAACCACAATGTGACAAGTCCTACCAACTCCTTTGTAGTTAAAATATTCCCCCAATGCCATTGGGAGCGCAATAAATTAGTCTGCACAGGAGCCCTACAAAGCCTTTAAAAGACACAGAAAAAGCCTTAAATTTTGAATAATAAACAAATTGACAAAATTAAAGGCCGGGTCAAGTCACTATCAGAACAAAATACCTAATCATCGAAACATAAGAATGTGAAACTGGACGGGGAGTTGTGTTAAAATGTAAACCCCACCAAGTACGTCCGTAAACTAGAAGAACAAATATGTAGATACAATAGTGATAATTTTAAAGAAAAGGACTCCACTAACAGTATTGATCAGGAAATCCTAGCAGTATGTTATGGACTGGACGCCTTTCGACTGTTTATCCTAGATAAAAAAGAAATATTAGTTAGAACAGATAGGGAAGCAATAATAAATTTTTATCAAAATAGGAATAATAAACAGATAAGTTATGATGGGCTAATTTTTTAGATCGTATTGTCAATAAGATTTATAAAGTCATCTTTGAACATATTGAAGGCCCAAATAATAAGTTAGCATATCAATTATCTAGAATTCTCAATAGATGATGCATAAAAGATTCATATGTTACAATGCGAGAATCGGTGATACTTTCATATTCTAGAATATCTAAACAAAGCCGCCAAAAGCTATGCCCTGTAAATCATAACTTAGCCCTGGATGTATCAGATATATACACTTCATTATCACCCTCCAGGATAATTTTGAGCGGGAAATAACACTATAACATACAAAGAAGATAGTTAGGTATAGTTTTCATACTTATTAGTACAAATAGATGCTGCCCGATGGCAGAATAGCACAATAGTCACTGTAGAACTTATCATTATGGATTTAATGGATTTCAGATTAATCTCTCAAATAGTATTCTTAAAATCTAGCCAAGTAAAGGTAATTAGAAATGCAAGATAGAAATTTCAGCTGTTTAAAAATATCTCGAAAGGTTGAGCCGTTGATGACAACATAAGACGCGTACCTCCATTCTTCGAGGCAAATTACCTGGAAAACACAAAGCAGGAATCCTACTCCGGACACAAACATAAAAGTATCTTATTTATTATTAGGCAATACCTAAAAAAGCTCTCATCACTAATGAAGTATGCCTCCTCCGACAACAAATCCGTGCGTATCGTGGATATATTAATGCCTTTGAAGAAGATCTGCTCTTCCTTGATGAAAGAATATTAGTATAAGAAGACTTTAATTATCGTATGTATATCCACCAAGAAGAAACCCTAAAACTTCAACCACGCAACTTAAGCTTTAAGAATGCAGAAAGTCATCAGAGTAATTATTTCTACAATAACTGAGCCAATTATTTTGTCCAAGAATATGGAACGCAAGAAGA
The DNA here is from genome assembly GCA_033032865.1 of Dactylorhiza incarnata. NCBI lineage: Eukaryota > Viridiplantae > Streptophyta > Magnoliopsida > Asparagales > Orchidaceae > Dactylorhiza > Dactylorhiza incarnata. Next base: position 6,682,051 of record JAWHQI010000057.1, read on the forward strand.
CCAGTCGGGCAAAAGAAGAAGCCTAGTTAAAGTGATGGCAAATAGCCGTTCCACCTTAGCCAGCACCAACAATAGAAGACCAGCTCCGTTCCTGGTTTGTGGGTGGTTTACCAGTTCCAACCAAGCTGTCGCCCATGGTTTCACAAGCGGTATTACTATAGCTGACCGAGACCCTTCCCTTTAGTCACTAGCAAGGTGTTGCCTTGGAAAAACTATGAAAGGAATCTCAGGCGTACCCTACTCCCTAGCACCTAGCGGAGAATAAAGTGGCCCAGAGTGTAAAAAGTTAGTGGAACACTCGTCTGTGCAATTTGTGCTCTTTTGTGAGTAGAGTTTCTTACCTTTTGTGAGTGGAGTGCTTTGTCGAGTGCTTTATGAATGAAGTACTTTTTCTATTTACTTAATCCGCTGCCTTCCCGATGTATGCACCCTCACCTCTCTATATAGTGAGGCAAGACTGCAGCCTGGAGGACACAAAAGAAAGGAGTGAAGTGAGATTAAGATGTGTGCTGCATTCTCCTCCTGTAAGCGTTCTTCAATTTTCTTTATCTTATTTACCTTTTACTATATCTCTCTCAGAATTCCTGTACATCTGCATGAGTAGAAAGTAATTTTCTTCCCCTCCTCTTTGGAGGAAATGAGCCTGACAAAGTTTGCAACTCTGAGGAGGATCCACAGGTGTGTGCTATCGACAACACACCAGTGAATTACCGCTCTTAAGCTCTATCCATGGGTGGATGAGGCGAACTTAAGTGCCATTGAGGAGGCCGCCCTCCGTTCGGTGCTAGTAGAGATATCAACGTCGTTTGACGCCGCACTTTCACGCCTCACCGCCCGCATTGACCTAGTCTACTTCGAAGGCTCGATTCCACCAACACAGTCGTCCATCCCGCCTTGCCCTGTCCCACCGAGGCTGCTGATTGCGCCACTGCCACCCATGCCACTGTTGAACCCCGTCGGTCACCTCCTGACGCAGCTTCCACCTCCCCCACCGCCAATCCTACCAGAGCAGCCGTTGCTCCAACCGGGGTAGCCGCCGCTCCCATCGGAGCAGTCACCGCTCCCACCGGAGCAGTCACCGCTCCCACCGAGGCCCGAAGATGCTCCACCGCTCTCCGTAGCTCTTGTCGCTCCATCACCTGTAGTGGTTCCCTCCCCACTGTTTACACAACTGACATCGTTGCCTCCCAACCCAGCGGTGGTGCCGCCACATTTTGTGCTGCCTCTGTCAGTCTTCACGGTCTCCATCCCACAACCTCTGCTACAACCACCTGCTCTACCGAGCCCTCTAAAGCCATATATTATGACGACTGCCCCCAGTCGCCGCCTTCTTCGATAGCCACAACTCACATTCATCTTGGGCATCCATCATCCTCGAATATCAGCCATCACTGTGCACACTCGCCAAGACGCCCGATATTATTGCCAACAAGCTTCTTTCCGCATGTGCCTCTACCACGCCATATCCTTGCAACAACCGCCGCCACAATGACGCGTTACTGGGAGTTGTTATGGGGGTGAAATCAAAGAGTCAAATGACCACATCGTGCAAGTCTCGTTCGAGCTTGAGGACAATCTCGATTTGAAGGACAAGTGGAATGTTAGGGTTTCGCGTTGTCAGTTATCTATGAGTTATATTATTACAAGTCTTCATGTATTTGAGTTCGAGTTGTATGATTCAAATCGTATCAAGTCTACTCGAGTCTTTAGAGTTTTAATATTTTAGTGTTCTCTTTTATTTAATGTTTTAGAACTCATGTCGATGCAGTTCTATATATATGGACCCTTGAGTCATGTATGAGTTATGAAAGAATTACTCCAGGTTTTCTCTATCTCTCTCAAGTTCTCTCTCCCCTCTTTAGTTCTCTCCTCCTCGCCATTTCTAGAGTTAGGGTTAAGCAAGACTCTCTTTCTTCCCGTCCCTTCGCATTTTCCGTGGGTTGAGCTTGACTCTCCTTGTATCTTCGACTCCACTGTCACCTCCGACGACATTATTGGCTAGACCCATAACAATGGGCTGCAATGTACCCCTTTGATAAGGAGATGTTGAATGAGGCGGGCATGTCTAATTCTATAACTTTCTTTTTTGATAAGGCGTTTTCTGATCAGCCATAGAAAGTTACACCAACAGAAGAGATGCTGTGCCGAAGATGCAAATATGACATTTTTATGCAGGAAGCTTCCTCCTGTTAATGATCAATATCTTGTCCTTTTCTAAAAGCAAATTGTTTCATCTAGTAGTGATGTGAAAGAAATGTATTTCACCATAACTTTTGCAAACTAGAATTTTTACCTTTCTATGCCATAGTTTGTTGACTGTAACACAGTATGGTGATGTATTTTCCATCTATCACTTTGTTAGGACTTTGTAGGCTTTTCCATTTCAAGCCACTAGCTATTTTCCCCTCTTAATGTCATTCACAAAGTTTTGCCATAGCCTTAAATCAGAGAACATATTTTTGACCTTTAACAACAATTTCTGTCACACAGCCTAGTCCTACTATTACACTAAGGTTCTTATATCAAAAGGAAAATAAATAAGAGAGAAATTTCTTGAGTGCAACATGTTGAGGTAATTAGATGTAGTCTCAATTACACCTCTTTCAGTTAGTTTTGTTTTCTATTTACAATTTAGAAATGTGTAAATCCAATGTACTGAGATGCTAGCTCATGCCTTTAAGTTCCTTTTTAATTAAATAAACAAACTTTCGATTGCTTATAAAAATGTGAGGTTATGCTTTGTGGAGTTAATCAAATTTGTAGATTTACAGGTTTCTCTAGATCTTGTGAAGAGCATATATGCAATGTTCATTGAGTGGGATGAAGAAATCTTTGATCCAGATACCAATACCCGTGCACATGCTGCAAGGTTTTCCTCCTTTAGCTTGAATTTACTAATTTCCACTAAAGTTTCTGGCCATTCTTTTGATCTCAATTATTTGTTTCTTCCAGCACAGCAATAAGTGAGGATTTGGGTCAGGTAGAATATATTTTGACTGACAAAACTGGGACGCTAACGGACAATATAATGATTTTTAGGAGATGCTGTATTAACGGCTTTTGTTATGGGAATGAACATGGAGATGCTTTGAAAGGTTAAGCCTTCTGACTAGAATTAACTTGAAAAAATTTATACGTACTTTGATAGCAGGAAATGTGAAAATTTTACTTCTATTTTTCCCAATTGAAAGCTTTCATATAGCAAGTGTAGGTAGAAACTTGTTACATAAATAGAGGATTGCATGAAATAAACTTAAATTTCTATTCAATTCTTTCATTGTTGCATTCTATATAGAACTATTTTGTAGCATGATGCATTTAGCCTTATTTTAACACTGGTGAAAGTATCTTATACCCTAATATGATGTTACTTAGTCTGCTTTCATACATCATCTTTGCTTAGACACTGATGCATGACATGATTGCCAGTTTTCTGTTGCTTTATTTGCTAGAATAGTACTATTTTTTTTAACAGAAAGCATCACATTATTTGAAAGCGTTTTCCATCTTTATGGTGATGAATAGAAATAACAAGGACACCGGGGAGTGAATCTAGGAGAATTAGGAGGAGACTCATCTACTGCACGATAATGTATAAATATTGAGAAAACTTATATGAGAAGGAAAATATGCTGGGATGAAGTGAAGAGATACAAATAATGATCAAGAAAAATAGTAGTAAGTTGGATTTGTGATGTAACTTGAGAATTTGCATGATATTCATACATTGTTTTTAATATGCATTGTGGCATGCCCAGTCTTCCTTGCCAACCCTTTCATTTGTTAGCGTCTTTGTGATCCTTTTTGTCCTCCTTATCCTATTATTCTTTTTGCATCTTATGCACATACTTGTACAGTTCATCCGCACCATGCAATACTACTGCATACACAAAATATTAAGTATCTTTAAACTTAACGATTAGATTTGCAGTTTCTAATTTTATATATCTCACTTATCCTTGTATTAACTTAAGTTTCATCCTCTTATTGCTTCCAGGAGACTTCATATGCCTTCTTATTGTGGCCTAAGTAGAAATCAAGAGGAGGAAATATTTGATAGATCTATTCATCCACATAGGGGGAAATATATAGGACTTACAATGACACTTAATACTAGACTCAAGATGTGGGACTAAACCCACTCATACATAAATATATTAAAACTACTAAACTCAACTCTCCCCCTCAAGCTGAAGGGGAAACCTTCAGCTTGGATATCATAAAAGAGATAGTAAAAATGGTAGGCAAAGGTGGGACAAGACGGGTGACCGGGGATACTCCCACACACGGTACACCCACAAGAAAGAAACCACACACACGAATCTACGTGACCGCGGGGATAACACCACACTCACGAATCAACGAGACTGCGGGGATAACACCACACACACGAATCAACGAGACTGCGGGGATAACACCTCTCGCACAGATCTACGTGACCGCGGGGATAAGAGAGAAAAGGGAAAAAACAACCACCAAAGACCATACCACCTACCAATCACAAGGAAAAACTTGGGGAGACACAAACAACGCACGACATAAGCCTAGAGGCCGTTTGGGACTAAGGCGAACAACGGGAAAGATCATCCGAGTCTCCTTCATCCCAACACTCCCCCTCACGTGAAAGGCACGTGCATATAGGCATAACACGACGATATGAAACGACTACTAACAACAGAAAAATAAAAGACCATATAAAATGACCGATAAACAAACACAACTTCAGCAACGGCAAGAGAGTAGCACCAAGGAAATGGTAACAGCGGCTGGAAGCATCAGATCTGCAGTGGAGAGAGCAGATCTGAACAGTAACGTCGATGGAAGCAGCAACAACTCCTTCTGGCGACGAGGAAGGCAGAAGATCCAGCGGTCGAGGAGGGCAAAAGCAGATCCAGGCAGATCCAGCCGCGCATGCCGGAGAAGAAGAAGCCGCAGCAGGAGGCGGCGGCGGGAGAAGAGGAGGGCCCGGCATCTGGAGCAGCAGCAGGAGGCGGCGGGAGAAGCAGTAGCAGTCGTCGACGATGGCAGAAGAGAACGACGGGATCGTCGACGTCGATGGAAGAGGGCAGCATCGTCGATGGAAGACGGGATCGGCATCGTCGATGGAAGATGAAGCAGCCGTGTCGTTGATGAAGATGGCTCGTGCCGTCGATGGAAGATGAAGCAGCTGTCGATGAAGATGAAGCAGGGATCGTCGATCGACATCGATGTAGAAGCAGCCGTCGGGAAGCAGCAGCGGAGCGATCGACACCATCGTCGAAGGAAGCGGGGAACGGGAAAGGAGCCACTCCCATCGATGGAATCAGACGGTGATTCCGTCGACGGGAGCGGGAAGGGAGCGACACCTTTGTGAGCCCTAGCAGCGGCGCAGAACTGGGACAGGGCAGAAGCAGAGACCCGCAGAGATAAAACCAAACCCTATTACCTCTGATACCAAGTAGAAATCAAGAGGAGGAAATATTTGATAGATCTATTCATCCACATAGGGGGAAATATATAGGACTTACAATGACACTTAATACTAGACTCAAGATGTGGGACTAAACCCACTCATACATAAATATATTAAAACTACTAAACTCAACTGCCTAATGGTCCGCTTGTGTTGCAAGTCACACTATGTTTGATCTGTGTGCAAATCTTTCATCATTTGGTGTCTCCATATTCCTTACTTCTATAAACCCTTCCGACCTCCTGAATTTTGGTGCAATTATCTTCTATATATATATATCAGAAACTGCTTGCTAATAAGCTCAAAATAATTGTGATGCCTTTACGTATCGTATTTAAAACATTTTGAATACATAAAACTATTGATAATCCGTTCCTGAAGCTCTTGGATGCTTTTTCTTTTACTTTTAAATATTAAAATTTCATATACTATGAGATACTCTTGGATATGCCTAAATATGCTCAAAAATGCAAAAATGGGCCTATATTGTTTTGGTAATATGAAGAAAAGTATTCGAAAGAGAAAATATTTAATGATAGGTGACAGAAATTCAATTGATTACATTTTTTTATTTACAACTATCTATATGCTATGACACAATTTTGTGATATATATGTAACATCCAAAATTTTAATTATTTTATAATCTTGATTTAGGGTCCAATCTGTGTTGTGTCGACGTCACATGGTCGATTGAGTATATTATGCCCTTAATTCCTAATTTTGCGCGTTAATTAATAACAAAAAAAGATTCCGATTAGTGGAGAATTTTACGGTCTAATTTTTGATGCAAATTAGAAGTGTGTAATATTTCACGTTAAGATAACAAGGTTCTAGTGAGCAATATCATTTCTGCAATATAATAAAACTTAGTTGTTAGCCCTATATATACATGAGTTCCCACCCACGGGCCGGTTATGTCCTGCCTTTCTCTTCTTGGGTCGACGCTACCCTTCTCGAGTCAAAACCAACACCTCAGTCCACAGGGGAATAGGAGTTGCGAGCTAGGCCGTCAACTGGAGCACATGCACGGTGGATTCTCGCATGAACCCGCTTCTTCTTTCATCGATTAGAGCGCATGCAAGAAACCATTTCTCCTCCCCTGGCTTGAAATGCTGCAAGCCGACAATCCTTACCTTGGATTTCTAGCATTGTTTTCCGCATCCAAATTTCTGCTCTTTGGGAGGTCCGCATCACATCAACGAACATCTAAATGCCTAGGTAAGAAATTCCCTTTTTTGGTTAGACATATCACAAGTTAATAATATTAAGTTTAGATACATGCGACTCTACACGTAGATATGGAATTTATGTCAAGTTCGTACTCAATGTTGCACTGCATTTCAACTTAAATACAATATTCATTTTTGATAATAACCTCATGAAATTATTAAGCGCGTGTTTATGTAGAAACTATGTTACATGAGTACATTAGAGGACATGTATAATCATTATTTGCTTTGATATGTATTGGAAGTGACAATCACAACATAGACACAAAATGTAAATCATGAATTAGATAATTATTCCATTGATTAGTGGGCTTATGCGGATGTCACTATTAGTTGAACATGCCGACCACTTCAATCATTATTCCATAGACTAGTGTGATTATGCAAGTACCATTATTAGTTGAACATGTTGACCACTAGATGTATAGATCGTTAGGGGGCAGGAGAGGTTTTTTCTTATGATTGATGGGGGCACACCATTACATAAGCACAATAGACAATATAAGACTTAAATTGAGGTCGACAACCCATTATTTCACGCATGAAAACAGTTAGATGCAAGTCCGTGTCCTGTGCTAGGGACACATCATAGTACTTTAGGTTAACATTATGGGTCTCAAATCTCTAGATTGTGCTTAGTAAGCTACGAAGCGTAAGACTAAGAAGAATATGAATTTTTGTCATCTCAGCTTTATGAAAGAACTAGGAACCCAAAAATCTCTACGCTTCAATGATTTATAGTTATGATTTGAACACAGAATATGATAAAACATATAAAATATGATTTATGTTATTATGTTTTATATTATGTTGAAGCATGCATAGTTACTATGTTTAAAAACATGATCCCTAGATTCAATTGTTGTGTGCATAGATTTTCATACATGTTTATCTATATTGTTTTAGCGTCACTGGGAGGAAGAGTTTTTTTTACTCGCCAGTGGGTTGATTCCGTCTTCAAACTTTTCTTTCAGGGAATATGAGTTGGGAGATTCACATAGGATGATCTGTCGAGTCTTACTTTGTCTTAGTTGATTTGCATTATTTGAGAATATTTTGATGCTTCTTATGTGTAATTTAGGTGGACTTGATGACTCTGCTACGTATTGGATTCTGTTTTGATTCTAGCATTTAGTTTTAATTTTGGTTTCCTTATAGTGGGCGCTATGAGCCTATGATTCATATTTTAAAATGTTCCTTTAATCCTAACTCTAGTATTTATTTTTCTCTATGTACTTTATTTACTTTTACTATCTTTCTGTTACTATATTTTTGTATTTTTGCTTAGTTTGTTTCATTTCATGAGTGTCGGCGGGCCTTTTGAAATCTTATTGAACTAGGTAGAGTTGTTACAATAGATATTGTTATCCTCATGTAATATATGAAATGTGAGAGATAGTGATTGAAAAATATGAAGATGTGAATGCCACATCTTCATATTAATTTGTATTTATATTTAATCTTAGTTTTTTTTTTGAAAATCGTAAGTTTTGTATCTGTATTTTATCGTATATAGTATACCGTCTACATCCCCATGCAAGATAGAATGTGTAACACCCCAACCTAGTTTAACTGCAATTAACAGTCCGACCGGAACCCGTGATTAGAAGTATACTAAGCATCGGTACTAAAACTGGTACATAGCAGACATAAATTAAAGTACTAATTGAAAAGCTTACAACGGAAGTAAAATATGCAGCTAAGGGTACAAATGGTATCTCAAAATCTGATTTACAGAGCTAACTAGAATTGAATAGAATCATAAAATATGAATTATTGAAATCTTAAAACATTGTCTGATACATGAAAACTTTAGGTAATTTCATAATATTTAGTTCATGAAATAATAGTACAACAACTGAAATGAAAAATGACTGAAAGAAAAGACAAAAAAAAAGAGGTGATCCCTGAAAAGAAAAGTCCGAAGACGGGTCAGCCCAACTGGTGAGTAAGAAAGACACTTCCAGTAACACTAAAAAATACATAAATTATTTGTATCTAAAAATATGAACTTTTGGTTATTAATGCATGTTTCTGAATAAATTTTCTATAGTTTCATAAGTTTAATTTCCGTATTGATGCATTATAGATTTTGTCTTATTATCTGAGTTCTTGCATGTAGTGGTTCTTTTGTACCCTAGTTTCTTTCTAATGATTGGGTAATTATATTTCATGTTTTATGATTTATTAGACTTATTCTGATTATGGGCCCAAATGGCGACTCGAGGGTGCCCTGAACTGAAGTGTTCTCTGAGTGGAAGACAACCTGGAAATGAGGGTTGTCGACCTCATGTCTGAGGCTCATATGGACTGCTGGGCGTATGAGTATGAGGCCATTAATCTAAGGCTTATTACGTGTTCTGGACCTTTACGTTTAGCCTAGTTGTATTTAATGTCTTTTATTAATCATACTCGTGCTTAGACATGTTCATCTTTTTCATACTCTGATCTGAATGACAAATTACGTTAATTTAATTGTCAATTGATACTTATTTATAGTCTGCATGTAACATGATTTAATTTGTATCTTGTACCCATATATCTTATTGTTGATATGTATTTACAAGTTCTGCTATTATACATGATTTTCTTGAGTGAACTAGGAAATGGTTTTATAATAGTGATATGTCTAGCCAAGAAGAGTCAAATTTCTTACCTCAGGGTTGCGATTCTCGTAGACGCGGCGAGGCGGCATGATTTCTCTGGATTATACTGAATTTCCCACAATTGAATTCTTCCTCGCTCCTAGGGTTACGATGAACATCCATTAATAATATTTACATGCTAGGGAGAATTTCTAACACATAAATGCATAATGGATTGACACTTACCCTTCTCAAGCACGATTATCTTGCGACGAGGTTAATCCGGAAATTTTAGCGAGCTTCCTCCGATTTATTTCTCGCGCCCTCTTTTTCACTGCTTAGGTTCCTCCGCACCTAAAAAAAGCAACTTGCTGGAATTAGAGAAATCGGAAACCTCCTTATCCTAAGGTTAAACAAAACTGAAAACCTTTAATTCCTACGAAAAGGGGCAAAACAAAAGGGATCGTTTCTGACCTGGCAAAGCCAATTCCCTTCTTACTGTAGGTCGAAACAGGTATGCAAGGAGACTGCCCTCAGACTCCCTCTCAACAACTAGAGAAATTTTGGCCGGCTGCTGGATTCCCCAAAGGGGCTGTTAAAATTTATATAAGAGGAGAGATCGAAAACCCTATTATCTAAGATTGTTCAACGGAGGAAGGAGAAGTCATAGGACTTAGAGGCATAACCACTAGATTGAAAAAGGTAAGGTTTGCCTGGTCAAAATTGCGGAAGAGGAAGGAAAATACCGCTCGGCTCCTGGAACTGGACGGGACCTGCTTTAGGGATGTCGACACCTCTCGAATGGCAGGGGAAGAGGTCAAAGTTTTCTTGAGAGAAGGATGACGTTGGCGCGTGTTGTCGACGAAGAAATCGAACGAGAAAACAGCTTCGTCGTCGGCCGAAAGGAACGAGAAACGAAGAGCCTTAGATTTCTCTCGCTCGGGTCGAGAGGGAGAATAACTGAGTGCGACACTTTCGTCTTGCTTGACTGGAAGCGGGAGATTTATTTGGAAAGGGAAAACATGGGTTGGGGGGTGGGGGGTTGAAACCGTGTCTCCCGGTTTTAGTGAGGGGAAAATGAATAACTCCCTCCTATTTACAAGTTTGTCATTGCACCACTTATTCACTAATGTTATGAGATTTAGGTTCCCGCGAACCTCTAAATTGCGCAGAAATAAATTCTAATATCTTCATTTAAATTATTGATTAATGTGTAACAATTAATCATAATAAAATTGTACCTCGATATGACGTTGGCTCGATCAATTTCGCTCATGATCTGACGCTGAAATTAAAAGAACGCGATGTAAATCTTGGATGTTACAAATCTTCCCTCCTAATAAAATTTTTGTCCTCGAAAATTACCAACATACCTGGGTCAAAAAGGAATTCATATTCTTCAATCTTCCGAAGTTCCTCTTCTCTTTCCCAAGAATACTCTGGCGACCACAGTTCATCCAAAGGACTTTCCCAAATCGGATCTCTCTGTTCCTTAGCTTTTGAATCCTTGAGTCCACAATCCTAATTGAGTTTATACTGATACTAAGATTCATCTTCAGTACTGATCACCTGGCTAGGATCTCTGATTGCTCTCCTCAGATAGGAGACGCGAAATACGCTATGTAAACCACTCATTTCTTCAGGTAAGGCTAATATGTTTGCAACCTCACAAATGCATTCAAGTACTTCGAATGGGCCAACGAATCTAGGACTCAATTTCTTCATCCGCTTAATTCTTGAGACACCCTTAACTAGTCTGACCTTCAGATAGACATAATCTCCAACAATGAATTCTACAGTTTTATGCGTCTGATCGTCATACTTGGCCTACCTGTCTTGGGCTATCTTAATGCGCTTCTAAATGAGTCTTACTTGAGCTATGGTCTTGCCAATCCATGTTTCTTTATTGGAAGATCTCTCTTTGCTCTTAGCCCAACATAACAGTGTCCGACAACGCCTACCATAAGAGCCTCAAAAGGAGCCATCCCAATACTCGTCTGGAAACTGTTATTGTAAGAGAATTCAACTAAGGTGACATATTTCTCCCATTTACCTCCAAAGTCTAGAATACACATACGAAATATATCTTCCATGGTTCTATTCACGCGCTCTAAATGCCCATCTGTTTGAGGGTGGAAGGTTGTACTGAACTTAGTGTCCAAACGCTCCTGAACGTACTTCCTATCCTTAGAGGTAAATCTATCATCTCTGTCTGAAATGATAATCTTCGAAACATCATGCAGTCGGACTATCTCATTTACGTACAACTGAGCCAATCTGGGACCCTGATCTATCCTCTTATTAGGAGTGAAGTGAGCAACCTTAGAAAGACGGGCAACTATAACCTATAGAGAATCATTCTCACTCTGAGATCTAGGAAGGCCATGAATGAAGTCCATCGATATATTTTCAAAATTCCACTCTGGAATAGGAAGTGGTTGCAACTTTCCCCTTGGTCTCTGACATTCGGCTTTAACTAACTTGCAAGTTTCACATTTTCCAACAAACTCTGCAACGACACTCTTCAACCATGGCCACCAGACTGACTTCTTAAGGTCTGCATGTATCTTCGTGCTGCCAGAATGTATAGAGTACTTGAAATTATGAGCATCAACGAGGATGTCCTCGCGAAGGTGACTGACATCTGGGATGCAAACTCTACCTTTATGAAGCAATAAGTCCTCCTAAATCACAATGTCCTTCTGTCCTGTCTGAACCAAATCCCATATTTCTGCCATCTTTGGGTCTAAAGGAAAGGCATATATGTTTTTGTCCTTAATGTCGCATTTGATCTCTGTCCAACATAAACTTGCAGAATTCATACTGGTGCACGATATCCCATTGATCTCCAGTTTCTCTAGAACTCGCACTAAGTCATCCTGCAAAGTATGAGGGAATAGTTTGAACCCCTTATGCTGAGAGCATTTGATACCACGTTTGCTTTCCCCGGATGATACTGTATATCCACATCATAATCTGAAAGAAACTCTATCCACCTACTCTGTCTCATATTAAGTTCTTGTTGATCAAAGATATACTTGAGGCTTTTGTGATTTGTAAAAACTTCACAACGAACTCCGTAGAGGTAGTGTCTCCAAATTTTAAGTGTGTGAATGGCGACTGCTAGTTCCAAGTTGTGAACATGATAATTCTTCTCGTGTGCCTTCAGCTGTCTGGATGCGAAGGCTATGACTCTTTCATGCTGCATCACTACACAACCCAAACCTTGACCTGAAGCGTCACTATAGATGTGAAAACCATGTACCTCTGAAGGTAAACATAAAAGTGGCGTAGTCATCAATCGGGTCTTCAGCTCCTCAAACGCCAACTCACATTCCATTGTCCAGTTGAAGGTTTTCCTTTCTTGCTAAGTGAAGTCATAAGTAGATCAATTTTTGAAAAATTCTTAATGAATCTTCTATAATAACCTGCTAAGCTCAGAAGGCTCTGAATTTCAGTGATTGATTTCGGCCTTGGTCAATCTCGGATTGTTTCTATTTTCTTTGGATCTACTGCTTGACCTCTCTGACTGATAGTAGTTGAAATATTATCCAAGTCGTATCAAATTTATTTTTTGTGTTTAGTCCCACACCGCCTATTGGTGTTTGGGTGCCGTAGTGTAATGCTTTATATATGCCCCCTTGTGGATGAATTACATACACTCAAATTATTTTTCTTCCTCCTATTCTAACTTGGTATCAGAGGTAGGTTGCCCTAGCCGCCTCTTCGTCCGTCTACATTTCTCTCGCCGATCAGCGCATCTTCTTCGATCGGCGTCTCTTCGTCCACCTGCATCCTCCTCGACGACATCCATTCGATCGACCGATATGTGAGGTCTGCGCTTCCCTTCGCTCGACGGATCGACGGATCCTTCGCTCGACGGATCGACCTCTCCCGACCTCCCTTCCTTCGCTCGACGGATCGACTTCTCCTTCGCATCCGGTAACCTCCATCTACCTCGACAACACCCGACCTCCCTTCCTACCCCTTCTGCTGCTCCGGCCACCCCTTCTGCTGCTCCGGCCACCCCTTCCGCCGTCCGTTTGAGAGTCCACCGCCTCTCTTCCCTCCTCTAATGCCGCCCTAGACCCTGTCATGGATGCTATGGTCGGATCCTTCCCTTCTGGACGCTAGGGCTGCTGTCGACGGTTATCCTCTTTTTCCAGCGGCTGCCCGAGTCTCGGCCTCCTTCCGTCTTGCCCTACTCCTCCTTCGGTGTCCTCCTTGCTGCCGCCGGATGCTTGTGCAGCACCTACCGTGCTCTGTTTAATTTGTTTTTCGTGATTGTTAGCTCTCCTCTTGCTCTCATGGGGGATTCTACGGGCTCTTCGCCGCCTCTGAGTGATGTTGTGCCACAGATGGGTGACCCGCAGCGGACCCATGGCCACTCCGGTTCTTTGAAGATCACCACCGTTCCCTTGGACGGAACGAACTATCTGGAATGGTCTCGTGCTGCTCAACATGTGATCCGCAACCATCAGATGTTTGGTTATATTGATGGATCTATTAAGGAGCCCTCCAAGACTGACACTACGTGGAAACGCTGGGATTCTGAAAATTCCCTTGTTGTTTCATGGCTTCTTCATTCTATGTCCCCCAAGGTCTATCGGAGTTACATGCTTCTGGACTCGGCGTATGATATTTGGACCCGGGCAAAAGACACGTACTCGCAGATTGGAAGTTCCACTCAGATCTATGAACATACCCATCGCATTCTGGAGCTTAGACAGGGATCTCTAACTGTGTCTGCCTACTTCTCGGAGTTTGAACGACTCTACCAGGAGCTGGACTTCTTTGAGCATTTCACTGCTTCCTGCACGGCCGACGCCGTGAAGCTTCAGGAGAAGGAGAACCGTTACCGCCTGCATGTCTTTCTGATGGGGCTGAACATGGAATCTGATACTGTCCGGACGCACATCTTGCATCGTTCTCCCCTTCCGTCCCTGCGGGAAGCGTTCAGCATGGTCCTTGGTGATGCCGATCGTCGCCGATCCCTCAGCACGCCTGCTCCTGCAGTGGACCGGTCTGCCTTTACTAGTGTTGGTGGTGTTAGTCGTGGAGGTTCCACCAATACCAGCCCGATTCCCACGTGTGATTACTGTGGTCGTCGGGGACATACTCGGGATGCATGTTTCAAGCTGCATCCTCATCTTGCTCCTTCTGGTCGTGGTCGTGGTCGTGGCCGTAGTCACGGACGTGGAGGCCATCGTTCGGGCGGGCCTCGTCCTCAGGATGCTGCTTTCTCTACGGATGTGTATGATGAGGGGTTCTCTACTGCTCCCAGTCAGCTTACGTCTCAGGAGTTGGATGCCTTCCGCCGCATGCTCCACACTCAGTCTGATCCGTCCCAGGCGGCCTCTGCTTCTATTGCCTCTATTGCCATGCCGAGTGCCGCTACTGCTACTGCTTCCTCGTCCGAGTGGGTGCTTGATTCCGGTGCCACCCATCACATGACCGGCTCTTCCTCAGGTTTTCACTCTTACACACCTTTGTCTGGTAAGGACAAAGTTATGTCTGCAAATGGCCTGCTGACCCCGATTGCTGGCAAAGGCCAGATCCTTTGTTCCCCTACTATTACTTTACCATCTGTGCTTCATGTTCCTTCATTTCCTCGCAATTTACTTTCCATTAGTAATATTACCCGCTCTCTCAATTGTTCTGTAACATTTTTTCCTGACTCTTGTGTTTTTCAGGAACTGGGTACGAAGCGGAGGATTGGCAGTGGTAGGGAACGCGGTGGCCTGTATTACTTGGATGTGACCTCCCAGGCCCTCTCCAGTTCTGCTGTTACTACTGAGGATGTTCGTCGCTGGCACCTCCGGCTTGGACATCCCTCACCTCTTTATCTTCAGAAACTATTTCCTTTTTTCTCTCCTTCTTTAAATACCTTTGTTTGTGATGTTTGTGATGAGTCTAAGCATGTGCGCCATAGTTCATCGCATTTATCTTCTCCTTGTACTACTCCTTTTGATGTTATTCATTCTGACGTTTGGGGTCCGTCCCCAGTCTCATCTCTTTTTGGGTTTCGATGGTTTGTCACTTTTATTGATGGTTTTTCCCGCACATGTTGGGTTTATTTATTGAAGAAAAAAAGTGAAGTTTTTTCCTGTTTTCAACTCTTCCATAAAATGATTCAGACCCAATTTCACGGGGTCGTCCGTGTTTTGCGTAGTGATAATGGGGGTGAATATGATGATCGCGGCGCGTTTGGCACATATCTCAAAGATCACGGTATTATTCACCAAACGACGTGTGTTCACACCTCCACCCAAAACGGTGTTGCCGAACGAAAAAACAGGCACCTCCTGGATATGGCTCGTTGCCTCCTGGGTACTATGCATCTCCCCAAATCCTTCTGGGCAGATGCGATTCTTACTGCTACTCACCTTATCAATCGGCTTCCTTCACGTATCTTGGACTATGCTACCCCCCTCGCTCGCTTGTCCACAATGGCTACTGTCTATACTTCGCATCTGCCCCCCCGTGTCTTTGGTTGTGTATGCTTCGTCCATGTTCATGTACCCCACCGTGACAAACTGGATCCTCGTGCCCTTCGTTGTGTGTTCGTCGGATATTCCTCCACTACGAAGGGGTATCGATGCTTCCACCCACCTTCCGGTCGCCTCTATTGCACTATGGATGTCACTTTTCGCGAAGGGGAATCCTATTTTCTGTCCTCGACTCACTCCTGTTCACCCGGCTCCTTCTCTACCGCAGCTTCCATCACCGCTTCCTCTACCTCAGCCACCTATCTGTTCTGAGCAGGGATCCCCTATTCCTATCCCTTCTCCGGATGTCCCCCTATCTCCTTTCCCTCATGTGTATCACCGACGCTCCTCCTGTATACAGGCTCCTACGACCCTGCTTCCACCCGTGCCCGCTTCAGCCTCAGATTCTGATGATGCGGATTTGCATATTCCGCTGACTCAGTTACGAGATAAGTTTGCCTCTACTAAGCATCCCATTTCTAACCATGTGACATATCACCATCTTACTCCTGGCCACCAGTTGTTTATCGCTTCACTTTCATCTGTCGTTATCCCTAAGACTTGGCAGGAAGCATTGGGCATTCCGGTTTGGGCTCAGGCTATGAAAGAAGAGATGGCTGCCTTGGACAAGAATCATACTTGGGATGTCACTACTCTTCCCCATGGTAAGAAGGCTGTTGGCTCTAGATGGATTTTTTCAGTCAAGCAAAATGAAGACGGGAAAGTTGAACGGTACAAGGCTCGGTTGGTCGCCCGGGGGTATACTCAGACTCAGGGAGTTGATTACCAGGAGACTTTTGCTCCAGTGGCAAAGATGGACTCTATTCGGGTCCTTCTGTCTGTCGCCGCAATCTTGGGATGGGACCTCCACCAGTTAGATGTCAAGAACGCTTTTCTCCATGGAGATCTTGAGGAAGAGGTGTATATGACATTTCCTCCTGGTTTTGTGAGAGATGGAGGAAAGCCCCTTGTTTGTAAGTTACTGAAATCCTTATATGGATTAAAGCAGTCACCCAGAGCGTGGTTCGGCAGGTTTCTCAAGGCTATGCTCAAGTTTGGGTTTAAACAGGCGCAGTCAGACCACACCATGTTCATTCAGAGACGTGATCAGAGTATTGTGGTTCTCATTGTCTATGTGGATGATATTGTCATCACCGGTAATAATGCAAGTGAGATTGCCAATCTCAAGTCTCTCTTGGCCAAGGAATTTGAGGTGAAAGACTTGGGAAGGTTACGATACTTTCTGGGAATAGAGGTGACTAGATCTGACCAGGGCATCTTCATATCTCAGCGGAAATATGTCCTGGACTTACTTCAAGAGACCGGGATGCTTGGGTGTGTTCCTGCGAACACCCAGATGGAGGAGAATCATGGGATCTGTGACGATGGTGACAGTGACAGTGTTGAGGCCACCCGCTATCAGAGATTAGTTGGGAAACTAATTTATCTATCTCATACTCGTCCTGATATCACTTATGCTGTGGGTATTTTGAGTAGGTATATGCACGCTCCTCGGGTCAGACATCAGCAAGCAGTGTATCGCGTCCTACGATATCTTAAGAAGGCCCCAGGACGGGGACTTTTGTTCTCAAAAATTGACCACTTGAAAATAGAAGTTTTCACGGATGCTGATTGGGCGGGCTGCCGTGACGATCGGAAATCCACTACCGGTTATTGTTCGTTCGTTGGAGGAAACCTCGTGACATGGAGAAGCAAGAAGCAACACGTTGTGGCTAGATCTAGTGCCGAAGCTGAGTACCGTGCAATGTCACTTGGAATGTGTGAGGGACTATGGTTTTGTACTGTCCTTCAAGACTTGGGTCTTCCCAGAACTTCTCCTTTCTCCTTGTTCTGCGACAACAAGGCTGCTATCAGTATAGCCCACAATCCGGTTCAACATGACAGGACCAAGCATGTTGAGGTGGACCGTCACTTCATCAAGGATCACTTGGACAAAAAAATGTGGTTACTCCATTCATCAGTTCAAGAGATCAACTGGCCGATGTGTTCACTAAAAGCTTGGGAAGTGACATTTTCACGGATGACATCAGAAAACTGGGAATGACAGATATCTTCCATACGACTTGAGGGGGAGAGTTGAAATATTATCCAAGTCGTATCAAATTTATTTTTTGTGTTTAGTCCCACACCGCCTATTGGTGTTTGGGTGCCGTAGTGTAATGCTTTATATATGCCCCCTTGTGGATGAATTACATACACTCAAATTATTTTTCTTCCTCCTATTCTAACTATAGTGTCCTAAGAAGACAACCTTTGAAATCCGGAATTCACACTTAGAAAATTTCGCGTAAAACTGATTCTCCCTAAGAGTACTCAAAACTGTCCTGAGATGCTCAGCACGAACTTCTTGACTCTTTGAATAAACTAGAATATCGCCAATAAAATGATAACGAAACGGTCAAAGAATTTCTGAAACATTCTGTTCATCAAGTCTATGAAGGCGGGCAGGGAATTAGTCAGTCTGAAAGACATGAATACAAACTCGTAATGCCCGTACCTCGTGCTGAAAGCTGTCTTCTGAACATCCCCATCCCGAATTTTCAACTGATGGTAACCCGATTTCAGATCTAACTTGGAGAATGTGAAAGATCCCTCAAGCTAATCAAACAAATCATTTATCCTTGGAATTGGATACTTATTCTTAATTGTTAGTTTGTTTAACTCATGCTAATCTATGCACAATCTCAGACTACCATCCTTCTTGACAGAAAGACCTGGGGCACTCCACTACGATGTGCTGGGACGGATAAGACCCAAATAAAGCAACTCTTGTAATTGGACCTTTAATTCGGCTAGTTCTCTGGGAGCCATGCGGTAAGGAGCCTTGGCTACTGGCGCGGATCCAGGTAGGAGATCGATTTGGAAATCAATCTCTCTGGTAGGAGGGACACCATGTAGCTTTTCTTGAAAGACATATGAAAAGTCATGAACTACTTATACTTCTAGCAAATTAACTTTGGCTTCTGCATGCATCAACATTAGAAAGGTGACACAACCCTTGTTGATACTTCTAACAGCCTTAACTGAAGATATGATAAATTTGGAAACTCCATTCATACCCTGAAAGGTAACGATGGACTGGTTGGGTCCTTCTAACTGTATTTCCTTGCTCCTGCAGTCTATCTTGGCGTTGACGTCTGACAACCAGTCCATACCCAAAATCAATTCAAACTCTGCAATTGGATGGAGAGACCCTTCTACGGTAATTTCTGCTTCCTCAAACATCATTGAGACTCTACACTTACGCCTAGTTTGCATATGTGGTCCATTTTACATCATGACCTCTAATGGCCGTGACTTTGAAAGGATTACTAAGCCCAGCCTAAGCGCTAAGGATTCTGCTATGTACGAGTGTGAAACACCTGTGTCAAAGATATTCTTGGAGCGTACATTGCGAATCAAGAGTATACCTATATGCATGCGCGTGTCACTTTAGTTATGTGTTCTGGGAGGGAAAATTTAACATTTTAATTCAACAAACTCATACCTGAGACCTACCTTGCACGGATACTTAAAAATGCTCTACGTATCGGCTCGGACGCGTATCGGATACGGGAAACGCTCGGAAACGTGTTTCCGAAACTCTAGGAAACGTGTTTTTAATTATTAAAAGAAATGATTTTCGGATACGCGTTCTGATACGCGATTCCCGGCGCTTTAGGTTTTAATATGAATACGCCTTCTTATTTTTCCGCCGCTGCTCCCGTGCTTATTTTCCGCCGCTGCTCCCGTGCTCTCGCCTCAGTTCCCGTGCTCTCGCCTCAGTTCCGCTCTCCCGTGCGTCTTCTTCTCCGCTCCCGTGCGTGCTCAGGTCGGTTCTTCTTCTTCTTCTTCTTCCAATACAGTGAAAATACACCTGCTTTTATACACCTGCTTAAGATTTTTTTCACATTACAGATTTTTTTCACAGATTTTATACACCTACTTACAGATTTTTTTCACAGATTTTTGTTCTTCTTCACAGATTTTTGTTCTGCCTGCCTGCTTTCAATACCTGCTTACACCTGCTTTCAATACCTGCTTTTATACACCTGAAATGTTATTTTGTATGAAGGTCATCATTACATGAATGTAGTGATTGAGATGGTACCTTAGTTTATGATTGGAATTTTTTTTATATTGATTATTACTTATATTAAAATAATAATAAAAAATTCAAAAACTTTTCCCGTATTCGTATTTTTTATAAAAATCACGTTTCCCATATCCGTTTCGTATCGTATCCCGTTTCCGTCCCCGTGCAACGTTGCCTGAGACCACATCGTTCTGCTCTTTGGCCTCCTGATGGCCAAGTCCATAGGCTCTAGGCTACTAGACCTCGTCCTGAAGCTGGTTTTGATTTTTCGTCCCACCGTTTTCCCTTTTCAGTCCTGCTCGGACTGCCAACTTCAAACTTAACTGTAAGACATGTCATATGAATATGTTTTAGACTATGAAGAAAGGACTTAAAGGCTTAGAGAAACACCAAAACTTAAGATTATATTACCTGATTGCACGTAGATCCTGGGCAGAAATATGCAAAGTGTCCTGGTTGCTGAAATATGTAGCCGATGCTAGAAGTAGCCAAACATTCTCCTGGGTGGTAGCGGTTGCACTTTGGGCAGAGAGGGTTGTCCTTGCCCTTGGATTCGGGTTGATTTCCTCTCTTCTCGCCCGACTTCTGTCTTTTGTTCCAGTTTCTTTCTTGGTTGCTTCTATTCTGATGTTGATGCGGCGCATCTTGGGGTCGCTTGGAACAGAAGCTATTGCGCCTTTGCTCCCTAAGTTGATTTGCTTCCAACGTCCTCGCAGTATCAACCAAGCTTCTATTGTCGGCATTGACCATAGTCATCAGAGGCTGTCTTAGTGAGTCACACATGCCATCTACAAAGCGGTTACACTTCTCAACTTCTTCTCCTTCCAATATGCCCGCATAGCGAGATAGGTGGGTAAGTTCTCGTTCATAGGCTGTGACAGTCCTATCTCCTTGATTGAGCCTGAGGTACTTTTTCTGGAGGCTTCGACACTCTGAAGGAGGTACGGACCAACTTGCTAGTGCTTTAGAAAATTCGTTCCAGGTGATCATATCCGCTGAACGTCCTAACATAACATAAGGAAAGGTCGCATTAACAAAACGCTGGAATGACATTAAATTCTAAAGGAAGAAAATTTGAACTTAGTTTCTTACCAGCACTGCATCACGTTCTTGTTATCTAGGCACTGCATCACGTTCAGTAAATCCCGAGTCTTAATCAGCCAGTCATCCGTCTCCATCAGAGTTTCCTTTCCACTGAAGTTGGAGGGGTGGAGATCTCTAAAGCTTCTCAGCTAGCTGTCCATCCCGATCTCCACTGCAGCAGGTGCAGAGACTAGAGCTGGGACCCCTGCAGGAAGTGCATTCCTGAACTCCCAAAGGGCTAAAGCTACTGCCCTGGCAATTTGAACTGCCATGTCAGTCGGTGCTAGCGCGGCTGGCGTATTAATGTCATCCATGACGATCTCAAGAGTGGTGTTCTGTAGCGAAGGCTCTCTTGTCTCACCGCTACGGGGTGCCTAAAAGATGTAAAAAGAGAAATTATTGATGAACGTGACATAAACGAAGAATCTATTATGGAGGATATTTTCATACACAAGCATAACTAAGAGTTAGCTGGAACTTGATGACTTTAACGTCGAAAGAGTGATTCAGATGAAATTCTAAGGCTCTGTGAATTTTCTGGGTCGTGGGATCCTAAACCTAACTCTAATACCAATTGTAATACCCCAACCTAGTTTAACATCATTCAACTGTCCGGTCGGAACCCGTGATAAGAAGTAAACTAAGCAACGATACTAAAACTGGTACATAGCCGACATAAATGAAAGTACTAATTGAAATCTTAAAATAAAATATACAGTTAAGGGTAAAAATGGTACCTCAAAATTTGATTTACAAAGCCAACTATAATTGAATATAATCATAAAATCCGAATTATTTAAATCTTAAAACATTGTCTGATACATGAAAACTTTAGATAATTTCATAACATTTAGTTCATGAATAATAGTAGAACAATTGAAATGAAAACGACTGAAAGGAAAAAACAAACAAAAGAGGATAAACCGCAAACACTTAAGTGCAACTCCCCACCGGTGATCCCTGAAAAGAAAAGTCTGAAGACGGGTCAGCCCAATTGGTGAGTAAGAAATATTACTCTCAGTAACACTAAAAAATACATAAATAGTTTGTATATAAAAATATGAGTTTTTGGTTATTAATGTATGTTTCTAAATAAACTTTGATAGTTTCATAAGTTTAATTTCTGTATTGATGCATTATAGATTATGTCTTATTATCTGAGTTCTTGCTTGTATTGATTTTTTTTGTACCCTAGATTTTTTCTAAAGATTGGGTAATTAAATTTCATGCTTTATGATTTATTAGACTTATTCTGATCATGGGGCCCAAATGGCGACCTGAGGGTGCTCTGAACTGAAGTGTTCCCTGAGTGGAACATGGACTTGCATTTGAAAATTTTCAAGTCTGGAAACGAGTGCTGTCGACCTCATGTCTGAGGCTCATATGGACAGCTGGGCATATGAGTATGAGACCACTAATTTGAGGCTTATTACGTGTTCTGAACTTTTACGTTTAGTCTAGTTGTATTTAATGTCTTTAATTAATCATACTCGTGTGTAGACATGTTCATCTTTTTAATACTCTGATCTGAATGACAAATTACATTACTTCAATTGTCAATTGATAGTTATTTTTAGACTGCACGTGACATGATTCAATTTGTATCTTGTACCCATATATCTTACTGTTGATATGTATTTACAAGTTCTGCTGTTATACATCATTTTCTTGAGTGAACTAGGAAATGATTTTAAAACAGTGATATGTCTAGCCTCTTGCAAAAATGCAGGGTAAGGTTTGCCTACATTTCACCCTTGTGGTGGGACCCTTCCCCAAACCCTCGCTATGCGGGGATGCTTCGTGCACCGAGCTGCCCCATATGTCTAGCCAAGAGTCAAATTTCTTACCTTGGGGTTGCAACGCTCGTAGACGCGGCGAGGTGGCATGATTTCTCTGGATTTTACTGAATTCCCCACTGTTGAAATAGCCCATGTTTTTGACCCATTTAGTGGCCCAGTTACTTCTCTTCTATATCTCTTTAGTCCCACATTGTGTATAGGGTTTCTCTCCCTCTTCTCTCTCCTATAAATATGTACTCTCTCTTTGTATAAGATACATCAATACAACAGATTCTTCTACAAGATTTGTCCTGTTCTACATGGTATCAGAGCAGTCAAACTTTTCTTAGCCAAACTCTCTCCCGCGAACTGCAACTCGCCGACCTGAGCGGTCTCCCAGATTCTAACCGCTGGGTCCTCTTTTTTACTCCGCTGCTCCCCCCCCAAGATCCCCAACACCTTTTATAACCTTTCCGTGGGCCCCTCCGCACGTCCTATCCACTGCGGTCTCGGTCTACTCGCGAGACCTGCCACCGTGAGACTTGTCGCCCCGGCTCCTTCTCCGTTGCTCTCTTGCCCGCTGCGGTCTCTCTCTCGCACGGTCTCGATCTCGCGCGGCTTCTCTACTGCCCGCTGCGGTCTCGATCTCGTGCGGTGCCCGCTGCGATCTCGCTCTCGCGCGGCCTCTCCTTCCTCGCTGCGATCTCGCAAGGCCTCTCCTTTCTCGCTGCGATCTCGCGCATCTTCACTGCCCGCCGCGACTTCTCCTTTCTCGCTGCGATCTCGCTGCGATCTCGCGCGGACCTCTCCCTTCTAGCTACGATCTAGAGCGCTCTCTCCTGTGTTCACTGCATTCTCTGCCAGCGACTTCTGTGTGCGGTCTGGCCTCTATCCGCTAGCCTGTCCGCAGTCTCCTCTTCGCCCAACTTGTGTGGGCTCTTCTGCGACCTCGACCTGGTCTAGTTGCCGAGGCCTCTCGTCCTATCCGCTGTTGGTCTTCTGCAATCAGCCGCGACCTTCTCTAACCGCGTCCACTGCTTCCAGATCGCGCGGTCTAAGCTCATCTCTATCCGCGCCTCCCAGTCTCTATGGGCTCCTCGGAAGCTCCTACGCAGGCCGCACCACCTGCCCTCAACCAAGAGCTCCGTGATGAGCTCCGCATCACCACCATCTCCCTCTTTGGGAAGAAAAACTTCATGCCCTGGATGCACTCTGTCCGCCGCGTCCTTCAAGCCAACGGCCTTGCTTCTCATCTCATCCAGGATCCCCCTACTCCAGTCACTGAGGAATGGCTGCGGGACGATGGCCGCGTTCAGACATGGATCCTGAACTCGCTGGATGGCGAACCTTATGAAATGACCATGTACCTTGAGACGGCCAAAGCCATGTGGGACGAGCTCCAGTCCCTGTATTCCGAAAAAGATAGCCTCCAACGTCTGTTCGATATCATCACCGACCTACAGGCTCTGGACACCACCGGGCCTAACATGACCTCTGTCGTTGCCCGTGTCAAATCTCTGGCTGAAGCATGGATCCAACATCAACCATCAACAAATGATCATGCTACTCAGGGGGCTCAGAAGGAGGCAGTCTGCATTGCTATGCTCATGGCCCGGGTCCCGCCTCATTTTCTGGGCCTTCGGGCTCAGATCTTGGCCTCAGCTACCACTCCGTCTCTCTCAAGTGTGTGCTCCATGCTCCTCCGAGTCACACCACCTCTTGATATCACGGCACCTACCTCACCGGCCCTCCTCCAGCACGCTCCTGCTTCTCCCTCTCTTCCTCCTCCACCTACCCAGGGAGGCTGTTCTGGCGCCCGGGGAAGAGGTCGGGGGGGGGGGGGGGGAGACCTAAATGCTCGTTCTGCGTCCGTGATGGTCATTATGAGGCCACATGCTTTCGTAAAAATGGACATCCTCCTCGTCCTACAACATCCCTTGCCACGGAAAGTCCATCCACCTCCAGCAATCCGGTGGGCCTAGACGCAGTCCGCCTCCAACTCCAACAACTTCATGGACTTCTCAGCCCTCCTTCTGCATCTGTCGCCTCCGTCTCCAATGAAGGTATGACTTGTCTCTCCACTAGCCCAGGTTGGATAATGGACTCCGGTGCTACTCATCATATTACCTCGCGCCAACCAACTAAATATTTGGATACTCCTCATCCAAAGTGCATCACTGTGGCCAATGGGGATACTGTTCCCGTCTCCGGTTCTGCTGACATCTCGCTCACCTCCTCTCTTTCTCTTCGCTCGGTTCTTCATGTTCCGGGCTCCTCCTTCAATTTACTTTCCATTGGTCGTCTTACTACTGACTTGGATTGTTCTGTAACATTTAACCCCTCGTCTTTTTTGATACAGGATCGACGGACGCGGACTACCATTGGTAAAGGACGATTGCGCAACAGACTCTACCTCCTTGACGACTCTCCCACCATCCTCTCCTCTGTCTCCTCCATAGACTGGCACCGACGCCTCGGGCACCCTCCTCTACCCGTCCTCCAGAAGGCTCTCCCTGATGTACCTCTTTCTCCGTTTAAATGTGAAACTTGTATTTTCGGCAAACAACCGCGTTCCTCTTTTCCCGCACATTGTACTCGGAGCCCGGCTCCTTTTGATTTAGTGCACTCCGATATTTGGGGGCCATATAAAACTACTAGTATTTCGGGATATCGGTATTTTCTCACTTTTGTTGATGATTACTCTCGGTTAACGTGGCTTTATCTGCTTCATGATCGCTCTGAGCTCCCTCGTGTCTTTAGAGCATTTGTCCTCGAGACCCGTACGCAATACTCCACTACCATCAAAACCTTACGCTCCGACAATGCTCGCGAATACACAAGCCACGATATCGCCACGATATCGCCACGATATCGCCACTCTATGCTCAGACTTCGGAATCATCCATCAAACATCCTGCGCTTACACCCCTCAACAAAATGGCGTGACCGAGCGAAAGAACTGTCACCTTCTCGAGGTTGCCCGCTCAATTATGCTTCACATGAACGTTCCCAAATCATATTGGAACTTCGCGGTCTCCACTGCCTGCTTCCTTATCAACCGTCTCCCTTCCTCCGTTCTCCATAATAATACACCGTTCAGCCTTCTTTTCCCTTCTACTCCAGCCTTCTCTCTCACACCCCGCACCTTTGGATGCACCTGCTACGTCCACATCTTGGGACCCTCCACGGATAAGTTGGATCCTCGTGCTACCAAGTCCATCTTCGTCGGCTACTCTCGAACTCAAAAAGGTTACGTCTGCTACTTCCCTACAACCCGTAAAATAACGGTCTCTGCCGATATTACCTTCTGGGAGGATTAGCCGTTCTTTTCTGATCCTGTATCCACCCTTGCACCACCACCCGCTCCGCGACCTATCATCCCGGTCAACGACACTTCAGTTCCAGTTCCTCCGTCTCCCGCTCCTGATATTGCTCCCACTCCAACCTTCATTATCTCTACACCACCGATTATCCGTGTCTACACTCGTCGCCATCCTCGTTCCGATCCGACTCCGCAGTCCGCCTCGACCTCAGGTGCTCCGTGTTCTGCTGACCAGGTACCAGAATCGACTGCCCATCCTTTGGCGAATTATATGTCCTTACATCGCCTCTCACCCCACCTTCATACTCTGGCCACTTCTTTATCGTCGGTTGCAGTTCCTAACTCTGTGCAGGAGGCTCTTCAACATCCTGGCTGGCGTGCCGCCATGAAAGAAGAAATGGCCGCGTTGTGGGCAAACCAGACCTGGCAGCTGGTGGATCTTCCCCCCTGGCCAGAAAATTGTTGGGTGCAAATGGGTCTTTGTCATCAAGCATGCTGCGAATGGGACAATTGACCGCTTAAAAGCTCGACTAGTGGCTCGCGGCTACACCCAGCAACAAGGTTTGGACTACGATGAAACCTTCTCTCCCGTCGCCAAACTAAACACAGTATGAGTTCTTCTCTCCGTTGTCGTGCACCGCCAATGGCCCTTACATCAACTGGATATTAAGAATGCCTTCTTAAACGGTGATCTCACTGAAACGGTGTACATGCAGCAGCCGCCCGGGTTTGAGACCACGGGGGAGTCTAGGCCCCCGAAAGTCTGTCATCTTTTGCGGTCTCTCTATGGTCTCAAACAGTCTCCTCGAGCATGGTTCGACAAGCTCAGCAAGGTCCTTCGTGAAGCAGGATTTACTCGGAGCTCGGCTGACTTCTCCCTGTTTACTCGCCACCAGGCAATCGGCACCGTTCTCCTTCTAGTCTATGTGGATGATATCATTATCACAGGCAACGACTCAAAAGGAATTCAGGCAATCAAACAACAACTCAGCTCCGTGTTCCAAACAAAAGATCTGGGGAACCTTCATTACTTCCTGGGCCTGGAGGTAGCCCGACGACCAGATGGCCTTGTTCTATCTCAGAGAAAGTATTGCCTCGATCTTCTTCATGATGCAGGCTACTCCGGCTGCAAACCCATCAATACTCCAATGGACGCAAATCACAGGATTTGTGCTCAGTCCTCTGACTCTGATCTCTTGCTTCAGAACCCGGAGTACTATCACCGTCTGGTAGGAAAATTGATCTATCTGACGGTTACAAGACCAGATATCTCCTTCGCTGTCGGTATTGTCAGCCGTTACATGCACTCCCCTCGTTCCTCTCATCTTCAGGCTGTGGAACGGATTCTCCGATGTCTAAAAGCGGCTCCTGGTCAAGGCTTGGTATACAAGACCTCATCCTCAACTCCAACACTGGTTGCATACTCTGATGCTGACTATGCCGGCTCTCTGGATGATCGTCGGTCAACCAGTGGCTTCTGTACGTACGTCGGAGGACATTTGATTACCTGGCGTAGCAAGAAACAAGCAGTAGTTGCGCGCTCCTCAGCAGAAGCAGAATACAGGGCAATGACATCTGTGGTCTCTGAACTTACATGGCTTGAAGGTCTTCTCACGGATCTTGGGGTAAAACTTCCTGCTCTTCTACTGTGCGACAGTCAGGCTGCTATACATATTGCCCAGAACCCGGTCTTCCACGAAAGAACCAAGCATATCGAGGTCGACTGCCACTTTATCCGGGAGAAAGTACAAATGAAGAAGATCGAGCTAAAACATGTCCCTGGTACTGAACAAGTCGCGGATGTCCTCACAAAGGCACTGTCCAGTACCCTCTTCTATCAATGCTTATCCATGCTTGGCGCATATGATTTGTACGCTCCAGCTTGCGGGGGAGTGTTGAAATAGCCCATGTGTTTGGCCCATTTAGTGCCCCAGTTACTTCTCTTCTATATCTCTTTAGTCCCACATTGTGTATATGGTTTCTCTCCCTCTTCTCTTTCCTATAAATATGTACTCTCTCTTTGTATAAGATACATCAATACAACAGATTCTTCTACAAGATTCGTCCTGTTTTACACCCACAATTGAATTTTTCGTCGCTCCTAAGGTTACGATGAACATCCATTAATAATATTTACATGCTGGGGAGAATTTCTAACACATAAATGCATAATAGATTGACACTTACTGGTGGAGACCAACCCAGATTAGGTCGACGCGAAAGTACCCGACGTCGCACCCGCCCGGACCCCTATCAGCCCTGAGTTTCGCATTGTGTCATTTTGCAATTTATGTATTTATATTTTGTGAAACATATATATATATATATAAACTGATAAATATATATATATATATAATTATATGTGTATTAGGTTAAAATTTTTTTTACATATATATATATACATATACATATATATATGTAAGGTTATGAATGGCGCTGGTCCAAATGCCGCTCCGGTTCAGCTCTTTCCCACTGAAGACCCGATCCAGCAACCACTTCATCCCCGATCCAAAGCTCCTTCCGTCAATGTCGCTGCACGCAGGAAACTTGATGCGATGCCACGTCTTCCGCCCACGTCCAGCCTCAGCGTATCTGCGGTCCACACCCACGATGCCATGTCCGTCCCGGTGGTTGCATTTCCACGCCAGCTTCGCCGTAACCAACCCTTCATGTGCTTTCTGTTTTGGTAACCCTATAAAAGGGGGAGAGGAGAAAAAAAAAGGGAAATGGCTGGCAGTGAATCAGTGAGAAGATGATGAATAGTGCTTAGTTAATTTGGAGAAGATAAACAGTAGGCTTTAGTAATGCTGGAGTTGATTGCTGTGAGTTTGATTCCCGTTTGAGAGGAGCTTGCTGTAGTTTTCATTAGGAGTGATTATGGATACGCATATGAATGCTTCGGTTGTGAAATGAGGGTGATTGTTTCCTGTAGTTGTAGGTGATCGAATGTTTCAAATATCTCCTAATTTCCATTCCGATTTTGTGAGTTCTGTGATGTTTTTTTTGTTCTGTTGGAGAGAATTAAAAGCTGCTGCAGCCTTGTGAAGTTTCCGTGTGCTCTTGTTTGGGAAGATATGAACAGTAACAGTAAAGTTACTGTTCATGGTTAGTTTAATACTGCTGTAGGTAATTATTTTAATTACTTGCTTCCGTGGAGCCTCTTGTGAGAACCAGAATGAACGTCTCTCTTGTGCTTAGTGATTTCGTGGATCCACCTTGAGTGTTGGAGATTTCGTGGATCCACCTTGGGTGTGAGAGCGAGTGAGAAATTAGGTTGTTTAGTTTGTGGCTTCCTTACACTAGAAAGTGATTGAGATTCCGTGGAACCACTTTCGTCTGAGAGTGAACGAATTTTCTCCGTGGTGCCCGTGTGTGCGACCGCGGCCGACCTCGGAGCGGGAGATCGAAGGTGACGAGGAAATTCCTCGCGGGATCGCCGTCGACTTCGATTGCGGAAAGACGCCTCTTTCCGTGGGTAACTTGTTTCTCTCTCTCCTCCTTTGTGTGCATCTAAATTTTCGCTTTAGGATATTAGACTCATTGTGGGTTTTCGCCCGGGATTTTTGTCAGCGAACGCTACGTCGAAAACTCCGAACGGAAACGTATTTGGAGTTCACGATTTCTGTTTGCTACAACAAGGGGAACGGAACGAACGTTGCAAGCTTCCTTCCCGGATTTGGAATCGAATCATTTTTTTAAGAAAAATCATTTTAAAACAAAATAGTAATTTTGTGCTTATAAAAATCTAGTTGCTTAATTTCTTAAAGTCGTGCGACGCCCGCTCAAAATTTTCAAATTTTATTTGCATGCAATTAGGGTTTCCTAGAATTAGCCGACAGGCGCGCAAACCCTACGCGTCGTCCTGCATCACTTACCCTTCTCAAGCACGATTATCTTGCGACGAGGTTAATCCGGAAAATTTAGCGAGCTTCTTCCGATTTATTTCTCGCGCCCTCTTTTTCACTGCTTGGGTTCCTCCGCACCTAAAAGAGAGCAACCCGCCGGAATTAGAGAAATGAGAAACCTCCTTACCCTAGGGTTAAACAAAATTCAAAACCATTAATTCCTACGGAAAGGGGAAAACAAAAGGGATCGTCTCTCACCTGACAGAGCTAATTCCCTTCTCACAGCATGTCAAAACAGGAATGCAAGGAGACTTCCGTCAGACTCCCTCTCAACAACTAGAGTGATTTCGGCCGGCTGCTTGATTCCCCAAAGGGGCTGCCGAAATTTCTGTAAGAGGAGAGATGGAAAACCCCATTATTTGATATTGCTCAAGGGAGAAAGGAGAAGTCATAAGACTTACAGGCATAACCACAAAACTGAAAAAAGGTAAGGTTACTTCGTCAAAAATGGCGAAAGAGGAAGGGGGATACTGTTCAGCTCCTGGAACTGGACAGGACCTGCACTAAGGATGTCGACACCTCATGATCCACATGGGGAAGAGGTCAAAATTTTCTTGAGAGAAGGAGGAGGTTGGTGCCTGCTGCCGACGGAGAATTTAAATGAGAAAATAGCTTTGTCGGCGGCCGAAAGGAGATTTATTCAGAAAGGGAAAACGTGTGTGGAAGGGGGGGGGGGGGGCTGAAACTGTGTTTCCCGGTTTTAGTGAGGGGAAAAGGAATAACTCCCTCCTATTTACATGTTGCCATTGCACCACTTATTCACTAATGTTATGAGATTAAGGTTCCCTCTTACCTCTAAATCTTGCCGAAATAAATTCTAATAACTTCATTTATATTATCGATTAACGCGTAACAATTAATCATAACAAAATCATACCTTGATATGACGTTGGCTCTATCAATTTCGCTCGTGATCGGACCCTGAAATTAAAAGAACGCGGCGTAAATTTTGGATGTTACAGGCTACATGTGCATTTCCTTCTTAAGCCTTTTAATGCATTTATCTTAATGTATCTCGAACATAACGTTTATGGATCAGTCTTATTATATGCACTCCTTAACTATCGGAGGAGGAAGATGAAAAACTAAGAGATAACTCTTTTGCTCGATTCTCATGCCATGATGACCCAGAGAGTTTTTAACTAACTCACAGAAGACACTCTTGCCAAAATTTCCTTTAACATTTGTGTTAATTAAAACACAAATGACTAAATACAAGGACTCATAAAGACTCGTAACACTGTTACAGGCTCAATTAATAAGACTTGAAATAAAAGGCTACATGATTTTCAATAAAAAACTTTTTAATGCCATAACATTATCACTATCATTCACTAGAATTTACAATTACGTAATGCACTCCTTATTGTTTATATTCAAGTTCTTAGGCTCTATTTAACCCGATTGTATATTATTTTAAAGTTTATATTATTTGTATATACTATTTCCTATAATTTATATATATTATTATATTATTTGTAAGGTTTGCATTATTTTTATGTACTATTTCATATAAGTTCTTTATATAATATAATATTATTTTATTACGGACCGAGAGATTTGAACCTTGTTCCTACACGACCTGATCAATTCGATCAGGCACTCGCCATCTATTTTCATTGTTCAACGAGAAAAGAAACTAATACCCTGTTTTGGTATTTCGATGAAAATACCTAGAAATGGTATTTTACGTCAAAATAGTATTCTTGCTTATTTTGATGATCCGCGATACAGAAGAAGCAGTTCGGGAATTACTAAATATGGGATTGTCGGTCTCAGGTAGACAGTTTCTATGGGGCGTAGGCCTCCCAAAAGGTAACAGAGGCGTGCAAAGGTTTCCTCGGGCGTGTAAATGTTGGTTGACCTGATTCCAGTGGGTCCTCATCGCGTGAGACCGCGTCGTGTGGGACCACCCCATATGTGGATTATCCTCGGTTGGATTATCCCAGGTGTCTCGTCTGTTGATTAGTCCCCATATGCGGATTATCCTCGGTTGGATTATCCCAGGTGCCTCGTCTGTTGATTAGTCCCACATCGCCTACCGTACGTCACTCGCATGTGCTTATAGGCCTCGTGCCACTCCTATCACTTTAGTGTTTTGGGATGGAAATGCGAATTTCTTACATTGTAACAACCCTTAATTATGCACTTAATATTAATAAGAATAACAAGAATATAATAGATTTTCCCCCCTTTTTAATTCCTCTAGCCGCACCCCCTCCCTCTCCCGATTAAAACCGCCCCCGGTCTAAATTTCCCGCAAACCGCACGCTGCTAGGGCGCCGGATTCCGCTCCCGATCTCTCCCGCACGACTCGGCGACGCCGTCGACGCCGCCTGCTCTTCCTCCTGCCACCGCCGCCTGCTCTTCCCCCTGCCGCCGCCGCCACCTGCGCCTCCTCCTTCCTCTCTAGCCGACGACAGTGACGGGAAAGTCTCCCCCCTCTTCTTCTTCTCCTCCGACTGATAGGGGTAAGGAAAACCTAAGTTTCCCATTATTTCGGTTTCGAAACTGTGGTTCTAAGCTATCCTCCATCGTCTTTCTCATTTTTCAAGTGTAGGTTGCCCCGTCCCTCTCCCGTTGTGCATTTCAGCGGTGGTTTCCGCGAGGAACGTCTAGGGTTTGCTCGGATCCGCCCGATTTGGACTTCTTGAGGCCCGATCTAGTCTCCGTGGGTAAGAACTTCTCCTCTCCTGCAATTTCAGAATTTGTGCCCTAGCGTTCGTGTAATGTTCGCTTTCCGATCGACGTAAAATTCATCGATCCCTCTTGAGGTGGTGGTTTACTCGACTAATCCTAAGTTTTATTCGGTTTTCGGTGCCGTTCATCGAATGTAGCGGTGGAATCGCTCAAGGCCCTCTCCGAATTATGGTTCCCGGATCCAAACGCCGCCAAAACCCTCGGATCTCTTGTGGTAACCGCTTCTCCCCTCTTTGCCGAGGGAGGTATATTTCTTAACTTGCCCCCTTGAATTAATTACGCAATAGAAACACTGGTGTGCGCGTAGGAATAAGCATTGAAATAAATATTTCATGTGAACGCATCTTGAACAGGTTCCGCTAGAGTTTAGACCTTGCCTCTTAGCCGCCGCCTTCAAGCCCGGCTCCTCCTTAAGGCAAGTAGAGAAAACTCTCTCGCTTGCAAACAAGTTTTATTTAAGCCACACTTGTACCGCACTAGCCCCCACTTGAATTTATTACTTGCAGATAAGTAAGCTCATTAGACGCCATAGGCAAACAATGAAAGGGATTGTGTCGTTTGATGTGTCACCGGAAATTGAGTTTACACTTGAATTGGTAACAGAAACCAATAAGGGAATCTTGCGAGCAGCGGTAGCTTAAGCCTTGCATCTACTCCCATGCTAGAATCTTGTACATCAAACGATGACACACACGCCTTTCATTGATTCCTGCTTATGCGTTTGTGTCTAGGCTAAACTCCGGAGTAGGCTAAAAATTTACTAGAGAATCTCAGTTAGTCTCTCACATACTTTACTGCTATGCTTGTTTCTCAGTTTACTTATTTATTTTATTAACTTGAATCTCTAATATTTATCTTGTTCTGAGGCTTTTCCTTCTGATTGGACTTGCCTTAGGGTTCGTGACTGCGCCGTCTACTTCCTGAGTGGTTCCCCGCCCAGCTCCTGTCTGTTGGAGGTTTACTTTTTGTAGTTGCTGCATCAGGTCTGTTGTATCTTGTTTCTTTTACTTTTGGATTTGTCTTTCCTGTACTAGTTATTGTCAGGCATTTTCCTTGTATCGTGGACAACTCTTAGGATGATATGGATGTATTTCAGCATTATATAAATGTTCATTTTGTTTCTGCGGTTTACTAGCCTCTACTTTTACATAATAATTATAGCATGAGAATTGATCAAAGTGCATGAGCATCACTTTTAATTCAAGCTTCCGCATAATAAATCAAACTGGTATTGTGTTTCAAAATCTAATTATTTTCTACAGATATTTTGGTATTACAGCACCCGCCTGGCAGACATGGTTTCTCTTTGCCCATGTCTGCGGCATCACGACCCGCCCGTAGCGCACTCTGATAATTGTTATTAGACGGGTCGTGACAGTTGGTATCAGAGCCAGGTTTAGCATCTAAAGATAAAGTATTTTAAAATTTTCATATATTTTGAAATCTATTATGTAAATATATGTGCATGCATCATTTCCTCACTCACTTTGTCGTTGTCTGTTGTTCGAGGCTGAAACACGCACACACTCACCCATAAGCATGAGTAGTATGCGTACGAATGTTAAGGGAGTATGGGCAAACTTAACATTTATATGCATATGAATTTCCATTAGGATTTACACCGCTTGCAAATGTTAAATTGTATGGGCGATATAATATTTTCAAGTGCGATGACATTAGAATCTTAATGCGCATGACATGGTAAGTAATATGGGCGCTTAACATGACATGCATATCCATTCATAAACATTCTAAGGAATGCATTGTAGGCATAATCATGTTGCATACCTAACATAACGCATTGCACAAGTGTCTAAGCTAAGAGCAACAGACAACGAATGTACACACATGGATTTTACAAATCATCGTCTTACCGCATGGGATCATATCGCCGCACTTACATCTGCATGGTCGTCACTTAGAGTTGTCCAATGAAAATGCTGTAACTACTACTTGAATTGCTTATCCAACAGTATTAGATTGCTATGACCTGTAATTTCAACCATCAAGCTTAACTTAGCCGTTGTCTCACTCGGTTCTTCTATGTTTCTTTCTAGATGGCTTCTAAGCGACCACAGCGCAAGAAGGCTACACCTTCTGCAGGGGAAGCCCCATTAGGTGAAATGGTCCAACTTTTGAAGCAGCTTGTGGAGCGTGTCACCCGTCTGGAAGGGGATCGCCAAGCTCCTGATCCAGGTTCTGGTTCTGGCAGCGCAGGGACATCTGGAGTAGCTGTCACCATCACCCCTCCTGCATCTGATGCTGTAGTGACCCCGACCGTGACCACTCCGGCTGCTCTTCCTCTGACGATGGCTGACACTCTGGCTTTCAAGAGGCTAAATCCGCCTGCCTACAACGGCAACCGCGACTACTTCGTGATCACCGAATGGATCTCCCAGATGGAGAAGCACTTCGAGTATGCCATAGTTCCTGAAGCTCAGGAGGTCCTTCTTGCGGCCTATCAGCTGACCGAGGACGCCTATACTTGGTAGCTCCAGCACCGCAGCCTCCACGAATCTACCACCCTAACTTGGGGGCAGTTCAAGGACGCTCTGATGGAGAACTTCCTCTCTTCTGTGGAGCGGGACAAGTTAGCGGAGAGATTCTTGTCCCTTCAGCAGCCTGGCAGGACAGTGACAGAGTATGCGCAGGAGTTCTCCCGCCTATCCCTCCTTGCTGCGGAGTTCGTGCCGGATGAAGCCAAGAAGATCAGTCGCTTCGTGAAGGGACTTCGCCATGACATTCGCCAGCATGTGGTAGCACACGACGCCAGAACCTATGCAGAGACCGTGGGAGCCGCCATGCGGGCGGAAGCTATTGAGCTGGATCGTACTGGAAAGAAAGCCCATCACGGAACGAGCAATGTCGTTGCATCCGACCTCAAGCGCAGGAGTGCTCCACCTCAGGAGCAAGGTTCCAGGTCCATGGAGGTGTGTGCTTACTGCCACAAGGTGGGCCATACCGCCCAAGTCTGTCGGTCTCTCCTGAAGAAGCAGAAGACAACCGCTCCTACACAGCCCCCGATGACACTTGCCTCCGCCTCCACCGTTTGTGCCTACTGCAAGTTGCCGGGCCATCAACAGAGGGACTGCCGCCGTATGCAGAAGGCCTGTTTCAAGTGTGGGCAAGTGGGTCATCTCAAGTTAGACTGCCCTATGAAGGAAGGCCCGGTCACTACTCAGCCACTGCAGGCTAACCCCGGAGCCCAGCATATGGGCAAGGCTGTGTTGAATGTCCTTACTCAAGGCGAGGTGCTCGCTTCCACGGATGTCATCTCTGGTACGTAGGTGTTGTTTTATTTTTTTTGCTACAAGTATTTATGTATGTTTTTACATCAGATACAACCGAAACTGGCGGTTATAACTGCTATTCGTTTTAGGGAGATTTAGAGTCAGAAACAAGTGGTTGCAGATTCTCTTTGATTCTGGCGCATCTCACTCGTTTATTGCTCGCCATATCGTGGACCTGCATGGTTGGCCGACTTCACCTCTGGAGGCCCCTTTTGAGATTTCTGTGCCGGGTCATCAGCACCTATCAACTAGGGGTATCCCCAATTGCCCAATCTTGCTCGAAGAATTGCAAGTCCTTGCGGATCTCATAATTCTGGAGATGTCTGAGTTCGACGTGATTTTGGGAATGGATTGGCTGGTTGCATATCGAGTGAAGCTGGATTGCGCGGCAAAGAGGATCAATCTCAGCATCGACGGCAAGGATTACAGTGTGCACGTGCAGACCCGCGGCCATCTGAAGGTAATTTCTGCTGTACGCGCCACTCGGTTGCTCAATCAAGGATGCACTGCTGGATTTATCTACGCTTCGCATTCGGAGGTTGCTGCTCCTCCACTCGAGTTTATTCCGGTGGTTTCTGAATTTCCTGACGTGTTCCACGCCAAATTGCCTGGGATGCCTCCAGATCGAGAGATAGAGTTCTCTATTGACGTGGAACCTGGGACGCGCCCCATTTCTAAGGCTCCTTATCGAATGGCCCCGCGCGAATTGGAAGAACTTCGGTTGCAATTGGACGAAATGCTTGAACTTGGTTACATTCGTCCCAGCACTTCTCCTTGGGGAGCCCCCGTCCTCTTCGTGAAGAAGAAAGATGGTTCCTTTAGGCTTTGTATCGACTACCGAGAGCTGAACAAAGTTACAGTGAAGAATAAGTACCCTATCCCCCGCGTGGATGATCTTTTTGACCAGCTTAAGGGCAGTAAGGTCTTCTCCGAGATAGATCTCAGAACGGGCTACTACCAGTTGAAGACCAAGGAGTCCGACATTCCCAAGACCGCTTTCAGGACTCGGTATGGACTCTTTGAATCCTTGGTGATGTCCATGGGTCTGACTAATGCCCCATCTTGGTTTATGGATTTGATGAACCGGGTGTTTCGCGAGTTCCTGGATTTGTTCGTCATAATTTTCATAGATGACATTTTGGTCTACTCCAAGACCCGAGAAGAGCATGCGGACCATCTCAGACTCGTTCTCTCAACTCTTCGCCAGCACCAGCTCTACGCCAAATTGTCAAAGTGTGAATTCTGGCTGGATCGTGTTGTTTTCTGGGGCATGTTATTTCTGGGGATGGGCTATCTGTTGACCCAGCCAAAATCTCTGTAGTAATGGACTGGAAGCGGCCTTCTACCCCTACTGAGATCCGTAGTTTCCTGGGTTTGGCTGGTTACTACCGACGCTTCGTTAAAGGTTTCTCTTCTCTTGCTGCTCCTCTGACACAGCTGACTCAGAAGCATGCCAGGTTTGAGTGGACAGATCAGTGTGAGCAATCCTTCTCTGAATTAAAGCAACGGTTGTGTTCAGCGCCAGTGTTAGCTCTTCCTTCTGAGGGTTTGGATTTTTCTGTGTACACCGACGCTTCCGTAGTGGGTCTGAGTGGTGTTCTGATGCAGGAGGACCGTGTTATTGCCTATGGGTCGA
This sequence comes from Dactylorhiza incarnata, assembly GCA_033032865.1. Lineage (NCBI taxonomy): Eukaryota > Viridiplantae > Streptophyta > Magnoliopsida > Asparagales > Orchidaceae > Dactylorhiza > Dactylorhiza incarnata. The sequence continues at coordinate 6,719,617 of JAWHQI010000057.1, forward strand.
GGCAGTTGAAGATCCATGAGCGCAATTACCCCACTCACGATTTGGAGTTTGCCGCGGTGGTTTTTGCCTTGAAGCTTTGGCGTCATTATCTCTATGGTGTGAAGTGCCACTTTTACACCGATCACCAGAGCTTAAAGTATATTTTCGTTCAGAAGGACCTCAATCTTCGGCAGAGGCGATGGCTTGAGTTTGTAGCGGATTACGACTTGCAGATCACTTATGTGCCCGGTAAAGCCAATTCAGTGGTAGATGCGCTGAGCCGACATGCTACGGCTGCCGCCTGCACCCCTATGTCAGCATCCCTTGCAGCCTTGATAGATGACCTCGACCGGATGGACATATCCATCGCACCTGAGGGTCACGGAGGAGTATCCGTTCCGTCATGGGTAGAACAGGTGAAGGATTTGCAGCCATCTGATCCAGGACTCCAGCGTATCCGTCGGCAGGTTGAACTTGGTACTCTCCCAGATTTCTCCATCACTGATGATATCCTGCGATTCCGAGGTCGCCTTTGCATCCCTGATGTTCCTGAGCTACGGGATAGCATTTGTCGAGAAGCTCATGAGTTCCGCACCTCTGGTCACCCCGGAAATAATAAGATGTACCATGATTTGAAGCAGATCGTGTGGTGGCCTGATATGAAAAATTATATTGCTTGTTTCATCTCCCGATGTCTGACATGCCAGAAGGTGAAAGCCCAGCGTCAGCGTCCGGGTGGTCTTTTGCAGCCTCTGCCTATCCCAGAGTGGAAATGGGAAGACATCTCTATGGATTTCATCACTGGACTGCCCCGTACTCCGAGAGGTCATGATGCGATTTGGGTTATTGTGGACCGCTTGACTAAAGTAGCTCACTTCATCCCGTACAGGGAAGGTCATCCCACCGAGAAGATGGCTCGGATCTATGTTTCTGAGATAGTTAGACTTCATGGGATCCCTCTGCGGATTGTTTCTGATCGTGACTCGAGATTTGTATCGCACTTCTGGAAGGGATTCCAGCAAGCTCTGGGCACTGAGCTCAACCTGAGCACCGCTTACCATCCAACTACTGATGGCCAGACTGAAAGGGTGAATCAGATTCTTGAAGACATGCTTCGGTGTTATATTCTGGACTATAAGGGAGCGTGGGATGATCACTTGCCACTGGTTGAATTCGCCTACAACAACAGCTATCAGGAGAGCCTCATGATGGCCCCCTTCGAGGCGTTGTATGGGCGTCGTTGTAGGACCCCTCTCTACTGGTCAGAAGTTGGTGAAAAGGTTGTGTTGGGTCCTGAGCTACTTCAGGAAATGGAAGAGGCCACCAAGAAGACTCGTCTTCAGCTTAGCCGTGCCGTCGAGAGACAGAGGAAGTATGCTAATCAGCGTCGCCGTCCGTTGGAGTTTGCGGTGGGTGATCGTGTTTTCTTGAAGGTTTCTCCTACTCCTGGGGTGAAGCGTTTCGGTCGCCACCATAAGCTCAGCCCGAGATTTGTGGGACCGTATGTTATTTTCGAGCGTGTTGGAGGATCTGCTTACCGCCTGGAGCTACCTGATTCCTTGGCCAGTGTTCATGATGTCTTCCACGTCAGCCAGCTTCGGAAGTACATTCATGATCCTACCCGCGTCATTGAGGAAGTTCCAGTGATTCCTGAAGCTAATATGTCCTATCCAGTCGAACCTGCTAAGATCGTGGAGTATCAAGAGCGCAAGCTTCGAAGGAGAACCATTCCTATGGTGAAGGTACTTTGGATGCATGACAAGTCTGAGGAGTTCACTTGGGAGCTCGAAGCTGACATGCGTAGCAAGTATCCACACCTTTTCTCCTGATCCTGGTATGACTCTGCTCTTGTTCTCTTCGCTTTTTGCCTTTTGCATAGTTACTTTCCTTGCCTTGTTTTGCAAAACCTTGTTGAAATGAATGACATCTGAACCTTCGCCATAAGAGGCCCCATTCAGGACATCCTAAGAAGTTTTGGGACGAAACTTTCTAAGTAGGGGAGTATGTAACAACCCTTAATTATGCACTTAATATTAATAAGAATAACAAGAATATAATAGATTTTCCCCCCTTTTTAATTCCTCTAGCCGCACCCCTCCCTCTCCCGATTAAAACCACCCCCGGTCTAAATTTCCCGCAAACCGCACGCTGCTAGGGCGCCGGATTCCGCTCCCGATCTCTCCCGCACGACTCGGCGACGCCGCCTGCTCTTCCTGCTGCCACCGCCGCCTGCTCTTCCCCCTGCTGCCGCCGCCACCTGCGCCTCCTCCTCCTCTCTAGCCGACGACAGTGACGGGAAAGTCTCCCCCCTCTTCTTCTTCTCCTCCGACTGATAGGGGTTAGGAAACCCTAAGTTTCCCTTTATTTCGGTTTCGAAACTGTGGTTCTAAGCTATCCTCCATCGTCTTTCTCATTTTTCAAGTGTAGGTTGCCCCGTCCCTCTCCCGTTGTGCATTTCAGCGGTGGTATCCGCGAGGAACGTCTAGGGTTTGCTCGGATCCGCCCGATTTGGACTTCTTGAGGCCCGATCTAGTCTCCGTGGGTAAGAACTTCTCCTCTCCATCAATTTCAGAATTTGTGCCCTAGCGTTCGTGTAATGTTCGCTTTCCGATCGACGTAAAATTCATCGATCCCTCTTGAGGTGGTGGTTTACTCGACTAATCCTAAGTTTTATTCGGTTTTCAGTGCCGTTCATCGAATATAGCGGTGGAATCGCTCAAGGCCCTCTCCGAATTAGGGTTCCCGGATCCAAACGCCGCCAAAACCCTCGGATCTCTTGTGGTAACCGCTTTTCCCCTCTTTGCCGAGGGAGGTATATTTCTTAACTTGCCCCCTTGAATTAATTACGCAATAGAAACACTGGTGTGCGCGTAGGAATAAGCATTGAAATAAATATTTCATGTGAACGCATCTTGAACAGGTTCCGCTAGAGTTTAGACCTTGCCTCTTATCCGCCGCCTTCAAGCCCGGCTCCTCCTTAAGGCAAGTAGAGAAAACTCTCTCGCTTGCAAACAAGTTTTATTTAAGTCACACTTGTACCGCACTAGCCCCCACTTGAATTTATTACTTGCAGATAAGTAAGCTCATTAGACGCCATAGGCAAACAATGAAAGGGATTGTGTCTTTTGATGTGACACCGGAAATTGAGTTTACACTTGAATTGGTAACAGAAACCAATAAGGGAATCTTGCGAGCAGCGGTAGCTTAAGCCTTGCATCTACTCCCATGCTAGAATCTTGTACATCAAACGACGACACACACGCCTTTCATTGATTCCTGCTTATGCGTTTGTGTCTAGGCTAAACTCCGGAGTAGGCTAAAAATTTACTAGAGAATCTCAGTTAGTCTCTCACATACTTTACTGCTATGCTTGTTTCTCAGTTTACTTGTTTATTTTATTAACTTGAATCTCTAATATTTATCTTGTTCTGAGGCTTTTCCTTCTGATTGGACTTGCCTTAGGGTTCGTGACTCCGCCGTCTACTTCCTGAGTGGTTCCTCGCCCAGCTCCTGTCTGTTGGAGGTTTACTTTTTGTAGTTGCTGCATCAGGTCCTTTGTATCTTGTTTCTTTTACTTTTGGATTTGTCTTTCCTATACTAGTTATTGTCAGACATTTTTCTTGTATCGTGGACAACTCTTAGGATGGTATGGATGTATTTCAGCATTATATAAATGTTCATTTTGTTTCTGCGGTTTACTAGCCTCTACTTTTACATAATAATTATAGCATGAGAATTGATCAAAGTGCATGAGCATCACTTTTAATTCAAGCTTCCGCATAATAAATCAAACTGGTATTGTGTTTCAAAATCTAATTATTTTCTACAGATATTTTGGTATTACAGCACCCGCCTGGCAGGCATGGTTTCTCTTTGCCCATGTCTGCGGCATCACGACCTGCCCGTAGCGCACTCTGATAATTGTTATTAGACGGGTCGTGACAGTTGATCGTATCAGAGCGCTAGTTTGACCCGCTTCAGGGGCATGTTGGTTGACCTGATTCCAGCGGGTCCGCGTTGTGTGGCACCGCGTTGTGTGAGACCTCCCCATGTGCGGTTATCCACGGTTGGATTATCCCCGGTGGCACCGCGTCATGTGAGACCTCACCACATCGCTTACCGCGCATCACCCGACTGTGATTATAAGCCATGTCTCACTCCTATTTCTTCAGAATTTTGAGATGGAAATGCGGTTTTCATACAATAAAAAAAAGTTGCTGTGATGCAACCCTGTTTCAAGGCTGCACCGATGCAGCTCCTGTCGTAGGTACTGACCCACGGTAGGAACCATACGGTGTGACACCTTTTTTCACAGTGGCATCAACCACAGTGACTCCACAGAACCTTAATTTTTTGTTTGACTCAAGTTTTTGAAAAAGATTGGCATGCCGCTCTTAAAAAGCGGAGCCAAACAATGCCTTGGCCAAAACAAAAATATCATTTCTAAAAACTAGAATGGTACACATACCAACATCTACATGCTCACCTTCTTATGCAACTCCTTTATAACATGATGATTACTCTTATACATGATTACTTATAAGAAGTTTGTTGGAGATTGTATTTAAAATTAAATGTGTTTTATTTTTAGCATTTTCCCTTCCTGTATTCCTTACTCCTATATATTAAGGAATAATTGTATTCAACAATGATTCCATTCTAATTTACGACATGGTATCAGAGCCAACCTAATCCTTGGTCGCTCGTTCAGCTCCGCATCACCGCTCGTGCCCTCGCCCGACGCTGTCACTCCCGACGCTCGCCTACTGCTGCTCAACTCTATGTTGGAACATATTGCCCAAAATTACTTGTTTCTGGATACTGCTGCTGATCTCTGGAAGCGAGCTAAGGTAACCTATTCATGTCGGGGGAATGCCGCTCAGATATTTCAATTGCGGCGACAAATATTTCTTCTGCGACAGGCCAATCGTCCTCCCTCAGCCTACTACTTGGAATTACCCAACTGTATCAGGAATATGATCACTTCGATTCGCTTACTCGTGTCTCCCGTAGATGAAGTGTTGGTTCGGGCTAGAGAAACACAACTGAATCTTTGAATTTCTTCATGGCTTGCATCGTGATTTTGATCCTATTAGTATTCAGATTATTGGGCGTTCCCCCCTCCCCTCTCTACCAGAGGTTTACAGTCTTATGCAACAAGAATTTGATCGCCGACATACTTTACTTCTAGACTCTGCCTCAGAGGGCTCTGCTCTTGTTATTCAGTTCATCCATGGTGGTCGTCCCTCCCACGACACTAGAACAAAGTCCATAGAGAAGGATCATCTGGTCTGTGACTATTGCGGGAAGACCTGACATACTCGGGACACATGCTTCAAGCTTCACGACTTTCCTCCACGCGGAGGTCCTGCTCCTCGAGGAGTTCGTGGCTATGGTCTTCCTCAGGGTTGCCCATATTCATCTCGATCTACGCATCTTTCGGATGTCATGGATGACTCTTCTCCCTACAGTTTCCCAGATATTACCGGTGTTCCTCCTACTCTTTATGCCGATGAAATACAGGCCTTCCGTCGCCTGATGCATGGTCCTCTTTCTGAGCCGTCTAATTCCTTATCATCTTCTTCTGCTCACCAAGGCCTTCCAGGTGCATATTCTACTACCACTCGCCCCTCGTCTCAGTGGATCATTGACTTCGATGCTACATACCACATGACTGGGTCTGCTACAAGTTTTGTGTCCTACACCCTTTTGTCGGGTAGGGACAAAGTGAGCATTGTCGATGGATCCTTCTCCCCTATTGTTGGGAAAGGATCCATCCCACGCTCCTCCCTTACTCTCTCTTATGTTCTCCATGTTCTAAAGTTTACTCGCAATCTTCTCTCTATTAGTCACTTGACTAACTATATGAACTGTTATGTGACCTTTTTTCCCACTTATTGTATCTTTCAGGACCTGAAGACGGGGACAGTGATGTCTCTGGTAGACTGTGTGAAGGCCTCTACGTGTTTGACCCCTCCGACTCTACTACCTCCAGCTTTGTTGCCCACCAAAGGCTCTTCATGTGGGTGAGTATTCTGATTTGGCTTCCTGGCACTGTTTCCTAGACCATCCTTCTGTTTATACTATGAATTTTTTGTTTCTTACTCTGTCAACTATTTTTTTTAATGCTTTCCATTGTGATGTGTGTGAACTCATTAAACATCACTGTGCTTCTCTTCCTAATGTTTCACCGCCTAGTACTATGCCTTTTGCATTATTCATACTGATGTTTAGGGCCCTTGCCCAGTTGCGTCTATTTCTGATTGTTACTGGTTTGTTACTTTCATAGATTATTTTTCTTGTTGCAAGTGGGTTTATTTGATGAAAAATAAAATGACGTGCTTCCTCTCTTTCAACGTTTCCATAAAATGATTGTTACCCAGTTCAATGCGATTATTAAAGTCTTACGCAGCGATAACTGTCGTGAGTACATTGACTCTAGGTTTGAGAGCTACCTCAGTGACCTGGGCATCATCCACCAAACCTCCTGTGTTTACACTCCTGCTCAGAATGACGTCGTTGAGCGTAAGAATCGTCACCTTCTTGAGGTTGCTCGGTGCCTCTTACTTAAGATGCACCTTTCTAAATATTATTGGGGGGATGCGGTTCTTATCGCCGCTTACCTCATTAATTGTATTTCTACCCGTGTCCTTGGACATAAAACTCCTCAGGACACCCTTCATGTTACTCCCACTAAAATTTCCCTCCGTATCTTTGGATGTGTGTGTTTCATTCATGTGCATCACAAATCCAAACTTGATCTACGTGCTCTCCGGTGTGTCTTCATTGGCTATTCTTCTACCCAAAAAGGCTATATATGCTTTCATCTTGTGACCAAGAAGACCTTTGTTACTATGGATGTCATATTTCGGGAATCCAAAACTTACTATGGGGACTCACTTATGGGGGAATCCTTTACAATGGAAGTGAGCTCTCCTTCCCTTCCTCCACCTATTTCTCCTTCCTTTCAGCCTCCTAGTCCTCCTACTGCTCCCATTGGTCAGGTGATATCACCCCGTCTTTGCAGGTTTATACTCGGAGATGTATGGTCACAAATTCACATGCTTCGCCCATAATACCTGGTCCAAAACCAGATTCATCTTCTGGGACTCAGGGAGGAAATCGTACTTCTACCCAACATCCTCTATCTCACTTTGTGACTTATGACTCTGTCTTCTTCGCATAAAGCATTTTTCACCTCTCCGTCTTTCATATCTGTCCATTTTTCTTGGCAGGAAGCCCTTGGGCACCATGAGTGGAAGGAAGCAATGCTTGAGGAAATGGTGAGTCTCTAAAAAAATTGTACGTGGGATCTGGTGTACCTTCCTCCAGGAATGACTGTGGTTGCATGCATGTGAGTTTTCTCTGTGAAGCAAAACCCACAAGGGCTTGTTGAACGATACAAGGTAAGATTGGTGGCTAGAGGCTATACTTAGACAGCTGGGATTGAATATCAGGAAGCCTTTAAACCTGTAGCAAAGATGAATTCCATTAAAATTCTGCTCTCTTGTGCAGTGTGTAAAGGGTGGAACCTTAGTCAGTTAGATGTGTGAAGAATGCATTCCTCCATGGAGATTTAGAGGAGGAAGTCTACATGTCCCTACATCCTGGTCTTGCTCAAGAAGGATCTTGAAAGATGGTTTGCAGGTTGAAGAAGGCTCTATACAACTTGAAACAGTCTCCTCGAGCTTGGTTTGGGAGGTTCCATAGAGTCATGGTGACTTTTCGTTACACAGAACAATGTTGACCACACCTTGTTTATAAAGCACCAACAAGGAAAATTGATCGCTCTTATTGTCTATGTGGACGATCTTGTTATAACAAGGGATGACACAAAGGATATAGAAAATCTGAAGGAGAGACTAGCAAGGGAATTCAAGGTAAAAGACATTGAGAATCTCAAGTATTTCCTGGGTATTGAAGTCGCCAGATCTAGGCATGAGATCTTCATTTCTCAGAGAAAGTACATCCTCGACTTGCTAGAGACATCAGGATGAGTGAGTGTAAACTCGCGGACACCCCTATTGACGCTAACCATAAGCTAGGAAGTGACGACGGGGAAGCTGTTGATGACATCATGAGATTACAACAACTGGTGGGGAGACTTATCTACTTTTCGCATACCCGTTCAGACATCTCATACGCGGTCAGAGTTATCAGTCAACACATGCATTTATCGAGGTCTCGACACTTGGATGTTGCTCACAGGATCTTACGTTATCTCAAGTCCTCTCCAGGAAGGGGAATCCTGTTCTCACCCGGTAAAGAGTTGACTGTATAAGTCTACACAGTTGCCTAATTGGGCGGGATCCGTTGATGATCGGAGGTCCACGTCTGGGTATTACTCTCTGGTTGGTGGCAATCTTGTGACCTGGAGAAGCAAAAAACATGTGGTTGCCAGGTCAAGTGCCGAAGCAGAGTTTAGGGCTATGACACAGAGAATCTGTGAAGGACTTTGGATCCAATCCATCATGAGGGATCTTGGCATTGAACGCAGGGGGCCAATTCGGTTTTATTGTTACAGCAAGCCAGCCATCAACATTGTGCACAATCCTGTCCAACATGACCACACTAAACACGTGGAAGTTGTCAGACATTTCATCAAGGAATACATAGTGAGGGAAATCGTGAGTACACCATTCGTTCCCTCCGATCAACAACTGACGGACGTACTCACTAAGGGATTGATTCTGAGTTCCTTTGGAAAAATTATGGGTCATTTAAGCATGACAAATATCTGATGTAGGCCGTTATTAGGGTTTGAAAATTTACGATAATTTTTAAAACGGCCAAAATGTAATTTTGACAAACGAAAGGAGAACGGGTCAAATCGAAATTTTACGCGCGAAATCAAACCCGACTTTTGAATTTTACGAAATTCGTTAATTTTGTTCGGTTTGAGCACTTAAGTGCTTTACGGGTCGAACTTTGGACGAGGCTAACACGGCCACAAGCAAAATTTACAATCAATAATTTATGAATTAACAATATTAAAAGTAGTGCGATCGTAAGGGCAAACCCAAAAATTATTTAAGTGAAATGCATAAAATTTTCCTAATGCAAGAGGAATGAACGAAGATACCAAAACGCAAAGTGTAGTAGTGATCCGCTTCAAATCCTTCACGCACGAGGAGGGCAAGATCCCTGGCTAATAGTGGATTGACTCGGTCGATCGGCCGGAGCAAGGGTTGAAGTCGACGGCTCGAGAGATAACCCGGGTCGTCGGATTAAGTTCGGATGTCGACAACGACCTGGCGGACGATCGACGGCTGGCAGAATCAAAGGAAACGGCGGCAGTGTGGGCCGACGTGCGAAGGTGTGCTGGCGGGGGAGTTTCCTCCTCTAGAGCAGACGATTTACAATATTGGCGGCGGAATAGAGGTGGCCGATCGGCAATGAACAGAGAAACGAGTTCCGTTCTCTGCTCTGACCGATGTGTCCCTCTTCTCTTCTTCACGGTTGATTATATATAGGGTGTGGCTGATTTTGTGGCTTTGATAACTTACCAAATAATGTTTCCAAATACAAAATTTTCCAAACACAGATTTTTCAATTTTTTCCTAAAGACAGATTTTAAAATGTTTCCTAATCTTCTGAATGTTTTAAATTTATAATTTTAGGCTTGCCTTTAGTGTCCTACTGCTAATAATACCTGACCATTTTATTTAAGGTCTTATCGGGTGGTCAAACAGATGAGCCAAATAATAAAACTAGTACATGAAATAAAATACATAAATAAAAAAAAAACACAAAATGGAGAAGGGACTATGATGCGTCGCAGGCTGCATTAATTCCCCCGGGGTTGATGGATCTCGACCCCGTCGAGAACTCTCAAAAACTAGCAACGGAGAGATCTGGGTGGCGTTGCTGTAACTCGTCAGTACTAATCCAAGAGCTGTCTGTGATGTCTCGTCCCCTCCATGAAACCAAGTATCACTGATACGTCCCGTGGCGGGTGCGAAACTCTCGTACGTCAAGAACCTGCTCTATCTCCTCAGTGGTGGGAGTCTGCACTGGTGCTAAGTAGGTCGGTATCTCTGGAGCTGTAACAGGTGGACTGGGGATGGAACTAGGTGGATTTCCATAGAATGACGTCAGATCGGCCACATTAAATATCGGCGAAGTACTGAATTCAACGGGCAAATCTAGAAGATATGCATTCTCACTGATGCGCTTCCGGATTTGGAAAAGACCAAACTTCCTCTGTTGTAGCTTATGATATATACCCGGAGTGAATCTCTGCTTCCTGAAATAAGCAAACACCCAATTTACTTCTGAAAAGTATAACTCCCGGTGATGACGATTGACCATGAATTTATATTTTTCAGAAGTCACTCGCAATTTATTAGCGATATTTTTATGCAATTCCTTTAAATAATCAATATGAACTTGCGCATCAAAGGAAATACGTTCATGAGATGGAAGTGAGTGACGATCAAGTAGATGTGGTATAGAGAATCCGTAAACAATCTCGAAATGAGATTTATTAGTGGAGCGATTAGTAGAATTATTGTATGTTAATTCAGCTTGTGGCAGTATAAGATACCATTGTTTTGGATTCTCCCCAGTCAAACACCGCAGAAGGTCTCCCAAACTCCTAATAACGACCTCAGTCTGTCCATCGGTCTGAGAATGATATGCGCTACTAAACTCGAGTTTGGTTCCCAATCGGCCCGCAGTGTTTTCAAAAAATACCCCATAAAATGTGTATCTCTATCAGAAGTGATCAATTTGGGAATTCCATGTAATCTTATGATTTCTTTTAAAAAAGCTCAGCGACGTGTACAACACTCGATGTTTTCCTACACTGTATAAATGTGCTATTTTTGAAAAACGATCAACAACAAAAATAGAATTGACTTTCCTCTGAGTGCGAGGAATTCCTACCATGAAGTCCATCGAAATGTCATCCCACCGCCGCTCGGGTATCAGGAGGGGGGTATATAATCCAGTGTTTTATGTGTGCCCCTTATACAGCTGACAAGTCATACAATGCCTGACAAATTCGATGACATCGTGCTTCATCTTAGGCCAATAATAACGAGCACTAGCGAGATCTAATAATTTGGACTGGCCCACGTGTCCACCTAACCCAGATGAGTGGAGCTCCCTAAGTAGTGTCTCTCGAAGTGGTCCTTCGCAGGTGCAAAGGCGGGTGCCCCTAAACAGATATCCCTCACTCACGACGTACTATGTCGTGGGATCAGTCCCACTATGCTGACATGAGATTCAAATATCGCGAAAAAAAGGATCGGTGGCATATAAGTCACGCTGTGAATCTAAGTTCGTAATGCAAGGTTGTAGCGTGACTAATAAATGGGATCGGCGACTACTTGCGTCGGCCACTCGATTTTTGACGCTGGGTTTATGCTTCAAATGAAAAGTGAACTCCTGCAGGTAAACAACCCACTTGGCATGCCGTCTGATTTCCTTCTAGGAGTTTAGATGCTTCAATGCCTCGTGATCAATATTCAGCACAAATACGCGCTGAATCAGGTAGTGTCTCCAGTGGCGGAGAGCCTGAACGATGGCGTAAAACTTTATGTCATACGTGGAATATCTAGTCTTTGCATCATTCAGCTTCTCGCTAAAGAATGTTATAGGTCGACCCGCCTGACTCAAAACTGCGCCAATGCCTATAATGGACGCGTCACAATTAACCTCAAAAATCTTGTCAAAATCAGGCAGTGCTAACACAGGTGCACTAGTTAGTTTCTCCTTAATTAATAAAAATGCGTGTTCGACTTCCTCAGTCCAAACAAATAATCCTTTTTAGACAATCAGTAACAGGTGCAATAAGAGTACTAAAATTCCGGATAAATCGCCGATAAAAGGATGCTAGCCCATGAAATCCCCGAGCCTCAGTAATCGTCCTAGGGCTAGGCCATGATTTTATCGTCTTGACCTTTTCTCTATCCACTCTAATGCCCTCAGAAGAAACAATATATCCTAGAAAGGTCAGACTATCAGTCATAAACGTGCACTTTTTCAAATTTATATATAATTTATTTGTGCTCTTTTCTAATACTTGTCTCAGCTGAGTCAGGTGCTGATCAGGATCCAAACTATAAATCAATATATCTTCAAAATATACCACTACGCAAACTCCTATGAGTGGTCTAAACACCTGATTCATCACTCGCATGAAGGTACTGGGAGCATTGGAGAGACCAAAAGGCATCACCAGCCACTCGTATAAACCCTCTTTAGTTTTAAAAGCAATCTTCCATTCATCCCCAGGTCGAATCCTAATCTGGTGGTATCCACTCTTTAAGTCAATCTTCGAAAATACGCGGGACCCACTAAGCATATCAAGCATGTCATCCAATCGGGGAATCGGAAAGCGATATTTGATGGTGATCTTATTAATCGCTCGACTGTCTACACACATACGCCAAGTTCCATATTTCTTGGGAACTAGAAGTGCAGGAACTACGCACGGACTCATGCTCTCTCTAACGTGACCCTTCGTAATCAGCTCAGTTACCTGCCTATGTAGCTCCTCATGTTCTTTCAAACTCATACGATAATGAGGTAAATGAGGTAAGCTAACTCCTGCCATAAGATCAATGCAGTGCTGAATATCTCTCATCGGGGGAAGCTGATCGGGCAGCTCCTCCGGCATAATCTCAGAGTACTCATCGATGAGAGGCCGCACCGTGCTAGGGGTGTCTACAATAGAGGGGGTTGTGTCAGTACCAGATAACATATAAACGACATCACTATCCTTCATCTCCTCCTGGAATTGAGATTCAGTCAGTAACATGGTGGCGGAGGGGAAGGATATCGCAGATACAGTGGTAGGTGGATGTGAAAGCCTCTCTAGGGCTTTAGGAACAAGGCTATTCTTCTAGGGAAGAAGAACAATCTTGCGCCCGAAGGAATGAGAGTTCTTCACACAATCGTGAATAACGTGTCTACCGTACTGCCAAGGTCGTCCTAACAGGATATGACAAAACTCAATAGTGGCAACGTGACACCAGACTGCATCCTGATACATACTACCTATGGAAAACTCAACGAGACACTGGTGTGTGATGGGAATGGTCGTACTACTAGTGACCTATGACAGACTGTAGGGTTTTCCTAGGGGTTGTGATCTCAGCTTTAATTTATCCACTATGCGTTGAGAAACAAAGTTCTAAATACTACCGCTATCTATGATGATGGAGCAAAACTGCCCCTGTATGCGGACGGTCGTACGGAAAATGTTGTTCCTTAACCAATCGTCGTCAGCGGGAGCCTTAGGAGTTAGGAGACTATGTTGGAGAACGCACACTAACTGATCGGCTGCTCTACCTCAACTTCGTACTCACTTGCTAACTCGGGCTCAGGGGTCAGATCAGGATGGGAATCACTAAGGAAGACCCCATACTCGGGTTCTGAACCACTCTCAGAATCAATGATGGCGACGAAGCGGTGTCGCGGGCACTCAGAAGACTTATGACCCGGCTCCATACACTTGAAACATCTAAAAGTCCCAGGCTGTGGTCTAGTGCCAATAACTTTCTTGCCTCTCGTGGGGGCGGTAGGAAGTGCTGCGGTGCTCGTGGATACTATCGGACGAGAGGGTCCGACAGTCCTAACAGTAGGAGTGTAAGTGTGAGGGCCTAGTTCCGGATGTCCGCTTCTGAGAGGAATCTACTCTTCGAGCACGACTGGAGACCTCTCCCAAGTTCTTATAATCAAATAACTTCAATTGGTCTCTAATGGAATATCGTAACCCGTTCAGATAATGGGAGACAATCATGTCATCGTCCTCTCGGAGATCGAGGCGAGACTGGAGGACTAGAAACTCGTTCGTGTATTCGTCGACCGATAATTTGTCTTGTCGTAGGTTGTGGAACCTACGGTAGAGGGTTTGCGAATAATCGGCCGGAACATACCGCTTTCGTAGTTGCGCTTTAAACTCGATCCACGTGGTGATGGGGGGCATGCCTAAATTGAATCGAGATCGCTCTAACTGTCCCCACCAAACTAACGCAGACCCTTTCAATCTAAGGGTAGCATACTCAACTTGCCTAGCTTGGGGCAATTGCTTCCAAGCTAGGAAACGGTGCATCCTATCACACCAGTCTAGGCAACCCTCGGGTTCTAAGTGTCCCTCAAATCGCCAACGTCTAATTTGACTCCTACATCCCACCAGGGTTGATTACGTGGCTCGTTTCGTGGTTCTGGTGCGGGGTGTGCAAGTTCTAAACATCTAGGGTTGGGGTCTATTTCAACCACTGGGGCAGGTGCTCGATTTAGTTGTATGGTAGCTTCCATAGTATTAACCGATGTGCGTAGTCCGTTCATAACGTGCGTGACACTATCCATACCGGTGGTGAGAGTTTCTACCGCTTTCATCAAATTGCTCATACGTTGAGCCCAATCCCCTACGCTAGTCTCTAAATGATCTACTCGCTTTTCCATTTAAAATAATTTTGATTTTTGAATTTTTAAATGATATATATAGATATATTTTTAAAATGTTAAAATCACTTTATTTTTTTAATTAATTTTTTTTGTAATTTTAAAGGATGAACATGTTGAAAGAAAATTATTTGGAATGAGCGATTACCCGAGCGGGTAGAAAAATAATTTTGAATTTGAATTTTTAAGTTATTTTTAAAGACAAAATAAAATTTAAAACTCAAATTAATTTTTTTTAATATTAAATAAAATAAATTTCTTATTATTATTATTTTGAAAACCCCGGATCGCTTGATTCGTGATAGGAGCGAATCAAATACCTCTGATATTAAACTGATGTAGGTCGTTATTAGGGTTTGAAAATTTACGATAATTTTTAAAACGACCAAAATGTAATTTTGACAAACGAAAGGAGGCGAGTAGGTCAAATCGAAATTTTACGCGTGAAATCAAACCCGGCTTTTGAACTTTACGAAATTCGTTAATTTTGTTCGGTTGGAGCACTTAAGTGCTTTACGGGTCGAACCTTGGACGAGGCTAACACGGCCACAAGCAAAATTTACAATCAACAATTTATGAATTAACGATATTAAAAGTAGTGCGAATGTAAAGGCAAGCCAAAAAATTATTTAAGTGAAATGCATAAAATTTTGCTAATGCATGAGGAATGAACGAGGATACCAAAACGCAGAGTGTAGTAGTGATCCGCTCCAAATCCTTCACGCACGAGGAGGGCAAGATCCTGGGCTAATAGTGGATTGACTCGGTCGATCGGCCGGAGCAAGGGTCGAATTCGACGGCTCGAGAGATAACCCAGGTCGTCGGATTAAGTTCCGATGTCGACAACGACCTGGCGGACCCGTCCCGGGCGGACGATCGGCGGCTGGCAGAATCAAAGGAAACGGCGGCAGTGTGGGCCGACGTGCGAAGGTGTGTTAGCGGGGAGTTTCCTCCTCTGGAGCAGACGATCTACAGTATTGGCGGCGGAATAGAGGTGGCCGAACGACAATGAACAGAGACACGAGTTCCGTTCTCTGCTCTGTCCGATGTGCCCCTCTTCTCTTCTTCACGGTCGATTATATGTAGGGTGTGGCTGATTTTGCGGCTTTGATAACTTGCCAAATAATGTTTGCAAATACAAAAATTTTCAAATACAGATTTTCAATTCTTTGCTAAAGTTAGATTTTAAAATGTTTCCTAATCTTCTGAATGTTTTAAATTTATAATTTTAGGCTTGCCTTTAGTGTCCTACTGCTAATAATACCGGACCATTTTATTCAAAGTCTCATCGGGCAGTCAAACCAATGAGCCAAATAATAAAACTTGTACATGAAATAAAATACGTAAATAAGAAAAACACAATATGGAGAAGGGACTATGCTGCGTCGCAGACTGCATCAATATCACACGCCCAACTTGAGGGAGAGTGTTGGAGATTGCATTTAAAATTAAATGTGTTTTATTTTGAGAATTTCCTTTCCTGTATTCCTTACTCTTATATATTAAGGAGTAATTGTATTTATTCAACATTGATTCGATTCTAATTTACGACAAAGTTCATTACCATAACCTTAATTAACATGCATTTTGTGGAAAAATGTGACTCATAACCGCAGACTATATCATGGACATGGTCTGTGTTCATGCCACATTTCGAGATTAAATCATGTAATATTATGGATATACAAAGTATAATGCCTTATTTAACCCCCAAACTTTGTGACGGACCCGGTCAGTGTATGTGCCACATTATGAGATTAACGTTCACAAGAATGATAATCAATGCATAATATTATAAAAATTATAAGAATATCCCTGATTCTTTTACGAATCACTAGGCCAGGATTTTTTGTTATGTATCTGACAGTCCGAAGAAAAAATTCACATTGAGAGTTAGTTGGGGCTACCATAAATTGACTAACCTTACTGCAAATGCGATGTCTGCACGGGTCATGGTAAGGTAGTTCAATTTTCCAACCACTCTTCAGTATTTTTCCGTGAATCACATAATTTATTTTCTACAGGAAGGTTCTTTTCTCCTGGCTCGAGTAGGGAGCCCAAATTCTTGTTTTGAAAGTTGGAGTGTAAGAATGCCTTGAGATTGGTTATCCCGGTTGAATTACTTCCTGTGATAATAATATCATCGACATACACCTCTAATAGGATAGTGCCTGCGGAAGAGTTCTGATTGAAGAGGTACGTGCCTTTTTTACTCTTTGTAAGGCCAAACTGAGTGACTATAGATCTAAATCGGGCAAACCATGCTTGAGGGTATTGCTTCAACCCATATAAAATCTTCTTGAGGCAGCACACCTTGGTTTTCTCCCCCCCCCACCCTCCCAGCAACGTACCTAGAGGTTGTTCCAAATACACTTCTTCTTCTAATGTCCCATGAAGAAAAACATTCTTTTCGTCCAATTGGAACAATGGCCATTGGTGAGTAGCTGCAAGAGATAGTAGAAGGAGAATGGAGGATATTTTGGTGACCGAGACAAACTTTTTATCATAGTCCACTCCATGAGTTTAAGCATAGCCTTTAGAAACTAAGCGGGCTTTCAAAAGTTTAAGAGAACCATCAACATTCAGTTTGATGGAGTAAATCCATTTACTACCAATAGCCCGCTTTCCAGATGGCAAAGGAACCAAGTCCCATGTGTAGCCAATTCATCTTGCATTGCAGCGGTCCAGCCAGGATGTGTTTGTGCATCAACAACGATGAATGGAATGTTGTAATTATCAAGTGTGGAGATCAATGCAGTAGGCGGAGCAAATAATTCTTGATAAGAAGTGACAAAAATAGATTTGTCCCGACAAGCACAATTTCCCTTACGCACAACAATAAGCAGCTCCTGGTTGACAAACAGAGGATCCACGGGAAGGAGATCCATGGGCGCACAAGCAGGTTCTTCCCGAGGAATAGTCTCTGGACTATTGTGGGTGTAGAAACTTGTATGTATTACACATATTATAAAATACAAGGAGGGAATACATATTTATAGGAGAGAAGAGAGGAGAGAAAATCCTATACAAAATGTGGGACTAAAGGAGAGAGAAATAAATACACTCATAAATGCAATAATGGGCCTAACTATGGGCCTTTGATATGGGCTTTTCTAACACTCCCCCGCAAGCTGGAGCGTACAAATCGTAGGCGCCAAGCTTGGATAAGCACTGATGATAGAGAGTACTGGACAGTGCCTTTGTGAGGACATCCGCAACCTGTTCAGTACCCGGAACATGCTTCAATTCAATCTTCTTCATCTGGACTTTCTCTCGAATGAAGTGGCAGTCTACCTCAATATGTTTTGTTCTCTCGTGAAAGACGGGATTCTTGGCTATGTGTATTGCAGCTTGGCTATCACAGAGAAGGAGAGCAGGTGAGGGAAGCTTCATACCAAGATCCGTGAGAAGGCTTTCAAGCCACGTTAGTTCTGATACTACTGATGCCATTGCCCGATATTCTGCTTCAGCTGAAGATCGTGCAACTACTGCTTGTTTCTTGCTCCGCCAGGTGATCAAGTGTCCTCCAAAGTAAGTGCAAAAACCACTTGTTGATCTCCGATCATCTATGGACCCAGCATAGTCAGCATCTGAATATGCGACTAGATTTGGAGTTGAAGATGAGGTTTTGTACACAAGGCCTTGACCAGGAGCTGTCTTAAGATATCTGAGGATTCGTTCAACAGCCTGTAAGTGAGAACTCCGAGGGGTATGCATGTATTGGCTGACAATACCTACAGCAAATGATATATCAGGTCGTGTCTCTGTGAGGTAGATCAATTTTCCGACCAGACGGCGATAATACTTCGGATTTTGCAGCAGAAGATCAGTGTCAGATGCCTGAGCAGAAATCTTGTGATTTACATCCATTGGAGTGTTGACTGGCTTGCATTCAGAGTAACCTGCATCGTGGAGAAGGTCGAGGCAGTATTTCCGCTGAGAGAGGACGAGACCATCAGATCGTCTGGCAACTTCTAAACCCAGGAAGTAGTTGAGATTTCCTAGATCTTTTGTCTGAAAGGCAGTGCTGAGATGTTGTTTGACCTTCTGTATCCATGTGACGTCATCTCCAGTAATGACGATGTCATCCACATAAACTAGTAGGATGACTGTTCCAGTTGGCTGATGGCGAATAAACAGAGAGGAATCTGCCGAGCTCTGTTTGAAACCAAGTACCCGAAGTTCCTTACTGAACTTGTTGAACCAATTCCGCGGGGATTGTTTGAGACCATACAGAGATTGCAACAGTAGGCAGACCAGTGACTCCCCTGTGGTCTCAAACCCGGGAGGTTGTTCCATGTACACCGTCTCCTGTAGATCGCCATTGACGAACGCGTTTTTGATGTCCAATTAATAGAGGGGCCACCGTCGATGTACAACAACAGAGATGAGCACACGAACGGTATTCAGTTTCGCCACCGGAGAAAAGGTTTCCTCATAGTCAATGCCATGTTGTTGAGCATATCCACGAGCGACCAAGCGAGCTTTCAGCCGATCAATAGTGCCATTGGGAGCATGTTTGATAACAAAGACCCATTTACAGCCAACTGTTTTCTGACCCGGAGGGCGGGGTACCAGTGTCCAGGTTTTGTTTGCCCAGAGAGCTGTCATTTCCTCTTCCATGGCAGCGCGCCAGCCAGGGTGTTGGAGAGCCTCCTGTACTGAGTGAGGAATAGCCACAGTAGACAAAGAAGTAGCAAGAGTTTTAAGTGGAGGGGAGAGACGATGCAGGGATACATAGCTTGCCATTGGATGAGCGGTGGACTCTGTTACCGGATCAGCAGGACTTGGAGCACCAGAGGACGAGGACGACCGCGCAGGGGCAACGGGGCGGGAAGTGCGTCGGGAATAGACCTGGATAAGAGGCGGCCGGTAGGGAGGCGGAGTAGGGAGTGGTTGTGGCAGAGGTGGTGGAGGAGGCGTGTTAACCGGGACGATGGGTCGCATAACGGGTTGTGGGAGAGAAGGTGATGGAGAAGGTGTTGCTGGAGCTGGAAAGAATGACAGGTCTTCTCAGAAGGTTACGTCAGCGGACACCGAAATTTTCCGAGTGAGAGGGGAATAACAGACGTAGCCTTTCTGTGTATGGGAGTAGCCAACAAACATTTGCTTAGTCGCTCTGGGATCTAGTTTGTCCGTAGATGGTCCCATGGAGTGGACGTAACACGTACAACCGAAGATTCGAGGTGTGAGAGGGAAGGCCGGAGTAGAGGGAAAGAGTAGACTGAACGGACTGGCATTGTTGAGTACAGAGGAGGGAAGGCGGTTTATAATGAAGCATGCAGTAGATATCGCAAAGTTCCAATAGACCTTAGGAACGTTCATGTGAATCATGATTGAGCGGGCCATATCAAGGAGATGTCGGTTCTTCCGTTCGGCCACACCGTTTTGTTGAGGGGTGTAAGCACATGAGGTTTGATGAATAATCCCGAATT
Source organism: Dactylorhiza incarnata (assembly GCA_033032865.1). Classification (NCBI taxonomy): domain Eukaryota; kingdom Viridiplantae; phylum Streptophyta; class Magnoliopsida; order Asparagales; family Orchidaceae; genus Dactylorhiza; species Dactylorhiza incarnata. Next base: position 6,739,446 of record JAWHQI010000057.1, read on the forward strand.
CAGAGCATAAGCTCGAAAACTCATTGTCGGTGTATTCGCGAGCATTATCGGTGCGCAGCGTTTTGACGGTAGTGGAGAAGTGAGTGCGGGTTTCAAGGATAAACGCCTTAAACACACGAGGTAACTCAGAGCGTTCGCGAAGTAAGTATAGCCATGTTGTGCGGGAGTAATCATCAATAAAAGTAATAAAGTAACGGAATCCAGAGATACTACAAATTTTATAGGGACCCCAGATATCGGAATGAATAAGATCAAAAGGAGCGGAACTCCGAGTACAAGTTGCAGGAAAGGATGAACGCGGCTGTTTGCCGAAAATACATGATTCACATTGAAATGCAGGAAAAGATACATCGGGGAGTGCCCTCTTGAGGATAGGGAGGGGAGCATGGCCAAGACGCTGATGCCAGTCAGCTGAAGAGACAGAGGCGAGGATGGTGGGAGAGTCGTCGAGAAGGTAGAGCCCGTTGCGCAGCTGCCCTTTACCAATGGTAGTCCCCGTCCGTCGATCCTGTATCAGAAAAGAAGAACGTGAAAAAGTGACGGAGCAATCCAAATCAGTAGTGAGACGGCTAACAGAGAGTAAGTTAAACGGGGAGCCCGGAACATGGAGTGCCGAGCGGAGAGAAATGGATGGGCTGAGAGATAGGTCAGCTGAGCCGGACACAGAGACAGTCGCTCCATTGGCCACAGTGATACACTTTGGATGAGAAGCACCCGAATACGTTGGCGGTTGAAGAGAGGTGATATGATGAGTGGCACCCGAATCCACTATCCAGCGAGGACTAGTGGAGAGACAAACGATACCTGGGCTGGAGACGGAGGCGACCGAGGCAGGTGGAGTCATCATCCCTTGGAGTTGCTGGAACTGTAGGCGGAGAGCCTCAAGATCGGCACGAGAGGCCGAGGAGCTATCGTCAACGACTGCAGCAGTCGGTCGTGGAGGAGGAGGAGGGTTGCCAGTCTTCCGAAAGCAGGTGGACTCATAATGGCCATCACGACCACAGAACGAGCACTTCGGCCGTCCTCGTCCACCACGGCCCCTTCCATGGTAGGCCGACCGATCTCCTCGGCTAGAAGGAGGAGGAAATGAAGGAGCAGGGACATTTTGGAGAAGAGCCGGTGAGGGAGGAGCAAGAGCCTCCGGAGGTTGTGATACTTTGAGTAGCATGGAGCAAACAGCCGATAAGGAGGGAGTGGGAGTCGAGGCCAAGACTTGTGCCCGAATACTCAGAAGATGTGGAGGGACACGGGCCATTAGCATAACAATGCAGACGGCCTCCCTTTGCGCGCGCTGAGTGGCAAGATCAGAGGTGGGCGACTGGTGTTGAAGCCATGCTTCGGAGAGTGACTTGACCCGAGCGACAACAGAGGTAATGTTTGGTCCACTGGTGTCCAGAGCCTGAAGATCAGAGATAATGTCGAAGAGACTTTGAAGGCTGTCCTTGCCGGAGTATAAGGAGTGGAGCTCGTCCCACATCCCTTTGGTCGTGGGCAGGTACATGACCATTTCATATGGTTCGCCCTCCAAAGAGTTAAGGATCCAGGTCTGGACCCGACCATCAGTCTTGAGCCACTCAGGAGGAGTAGGAGCCGGGGGATCATCGGTAAGATGAGCGAGAAGACCCTTGGCCTGGAGGACCCGGCGGATTGAGTGACCCCAAGGAATGAAGTTTTTCTTCCCGGAGAGGGAGAGAGTAGTAATTCGCAGCTCATCACGGAGCTCACTAGGAGGGTGTTGTTGGACGGTCTCAGTAGGCAAAGGAGAGGAGTTCTCAGAGGAGCCCATTATATCAGAGAAAGCAGCGGACTGCAGAGAAGAGAGCAAGCCGGCAGAACGGATATCTAAACCGCACGGTCACGGTGAGCACGCTGGACTGGAGCTCGCAGAGGGAGATCGCTGGACAGGAGAACGTGCTGGACGAGCTCGCTGGAGACCGCTGCTGGACTGGAGCGCGCTGGACTGGAGATCACTGGAGCTCGCTGGACTGGAGAGACAGGGCTCGCTGGCAGACCGCTGGAGGCGAGCAGGAGAGAGCTCAGGGAGATTGCCTCTTGCAGGGAGAGAGCTCGGCAGAAGGTGAGCAGGAGCGGACCGCTGGGAAGGCCGCTGGCAGACCGCGGGGAAGACCGTAACAGGAGCGGCGGGCAGGAGAGCTCGCTGAGAAGCACGCAGGAGCCGCTGGCAGACCGCTGAGAAGCGCGCGGGGAGGAGGAGATCACTGGTAGAGATCGCTGGAGCGGGATCGAAGGCGAGATCGGGATCGAGTCGCAGCTAGATTGCGAGATCGCTGATTGAGACCGCGCGAGTTCTGCGGTTGGAGATCGCGTGAGCTTCTGCGGGCAGAGCAGAGAAGCGGAAGGAGGAGATGGGTCCCACACGCCAAAGGAAGCAGGCTATATAAGCCAAGAAGAGAGGGATGCGTGGGAGGCTGGGAGCACTGCTGGAAGCAGCAGCAGGAGGAGCGGTCTCAGAAAATGAGACCGCCAGAAGTCGACAGGGAGGGTGGGCCGATCGCTCTGATACCATGTAGAAACTTGTATGTATTACACATATTATAAAATACAAGGAGGGAATACATATTTGTAGGAGAGAAGAGAGGAGAGAAAATCCTATACACAATGTGGGACTAAAGGAGAGAGAAATAAATACACTCATAAATGCAATAATGGGTCTAACTATGGGCCTTTGATATGAGCTTTTCTAACAGTGGGAATAGGTGAGGTGGGTTCGTGGTTGTGCCTTCAGAAGGGCGACGAGAGTAGACTTGTCCCCAAAAAGGACTCAGGATGTCTTCCGTAAAAAGGACAACAGGTGCAGGACGGGTTATGAGTATGTGATTAAGAGAAGAGTCAGTAGTTGAGGATCCACGAGTAATTAGGAAGATAAGAGTCGGATTCGAGAAAGACAACATCAACATAAATAATGTATCTGTGTATGTCAGGAGAGTAATATCAGTATCCTTTAGTGGTACGAGAATATCCAAGAAAGGTACATTTTAAGGAGCGAGGGTTAAGCTTGGAAATCGAGGGTCGAGCATCGCTAATATAGCAGACACACTCAAAGCACATAAAGGTAGGGAGAGACTAGAGTGAGGGGAAAAGCGTATTGTAAGGTGTCTCCCCCTTAAGGATATGAGACGAAGACGATTGATAAGGTATGTATCCGTAAGGACAACATCACCCCAGAAGTGTTTTGGTACTTGCATATGATGAAAAGTGACACTCGTAACCTCAAGAAGGTGGCGGCTTTTTCATTCAACCACACCATTTTGGTGGGGGTATCAGGACAAGTGGTTTGATGCAGATGCCTTGGTCTAAGAGGAAGGAATACATAGATTGAGATCAAGTATTCTCTACCATTATCCGTGCAAAGACATTTAATACGAACAGAAAATTGAGTAAATATTTCATTCAGCAAGTTTTGCGAAAAAGAAGGGAGTTCAGAACGATTTTTCATTAAGTATACCAACTCATGCGAGAGAAATCATCAATAAAAGTAACATAATATCTGTCCCCATACATCATAAGGAAATAAATCAAAAGGTGCAGCACCCCGTGTATCCTTACGAAGGACATAGCTAACTCTATGATGTTTAACAAAAAACAAGACTCACAATTGAGATGGGAAACATTCTCAAACTCAGGAATAAGACGACGCATAACATAGATAGACGGATGACCATGACGATAATGGAGATCCATAAACTTTGTGGAAGCAACATAACAAGCAAGAGGCGAGACTTCATCCAAGGCATACACTCCACCACTCAGCTTCCCTCTACCAATAATACGGCTTGTCGATTGTTCTTGAAATACACAACCAGAGATTGTAAATGTAGCAATGCAGTTTAAATTACGAGTAAGCTTACTAATGGACATCAAGTTGTAAACAGATTAGGGAACATGAGCAACTTATTGTTGATTCATGTCAGGAGTCACATCACAGCTACCAAACCCAACAATGGGTACAGTCGATCGTTTCACGACAGTAATCGAAGACCCATTATTGGTTTGTACGAGTGTAAGATACCTGAGGTACTGGTAAGGTGATCTGAAACTCCTGACTTTATCCAACCAATGAACTGGGTGTTGAGAAGTACGCACTAGCTGAATAGTCTGAGCAACAACAACACTATGTGTTGGTGGCTCAATCTGGTAGGCCTAAAGTCGACGATACTCCTCTTTAGATATCTTAACAGTGCTTTGGGTTCCAGTTCTAGAAGCCGAATCAACAGGGTGGGCTGAGCGTGAAGACGAAGGAGGAGGCTTGGTGGCCCATTATGTCTTCCCATGTATAACCCAACCAGTGTCCTTGGTATGACCGCAATGAGTGCAATGTCTCGTGTCTGTGTCAAGACAACTACTGGTGCGACCTCCTCATTTACTACCTCTTCCACCACGAGAAGTGCTAACGGATCACCAGAGGAAGCATGTAATGCAAATGGAGTAGTAATAGAAGTTCCAGCCTTGGTCAGACGATGATACACACTAGTAGTTTTTAGGGTAGAGGGGGTGGACAACATTTTAGTCTTTGTCGTAGTGAAATTTGAATAGAGGTCATCCAGTAGCCAAAGTAGAACGACGTGCTCACGCTGGGTCTGGTGCTCCTCTCTGGTGGAAGGGATCTCCCAAAGATCTCATCTACAAGAACCTTCCATTCAACAGAGTACTTTATGACTGATCGCTTAACCTGCTTCAGTTCAGCCAACTTTGGAAATAGTTCACCTAGACGGGTGAGGTTGTTTTCTTAAGAGAAAATCATATGCAGGGTATCTCCAATTCCGTAGTACTATTGCAATTCTTGCACATTTGTTGAACTGAGGTATCCATGGAACTCAGCGGCAGAGCAAAGATCTGACAATCATCACTGTACTAATTCTCGTACTCTTGATTGCCCGCAATATAAATTGGGATCCTAGTAAGGTGGTGCTTACGTCGTATGCCATATAGGGATATTAATGACTTCCTTTTTCCATAGTTGATAATTTGGAGATGTAAGGATTGTAGTGGCTAGTCTGACATTAAGAGGAACCCCATAGGGCACAGTCTTAGGAGTATTAACATTAGATGAGGATTCACTGACATTCTTTTCCATGACCCCAAAGAAAAATCTATCGTGGAAGAAGTAATTAAGGCACAAAGATCATATATGATCTAGGTAGTTGAAGTCAGCAACATCAACTTAGGGATTGAGAGGGCAGCGACATCCATGGTAGAGAGGGAAGCGACATCCATGGAATGCGTATCAATCAGGACCGTTGACCACAACACCAGTCGGAGGAAGGCATGGCTCGACGGAGTAGAGATCGGAGAAGTGACTACTTTGTTTGAGTAGGGCTGGAGAGCGGTTTACGTCGTCATTCGCACGACGACGATGAGCTTCTATGTCATCAGAGATCGGAGGTTGATCAAGAAGGCGACCGGTGCGGCGTCAGTCAGAGGCAGCGATCGATGATGAGGCCGCGTCGGGAGAGATGAGCACTGCTAGATGGAGGGTCGGCGAGAGGTGTGATTTGGTTTCGAGCGGCATAAGCCAGACAATGCCGATCGGGTTTCGAGCGGCGGTTTTCTCCCTAACGTGGCTCTGATACCATGTTAGTATGGTTTTGGAGAGCTTGATACATCAATAGAGGCTCAAGGATATATTTATATAGAGATATACGAAATACTTGGAAAATAAGAATTATAGAAATACGTAAATACAATATCATATCTATCTAAAATCAAATGATTCAAATTATATATTTCTTTGACATTGTCGTTTAAATCATATAAATGAGAAATGAATATCCAAACTCTATAAGGGTGGATTTTTGGACTATTCTGATTTTGAATGTATGAATCTTGTTTGTTAGGCATGTTAAATATGACTTATTTCCCTTGTTATACTGAGAGGGTGATCGATCTTGTGGGTATAATACATTTTGATGTTTGTGTACTCATTAACTCCATGTTTAGAGGTAGGTTTTATTACTTAATTATATTTATTGATATTTTTCAGGAGATTTGAATTTATATATCGTATGAGACATAAGTCTGAATTCTCTGAAAAGTTTAAGGAGTTCAAGAATGAATACAAAATCAACTTGACAATAGTATTACTTCGATCAGATTTAGGTGACGAATATGTTTCATGAATATCTGAAGGAGTTGACATTGTATTACAACTCACTACAACTGGGACACCATAACGTAATGGTATTTATGAGAGGAGAAATCTAATCATGTTGGACATGATACGATCTATAATAAGTCATGCAAATCTTCCTATTTCCTTTTAATATCATGCTTTAGAGACAACAATTTCACACTAAACCGTGTTCCTTAAAAATGGTTCAAAAACACTATATGAGATATAAACTGAGGTGTCATAATATGTCTTTTATAAGGATTTGAGATTGTGGGCTTATGTAAGTTGTCAAATCTATGGCGAACATGGAGTCGAAAGTTAGATAAATGTTATCTTGCGAGGTACCCTAAGAAAATTAAAAAATATCAGTTCTATAACCATTCTTTAGGTAAAGTGTTTGTCGTATGGAATGGTGCTTCTCTAAAAAGAGTTCATTTTTAGATGAACTATTAAAAATAAGATAAAACTTGAACGCCAAGAACCACATGATATTTATGAACCTATGATGGAATCTCAGCGAGGACTATACGTTGTTGTTGCGTAAAAACTTACTTTAGAAACACAAGTCCTACATAGATTTAGTAGAATACACCTTAAGTCTGAAAGATATGAATTTTTCATGACTCAGCAAAGCGGTATAATGCTCATGGATCAAGATGATCCTACTTTTTACCAAAGTGCTATAAACGGACGAGACTTGAGAAATGACTTGAGGCCATGAGATCTGAGATTGATTCCATGCATACCAACAATATGTGGACCTTGGTTGGACCAACTAAAGGAGTAAAACCTATAGGGTGCAAGTGAGTTTTCAAGAAAAAAACAGATATAGATGCTAATGTGCAAACTTGTAAAAGGTGGTTAATAATTAAAGGTTTCAAGAAAATTCATGGTCTAGAATATAATGAGACATTCTGATGTAGGGTAGGCTGTGTAGTGGCGCTTAGGATGCTAGCTAGTGACGTGAGGGGACCGACTCAACCAAACCAACGACTATATGCAGGACACTACTGAACAGGCGAACTAATCAACGTAAGCAACAAGACCATTATAATATAACATTGCATACATTCAAGCAAGATACGCACTATTCTTTCGGCAGTTAGGCGCTAGCTTTCCTCCGCACGGAGGGCTAGAATAAACGCGCGGCGAATTAGGCAACCTGCAACGCAAGAGATTCACAGGCAAATACAACGTGCTAAAATTCCTTAGAGCAAAATACCACAGCGTGCACAATATATTATACCCAACAAAAGATTGTCACAAATAACAAGTACAAAATCTGAAATAAATCTAAGGGCGGCCGCAATCCAACACGGATCTGAAGTTTTGGAGATGGTATGGAACTTCCGGGTGGTGAAACGACTAGATCGGGTGCGGGGAATAGTGGATCCACGAATAGGGAAGGTAGGGCTGCGGGCACGGGGGAAGTTGGGGCTGGAACGGCGGACTGGACAGATCTGTCCTGGAATGGACAGATCCGATCGGAGGGGAGTGGAGGGGCGCTGAATAGGGCTGCTGTGGTGAGGAGGGGTGGTGGCGAGGTGGGTGGCTGCAAGGAGGGGCGGCGGGGTGCAGGGATGTGGGCGGCGGGTCTGCTGGAGGGGAGGACGGCGGCTGTATACAGGAGAGGGGGCGGCGGGTATGCTGGAAGGGGGGCGGCGGCTGTGTACAGGAGAGGGGGCGGCGGCTGTGTACAGGAGAGGGGGCGGCGGCAAGGGGAAGGCAAGGGGGGGAGGTGCTGATGGCAGCGGGGAGGGAAGGAGGGGAAGAGGAAAAATACTTACCCAATGGAGTCGGCACCACGGGCTCCACGGCGTCGGCACCGCGGAAGGATCACCGGAAGCGAGGAAGATGAACTCTCCAAACTTCAGCAATAAGAAATCAGCCACCCTAAGACTCTTATTTATAAGAAAACAAAACTAGGGCACCCGGAATCGACGGCTATGATTGGCCGACGGTCCCGTTCCCAAAATTATATAAAATAATATCCGAAATACAAAAAGCTATATATGAAAGTGACTCGAAACGACGAGCCGGACGCATCCGCGGTAACGGATCGCCGATTCGATCAAGTCCGTCGGCGCGAATATACGAAGGTGGGGCCCGCCTTGCGCCGAGTTGCGCTCGATGGTCCCCCATCACATTCTCTTCAATTTCTATAGTTGAGGCCATTAGAATATTGTTTGTTATTGCAGTATTATGACTATGAAATTTTGCAAATGAATGTCAAAGTGATTTTTCTCAATGGAAATCTCATCGAGGATGTGTATATGAGCTTTGTCTCTTGAGGTGAAGCCAAAAAAGTATTTAAGCTGTAACGATTTATTTATGGATTGAAACAAACATCTCACAATTTGAGTCATTATTTTGTTGATAAAATCAAAGAGTTTGATTCAATAAAAATGAGGATGAATCTTTTGTTTACAAGAAAGTTACTGAGAGTATTTTAATATTCCTAGTGTTATATATAGATGACATATTACTTATTAAGAGTGACATTTCACCTCTACGGTCTGTAAAGACTTGACCATGAAATTGTTTTTCAATGAAAGACTTAACGCGAAGCTACATATATAATAGACATTAAAATCCATAGTGATAGATCAAGAAAATTGCTAGCAAGAGTCGTGATTTGGCTAAAGTGATATTGGCTCGGCTCAAGGAGTTACTCGCCGGCGGCGGCGGTGGCAGCATGGAGCGCATTGCGGAGCACTTCACCGATGCGCTCCAGGACATCGTAGATGGCCGGCTGCAATGCGAGGAGCCGCCGCACAATCCCGGAGAAGTGATGGAGGCTTTCCAGCTGCTTCAGGACATGTCGCCGTACGTTAAATTTGGGCACTTTACGGCGAACCAGGCGATCCTCGAGGTGGTGGCCGGCGAGCGGAGGGTGCATGTCGTTGACTTTGATGTCATGGAAGGGGTGCAGTGGGCGTCGCTGATGCAGGCTATGGTTTCGTGGCAGGACTGCCAGCCGCAGCCGCCGCTGCAGCTTCGAATCACGGCGGTGATGAGTTGCGGAGGCAGTCGGCGGTCGGCGGCCACGGTTCTGGAGACAGGACGGAGGTTGGCTTCCTTTGCGGCTTCTGTCGGCCTGCAGTTCTCCTTCGGGCATTGCCGGCTTGATGCAGACGGGCAGTTCAGGCCGGAGGCGGTGAGGACGGTGAAAGGGGAAGCTGTGGTGTTCAACTGCGCGCTGCACCCGCCGCATCTTTCGCAACACGCCGCCGCCTCTGTCGCTTCATTCCTCTCCGGTGCTGCCGAACTGGGGGCTCGAGTGGTGACACTGGTGGAGGAGGCCTCAGGTTCCGATACCGGCGGGGGGTTTGCCGGGTTGTTTATGGAGGAGCTGAGGAGGTACTCTGCAATCTTGGATTCTCTGGAAGCAGGGTTTCCGATGCAGGGGAGGGCAAGGTGGGTGTTGGAGAAAATGATACTGCGGCCAATGATCACCAGATCGGTGGTGAAAGCTTACCGGCAGCAGCAGGAGGGGGAGGAAGAGGCGGAGGTGTGGGCGGCGTTTATGGAAGCGGCCGGGTTTGGGAAGGTGGGTTTGAGTTTCTTCAATCTCTGTCAATCGCGTCTGCTACTCGGGCTTTTCAACGACGGGTACAGAGTGGAGGAGGAGGAGCCGAATAAGCTTGTATTCTGCTGGAAAATTTGCAAGCTTCTTTTAGCGTCGGTGTGGTCAGCTACGGCAACCGGGTCGCCGGCGGCGAGGAGTTTTAGCTGTTGAAGAGTTTTTTACTTGTGGAATTTGTAATTTTGAGTTCATTTGCAATGGCATGCAGTTTTTTATGAACACAATAAATGCTAAGCAGAGAAAAACAATCACTGTGTAATGTGTATAATCGAAAATTCAGTGATCGCCGTCTGTTGCTATTTGGGGGTCGTCGTCGACGTTGCCACCAAAGAAGGTCAATTTCGCCATCTCTTATTTGTGAGGTTTGTGCAATGTAACTCCTTGAGCCGAGCCAAGGCTTAGTGTCCTATATTCCCAGATGATAGTGACTGCATGAGTATGATTTCATATGCTTCAATTATTGAATCATTCATGTATGCAATATTTTGTACGGATTTCATTGCCTCATATGCATTGTGTATGACTAGCAGATATCGGTCAAATCCAAATGAAGGTTACTAGACAATAGTCAAGAATATCATAAAGTACTTAAGAAAGTCTAATAATATATTCTTGGTATATGGAGGCTATGATGAACTGATCATAAAAGGTTATACTCATGTCAGTTTTTGGACCGATAAGGATGATTCTAAGTCGCAATCGGGTTATGCATTTTGCCTTAATGGTGATGTTCTAAGCTGAAAGAGTTCGAAGCAAGATGCAGTAAGTGATTCTACTAGAGATGTTGAGTATATTGCTACTATCAGTGCACAAAAGGGGCTATTTGAATTAAGAAATTCATCATCAAGCTTGATGTGCTCCTATCATTATTGGTTCAGTGAGTCTTTACTATGACAATAATAGAGTCATTGCACAAACTAAAGACCTTAAATCTCATCAACATTCCAAACATATGTTACGCATGTTCTATCTTATTTGAGAGGTCATCAGGAGAGGAGATGTGAGTATATGTCGTGCACCAGCAGATGACATTATCGTAGATCCATTGACAAAGATTCTTCCTCCGAAGAAGTATAATGGCTAGTATTAGATGCTTATGTGATTAGCTTTTGTTTGAGAGTGGTGGAAATGTGTTTGTCATACATTATGTCATGTGATGGCATAGATTATGTTCATGTGATGACATTGTGTTATGTTTATGTGATGACATTGTGTTATGTTCATGTGATGACATTGTGTTATGTTCATGTGATGACATTGTGTTATGTTCATGTGATGACATTTTATTATAGTTTTATTTATATATATCTGGCATTTCTATTTATTGTGTTTGTCTTTTTCTATATAGATAATATAATTTAATACAATATATGTCTTTAGAAAAAATAGTTTCCATAAGAATTTAAGGGACTTGAATACGAGCTTATATGTATATATAAAATTTATTCTTGAATTGCCCCTTGTCAAGGTTTTGTTATAGAATTAGACAACAATGATACATGGAGACTAGTATATAAGTTGACTGATGAATGATTCTCGTAGGTGATGATATGGGATATTAAGTCATCACGTGAATACTTGATAGAGAATAAGTATACCGGACAGACCTGCCATGAGAACTTTTGTGGATTGTTATATATGCGTGACAAGAATTTTTTTATAGTGACAATAATGAAAGGTTCTTTGGCCTTATGTCACTACATTATTTGCATTAGGAGTGACATTCTTTGATGTTGACCAAAGTATTCCTTGAGAATTGTTGATGATAAAGTAGTCATAAGATATGCTGTAAATCATGTAGGTGCGTGTGAGTGATGTATATGAAAATTGTCCCTCTTATATAACATGAGTGATATTCATGTGCCCCTTGATGGAATGAGACCGCAAAATGTTTGGTCATGCTAAATTAAGTCAACCTATGATTTTGAGCTCATTTGTTTTAATGAGTCTACTCTATAATCAAGTACACAAAGATTGAATTATAAAGTGGGTGATACATTTCATGTCTCGAAGTCAGCCTGGATGTCAAGGACAAGAAGACTAAATTACACTAGAATATTAGTTACTAATAAAGTTATTGTCGAGTTACCAACTTTTCGTCTTATTTGGGTATCATTGATGTATTACTAAATACTGCTCATTGTTTGTGACTCTATGGTTGTTTCATTTTAGCTGAATTGGAGGGATTGTTAGAGTCTTTGACCTAGGAGTCATTCAAATGATTATTATCATTGCTAAAGTAATACAACTCAATGAGGTCACACATTAAGAATATAGTGGAATATGAAGATTGATCGGGTTGAGTTTCAATTAAGTCTGACTTTAATTTAACCCAAATCCCGAAACAAATCAATGGATGATAATTAATTTGAAATTAATTATCTTGGAATTATCAATTTTTTTTATTTTGAATCAAAAAGGCATTATTCCATTTTAAACTAAATGGGTGTAGTTTATAAAAGGACTGCAGTTTTCGAAACCATCTATGCGTGTATTATTTTTGGAACCAGTATTCAGAGTGAATTATGTAAGTGAACATGAGAAAAATAGAGAAGAACTATGCGAGAGACGAAGCTAGTACTTCGTATCGTGGATCATTGATCTTCTTCTTTCTGCAAGATCGTTGGACAAACTGCATCGAAGTTTTAGATATTTGTGTGGACACTAGTAGAGACGCAAATACTTTTTTGTATTCTAACATTAACAAACACCACCGAAAGCGAAACCGGCTTCATTGATTCTTGTAGGTATCATTAAACTTCTTAATTAGTTTGTTTCACATGTATCCAATGAGGGTTTCGATTATTCCGCTGCGGAAGAGCATAGATGGCTGATATTAGAGCAAGAGAACTTTTCTTCAATTGCAATGATGCATACTTCTCGAACCATCATTGCCACAAAATTATTTTGCTCAAAATCGAAGTCGTTGGAGGAGGATGTGGGCCAAAGAAGATCGAGGTTGTAGTCAACTCATTGTACCCTCATTCGAGCTTGATATGGCAATGGAGAATGATGTTATAGTTCCATTTTGAAGGAAGTATTTGCAAGAAGCAGTCCAACCAATGTGTTTTGGTACAACCATTAAGTTCCTGTTTTATTTTGTGTTGTCCACTTTTATAGTTTTTTATTGTTATAGTGTATTTGCACACACTTTTTTCCTTTTGATGTGCACTTCATGGGACTTTTGGGAGTGAAAAGGCAAAGAAGAAGTTATTTTTCTAAGCCCTAGCCCTTGAGATTTTTGGTTTGCTCTCTCATCTCCCCTTTGAGCACCTCACATAAGTAGCTGGCAGAACTCGGCTCCATTGTATTCCCTGCCAGTATCGCTTTACAATCTAGGTTTATAACATTTCATGATGTTACTCTTTATATCCCCATTTTTGCAACAACTATCATAGTTTTTCATTATTTTTCTCCACTTATTCTCTAGCATTCTAATTCGAAGTTTCAATTTCATATAATGGATTTAATCTTCACTTTTACTGACGACTTATGTTCATTCACTCTTATGTTTCTGTGTTTTTGGATTAAGGTATTTAATATGTTTCAATCACTTTATGATTGATGTAAACCTAATTTCAGTCCTTGGTATTTCTCATCTAGGTTTGGGATAGAAATTTATAGGTTGACCTTTTCAAATAGGTTAGTATTTGACGTTGAGCTAGACTGTTCTGTTTTTAATATTCTGTTTTCTTCCCATTTCATTTGGTTCCCAAATTCTACCATTGATATATTTTGCCTTGAAAAGAAGTAACTGATTGTGGTATCTTGTACTTTATCTAGATAGATGGTGAATTGCTCAATGCTATCAACAACAATGTCCCCAGTGTTATCAGATTTCTCACTGTAATGGCAATTTGCAACACAGTGATACCAATTAAAAGGTCACTTCCTATTTTATCTTGTGCGGCGGTTTTTTCTTTTGTTGATAGTTGCTTGATGATTCTTTTATTGTAAACTGCAGTAATGGTGGAGTAATCTCCTACAAGGCACAATCTCAGGATGAAGATGCTTTAGTAAAAGCTGCTGCTCAGTTGCATATGGTACTAATAAGCAAAATTGGCAATATTCTTGGTAAGAGATCTCACTTCTAGCCTTGTTGATTCTTTGTTTAATTATTAGTGTTTATTTCATGATGACTAAGATGTTCATTTACTGATTTATATTTTGAAATGATTTGATCAGAGGTTAATTTCAGGGGCACAGTTCTACAATATGAGATATTAGACATTCTAGAGTTCACTTCTGATAGGAAAAGAATGTCTATTGTTGTCAAGGACTGTCAGAATGGAAAGGTTGTCCTATTGTGCAAAGGGGCGGATGAGGCTATTCTTCCCAATGCTTTCACTGGTAAAATGTTGAGTGTATCATAGGAACTAAAGTTTCATTCAATAAATGTTGTTTTTCTTTAGCATGATCTAGAATTGTTCCTGTCCTCACACGTGATGCAGTGCACGCTATTCATTATTTTGTTGTTTTAATTTCAAATTGGTGCAATTTGTTAATTAAGTGATCACTCTTTGTGGTTAAATATTATCTTAATTTTTTTGTCAAATAGATAATTATCCGCTTATGAATAATACGAGATTGTACCATAGTTCTATGAGTAGAGATACCGCACAGCTTGTATTAAATATGAACAATTGAATATTGGATTTTGAAATTGCTCTTGGTTCTGTTTCTCTTTCTCCTTGCATTATCTGTGGGTTGAGCTAGGCTCCCTTGTATCCCCACCACCACCTCCGACGAGATTCTGACACCTTACGGGATAAGCCCGTAACCACTGGGTATCAGAGCCAAAACAATATTGAGGAGTTCCGTTCAACCCATAAACGTGTGAGGATGCCTTCCTTCCGTCAACTTAATTTCCTCAAATTTTCCCCATCTGCAGATCAACTGACATCTATTGAGCAAAAGAAATTCCATCCCGACTTCAGCCTAGTTCGTTCTTCTAACCCTGACACTGCCCTAAAGGCTGAAGTTCAACTAGTTCTGATGGGCTCGTAAATCTCCGTCCAGACACAAGCGTAAAGCTTTGTCCAGGTAGGATTGATGGGATCGTGAAGAAACTCCAGCCGGCTTGTCCCCTGCGATTACCCCTTTCTCCCAACATCGTCGTTCGCTTCCTTTGCACCAGTGTCGAGCATCGACATTGTCATCCTGCAGCTTGACCTTTTTTCGCCACTTCTTCCTCGCTACTTCCAGTTAGCCCCTTCGATCTATAACTTTTCCTCCTCGCGCACACTTCTTTGTAGCATTCGTGTTTTCGGAGCCTCATGCCTGCTATCGAGCCTCTCCCCCGTCTTTTGAGCCCCTTACAGTAGTTCTCCCTTTTTCTCGAGCCTACCAACAATAGAAGTCAGATGTCTCAATTTAATTGATTAATGCTTTAATCAATTAATTCCAATTAGGAGAAATCAGCCATCTATAAATGACTTTTGAGGCCCCTCTAATTGAATTTATTAATTCACTCTTGTTGGATTGATTAACTCAATTGACATGGCGATGAGCTCTAACGAGCAATTTATCATTTTTTCGATGTTCCAAGAGTTATTGGAGATGTCGACTTTGCAACTCACCGTCAGCATTGACAGACTCGCAATAACCGGACAATTCAGGGACCTGATTCCAATGGAGCAGCCGTCGATCCAACCAGTGCATGGAGAAACTGTACCAGTCTCCACATGTCATGTAGCCCCACAGTCTCCTCTGATTGTTCCCCTTTCACAGTTTACACAACATGCATTATCACCTTCAGTCTCTGCCAACTCCATTAAGCGCCCTCCACTCCAACCACATGTTCCATCCGTGCCTCTAGAGCTATTCCTTCCGGCTATCGCCGCCACCGCTATCGATCGTCGAAGCTCATATTCAACAATGTTCTTCGCCGCCCTCGATCGCCCATTGGGCATACTTTCCTGACTCCAGGTATTAGGGAAAGAAATTATGGAGGTCTCTTCTCATCCTCTCTAGTTCTTTTCCTCTCCTTTTAGGGTTAGGGTTGAGCACTGCTTCCCTTCTTCTTCCTTCTTCTTCCTTCTTCTCGCGTTCTCCGTGGGTTGAGCTCGACTCCCATGTATCATGACCTTCGACGAGATTCCAACACTTTACAGGATAGACCCGTAACACAATGGCTCATTGTAGATTCTTCATCTCTCTTGTATTTAGTCTCACATCTTTATTCTTCTCTTCTACTATATATAAAGTGGGGAGTCTCATTGTAATAAGTTAGATTGATATAATAATTAATTTTATTTCCAAACTTTCACATGGTATCACTGCGAGAAGAAATTTCTCGTTGCTTTTCTCTCGCATGAATACTCTCGGTCTCGCACGAACATCTCTGGTCTCGCTTGAACACTCCCGACCTTACACGAGAAATCCCTTCTGGCACGACTCCCGTGCTACTCCCCTTCATCCGCTCGACCTCGTATTTTCATTTTTCTGCTCCGACGACTAGTTCTCTTCTAGTCTCTGTGAGGTTTCATGTTGTTTGCTCCTGTTGCTGGCTCCCGCGGCGAGTCCTCCTCAAGCTTCGGCAAAATCTCAATCTGGTAGCTCCCGCGAGCCCCAACAATCACCGCGAGCTCCTGCTGCAAGTCCCGCAGGCTTCGACTTTGTGACCTCACGACTCATGTAATCTCCATCGCACGAACCACTTGTCCGATCGCGAGCTCCAGCTCTGCGACCTTAGACCTAACATGTGCTTCTCTCATGAGCTTTTCCTGCAAGGTGCTCCCGTGCTCTGTGATCTCACGGCTCTAGTGATCTCCATCACAAGGAACCACAACCTCTCCTGATGCGATTCCTATCACATTTTTAGTCCCGACAATTTCTTTCGCTCGCATGTGTTCTTCTACCTGCGGAAATCTGGTCGAGTTCTCCTTTTGCTTGTTCTATATTATGTTAACAACCCTACTCACTCCGGCTCCATATGCAGCTACTTCTCCATCCACACTCATTTCCAATACCACCTGGAACCTCAAGAGAACATCCAAATTAACTAGACGCAATTATATTTATTGGAGTGTCTCATTCGCCTTTCGAGTGCGATCTCAGTGCAAAAGACATTTACTTCCGGTCGTACGCTTGTCTTACTGGGCGTGAATTTTTTGACCGAGCGCGTGTTTTTTGCCTAAGAATGTTCTTTGGCCCCGACACAAATTTTTCGCCCATAAGCGTGTTATTTGGCCTCAACGCGCATTTTTCGCCCGAGCACGCATTTTTCGCTAGGGGTGCGTTTTTGGGCCAGGGCGTAAATTTTTCGCACAGGCACGCGTTTTCGCCAGGGTGCTAATTTTTCTTAGCCTATGCAATTTTTTTGCCGGGGCGCGAATTTTTCACCCGGGCAAGCGTTTTTCTCTCGGTCACGCGTTTTTGCCAAGACGCATGTTTTTTGCTAGGCCGCACGTTTTTCAGCTCTGAACCGCGTTTTTCCCCTGGGCGTGCGTTTTTCGCTTAGGCACAAGTTTTTCCGCTTTGTCGTGAATTTTTCGCTTCCGAGCCGAAAAACTCGCCCTCCGGCGAAAAATGCGCGCTCGGGCGTTAAGATTGCGCCCGAGCAAAAAACTCACGTCTGGGACGAAAAACGTGCTCCTAGGCGAAAAATGTGCTCCCGAGTGAAAAACAAGCGTCCGAGACGAAAATCAAGCTTCCGGGCAAAAATATCGTGTTTGGGCAAAAAAATCGCATTCGAGCTGAAAAATGCACTCCCGTGCCGAAAAATGCGCGCCTGCCTGAAAATTTCGCGCTTGGCCGAAACACACGTGCCTCGGCAAAATATTCCCGTTCGAGCCGGAAAAAACGCGCTCCAGGGCAAAAAAATTGCGCGTTTAGGCAAAAAACTTATGCCCACGACAAAATACATGCTCGGGCGAAAAACAGGCTCCCGGGCGAAAAAAATTCGTGTCCGAGCCGAAAAATGCGCTCCTAAATAAAATCACGCGCCCGACGAAAAGCGTGCGTCCGTGCGAAAATATCGCGCAGGTGCTAAAAAATCGCGTCTGGGCCGACAAATGAGCGTCGAGGCGAAAAAACGCATGCTCAGGCCGGAAAACACACCCTCGGGCGAAAAATGCGTGCTTAGGAGAAAAAAGCTAGCCCAGTTAAAAAACGTGCTCCCAAGATATAACTCTCCCGGGAGAAAAAAACACACTCGCAAGAAAATACACGCCTGCGCGAAAATCCTACGAGCTCTAAATCACTCAATTCTGCAGAAACTCATTGGCGGAGGTAAGAATTGGCGATTTGATTTTTTAGTTCAAAGCCAAAGTCATTGGTTTTCGCTTCAAAGTCAATATCCGTTAAATTTAATCGCATCGAACGTGAGAATTGAATTTCTAATCCCCAATATCAATTCCAGAACGCCAATTTCATTCAAACGAACGAAACCCTAATAGTAAATGTAAACATGCTCTCAAAACTCCTAATATTAAACGAGATTTCAGTAGAGAATCCATGAACTTGTATGAATTTAATAAGATGGATAGTCTGAAATTAAATGACAAATCACGTTGATTTAATGTCATTAGGGTATTTAGGAGAAACAAATCCCGCATGGAAGACAATTTTTGCTTGTCAGAGGAAAGGAAAAGGGGGTCTCCTGCCTTAAGAGGGGCTTCGATAACATCAACAAGGCAAATGTAAGAACCACTGCTAAGGTAAATGATGGACGACAGTTACCTGCTCGTAATCGGCGATAGGAGATCGATCGTGATCGAAGGTCAATTGGAAGGTATCGATTGTTACTGTTATCGTTTCTTGAAAGCAACCATATGCCGAAGGAGAACAAAGAAACTCACGGAAACTCACTGGAATGGAGAGATTCGGTGGTTGGTAAAACAACGGAGGGGGGAGGACGATCGTGAGCCAGAGTCAACAGGACATCGTCGTCGGACATCCTCGAGTCGAATGCGGGAGTCGTCGAAGGCTTCCAGAGAGGGAGGAAGGGTCAACAACTTCGATCGAACATGAGGAGATGATCCCGTGCTCACGGCTCCAAGACAACGAAAAGGAATCGTACCCTAGACACGGTTACAAAGATGCGGCACTGAGAGGGACATCGTCTGTTGCGGCTTCAAAAGACGTTAAGGAACGAATCGAGGCTCACAATATGCGTAATTGATGGCTCTACCCACGACTACTTCCTTTCTATGAGACGTCTGTCACGACCCGTCTTGACAAAAGTCAGAGTGCGCTTCGGGGCGGGCCGTGATGTCACAGGCATGGGTGAAAAGAAATCCATGTCTGTTAAGGCGGAAACAAAAGTACTACAAATAGTTTCAAAATAGTTACTTTTGAGTAAAACAGATTGATTTATTGCGGAAGCTTTAAAATATGATAGTTTGAAACAGATCACATGCATTTTGCAAAAATAACTTATGATACAAGTTTTGGGACAGATTTTTATGTAGTGATCATCGCAGATGAATGAGCATGCAAATATGTCAAATTCTAGTACATATAATATTTAGCCTAGTAGTTGTTCATGAAACGGGAGAAAATGACTGATCGTAATTACTACATAACAGAAATATCCGACAATAAAAGAAATGAAACAAAAACGCAAAACCTGAAGCTTGGCGCAGATCGGCTCAAGAAGCAGGCGGCGCAGGCACGAACGCTATGACAATTCCAAAACAAGAAGGAAAAGCCTCAAAATATTGAAATACACAAGAACAAGCAAAATAAAATACGAGCAGGAGAAACAGAACATTTGTGTACCGCTTTTCATGAAGCAGAGCTAACAAGACATGCAAGCAAGTGAGACAAACAGAAATATTTAAAATTGTTAGACTACTCTGAAGTAAAGCATACAAAGATGATCATGTAATAACATAAGTTGTAACAAGTAAAAGTGTAGGTATTTTTGTTTGACGCGCAGGATTCATGATTCAGACAGATTTAAGTACGGATTCAGGAGATTCAGAAATTTATGCTCGCTATGACCGGTCCTTTTTTCCCATTAGGGATTCAAGAGGGAACCCAAGTCAAGGAGTTGCGTCAATTAAACTCTACCTTTCAATGTTAACTTACGTTATTAATGACTTAGCGCAGGATTTTGTGGATTCTAGCATATCAAGACATGTAATCAAAATACTGATTCAGATATACAATAGTAGATTTTATCAACGTGAAACGGGAGAAATCAAGTTATAGAACGTTATTTAACCAAGTCTTGGAATCAGATAGGCATAAGAAACAAAATTCGATGACTCAGAGAACTCGATAGAGAGTTTTGAAACTTGCGGATCAAGTATTCACGAGTAATAAGATTATTATACAACATTTTCTAGGATATCCAGTATTCTTTTAGATTTCGTCATTTCCAAGACAGGAATATCTTCTAAGTAGCCATGTGTACGAATCGAAAATTTTATATCAAGCACAATTCACCTAGTTACTAGCAGGAATCTTAACATTTATTATTATAACAATTAATGTTCCTGCTCGAAAAGATCTACTAGTCCTACATTTATCCATCAAATGAGATGCAATTCATTTAAATGAAAATCCAATTAAAACCACATTCGTTCACTAACTAGTCTTCCAACAAATGAGACACAATTCATCTAAGTGAAAATTCAAGTAACCATCATTCACGTTCACAACTTGTGTTATTTCAATCGCGTGATCCTCAAACTAAAAACAAGTCTGTTTAGGGATTCAATGTCTAAATTCATTGGACGAAACAAGCATTCAAGGGTGAATTAATTTAAACATAAGAACAGACAAGACAAATAAGTTCAATGCTTGCAAGAGAGAGGGATATCTACTTGCCTTAAATGAGGCCGAATCTGATGGCGACGGCTAAGCGGCGCAAGCAAAAACAGAAATCATAATCCGAACCTGATCAAGCACAACGAAAGCGATGTAGCATAAATTATTACGCTAACACATGCATTCTACGACGCGGAAATTAAACAAAAGGAGGCTTAGCAAAAATTACCTCCCTCAAAAGAGAGGTGAGAAGAGATTCCACACGGAGACGGAGACTTGGCGGCGCTTAGGTTGCGGAAACCCTAAATCGGAGAGAGCCTTCAAGAGGTCCTGCCAATTGGAGCGACTAACGGCGTCGGGGATCACGAAAACCTAAGGATTTGGCGGTTAAGAAGAGCACAAAATCTGAAACGCAAATTGGAGCGCAAACTTTCCAAGAAAATTATGGAAATCTGAATGAAGAGAGGAAACGGAAAATTATTACCCAAGGAGACCCAATCCGGGCTCAAAATCCAAGTAGAGGGGGAAACGAGCGAACCCTAAGCGTCCCTCTCACAAACTCTCGGCCAAGACGACGAGGAAGCGGGCTGCCAGCCCTAAGAGAGGAAGGCTGTTGCCGGCCAGGAGGAGGTGCTGCTGTCGATGGCCTGAGGAAGAGGAGGAGGCATCGGCTAGGGCGCAGAGGAGCACGAAGGACTCGCCGGTCGGAGGGGAAGGAACCATCGACGGCCTGAGACGGAGGAGGATCCAGAGGATGCGGCCACGCCATGAGGAGTCGCCGGCCACGATAGGAGCAGGAGGGGCGTCGGTTACTGGAGCAGGAGGAGGCGAGCGGCGGCGGTTAGTAGGAGGCACATGAGGCACAGGAGGAGGGATTCGTCGTCCAGAATAAGAGGAGGCGTCGGAGGCAAGCAGAAAGACAGCACACGAGAGCGGCAAGAGGCGTCAGCGTGTAGGGAGACGAGCGGGAATCGCTGATCGTGGCTTGCGTGAAATTAAATCGGGAGGGGGGCTGGAGGCTGCGGCTAGGTATTAAAGAGGGAAAGGTTGCGGTTAGACAAAAGAAGGGAGTTTGGGTTAATTACAAAATTGCCATTGATATTATAATTATACCCTTTTTTGTTTAAATGTGGGTTGTTACACTCTCCCCTACTTAAGGAAGTTTCGTCCCGAAACTTTCTGAGGATCCCCTGAATGGGGTCTCTTATGGCGAAAATTCAGATGTCATTTTTTCCAACAATGTTTGCAAATCAAGACATGAAAGCTAACTATGAATATGCTGAAACAGAATGGAAAACAAGCGATGAGACTTACCAAGATTAAGAGAAAATTTGCGGATAGTTGCTAAGCATGTCAGATTCAAGTTCTCGAGAGAATTATTCAGACTTTTCATGCATTCAAAACACAATTATCATAAGGATGATTTTCCTTTCGAAGCTCATGATACTCTACGATCTTAGCGGGTATGGCCAGATACGAAGGATTGGATTCAGGGAATACATGAATTGCTTCACTTAGCTCGAAATTGAGAGGTAAGACTCGAGAATTCGGGAGCGAAAAATCTTTGCACGAAGGGGATAACTTACTTGCGATGCTGACGCTAAAGAGCTAACTAGAAGGAGATACTGGAGAATCAGATGAGATCGATAGAGAAGCAGAACATGAAGCACTGATTACGAATACTGGGAGACTTGAAACTAGAGATTCTAACACATTTCCTACTGTCAGGTACATAAATTATGTAATAATTACAGCATTTTCATTGGAGAACTCTAGTTAATGATCATGCTAGTGCAACCATGAGATCGTGTGCGATGTCAAGCAAATAGTAAAACCATGCGTGTACAACCATTATTGTTGTTCTTAGCTTCACATTTGTGCAATGATTTATGATATGAATGCAAATGAATGGATACACATGCCATGTTAAGCGCCCATATCACTTATCATGTCATGCATATTAAGACTCTAATGTCAACGCACTTGAAAATATTAAACTGCCCATAACCATTTAATATTCGCAAGCGGTGTATATCCTAGTGGAATTCATATGCACAAAAATGGTAAGTTTGCCCATACTCCCTTAACATTCGTGTGCATACTACTCATGCTTATGAGTGAGTGTGTGCGTGTTTCAGCCGCGAACAACACATAATGACAAAGTGCGTGATGAAATGATGCATGCATAAATATTTATAAAATAAGATTTTAAATATTTGATAACTGTAAAATACATTATCTTTAAAAACAAACCTAACAAGTGAGACAAGCAGGAATATTTAAAATTGTTAGACTACTCTGAAGTAAAGCATACAAAGATGATCATGTAATAACATAAGTTGTAACAAGTAAAAGTGTATGTGTTTTTGTTTGGCGCGGAGGATTCATGATTCAGACAGATTCAAGTACGGATTTAGGAGATTCAGAAATTTATGCTCGCTATGACCGGTCATTTGTTCTCATTAGGGATACAAGACAGATTCAAGATGTTGTGGATTCTAGCATATCAAGACATGTAACCAAAATACTGATTCAGATATACAAGTGTAGATTTTACTAACGTGAAACGGGAGAAATCAAGTTATAGAACGTTATTTAACCAAGTCTTGGAACCAGACAGGCATAAGAAACAAGATTTGATGACTCAGAGAACTCGATAGAGAGTTTTGAAACTTGCGGATCAAGTATTCACGAGTAATAAGATTACTATACAACATTTTCTAGGATATCCAGTATTCTTTTAGATTTCATCATTTCCAAGACACGGATATCTTCTAAGTAGCCATGTGTACGAGTCGAAGATTTTATATCAAGCACAATTCACCTAGTTGCTAGCAGGAATCTTAACATTTATTATTATAACAATTAATGTTCCTGCTCGAAAAGATCTACTAGTCTTACATTTATCCATCAAATGACATGCAATTCATTTAAATGAAAATCTAAAACCACTTTCGTTCACTAACTCGTCTTCGAACAAATGAGACACAATTCATCTAAGTGAAAATTCAAGTAACCATCATTCACGTTCACAACTTGTGTTATTTCAATCGCGTGATCCTCAAACTAAAAACAAGTCTGTTTAGGGATTCAATGTCTAAATTCATTTGACGAAACAAGCATTCAAGAGTGAATTAATATAAACATAAGAACAGACAAGACAAATAAGTTCAATGCTTGCAAGAGAGAGGGATCTCTACTTGTCTTAAATGATGCCGAATCTGATGGCGGGGCTAAGCGACGCAAGCAAAAACAGAAATCATAATCCGAACCTGATCAAGCAGAACGAAAACGATGTAGCATAAATTATTGCGCTAACACATGCATTCTACGACACGGAAATTAAACCCAAAGGCTATAGTCATAGTGATTCTCCTATTCAACTACTTCAACCATTTCCGAACACTTCATCTCATTTCCAGGGCATGCGGTAGTTCGATTATCTATGGACGATTCTTCGTTCAATGCCCTTTCCAATGGGGTTCGAAGATCAAAATTCTTCTTTTTTCTTTTATTTTTATATAGTACATTTTTATATAGCACAGAGTAAGGACTAATTAAGTCGAACTCATGAACTAGGTCGGTTTGCGGTCTATAGAAAAGAAAAATAACATAACCATTGGAACCCTTAATTATCCAGAGATTCCCTATTTTTCCCTGTCCCTAAATTGAATATTTAATAATGGTAGACTATAAAACCCCTTATTCTCATTCTCGCATTTATTCTCTATTTAGGCTTAGCAAAAATTACCTCCCTCAAAAAAGAGGGGAGAAGAGATTCCACGCGGAGACGGAGACTTGGCGGCGCTTAGGTTGCGGAAACCCTAAATCGGAGAGGGGCTTCAAGAGGTCCCGCCAATTGGAGCGACTAACGGCGTCGGGGATCACGAAAACCTAAGGATTTGGCGGTTAAGAAGAGCACACAATCTGAAACGCAAATTGGAGCGCAAACTTTCCAAGAAAATTATGGAAATCTGAATGAATAGAGGAAACGGAAAATTCTTACCCAAGGAGACCCAATCCGGGCTCAAAATCCAAGTAGAGGGGGAAACGAGCGAACCCTAAGCGTCCCTCTCACAAACTCTCGGCCAAGACGACGAGGAAGCGGGCTGCCAGCCCTAAGAGAGGAAGGCTGCTGCCGGCCACATGAGGAGGCGTTGCTGTCGATGGCCTGAGGAAGAGGAGGCGCCGGCTAGGGCGCAGAGGAGGAGGAAGGACTCGCCGGCCGGAGGGGAAGGAGCCATCGGCAGCCTGAGACGGAGGAGGATCCAGAGGATGCGGCCACGCCATGAGGAGGAGTCGCCGTCCACGATAGGAGCAGGAGGGGTGTCGGTTACTGGAGCAGGAGGAGGCGAGCAGCGGCGGCTAGCAGGAGGCACATGAGGCACAGGAGGGATTCGTCGTCCAGAATAAGAGGAGGCGTCGGCGGCAAGCAGAAAGGCAGCACACGAGAGCAGCAAGAGGCGTCAGCGTGTAGGGAGACGAGCGGGAATCGCTGATCGTGGCTTGCGGGAAATTAAATCGGGGGGCTGGAGGCTGCGGCTGGGTATTAAAGAAGGAAAGGTTGCGGTTTGACAAAAGAAGGGAGTTTGGGTTAATTACAAAATTGTCATTGATATTATAATTATACCCTTTTTTGTTTAAAATGTGGGTTGTTACAACGTCAGTTACCAAAGAGGTGGTTTTGTGTATAATTGGAAAGGTCGAAACTTCTCGTTTCCAAGAAAGGGTGCCGAGTGAATTGACAATTTCTTTTTATCTACAAAATATTTTATTAGTTAATTGACGTCAATTTCTAAAACATATGATTACCTCGAACGATGGCTGCAACGTCGACGCTACCTCAGGTCTGACCCTGAATTAGAGATTTAAATTAAAATTGCATTTTTTGGATGTGACAAATCTTCCCTCTTAATAAATTTTTTCTCAAAAATTACAATCATACCTAGATCTAAAAGGAAGGCGTATTGATCATTGCTTCGCAACTCATCTTCTTTTTCTCATTTATAGTTTGGCTAACCACAATTCATCCAAAGGATCTTGACAAAATGGATCTCTCTGTTTTTAGCTTCCGAGTCCTTGAGTCCACAATCCTGTCTGGCTTAATACTGATATTTAGATTTGATTCAACTGGTGCATCCTCAGTACTTATCACCTGACTTGGATCCCTGGTTACTCTCCTCAAGTAGGAGACGTGGAACACATCATGTAGGCCACTCATCTCTTCAAGTCTAACATGTATGCAACCTCACTGATTTGTTCGAGTATTTAGAATGGACCAACGAACTTTGGACTCAACTTCTTCATCCACTTAAATTTAGAGACACCCTTAACTTGTCTGACTTTGAGATAAACAAAATCTCCAATATTGAATTCCATTGTTTTGTGTCACTGATCGTAATACTTGGCTTGCCTATCTTGGGTAAACTTCATACGCTCTTGAATGAATTTGACTCAAAGTTACGGTCTACTCAATCCATGTTTCTTTCTTTTTTTGCAATTCCCTCCTCACTTTCAACCCAACATAAAGGTGTCCAACAACGTCTGTTATAAAGTACCTCGAAAGGTGTCA
This sequence comes from Dactylorhiza incarnata, assembly GCA_033032865.1. NCBI lineage: Eukaryota > Viridiplantae > Streptophyta > Magnoliopsida > Asparagales > Orchidaceae > Dactylorhiza > Dactylorhiza incarnata. Next base: position 6,765,453 of record JAWHQI010000057.1, read on the forward strand.
TACATGTACTTGCATGGAAACTATTAATATAGGAGAATTTCACCGAGGTGACATACTTCTCCCACTTACATCCAAAATCCAGAAGTTGTATATGTAATATATCTTCCATTGTTCTATTGGTACGCTCTGTTTGTCCATCTATTTCGGGGTGAAAAGTTGTGCTAAACTTCAACTTAGTTGTACAACCCTCATATTTGCCGAGCTAGTGTGACCCGACGTAGGCGAGATCGCAATAGTGAAAGTAGTCGTGACACAACGAATCAACCTGTTGAAGGAGTCTGAAGCCACCCAAGGCAAAAGGAGGGGGAGGTAGACGAATTGGTCCACTCTCCCGCAATCTGAGGGTAAGGGTGGCGAGTGGACTGACTGGTCCACTCGCCCAAAGCCCGCCCAGGCCTAGGGGGCGAGTGGACCTCAGGCCCAGGGGCGAGCCCAGGCTTAGGGGCGAGTGAAACCTTGGACCACTCGCCCGCCCCCCTAAGCGGGGGGATGAGTGGACCGCATGGTCCACTCGTCTGCTCCCTATGATAAGGGTGGGACGGACTGTCCCGACAAGGGGGAGTGGACGTCTCATCTCCCACTCCCCCCCCCCCCCCCTCCTGTGTTGGTCGTTCAGGTTCGTAGTTGAGTTGCGTATAGTAGATTTTGGGCTATCCGTAGCCCAATTTTGGGAAGTCTATAAATAGACCCCCATGGGCACCTTGGGAAGGGCAGGTCTCCCCTCTCCCTTGCGTGTGTCTTGTGAGCAAGCACTCCATCCCCCTGTCAGTTAAGGTTGGCGGTGAGGTGACTCTTAGTGCCCTCCAAGGTGCCCAGGCTCAGCATTGGCTTGGGAGGGGAAACTCTCTTTAAACTTCCGGGTGTGTGGTGGGACCTCCTCGCTGCAGCTTAAGGGGTTCGTTTTAAGTTCCAAGTGTTCGTAGGTGCAAGGTCCTTCGGTTCTCAGCAACTAGTCAAGGTTCTAGCTCAGGTCAAGTAAGGATCAGCTGCATACCCGTTGCGAACGTCGAGACCTCTGGTTGAGCTAAGCTCCCGGGAAGTGTTGAAGTCCTCGACCTCCAGTTGCCTAGTTTCTAGGGAGTGTCGAGTGGTCATCCTCCTCCGGTTGAGCTAAGCTCCTGGGAAGTGTTGAAGTCCTCGACCTCTAGTTGGCTAGTTTCTAGGGAGTGTCGAATGATCATCCGCCTCCGGTTGAGCTAAGCTCCCGGGAAGTGTTGAAGTCCTCGACCTCCAGTTGCCTAGTTTCTAGGGAGTGTCGAGTGGTCATCCGCCTCCGGTTGAGCTAAACTCCCAGGAAGTGTTGAAGCCCTCGACCTCCAGTTGGCTAGTTTCTAGGGAGTGTCGAGTGGTCATCCACCTCCGGTTGAGCTAAGCTCCTGGGAAGTGTTGAAGTCCTCGACCTCCAGTTGGCTAGTTTCTAGGGTGTGTCGAGTGGTCATCCGCCTCCGGTTGAGCTAAGCTCCCGGGAAGTGTTGAAGTCCTCGACCTCCAGTTGCCTAGTTTCTAGGGAGTGTCGAGTGGCCATCCGCCTCCGGTTGAGCTAAGCTCCCCAGAAGTGTTGAAATCCTCGACCTCCAGTTGACTAGTTTCTAGGGAGTGTCGAGTGGTCATCCGCCTCCGGTTGAGCTAAGCTCCTGGGAAGTGTTGAAGTCCTCGACATCCAGTTGGCTAGTTTCTAGGGAGTGTCGAGTGGTCATCTGCCTCCGGTTGAGCTAAGCTCCCGGGAAGTGTTGAAGTCCTCGATCTCCAGTTGGCTAGTTTCTAGGGAATGTCGAGTGGTCATCCGCCTCCGGTTGAGCTAAGCTTTTGGGAAATGTTGAAGTCCTCGACCTCCAGTTGGCTAGTTTCTAGGGAGTGTCGAGTGGTCATCTGCTTCCGGTTGAGCTAAGCTCCCGGGAAGTGTTGAAGTCCTCGACCTCTAGTTGACTAGTTTCTAGGGAGTGTCGAGTGGTCACCCGCCTCCGGTTGAGCTAAGCTCCTCGGAAGTGTTGAAGTCCTCGACCTCTAGTTAGCTAAGTTTCTGGGAATTGTTGAGTTTCTTCCACCTCAGGTCGAGTTCAGCTCGACTAAAGGTGTTGAGTTCCCTCCATCTCAGGTTGAGTTCGGCTCGACTAGAGATGTTGAGTTCCCTCCATCTCAGGTTGAGTTCGGCTCGACTAGAGATGTTGAGTTCCCTCCATCTCAGATTGAGTTCGGCTCAACTAGAGATGTTGAGTTCCCTCCATCTCAGGTTGAGTTCGACTCGACTAGAGATGTTGAGTTACCTCTTTCTCAGGTTGAGTTCGGCTCAACCAGAGATGTTGAGTTACCTCCATCTCAGGTTGAGTTCGGCTCGACTTGAGATGTTGAGTTCCCCCCATCTCAGGTTGAGTTCGGCTCGACTAAAGATGTTGAGTTCCCCCCATCTCAGGCTGAGTTCGGCTCGATTAGAGATGTTGAGTTCCCTCCATCTCAGGTTGAGTTCGGCTCAACTAGAGATGTTGAGTTCCCTCCATCTCAGGTTGAGTTCGGCTCGACTAGAGATGTTGAGTTCCCTCCATTTCAGGTTGAGTTCGGCTCGACTAGAGATGTTGAGTTCCCTCCATCTCAGGTTTAGTTCGGCTCGACCAGAGATCCTGATGAGATCCTAGGTGGGATCGTTTTGCTGGTTGGATCGGATCGGAGCGTAGGATCGGATCGAGGATCGTAAGATCGTACTACGTTCATAAAGTAAGACTTAAACAATTGAATTGAATTTGGTATCATCCAATTACACAAAAAATCAACAAAAAAAATTATAAAACCCGACCCCGAAGCAGACATCTACAAGACAAATAAACATGCACACAAAAATATAGAACCCGAAATAGGCAAACATTTTTGTATCCATATGAAAAAACGATTCATATTCAAACATTTTTTGTATCCATCAGACATTTTTGACAGCTAATGCTGCAAGTGTTAAATGATGACACATATGCAAGTGTTAAACTGTTAACTGATAACAGAACTAAGAACATTAAATGATTAACTTATTAAAATAAATATCAGAACCTTGATTCAGAACTATGCAATGGCTCCATGCTTGCGAGTGTTAACTGTAAACTGTTAAATATCTCAAGTCTCAACCAAAAAATAAATATCACAACCTTGCAAGTGTTAACTGTTAACATGATTAACTGATAATATTAACATTGATCATCCCTCATCAGAAATTAACATGATTAAATGCAAGTGTTAACTGTTAACACTATTAACATGATTAACTATTGCAATGACGTGTGCAAGTGTTAAACCCTCATCAAAAATTTAGAACTATGCAATGGCGTGTGCGTTAACATCAGAATAAATGCAAGATATCTCATCACGTCGTTTATAACATCAGAATAAATGCAAATCTAGGAAGAGACCTGGCGTCAGCAGCTAGGAAGGAAGGGATCGTCGGCGTGTGCGTCGGCAGAGAGAAAGGAAGAGTGTCGGCGTGTCGACAGAGAGACGGGGAACGCAGATGCCGTGGGAAGGAAGACTGGAAGAGAGACTTCAAGAGGGCGTCGACAGCGAGGAAGGAAGACTGGAAGAGATCGTTGTCGTGTGCGTGGACAGAGAGAAAGGAAGAGAATCAGCGTGTGCGTCGGGCAGAGAGAATAGGGTTTATCGATTGTAGAAGCTCAATTTATAATAAGATCGGGATCGATAGGATCAGGATCGGATTGCGATCCTACGATCCTACGCGCGCTCCCAGTGGAATGAGCCCGATTTCGATCCTGTTTGCGATCCGGATCGAAATCCAGAATCCGGATCGAAATCCAGAATCCGGATCGTAGGTCGTACGATCCTACGATCCGGATCGCGATCCTGACAACCTTGCCAGAGATGTTGAGTTCCCCCCATCTCAGGTTGAGTTCGGCTCGACCGGAGATGTTGAGTTTTCCTCCACCTCAGGTCGAGTTTAGCTCGACCAGAGGTGTTGAGCTTTCTCCACCTCCAGTTGAGCTCGGCTCACAGGAGGATTGTTAAGAGGAGAAAGGTTCGCCTTCCACCTCAGGTCGAGTTCAGCTCGACTAGAGGTGTTGAGTTTTCCTCCACCTCAGGTCGAGTTTAGCTCGATCAGAGGTGTTGAGCTTTCTCCACCTCCATTTGAGCTCGGCTCACAGGAGGGTTGTTAAGTGGAGAAAGGTTCGCCTTCCACCTCAGGTCGAGTTCAGCTCGACTAGAGGTGTTGAGTTTTCCTCCACCTCAGGTCGAGTTTAGCTCGACCAGAGGTGTTGAGCTTTCTCCACCTCCAGTTGAGCTCGGCTCACAGGAGGGTTGTTAAGTGGAGAAAGATTCGCCTTCCACCTCAGGTCGAGTTCAGCTCGACTAGTGGTGTTGGGTTTTCCTCCACCTCAGGTCGAATTTAGCTCGACCAGAGGTGTTGAGCTTTCTCCACCTCCAGTTGAGCTCGGCTCACAGGAGGGTTGTTAAGTGGAGAAAGGTTCGCCTTCCACCTCAGGTCGAGTTCAGCTCGACTAGAGGTGTTGAGTTTTCCTCCACCCAAGTCGAGTTTAGCTCGACCAGAGGTGTTGAGCTTTCTCCACCTCCAGTTGAGCTCGGCTCACAGGAGGGTTGTTAAGTGGAGAAAGGTTCGCCTTCCACCTCAGGTCGAGTTCAGCTCGACTAGAGGTGTTGAGTTTTCCTCCACCTCAGGTCGAGTTTAGCTCGACCAGAGGTGTTGAGCTTTCCCCACCTCCAGTTGAGCTCGGCTCACATGAGGGTTGTTAAGAGGAGAAATGTTCGTCTTTCGCCTCAGGTCGAGTCCAGCTGGAGAGCTTGACTAGAGTAACCAATTGACGGTGCCCTCCAGGGATTCCTCTAAAGCCTCACTTACTCGTCAAATAGGTGGGTTGGACTTTCTTTCCGAGCTTGAGACAAGCTCGAAAAGAGCGGGGATTGTGTACAAACCTCATATTTGCCGAGCTAGTGTGACCCTACGCAGGCGAGATCGCAATAGTGAAAGTAGTTGTGGCACAACGAATCAACCTGTTGAAGGAGTCCGAAGCCACCCAAGGCAAAAGGAGGGGGAGGTAGACGAATCGGTCCACTCCCCCGCAATCTGAGGGTAAGGGTGGCGAGTGGACTGACTGGTCCACTCGTCCAAAGCCCGCCCAGGCCTAGGGGGCGAGTGGACCTTCAGGCCTAGGGGCGAGTGGACCTTCAGGCCTAGGGGCGAGTGAACCCTTGGACCACTCGCCCGCCCCCCTAAGCAGGGGGGCTGAGTGGACCGTATGGTCCACTCGTCTGCTCCCTATGTTAAGGGTGGGGCGGACTGTCCCGGCAATGGGGGGAAGTGGACATCTCATCTCCCACTCGCCCCCCCCCCCCCCCCCCCCCCCCCCCTCCTGTGTTGGTCTTTCAGGTTCGTAGTTGAGCTGCGGATAGTAGATTTTGGGCTATCCGCAGCCCAATTTTGGGAAGTCTATAAATAGACCTCCATGAGCACCTTGGGAAGGGCAGGTCTCCCCTCTCCCTTGCGTGTGTCTTGTGAGCAAGCACTCCACCCCCCCCCCCCCCCTGTCAGTTGAGATCGACGGTGAGGTGACTCTTAGTACCCTCCAAGGTGCCCAGGCTCTGCATTGGCTTGGGAGGGGAAGCTCTCTTTGAACTTCCGAGTGTGTGGTGGGACCTCCTCGCTGCAGCTTAAGGGGTTCGTTTTAAGTTCCAAGTGTTCGTAGGTGCAAGGTCCTTCGGTTCTCAGCAACTAGTCAAGGTTCTAGCTCAGGTCAAGTAAGGATCAACTGCATACCCGTTGCGAACGTCGAGACCGGTTCTCTGGTTTCAACATTAGTACCCAAGCACACCCCTGAACATATTTTCAATCCTTAGAAGTAAATCTACCGTCTTTATCTAAAATGTAGACTTCGAAACATTATGCAGTCAAACTTTCTCATCTACATACAACTGAACCAATCTTAGATCCTGACCAGCCCTCTTATTAGGAATGAAATGAGCAGCCTTGGTAAGACGGTCGACAATAACCCATAAAAAATCATTCTCACTTCGAGACCTTCGAAATTCCATTCTGGGATAGGAAGTGGCTGCATCTTGCCCCATGACCTCTACCATTTGGTTTTGACTAACTTACAAGTATCACACTTCTCCACATACTCTCCAACGTCACCCTTCATCACTGGCCACCAAACGGACTTCCTAAGATCTGCATACATTTTCGTACTGCCAGGATGTATAGAGTACTTTTATGAGCTTCAACGAGATATCTTCGCGAAGGTGACTGACATCTGGAATGCAAACTCTCCCTTTATGTAGCAGTAAGCCCTCCTAAATTATAATGTTCTCTTTCTGACCTGCCCGAGTCAACTCCCAAATTTTTGCCATCTTCAAATCTAAAGGCATGGCATGTCTGATTTTATCTTTTATGTCACACGTGATTTCTATCCAACTTAAGGTTGCAGAATACCCACTGACACGCAGTATCACACTGATCTCCAGTTTCTCCAAGGCTCACATCAAATCCTCATGTTGAGTAATGAGAGAATAACTCTAACTTCATATACTAAGAGCATTTGTTATTACATTTGTTTTGTCGGGGTGGTATTGAATATCCACATTGTAATATGACAGAAACTCCAACCATCTACATTGTCTCATATTGAGTTCTCGTTGATCATAGATATACTTGAGGCTTTTATGATTCGTAAAGACTTCACGTTGCACTTCATAGAGGTGGTGTCTCCAAATCTTCAGTGCATTGATGACGATTGCTAACTCCAAGTCATGTACAAATCTTCAATTGTTTGGATGTGAAGGCTATGTCTTTTCCATGTTGCCTAAGTACACAACCAAGACCTTTCCCCGAAACATCGTTATAGATCTGAAGAACCTCGACACCCTCGAAGGTAAACATAGTACTTGTGCAGTCATCAACCTGGACTTCAGCTCTGCAAATGCAAACTCACATTCCATTGTCCAGTTGAAGACTTTCTCTTTCTTGGTAAGTGACGTCAAGGGTAGATCTATCCTCTAGAAATCCTTAATAAATCTCTTGTAACAACTCGTTAAACCAAGAAAACTGCGGACATCAATAACTGCCTGCGGCCTTGGCCAATCTATGATTGCCTCTACTTTCTTTGGATCAAGTAAGAGTACACTCTGTCTAACAATGTTTCCCCAAAGGCAATCTCTAAAAGCTTGAACTCACACTTAAAGAATTTTGCATATAGTCAACTCTCCCTGAGAGTACCCAAAACTATCATGATGCGCGACATGATCTTCAAAATATCCTCTTCATTAGGTCCATGAAGGCAGACAGGGCATTAGTCAACCTGAATGGCATGACAACAAACTCATAGTGCGCGTACCTCATGCGGAAAGTTGTTTTCTGATTATCCCCGACCCGAATTCTCAAATGATGATATCCTGATCTCAAATCTAATTTAGAGAATGTGCAAGACCCCTCGAGCTGATCAAATAAATCATTTATCATCGGGAGATGATACTTATTCTTAATGGTGAGCTTGTTCAACTCGCAGTAATTTATGCACGGACTCAAACAATCGTCCTTCTTAACAAAGAGAACGGTTGCACCTCAAGACAACTGTTGACCTTGATGAATCCCAAATCAAGTAACTCCTGCAACTGGATCTTCAATTCAGCTTATTCTCTTGGATCCATGCGGTAAAAAACTTTGGCCACTGGGTGGATCCAGGAATAAGGTCGATTTGAAAGTCAAACTCTCTAGCAGGAGGGGCACCAAGTAGCTCCTCTGGGAAGACATTTGGAGATACTCGCATTACCAGTACTTCTTGCAATCTGCTCTTTTCTTCGGCATGCATCAACACTAGAAAGGCAAGACAACTTTTATTGATGTTCCTAACCGCCTTGACCGATGAAATAATTATTTTGGAGACTCCTTTCATACATCGGAAAATAATGATGTCCTGGTCTAGTCCTTCTAATTGAGGGTCCGTTTGGTTGGGCTGTTGCTGATGAAAAGCTGCTGATCAGAAATGGAGTTTTGAAAAAGAGCTGTTTCTGAGAAATGGAGTTTTGTTAAAAAACTGTTTGGGTGAAATGGAGTTTTCAGTGCTTATTGAAATGGAGTTTTATAAATTTTGTTTGGGTTAAATGGAGTTTTTGAAAAAAAAAATTGTTGTTCCATAAAACACACAATCTTGATAATACTGACTATAATAGATATAAATACCAATAATTCATCTCACCATCTAAGATCTAGAAGTGTACAACTGTTGCGCTATATTTTCACGCAACGTGATCATCTCATCTACCCCGCCTGCTGTATCAGGACAAACTACTTGATGTCCTTGTGTGCTCACCCCCTCATCACCACCTCCCTGCTCGAACTCATTGAAATCAATATCCCTCCGCGACGGGTGCCTCCGAATAAAATTATGCAGTGCCATTGTCGCCATCACAATATCGGTTTGTTTGGTGAAGCTGTAGCTCGGCATATCACGCAATATGGCCCACTTTTTCTTCCAAATCCCAAACGATCTTTCAATGACACTTCTAAGGGATGAGTGCACGTGATTGAATATCTCTCGGCGTCCTTCCGGTGCACGCCCGCCACGAGCAAAGTCTGGGAGATGATAACGTGTCTCTGGATATGGTTTCAAGTATCCCCTTTGTAGCGGATACCCAGAGTCCACCAAGTAATATTTTCCTGAAAACCAGGATCAAAATTCGTTACGCTTCAAAGGTGAGAAGTATAAAAAATGGAGTAGAAATCTTATTACCTGGTGGTGGATGCGGAAATTTGTAACGGGGATCCCGAAGCGCATAATTGAAAATGCGGCTATCATGCGCAGAGCCTTCCCAACCTGGCATAACAAACGTGAAACACATGTTGAAATCACAAGCAGCCATCACATTTTGTGTTGGCATGCCATGTCTCCTAATGTACGGTACTTGATCACGAACAGGTACGCATGCATGAACATGTGTTCCATCAATTGCACTGACACAATCTTTAAAGAATGGCATGTAACGTGTGTCATACAGAATCTCTGGCGGTGTGCTACTGAAAGATCTATCTAATGGTTGAATCGCTTCGGCCGCCAGTAGTATCAACACGCGAATGCCTTCTCCAAAAAACCTGCTAGCAGTCTCTGTCGAGTGCTGAAACCGCTCACATGTCTTCCTCATGACCTCGTTATGAGACAGTATGTCCAAGGTCAGTGCCAAAATCTCTCTAGATGCAGTCCGTCTCGTCCCGTGAAATCCGTACTTCTCCTCCAAGATATGCAATAGATCCATAAAAATATCTTGGGACATCCGAAATGAATTATGAAACCGGACTGTCGAACCTGCTAGCATTTCTCCTACCCATTTATGACCTGTTTGCTTCGAAGTCATGCAAGGTACTGGTTGGTTGAAAAGAGAACTGCTTTCAGCTAAGATAGTAACTGCTGCTACCACATTTTGATGATGTGCGATCGCATAATTTTGAATAGCCTCAAAGCTATCTTCTGAATCATCTGAGTCATTGGTAGACATATTCTGATACACAAAAGACATGACATTAACCACAACAACAATAACATAAAACGTCGTAA